>BLBF01000002.1:17484606-17516400 GCA_015471245.1 Laticauda colubrina
TAGAATAGAATAGAATAGAATAGAATAGAATAGAATAGAATAGAATAGAATAGAATAGAATAGATTCTTTATTGGCCAAGTGTGGTTGGACACACAATATATATATTTTTAGTGCAAATGCTCTCAGTGTACATAAAAGAAAAGTTACATTTGTCAAGAGTCAAGAATCATAAGGTACAACACTTAATAATAGTCATAGGGTATAATAAACAATTGAATCATAGGAGGAAACAGTCAATATAAATTGTAAGAAACAAGCGACAAAGTTCCAGTCATACAGTCACAAGTGGGAGGGGATGGGTGATCAGGAGTGATGAGAAGATTAATAGTAATAGCAGTGCAGACTTTGTAAATAGTTGGACAGTATTGAGGAAATTATTTGTTTAGCAGAGTGATGGCATTCAGGAAAAAAAACTGTCCTTGTGTCTAATTGTTCTGGTGTGCAGTGCTCTATAGCGTCGTTCTGAGGGTAGGAGTTGAAACAGTTTATGTCCAGGATGTGAGGGGTCTGTAAATATTTTCACAGCCCTCCTTTTGACTCGTGCAGTATACAGGTCCTCGACTGAAGGCAGGTTGGTAGTAATTTGTATCAATATAAGAACAACATACACCACCTATTTAAGATGTCTCTCCAGGTTTCACACTATTTGTAACTATCCTTTGAGTATCATCCTTTAGCCAATTGTGGATGAACTGTAAAATCCATATTTTACCATTTTGTTCATAAGGGTGCCATGAGAGATGTTGTCAAAATCTCTACTGAAGTCAGGATAGACTTCATACAGGACATTTCCCCAATCAATCAGGCTAATATTCTCTCATAAAAGGAGATCAAGTTAGTCTGCACTGACTTGTTCATCGAAAATCCAGGTTGGCTTCGGTAAATTAAAATTTTGTTCTAAGTGCTTACAGACATACTACTTCATTGGACCTTGCTCAGTGGTGATATCAATCAAGCTCATTGCTTCTTTCCTTTTATGAAAAAAGGAATAATATTAATCCTCCAATCTTCTGGGATTCACCTGTTCTCCAGGACTTCTCAAAGATTACAAACAGTGGTTCTGCAATTACCTCAGCTAATTCCTTTAATACCCTAGGGTGTAATTCAGTTGACTTTAGAGACTTTAACACATTTAGATTATCTGGGAATTACCTCACGTGCTCCTTGTTTATCTTCCACTTTGCCTTCTCTTTCCCCTTATTGACACAGTGAGGATTTCTTTCCTTTGTGAGAGTAAACCAGTGCAAAATAGGAATTGGAACATTCTTCCTTCTCACCCTCCTCTTCAACCATTTCACCATGCTCTCTCTGCAGGAGAGTTACAGTCAGGTATGAATAATCATTTCCACATGTGAAAAGTTCACTTATTTCTTTTATTGCTGAAGCCCATAACATAGGAATCTCCTCTAATTGGTGGTTTGCACCTGGGTCAGACTGAATAAGATTGAGGAGCATTCAAGCGGAGGGGTTAGACTTCACCCTCTTATGCCCATGTAGAGATCCCTGTTTAATTCTTCTCTCTGATTTGGCCAGCCTCTCTCTGACACTGGGTCCTTGACATTCCTTGTGCTACTGACATGTCTGAAAGTCCTCTTGTTGTTGTTGTTTCATTCCTTGCTAGCCTTACCTGACAACAGGCTTTTCAATTTTTGTAAAATGTTTTGGATTCTGCTTTGAATATATTTCCCCTTTTTCATTTCTTGTATATTTTCATTTCCAATGCTGTTTTAAGCAATGTATTAACTTCTGGCTGGATCCAGCCCTTCTTTCTTGTTACCTCCCAGGATCCTCGTTACCTGTATTTCCTCAATCATTTCCTTCCTGTTGATGAGTATTAGGTCCAGGGTAACAGAGCTCTTTACACCATTTGACAAGTGAGGTTGTCTGTGAGAAACAGAAAAGAATTTATCTGGCCTGTAACTGCCAGCAGAATAAGATTTCCTTCCAACAAATAACTGGATAGTTAAAGTCCCCCATAATTACATGCTTCCTTAAGAGTTAGTTGTCTGGTTGCAGAAAACTTTCATCTTTCTCTCCAGATTGTCCAGAGGCCTACAATAATTTCCCACAAATCTGTCCTTGTTATTATTGCTCTTGCCTTGTCTTCTTAGCAGACCCTCTCAACAGAGCTCCCATGTTCTAAAATGTGAATTTCTGAAAAATTTTACACTTTTCTCCCATATTTTTGTTGAGCCTTCTCTATATAAATAGCAGCTTTTGAATATTATATTCAACTCATGTGTGCATCATCCCACCATGTTTCAATAATGCCAGTGAAATTATATTTATGTTCCTCCAGTAAGGTTTCCAGCTCTGTTTGTTTTCCATCCACACAGGAGAAATTTCCTCAAAAGTCTTTGAAATCTGTTTAAGAAATATCACAGATGCTTAAATAGGACCTCATGATATCTGCCATACATGAAGTGGCTCATTTGTCTGACTCTATGGCCCACTGTTAGTTTAACAGCACTATATTCAACTAATTCAGTTTTCTGGCTTTGTATAGGACTGAATCCAAAAGTATTAGCAGGGAAATCAAATGACAATAACAGCATCGTATCATCACGATGGTATATATCATGATGAGGTACAAGGGCTTAGCAGTTAAAAATGCTGAGTGTATCAAGTTCAGCTGACAGCCTTCATTCAGCCTTCAACACATGATGGGGTGAGCTTCCATTATTTGCTCGTGCTCACCTAGCAGTTTAAAAACATACAAATGTGAGTAGATAAATAGGTACCACTTTGATGAGATGATAACAGCATTCTGTGTGCCACAACATATAGCTATACTGAAATGCCTTGGACAATGAAACTCCCTCGGCCAAGAAACTGAGATGGGTACCTCCCCTCTTAAAATCGGAAATGATTGGACAGGGGAAACCTTTACCTTTATCATTATGAAGCCAGCTCCACTTCCTCTGTGTGTGTGTGTGTGTGTGTTGTGACATTGCGGACATAAATACTAGGAGTGAAACTTACATTGCAGTGGCTTAATGATGTTGCCTTTGGCATTTCAATGAAACTGTCTGCTCCTGTGGCAACCTCTGAATGGAGTGTGGTTTGGTTAGTGTTGCATTTCAGGATATATTGCAAATGCAAAGTTTTGTGTTTCAGGGAGTTCTGCAGCTCTCAAAAGCGACACAATGATGGTTCTGTTGCAAATGGTTGGGCAGAAGGAGGGAGGATCAACAATGCCATTTTTCTTTTGGCAGCTTCAGGATAGTATTTTTAAATTGCCTCTCTGTGTCTTTGATAACTTAGATACTAAAGTTGTAAGTGAGTCGGTTCCTATAACCATTGTGGCTTGTGGTTCCTTACTTTTCAGCCTTTGAAAAGATGGACAATATGTTAGGAGAGCAGTGATGTAAATAAAGAGATGGCAACAGAGGCAGTCGCTATGGGGCCTGGAGAAATAGAGGCCCTGCTGGAGTTGTTTATTGATCGGTTGGTTTGCTGGTGCTTATGTGCTGCTCCAATCCAGAGGGACTCTGAATACCTTAAGATTTCCTTCTTGCAGTAAGAAGATTAAAATAGTTTTAAAAAGGACTATAACAGAAGAGGAAATGATCAGGAGTAAAGAATGGCAAAGAGAAGTGTAGCTACCAAGGGACAAGAAGCATTTAAAATCAGCATAGCATAGAAGTTCCCAACTGGCTCCATCCCTGAGATTCCAGAGGTCCTTTAAACATGATTGAAAATGGTTGGGTCAAATATTTGTACTTGCAATTGCAATGAAGAATATCAGAAGTCAATACTTTCTATCTTTTTCTCTTTCTTTTCTTTTTTTATTCAATTTGTTTTTCTCTTCTTGATTTTTGTTCAATTTCTTTTTTTCTCTCTCTCTCTCTTAGTTTAATTTAGTTTGTGTTAGTTTTTATGTGCTTGTTTAAATGTTTTAATTCTACACACACACACACACATATACAGTGTACACATATAACAGTTGTGTTATAGGCTTGGGGATCTTGAGGAAGTGGTGAATTATGGATATGACTGTGTTGTTTGTGATAATAATTCTCTGTTGCTCTAATAATCCCGATTGGTGCTCTTCTTTGTGATTTTTTTTTTTAATTGTACTTTTTAAAATGATGTATTTTTATGCTAAGCTGCCCATTCTATGATATGGACAGCTATATAAATATGATAAACAAACAAATGTTGATCAGCTTTCCTACAGTTTTGGCAATGCTTCCTATGGTCATCCCATGTTTGTCCCATTCCTTCAATAAACAGGATATAGCAAGGAATAGCGCTATTGTAGTAAGACCTCAGAAATCTGGATGATTTGAGATGAGATGGCAGCAAATAGTTAGGAGTTTATCATTGTTCCCTAGTACTTTGTAGTCATCTAGGGCAAGAATCTCTAACTTTGGCAACTTTATGACTTGTGGACTTCAACTCCCAGAATCCCTGCTGCTGTTGCTGCTATTGAGTCATCTGCCTCAAGGTGGAAAATGTCTTAAGGCTGAGTAGGAGGAATAAGGAAGAAATCCTTTTCTATTGTTTCCTTGGTCTGCTCTCAGTCTTGGCAGTGGGCTTAGTATCTTGTCATTGGATAAGCCCAGTTGTAGGAGTCAGCCAAGCATGGTTGGACATTTTGGGGGCAGGCCGTTCAGACCTCATGCCTTAGTTCAAGGGTAGGGAAACTTGGCTCTTCTATCACTTATGGACTTCAACTCCCAGAATTCCTGAGTGAACCATAAAAGGTTTCCCATCCTTGGCCTACTGGTTTTTCAGTTGTGGGGCAAATCAATTTTTGACTTGAATGGGACTGTTTAACATACAAATGTAGGACATGTTTCCCTACCCCTGCCTTTGTTAACTGCTTCTCCTAAGAAGGGGTAGAATCTAAAACCAGGAACTTCCTTAAAACTACCTGTCATCTAAAGTAGGACTGTCAAACTTGCAGCCCGCGGCCCAGATGCATCATACGCTAGCCACACCTATACCCAGTTTAGTGAAAAGGAAGAGAAGTCTTGATATGTCACGTGATATCGCAATGGTGACACAAGTTTGACATCCCTACTCTAAAGGATAGATAGTTTTATAGATAGTTAGGTCTATGCTGTTGCTCTGCTTATAATATCTGAGGATCCATCTTATCCCAGTAAGGTTGGCTCATCCAATGTTCTGGTAGAAACCATGCTACAGACCCCATCAAACAAGGAATTCCAGCTGGTGGGTTCCAGGAAAAGGGACTTTGGTGCCATGGCTCCTACCCTCTGACCATCATGCCACTTGAAATGACATCCATCTCCACGTTCCTGGCCTTCTGAAATGGTCTTAAAACCTGGCTCTGTGATTAGCCAGGGGTCCCAATGAGCTGTTCCATTCTGGAGATGGTTAGATGATTAAAATAATACACCCTATTATATATTGGCTCCTTCCTTAGCTATCATTTTAATGTTTACTATTGTCATTTTTACCTTGTTTATGTACTCTAGTTGCTTGATGGCGAGATGAGCAGCAAATAGTAAGATCCAATTTGAGTCAGTCACTGGGACCAGAAGTTTAGTCTTCCAAGCTTTTGGACTCCTGTTGACTGACTTGGATTGGATCATGCAAACTTTATCCTGGGACATGCATATCTGTCCTCATTTGTGGGCAGTATATAAATTAAATAAATGAATAAAAATGAAACACAGGCTTTCATTCAAGGTAAGAAAGCTGAAAGGCACCTAACCAAAGACATATTTTAGGCAGCCTTTGAGAGGGCAGGATGGAGAGTACAGTACGACCAAAGATGCCAAGTGTTACCAAGTAACTGTTCTAACAGACCCAAATTCAATTACTGCAATCCTCTTATATATTATCTTTCATCTAATCTCTGCTTTCTGAAGGATGAGCTGCTTCTCTTCTGATTTCATTAGTATGGGAGAGCTTTATGGGAGATAGTGGAACATGGATGCAGAAAGCTTTGCGACAAAGAAAGAACCTGTCTAGCCAAAATTGTGAAGATGCCAGAATGGGGATAAACAGCCTATGCCCATCTTTCCTAATTGGAGAGAATTAGGGATTCTCTCTTTTTGAGTGCAGAGAAATAGGGATTATCACCGTCACATCTCTGCTGCCTGGAAGTTGCCATTGTCAATGCCTTGGTGCTGGCAGAAAACCAAGGACTTGATAGCTCTTGAAATTTGGAGGGAACCAGGCAGGACATGAGAGGCATGGCAAAGAGCAATGGGTAGACATAGACACCTGCAGGCCTTTGAATTTCACAAAAGTGTCGATGTTTATAACTCTCAGCACCTTAGGAAGAATAGCAGCTTGTGGAGCACTTACTTTCTGCGAAATAATCTCAAAGAGGATCTAAAAATCTAGGCAATGAGCTCAAAACATCCAAGACACACAGCAAAGAGTCTTTTGACTGTGAGTTTTGATGAGGGTTGTAGCACAGATACTCTGATTTTCTGTAACTTTGTTATCTCCCCACCCCCTGCTCCATAGAGCTCTACAATTTTTAAAGAGCAATAGCACTTAGCAGTAGCACTTACCTTACAGTATATACCACCCTATCGTGCTTTACAACACTCTCTGGGCAGTGTTATAATGTCAACATATTGCCTCTAACAACCTGGCTCCTCATTTTACTGACCTCAGAAGGATGATAGATTGAGTCAACCTTGAGCCCTGTCAGGATCAAACTCCTGACTGTGGGCAGAGTTTGTCTGCATTAACTGCACTCTAACCAGTGTGGCACCAGGGCTCTTAAAGTTGTTTTCCCTTTAAGAGAAAAGAATATACCATAGTGACTGTGGGCATTAGACTCCCTGCAGGCAGATTCCTTGCATCTAGAGTTATTAAAGAAGCAGCAAGGTAGCTCTAAGTAATTCCTTGCCTTACCTAGCTGTAGCTTTTTTAAAAAAGCATTTTAATTAAAAAGAACAATGGAAAGCACTGTGTTATGAAAAAAGCACCAGCCTCCAGGATGTTCTCTATTTACAGAGCTTCTGTCAACCCATAAGGCATTCTTAGAAAATAAAAATGAAGGGAGGATACATCCATGTTGGCTGAGACTCTTGGAAGCTGCCATCTCAGCTTCTGAGAGAATGCCAGGTTCAGAAAGCCTATACCTAGCTCAAACAAAGCAAGCTACAATAAGGGTTACTGTAATGAGTCAGCTTAGTCATTATATTCATATTGCAACAAAGCTAGCAAAAATTATTCTCCCTCCCTCCAACTCCTGTCTAAAATAGATTCTTTTCTAATTGGGGAATGGCATTGAGCAACTTGGATGAAAGGTTCATTTGTAATGATGAGCATCCCTTGTGCTAGGAAGATGCTCCAATCTATTGACTCTCCACACCCAATGGATGTGCATCAAGCTTGGTTCTTAGAAATGCTTGGGTACATTGTGCTGATTAACAGGGTTTATTTCCCTTCCCAAGTGCTGGAGGTACAAATAAATTGCCACTGTCTGTTTGGCACCTTGTGACCTACTAACACAGGAAGGCAGTAAAGTTGTAGATTCACTCAGTTATCTCTTCTTTGTTTATCACTCTTTGTCTAAGAAATGGACGGTCTGAAGTCACTTCCTTCACATTTTATTCCCTGGTGCACACACACACAACCCATATACTTGTCTGGAGTGGTATAGGCCAGTGGTGGGATTCAGAATATTTTTCTATTGGTTCTGTGGGTGTGGCTTGATGGGCGTGGCATGGCTTGGTGGGAGTGGCAGGAGAAAGATGCTGTAAAATCTGCATTCCCTCCCCCACTCCTGGGGAAGTCTGCACTCCTGCAAAATCCTATTCTCTCCCCACCCCACTAACCTGCTTTCCAGCTCCATTCTCCTGTGCAGGGCAACAAAAGGAGACCCAGCTGATCAGCTGGGACTCAGGAGGCAGAGAATAGATGGGGGTGGGGCCAGTCAGAGGTGGTATTTGCCGCTTCTCCGAACTACTCAAAATTTCCACTACCAGTTCTCCAGAACTGGTCAGAACCTGATAAATACCACCTCTGGTATAGGGTCTCTTGCTTGGACTAGAACAGTGGCCTCCAACCTTTTGGGTACTTGTTCGATGGAAAAATGTTTTTCCATGGACTGGAGGGAGCATGGTTTTGCATACTGCCTTCACCTGTGGTTGGGGCTTCGCTTGTTTGCATGGCCTGGTTACTGGCATGCCATGGACTAGTGCTGGTCCACAGACCAGGGGTCGGGACACCTGGACTAGAAGACTTCCAAGGTCTCTTCCAACTCTGTTATTCTGTAATGTACGCAGACAGCCTATGCTGTTCCGACTGTCTTTGTGGTGGGCTGTAGTTAGTAGATGCCAGAATTTGCCTATTCTTATAATCCATTTCCTGTCAATAAAATCTGCTTTGTTTTATAGCTTTAAAAAAGCTTTGCAAATTTTTGCCCAGGTTACATTCTTACTTTCAGGAATGTTTCTCTCTCTCTCTCTCCCTCTCTTTCCCTCTCCCTTCCCCTCTCTTTCCCTCTCCCTCTCTCTATCCCTCTCTCTCTCCCTCCCTCTCCCTCTCTCCCTCTCCCTCTTTCCCTCCCTCTTTTTCTTTCTCTCTCTGAAACACAGACATGCACAAACACAGAATTCCTCATTCCCCCAACAAGGTTATGGGTTCAGCTTCTTATGCAGCACCAAGATCATCAGTACCACTGGTATAGTCTGTGTGTGAGAGAGACAGAGAGATGGAGACAGAGAGAGAGATGGACATGGGGCACTTTTTGAATGACATGGATCTCTAAACCTCCATCTTCCAAGTTCCCAAAATCCTTTTAATGGTAAATTTTGCTCATTTTAATGAGCCTCGTTATATCTAATTTGTTTTGCTCTCTTGTGCACTGCCATATGGCTTCATTGGAAGCCTAGTGAAAATGTATTTATTATCTCATAAAACATATATAAAGATGTCAAATGCATGTAATTAAAGGAATTGTCTTTTGAGATATATATTTTATCAATTAACCACCTGGAGCTTCCTTGCCAAAACTTAATCAGCAAGCTGATGGAGGACAATATGAAAATACGTTTGGTGAGAGTCAAGAAGCAGAGTCATGTGCTGTGTATGTAAATTGGATGGGGGGGGGGGGAAGGCATCTGATTGAATCTTGAGTTTTTCAAGCCTGAATACTTTCTTGCCTTTTTCAATTCAAGACCAGTTTAGAAATTTGGGATTATATAGTTATACTCATATTGTATAGCTAAAAACGTATACCTTATCTCCTTTTATGGTTATGGAATAGAGAGTATAGTATACATTGACCATAATTATATAGTTATCTCTGACTTTTTTAGATATATAGATGTACTCAGTGTTAATACGATTTTCTTCTTTGAACATCGACCTATATATATGAATTACTTTTTTATTAATATTATTAAGGCACTGTGAATTAGTATTACTAATACTATAAATAACTGTCAAGTATTAATTGTATGTACTGTACTTATTGTACTGTCAAGAAAATGATGTTGAAAGGTATTGTCACATATTCTATTATAGAAATTTTTGTTAAGTTTTTAGTATTTCGAATTTCAATAAAGAATTTTTTTTAAATCTAAAAAAAAGAAAAGAAAGAAATTTGGTTTCCTGATGCTAAATGCATGGCCACTGCCATGACTTAAAAATTAAATTTATGATGTATCTGGTTAATCACAGAAGAAAATAGAATATTTAATTAGATCCAGAGAGTTTGTTTCTAAACTCTATGGAAGGGTCATCTCTGGCAACCCTAAATAAACATCTACTTGCTAAGAATACAAGTAGTCCTTGACATACAATCACTCATTTGTGACCATTCAAAATGACAACAGCACTGAAAAAAAATGAGGCATTGATGCATTTTTCGCCCTTACAACTGTTGTAGCTGTTGCATGGTCACATGTTCAACATTTGGACCCTTGGCAACTGACTCATATTTATGACATTTGCAGTGCCCTGGGATCACGTGATCACCCTTTGTGGTCTTCTGAGAAGCAAAGTCAATGGAAAGCCAGCTTCGCTTAACAACATTACTAACTTAACAACTGCAGTGATTCACTTATCATCTGTGGCAAGGAAGGATGTAAAATGGGGGCAAAGCTCACTTAACTGTCTCGCTTAGCAACATAAATGTTGGTCTCAATTGTGGTCATAAGTCGAAGACTATCTGTACAGGTTGTTTTGATTCTGACTAGTTGAAATGGCTTGGCTTCAAATATCAGTATTATTCTTAACTAGGTCCAGAGGGTTTTTGTATGCTTTTGTTTCTAAACTCTATGGAAGGTTCATCTCTGGAAACCCTAGATAGACATCTACCTGCTAAGACACGGGTCTTCAAACTTGACAGCTTTAAGACTTGTGGACTTCAACTCCCAGAATTCCTCATCCAATTCTGTTAGCTCAGGAATTCTGGGAGTTGAAGTCCACAAGTCTTAAATGTGCCAAGTTTGAAGACCCTTGGGGCTAAGGTGATAAGCTGCCTAGGAAAGCAAAGGAAATCATCAAAACCATAAAAAAGTGAAAGTTAGAATAACAGATAACAGATAATCAGAGTTGGAAGGGACCTTGTAGGTCATCTAGTCCAACTCCGCACCCAAGCGGGAGACCCTACACCATTTCTGACAGATGGGAGTCCAGTCTATTCTTGAAAGTCTCAAGTGATGGCGCTCGCACACCTTTCGAGGGAAACTTCTGTTGCATTGGTTGATTGTTCTTACTGTCAGAAAGTTTCTCCTTATTTCCAGGTTAGGATTAGGGTTAGGTTTAGGTTTAGGGTTAGGGTTAGGGTTAGGGTTAGGGTTAGGATTTTTCTGTCCTGAAATGAATCAGTGATTTACTCCACTCTAAAGCGGATTGTTGGAAATGAGCCAGTTTTACTCAGAGACAAGAAGATATGGTGTAGAATGAGGTTTGTGCCAGGGTTCAACTACTTGAACAAATTTACTGGGTCCCACTCATCTCCATGGTGGGTCATCTCCACCACATAAACATTCATCCCCCAAAACTTGATTGAATACACATAAAATATAGAGTTATAGGATCAGAAGCAGAGATGGTATTGAGCAGATTGTCCAATCGCTTCTTATAAACCTTTAGTGATAATCCACCTACAACTTCAGGAGACAAGCCATCCCACTGATTAATTGTTTGCAGTGTTAGGAAAATTCTCCTTAGTTCCAGGTTGGATCTCTCTTTAAGGAGCTTTCATCCATTACTTCTGGTCTGCCCTCAGATGCTTTGGAGAATATGTCAACCTCCTCTTAACAGATAACAGATAATCAGAGTTGGAAGGGACCTTGTGGGTCATCTAGTCCAAGGAGGAGACCCTACACCATTTCTGACAGATGGGAGTCCAGTCTCTTCTTGAAAGTCTCAAGTGATGGCGCTCCCACAACTTTCGAGGGAAACTTCTGTTCCATTGGCGGATTGTTCTCACTGTCAGAAAGTTTCTCCTTATTTCCAAGCTAAATCTCTCCTTGTTCAGTTTCCATCCATTATTCCTTGTCTGGCCTTCAGGCACTTTAGAAAATAACTTGACCTCTTCCTCCCTGTGGCAGCCCCTCAAATATTGGAAGACCGCTATCATGTCCTCCCCTAGTCCTATTTCAGATGTGTGATGCGACACCCAGGAAAATACAGCATCCTTCACTTAATCCTCCAAGGAAAGACTGAAGGCAAACAAGATTCAGACAGAAGAAGAACTTCATGGCTTCAAAATCTAAGGGACTGGTTTGGACAAAACTCAGCAGCACTTTTTCATGCAGCTGTTGATAAAAATAGGATTACCAACATGATCATCAATGTCCAATGATGGATATGGCACAAGAAAAAGACCTGCTTAGGATACATGTAGTTCTTGAGTTACAATCATTAGTTTGAAATGAAAATTAAAGCACTGAAAAAAGATGATTAATGACCATTTTTTACACTTACAACTGTTGTTTCAAATATCAGGAGGGAGGTTTTATTGCATCTCTAGTTTTCAACTATAAAAAGTTCTCCTTTCCTTTCCTCTTATTATCTTTTCTAGTGTTCAGTATTGTTCTTATTTTTTTTTTCCTTTCCCAATGCAGTTAATTTGCAGTCATGCCTTATTCAGCAGTAGCAGTTAATTTTTTAGGCACTAAACATTATATTCCACATTCCAGTCTCCTCCCTGTGAGCTGGCTCTTGCCAACATTGTAATACTTTTTGTGGTTGCTTTGATTTTAAGTACAAGGAAGACAATGCACCCGTAGTAGTACATTTCCAAATCATGGGATTTTTCCACCAACTGCCCATCAGGAGATATCTTGGCAGAACCAAACCTTCAGGAAATAAGGACAAATGAAATGTTAGTTTGATTAAAGTTGTTATGATTAATAAACTGCTTGGATAAGCAGTGAAATGTTCCATTTTTTTAAAAAAAAAAGTTCAGTTGCCATAACTCAACTTTCAGACAACTCTATCTGGATGACTGAGAATTTTCATTGACATACCTGTACCCTTGTTGCTTTAGACAACATACTGTATATTAGAATGTCTCTTCCTGTCTGGATCACAGGAGACAAACCACAACTGAGTCTTCAAGGGTGCTTATCCAATAATAATATTCAGTAATTAATAAATGAATAATTAAAAGTCATTCTTTCCAATACCACATGTTCATAAATCATGCCTTAATTTGACTTTGTGTAGGTTATTGTCTCCATGTCCCTATTACATATAATCCTGATGTACGCAATCTGATGTGTGATGATCACACATTAGATTATTACTGTACAAGAAGTTCAAGTCCTGTTCTTTCCTCTTCCAGCTATAGAATATAAAATAATGGATGACTGGAAGGAAGACTTCAACCGAGTAATAAGAAAGAAAAAGAAAACCCTTACTAAGAACTGTTCAACAGTGGAATTAATTGTTGGAAGAGGTAGTTATGTCATTGGACATGTTCAAGTAGAAATTAGACAGACAGCTATCTGAGATGCTTCAGTGTGGATTCCTGCAGTTAGTGGAGTGTTGGACTTGAAGAGCCCTTTCCAATTCTAGGATTCATCCTTCCGGGAAGAACTGCTTTGGGACTTGCTTGAATAGAAAAACAGCACATTTTTGTGCTAAACCAAAGACCTGTGGGATTAGCTGTCACGCTGAAAACAACTTGTTAGGCTAAACATATGCTCTCACAAGCACCTTGATCATGAAATCAAAGCTTGGTTCTCTCGCTTATGACAAAAGAACAAAAAGGAAGGGCTATAGGGAAAACAATGCTTATTCACTTTGTTAAGAAAGGAGGCGACCATGCCTGATGTCTAAAGATGTTGCGGCTTATAATTATAAGATATATGCAAACATTTATTAATTCTGCACCTCATTTATACATTAGCATGAATGGTAGATATCGGCTGCAGTTGCTTATTACTACTTGGAGGCAAAATATTTTGCAGAAAGTTTTGTCAATTCCTGGTGACTTCATGGACTTTCAACTTCCTCGTGTAGCCTACAATTAGGATTTCCTGTGGTTTCTCATTGAAATACTAAGCTGGTTTATTGAGGTCAGCAAGGGTTGGCTAGATGCTGCCACCTGACATTAACACTTTGTTCATACTGTTTCTTAATTTAAAAGGTAGGAAAGGATCTATTAAGGAGGCATCTTCAGGCTTCATCCTTCTAATAATTCTCCCCCTCATGTTTATTTATGTATTTATTCTATTCAACTTGCTAAGGCTGCTCACTCCAGTTTAAGGCTGTTCTTCGTTCTCATCTGTAAACTAAGGCATGTCAATCTCTCAATATGCAGTATCTTTGGCATTTCCATTCTCACTTATCTCCCACCCCATGTACTTCTACTTCTGAGAATCACTGAATTTGAACATGTATGTGTAAACCATTCTTTTACAAGGCTGTAGATTAATGTTTCTCAACCATGACAACTTGAGGATATGTGGACTTCAACTCCCAGAATTCTCCAGCCAGCATGGCTAGCTGGGAAATTCTGGGAATTGAAGTCCACACATCTTCAAGTTGCCAAGATCAAGAGACATTGCTGTAGAAAATGAACTCCATCTTACTACACAGTCATTGACTTTCTTACCAGATTTTTGTAGTTTTGTTCAAATACAAAACATTTCCTGAAAAGCTAAGGGCTGTCCAAGCTTAGACGAGGAATAATTGCTAGAAATATAGAGAATGTACATTTCATCTGTTAGATGAAAAAGAAGTCTAGCAGTTCAGACATAAACCATTGCTTCCATAATCCCTTTTCCTTGATGCTGTGCCTAAAGGAGGAGAATTGTGATATCAGGTTGTACTTACCAAGAAGAAATACTAAATGTTCATCACTTAGGCATTACTAATCTAATGTTAAAAATGTACAAAAATGCTGAGCATTTTGTCATGCAATGTAGTGGAGCCACTACAGAGAAAAGATGCATTTTTTTCTGCAGTCTCCTGGACTATGCTGTGTCGGGAGCAGGGAGGAGAAGAAACAGAGGTGACATTCAGCAGGTTCTCACCAGTTCTGGAGAACCGGTAGTGGAAATTGTGAGTAATTCAGAGAACTGGCAAATACTACCCCTGACTGGCCTCGCCCCCATCTATTTTCTGCCTGATCATCTGGGTCTTCTTTTGTTGCCCTGCACAGGAGAACAGAGCTGGAAAACAGGTTAGTGGGGTGGGGAGGGAATGGGATTCTGTAGTAACCTTCCCCTAGGAGTGGGGAGGGAATGGAGATTTTACAGTACCCTTCCCCTGCCATGCCCACCAAGTCACGCCCACAGAACTGGTAGTACAAAATTTTGAATCCCACCACTGAGAAACAGGTGCTTTCATTGAGTCTTCCTTTCCTGACCACAGGCTTTGATTACCTGATACAGAGCTTTTGAGATAGATCAAGAGGACTTATTATCATTATTATAACTGACATACCCTATTAAAAGGTAAAGGTTCCCCTCGCACTTATATGCTAGTCATTTCTGGCTCTAGGAGGCAGTGTTCATCTCTGTTTCAAAGCCAAAGAGTCAGCGCTGTCCAAAGATGTCTCCATGGTCATGTGGCCAGCATGACCACGAAGGTGCATGGAACACTGTAACCTTCCCACCAAGGTGGTCCCTATGTTTTCTACTTGCATTTTTACATGCTTTTGAACTGCTAGATTGGCAGAAGCTGAGACAAATAATGGGAGCTCACTCCATTACGCGGTGCTAGGGATTTGAACTGCCAAACTGCCAGCCTTTCTGATTGACAAGCTCAGCGTCTTAGCCACTGAGCCACTGTGTCCCTTGATACACCCTTTTGCCATGGCCATTTCATTGATGCAGGAGAAGGACCAAACCTGTGAATCAATTAGCAAGAGGTAGCCACCTCCAAACTTCTTGCCAACTCCAACAAGGATGTCTAGTCTCTTTGTGAGAGATTTGTTTTTAAAATCTCCAGCAATGTGTGCTTCTGCAGCAGCCTGAGGACCAGAGACTAAGTCAGAAGTAACCTTCAGGATAGGCTGCAGTTCTTCCTGAATGGGTTGGACATTGAGTAGAGTTGCACAGGTAGTCCTCAACTTACAACAGTTCTTTTAGTAATCTAAAACAGTTATTTTAGTGATCAAAGTTACAACAGCACTGAATAAAATGTACAGCAGCACAACAGCACTGAATAAATAAAGTGACTTATTACCATTTTTTCACAGTTGCTATCTTTGTAGCATTCCCATGATTCTGTGACCAAAATTCAGATGCTTTGCTACTGGTTCATATTTATGAAGGTTGCTGTGTCCTGGGGGTCATGTGATCACCTTTTGTGATCTTGAAATAAGTAAATACAATAGGGAAGCCAAATTCACTTAACAACTGGATTACTAACTTAACTGTGGCAAGAAATATCACAAAATGGGGCAAAACTCACTTAACAAAAAGTATCTCTTGACCACAGAAATTTTGGGCTTAATTTTGCCTGTAAGTCAAGAACTACTTGTATATATCTTTAGTGCCAGGCCAGCTCATAGTTCGAGGAAATAAGTGCCTGAATTGGACCTAGATAGTTCAGGGTTTGCTGGATGTCCTTTTTGAAATCTCCAGGAAGCTTCTGAGCATGCTGAGGGCATATATAATTCTTGCTGTTTAACTACTGATGATTAAAATAAATGTTCTCTACATTTAAAGGACTTGATTTCTCTGTCTCCTTCCAATGCATTCCTAATCTTTTTGCCAAGACAGGAAGATTGCACAACATACATGGTTATGTATACATAATCTAGACAACATACAAGTCTAGATTACTAGGTGTCGGTTTGTAGTTGTGATTCAATTATTTTTGGGAAATCAACTATTGTCCAAACATGTTATAGGTTCCAAGCCAAAATGTTCCATCCCAAAATGGTTAATTTGAGGACGTATAAAATGCAATGTGGGTATAGCAAAAGTTTTGTTGTCCTAGGTCTGATATTTAATTTATTGTGTGAACTCAGTTAAAGCATCTTGCTCATAATTTAGATCAGTGTTTTGGTTTGGACTTAAATCAAGATTGTCCCCACTGTAGAAAACATTGCTAGAGTTACTAGTAGTTATTACAGTTTTGTCTGCTGAGAGGTAGAATGCATGTTGGGATGAGTGAGTGGAACTGAGGATCATAAATAAAATTTAGTTATCTATTTTATCACATTTATTGGGACTTCCCCCTGCAAAAGACTTTGAACTTTGAATTAAAACAACCTCCCCATTCCAGAATGTCCCTGTTTAGAAAGTCAGAATATGAGGAGTATACTCTTTAATCGATTAACTGATTGGATACATTCCACTTTTTCTGAAAGATAGCTTATTTTGATGTCCCGCAAGTTGGTCACCTTTCATTTTTATATTCATTTATATTAGCAATAAAACTTGCTGATTGCAGGCAAGGTTCTCTTTTCAGGGCTGCTGGGGGAAGTATCTCATCAGACGCCGAGATCAATTACTTAATGTCTCAGAATGAACTAATGAAACCCAAGCATTTCCTATTTCACTAAATGCACTGAAACAGCATAGCCCTCATAAAATTATTTTTATGATATCAGTCCCTGAGGAAATTTATGGTGTTTGAATAATCCTCAAGGTACAGGAATTTAAGGATCGGCTTGCATTTCAATCACTCCTTCCCAGTTTGTCATCCTCCTGAATTTACAACTTGGTCCTTACAAATATAAAAACAAAAACAAAAATATGGATTCCAGGATCAGGTCAACTCTATATTCTTTTACTGACATGGGGCATGACTTTATTCCAATGGTCTTTGATTATGATGGAATGAAAACCAAGGAGCTTCCTGCCACCTTGGCAAAGTTATCTAACTTTACTGAAATATTATTTTGATATATGCTTTAATAGTACTAGGCCAAAGTTTAGTAGTAAGCTACATGCGTTCCATGCAGAAGGTCTCAGAGGTTGCTTCCTGGCAATTCCAATTGAAAAAAAGAAAATATGATCAGTGTCAAATCCTTGATGGGTGTCATGGCTGAAAAAATTTAATAACCAAGTCACTATCTGGCCCTTTATATAAACCAGCTCCTTATCTCTGAGTACCCAACAGGAATAGTGAAAAACGAGCCATAATTATTGCTAGAAGCTTTCTACATAGCAATTGCACTCATATTTTCTGTCTGATGCAATCCTGTCTCTAAGGGGATTTTCAGAGAATTTTGCTTTCTATTAAGAATCCAAACACATTTTCTTGCACGCTCACCTATGTCATGCTATGCCTGTGGGACCTCTGGTATAGAATACCTCACTCTTCCTTCAAACCACTTACTGTGGAACAAGAGGAATCATGACAGTTAATCTTTAGGGAAGGTTATCGATTAATTGAAGAAAATTGATAAGTCTTAGGAGTTCCCTATCATTCAGTTTGAATATCATTGTTAATGAAAAGGTGAGACATTTGGTCGTAATATAACAATATAAACTTGGAATGTATCAATATGAACTAGGAAATAAGTTATTTCCACCAGCATAAAGTGTTTTTTCTTGTAGATCTTATATAGGCAGTCCTTGAGTTACAGCCACAACTGAGCCCAAAATTTATGTTGCTGAGTGAAACATTGGTTATGTGAGTTTTGCCCACATTTTATGACTTTTCTTGCCACAGCTGTTAAGTGAATCATTGCAATTGTTAAGTTAGTAATATGGTTGTTAAGTGAATTTGGATTCCCCACTGACTTTGCTTGTCAGAAGGTTGCAAAAGGGGATCACATGACCCAGGGTCTCTGCAACCATGTGTCACAAATCTGAACAAGTTGCTGAGCATCTGAATTTTGGTCACATGACCATGAGGATGCTGCAACAATTGTAAGTGTGAAAAATGATCATAAGTCCCTTTTTTCAATGCCATTGTAATTTTGAACAATCACTAAATGAACTCTAGAAAAAGTACAGAGAAGAGCAACCAGGATGATTAGGGGACTGGGGACTAAAACATATGAAGAACGATTACAGGAACTGGGCATGGCTGGTCTAGTAAAGAGAAGGACCAGGGGAGACATGAAAACGGTCTTCCAATATTTGAGAGATTGCCACAGAGAGGAAGGGGTCAAGCTATTTTCTAAGGCACCTGAAGGCCAGACAAGGAATAATGGATGGAAACTGAACAAGGAGAGATTCAACCTGGAAATAAGAAGAAACTTTCTGACAGTGAGAACAATCCACCAATGGAACAGAAGTTGCCCTCAAAAGTTGTGGAAGCACGATCACTTGAGACCTTCAAGAAGAGATTGGACTGCCATTTGTCAGAAATGGTGTAGGGTCTCCTGTTTGGGTAGGGGTTTTGACAGGATGACCTACAAGGTCCCTCCCAATTCTGATTATCTGTTAATCTGTTAATTGTTGTAAATTGAGGACTACTTATATTCTTGATGGCTAGGCTATGGACTCTTTTACTTATCTTGCAAGTCAAAATGTTAATTGCATGATTTTCTTAAAATGTGTTATCATTTATTTATTGTATTTATAGTTCAATTATTGTGTGAGGACACAATATAGCCTACATAGAGTTCTTGCCTAAATTTATCCAGACACTGAATCCTAAGTAGTGCTGAGAGAGAATGACTGGCCCCCAAATCACCCAGTAATCTTTGAGGTTGACTGGGTCTTCCTTTCAGCATCCTTAGCCCTACATTGCACTAACTAAACACTTCGAGATATGTTGGGAAGGCAAATCTGATTTTCATTGCTAGCAAAACTACAACATCATAGAGATCTGTATCTTCAATGGGGAAGAAGGTTTGTGTGCTATTGTAAAGCCATGGAAAATATTCAACATTTCTTCATCAGTCTAGCAAATAACATCAAAATAATTATATTTACTTGGTTGAACATTTGTGTTGTGGAGATGGTGACATGAGAGGACAGACAAGGTCACAGCGTGAGATCGCTTGGTCCTTCTGTAAATTATTTACCCATCACACACATTGTCAGGTTTATTATCACTGCATCTAATTTAGGATTGAATCTTGGTTTTAAATAATTGACGGCATATCATGCATAGCTGTCAGAAATAGTTGTAGCTTTTGTGTGACCTTTCTCAGTGTGGATTATTGTAGTTTCAAACCGTGTACTCCAAGCTTAGCAAAATCCTTGTATATCCTAGGTTTTATGTGCTCACAATCACTAATGGATAACCTTGGTGGGGTTTTTCAGTAGCACTATATTTGGTCAGAGACAAAGCCAAGGAACTTCCAATGGGTGAAGCACAAAGCTGAAGAAAAACAGACTGTGAATTTCAAGAAATTAAGGACATGGCTGGTATCAGATGCCAACATTATTATGCATTTTTAAGGTCTGGCTCTCAGCAAAAAGTCTACAGCTGGAAGGAACGTTATTGCCCTGCTGTTTCTCCTAGATGTAAATGGAACCTGAATGAATGAGTGTCAAGAATAATGAGAATGACTATGGAGATTCTCAATCATCCAGTCATAGTTATCTCAAAGATGCTTTTTCAGGAGGCAACTGGACTTCCTTTGTTTTTCCTTGAAGATGTTTTGCTTCTCATCCAAAAAGGTTCTTCTGAGAACTGAAAAAGCAACTTTGGGAATTCTGAGAATGTACTGTAATTTCCACTGCGTTCTTACTCATCTTTCCTTCTTCTCTAGTTGCCAAGAGAAGACTTGGGGAATTACTAGACAGTGGCTTCACATATATGTGGGGAATAAATTGAGTTCATTGCAGCCCTGCTTTCTGTTTGCACAAAACCATTCCATTACCAGGAAGAACATGGGCTTTGTGCAATGGAAAACTCTTGTCCTTTAAGCTGGCAAATAAAACTACTTTGTTCTGCCAGGTTTTTTAAGAGTTTTGGTTTTTATCTGTTTATCTGACTTATTGGGGCTTGAATGTTCTTTTAATTGCACTGATGTTTATTGTTGTAAAAAAAAAACCTTGGGGGCTAATTTTGGAGTCAAAACATAATATGGAAATATTTTATGAACAAACAAATGAATAAAACTAAGTGGGAAATATGGGACTCTGGAGATATAGAAGATCAAATGCTTTATGTAAGCCCTGATGAATGCATTTTCCCTTCCTTCTTCAATGTCATAGCTCCCAAGTTTAATGCACTGTTTATCTGTCATTATCACTTACATACCAGAAATGAGATCAAAAAGAATTTTAGTGCATTGGCATTCCAATATCAGAATAAACGTTAATACTAAATCTTTTAAAATACTGCAGGAAGCTTTCAGGAGTTCAATGCAGCCTGCACTGGTTTTCTAAGGTATTTCTTCTGTATGAATGACACCTTGGAAACTTTTCTCTGGCCACCATGAATTAATTTTTTAAAACATATTCTGGATGTTGCATGTCCTTGGTGGAGCACCATTTACATGGTGATATAAATATTGGATTGCCAATCTTGATAAAATGTCAAGGAATTAATCACAAAATAGGTAGTCTTCCTCTAAGTTTAGTGAAGGCAGATGATGAAAGTTTTTTGTCAGGGTCCGAAATTAATGCTTTCATTCTCCAAATATTATATGATCTTGTTTGAAAAAATGCATTAGCTTTGTCATCATCTTTTGAGCTTTTTAGGTGAATGGTCTTAATCTGAATTCTGTGCCTTAGAAGAAGACAAATAAAAGTACCATTGGTAGTTTGCTTCGACAGTCAATTGGCAATGCAAATTTCAGGTTGTTTGCTCCTCTGCCATAAGAAATATAGTTTGCCATAAGAAATATAGTACAACAAAGCATGTTTCTGCAATATATCATTCCAATAATCTCTGTAAATAGGAGTGCATTAGGACCATGGTTGTGGACATTTCTGTGGAGGAGAAGGGAGGAAAATAATACATGCACAATTGCATAAACATCATCTTGTGTATTTGCATCAGATATCCTGATGTGAAAGCATAATTGTAGGATTCGTGTAATTACATCATCATATGAATGTTGTCACTTAGGCGTCACTGCAGTTAAAAATAATGTGGTTGTATGCAATATGTACAAGATCAGACAATTTCAGTTTACAAATTTCATCAGGCAGATGTAGACTGAACCAGATAGAAGTTGTTCCCATGCCAGTCCTATAATGAATTAAAATGTTGAGCTCTTTCATGCAGAACTCCTGGCTGACAACTCCTGTGGAAATAAGAAACACAGGATAGGATGCAAAGCAAGTGAAACCTTGATTTAATGGACCTTGATTTAACAGACTGAGGAAGCAATTAAGCACTTTTGTGTTCAGACATCATTGTAGAAATAATGAGGAAGACCACTGTTTTTAAATCAGTCGATTGACATAATTGATAACTGTATGTCATTGGTGTTAATGGCAATTATGTAATTATGCAAATGACACAAGTTATGTCAGTTTGGATTTAATAAACATTCAGATTTAATGGACATACTTTCTCCCCAATACTCCAAGTAAACTATTTCAGGTTCAGATAAACTCTTCTTCCAGATGTGTGTGTGTGAAATGTGTGGTTAAAGAAGCACAGCAGCTTTAGGTGTATGGCTAATATAGGAATAGTTTAGAGTTAGCCTATTGCCCCCAATCATTTGGGTCCTCATTTTATCCACCTCGGAAGAATGGAAGGCTAAGTCAACCTTGAGCCTGGTGAGATTTGAACTGTCAAATTGCAGTCAGCCGGCAGTCAACAGAAGTAGCCTCCAGTACTACACTCTAACTGCTGCGCCACTGTGGCTCATATGTTGGACATTCTGCTGACATTAGTCTATGTATCATTTCTTTATAAACCTGTCCCAAATATTAATACAATATATACAATACAATAAAAATACAATATGAGCAAGATTTTAGTAATTAATGAATGGCTATAGTTTGATTACAGTGCATAAATGCTAGACAGAAGATCCCAGTTGATCCTTGGTATCCTCAATTAATGGATCAGGCGCAGAGCTATGAAGATTTGGATAAATGGACTAGTTATACTATTGCCTTTGCTAAGCCATCTCTCCCTCCCTCCCTCCCTCCCTCCCTCCCTCCC
Source organism: Laticauda colubrina (assembly GCA_015471245.1). Taxonomy (NCBI): domain Eukaryota; kingdom Metazoa; phylum Chordata; class Lepidosauria; order Squamata; family Elapidae; genus Laticauda; species Laticauda colubrina. The sequence goes on from BLBF01000002.1 coordinate 17,507,000, forward strand.
TTCTCTCTCTCTTTCTCTCTCTCTCTCTCTCTCCCTCCCTCCCTCCCTCCCTCCCTCCCTCTCTTTTCCCAGACAAAGAGGAAGAGCAAAACCTACCTTCATGTTGGCTTGTTATGTGTATCTAACGTTTTTGTGTGCTGTCAATTAGCATAATGAAACCATTTACTGCAGATTGTTCAATAAGCTGTGACTTAGTGTAAAGTGAGATGCCAGCCATTGTAAAGCATGCTTTCAATAATCAATGCATCTCTACTGATTGAGTCAATTATTTTGCACACAGTTATTTTTTTCAGCGCTCTCATCTGACAAAGATTTATTTATTCAAATAAAGGTTTGCAACAGGATCAGGGCACTGCATGGTCAGTTTTCAAGAATGCTTCCTGAGTCCTTGGTTGTGAATACATTCATCAGATCTGAAGAACACTAGCTTAGTGATCAGATGCTTTCCCCTGTTCAATCTCTGCCATTCTGATTTCTACATCCAGGTAAGGTAGAGTTCCTTGTGCTCTCCCCCCAGTCAGAGTAAATTGCTCTAGTTGATAGGAAAAGAACAATATATTTACTGGAATACAGAAGTTGGGTAAAGCTTTGCAGGTGCAGGACTTTGCCATCTTCATGCATATCTCATATTTAGCTTTCCAATGCAAAGAGTCTATATTCAAACTGCTAGGGGTGAGGTGACAGCATTCCAATATCTCAGGGTCTCCCCCAAAGAACAGAGAGTCAACCTATTCTCTGAATCTGAAGGCAGGACGAGAAGCAATGGATGAAAATTAATCAAGGAGAGAATCAACCTAGCACTAAGGAGAAATTTCCTGACAGTCCAATCAGTGGGATGACTTGCCTCCAGAAGTTGTTAGTGCTCCAACACGGGAGGTTTTTAAGAAGAGATTGACAACCATTTGTCTGAAATAGTATAGGGTTTCCTGCCTGAACAAGGGGTTTGACTAGAAGACTTCCAACGTCCCTTTCAACTCTTCTGTTATTCTGTTCTGTTCTCCAAGAGTATTGATTATATGGCATCAAGTTGTTTTCGATTCCTAAGCAACCACATAGATAGTAATTTATATTTTCTATCCAGGTGATTAAAGTATAGGAGTGGTTTACTCTTGCCTTTCCCATTGTCACTGCAGTCATCATCTGCTTCTGGCAGCTTCCTATATCACTGCTGGCAGCAGGGGTGACCGTCACACCTTGGATGACCAAGCAATAGGATTGCCAGGATGCTGAGAATATATTTGGCATACAATCCCAATGTTCTTTGTTTTTTACTCCCAGGAATGCCCCTTCCACCACAGGGAAGTAGGACTTTGGCATGCAAAGGAATATACAATCTGATATATTCATTGAAACTAATAAGCCTATTTTATAAAAGAAAAATCAATGAAATACTAACATGGTTTAAAGGCATCCAAAAATTTTCAGTATGCAAATGTTTACTTTTCTAAGGATAAAATGGAAGGCATGTTTGAGAATATATTTGTAATCTGCCCGGAGTCACTAAGAATGAGTTAGGTAGCCATATAAATGGTCTTAAGTAAATAAATAAATATAATTTGAAATATTTTATATGTTTTGATCTATATGGAGACAAAACATGCTGTATTGTTCCAAGCCTAAAACAAACCCGGCTGTTTTCAGTTGCCTAATTTGGATGGTTCTGACTTTTCAAGCATTAGAACTAGGCTAATTTTGATTGTTTTACTTTTCTGGGGAGGTTTTCAGCCAAGAAATAAAGCAGTAAAACCAATTGTTAAGATATTTAAATATAATAGCTAGAGCAGTGAGCTTGTGCAGTGAGCCATAACAAGCAGTTGTAGTTGATTATTTGCAGAGTGCTGGCGTGAAACAATCTGCGCTGTGATTGGTTGCAGTAGGTGTGGAGGGAGAGTTTCCCTTTTTCCCCACCTTTTTCTTCTGTGTGCCCTCGATGCTCTGTGATTTACCTCATGATGCTCCTATTTGCTTGACTATATAGTCCGCTATATATATAGATGTAAAATATATTTATTTATATAAAACTAGAAGTTTGTGTCAGAGTCTCTGACTTCATTTGGACACCTGCTGTAGAATTCCCTGATGCCAGTTAATGCTGCTGTAAAGACACCTAATATAGTTGCTTTGATTGGTTTCTATAAGAGTTTGTGTAACAATAAAAAAAGGTTGACTGGGGTAAAAAAGAGTGTGTGCATATCTACATTCTGTGCAAGTTCTAGTGTTGCATTGATGTTGAGTTTCAGAAAGCATTAGAAAAGAAAAGAATGTATCTTGGTGTGGCCATTTTTGTTGAGTTCTAGCATGCATGCACACAAGGTAGGTCTGCTTTTATGCCTCATTGTTATTTTAATGTCATTTGTGGCATTACAAAGCTTTAGTAGCACTTCTTCTTTGCAGCCAAGGGATACCTCTATGAACAAATAAAGCCCATGTCACACTGCACCAACGGATGGAAAGAGAATGAAAAATGGAGAGAAACACTTGCCATCCGTTGATTAACGCAATGCATCTGTTCTGTACTCACTATGTCCGTTTTTCTTCCTCTCTATCCGTCCAGCATCCGTCGACTGAGGTTCCATCCGCTCAAAAAGTTTTGAGCTGCTCAAAACTTTTTGAGTGGAAAATGTATCCAACGCGTCCATTCTGCATCCGCTACGCATACGGGGAACATCCGTTCTGCATCCGTCGGCATCCGTAACGCATCTGCTACATCCTCTAGGAATCCGCTGCGCATCCGCGCAACTCGCATCCGCTCCAGCGGAAAGTGGACACAGGGAGGAAGCGAAACGGACGCGGAACGGACGGGCAGCGTCAGTAGCATGGACGGAGAAAGGATGAAAGCAGATGCAGCTCGCATACAAAGCATTAAAACGGAAAAAACGTTCGCAGAGGGGACCTATCTCGGACATTAAGGATGTCTAGAGGATGCAAAAGGACACCTAGTGGAAAACCTATATTGCCGATAAAAAGGGGGAGGACTCACCTGGATCTCACTTTCAGTCCAGCAGCCCTGCTGTGCAGACCTCTGCAGCCTTCATCTGGCTCTTGCTCTTCCACAGCATCCATTGATGTCCACCATGGATCGTAACACACTCTTTTTGGTAGCCACCATCATTCTGCAACAGTGCGAAGCCCTCTACAGACTCTTTCAACTGTTCTATGGGAAGAAAAGGAGGTGGCCAAGAAGTGTCTGGGTCCGAAGAAGGATCGGGAGAAGAGCAGAGTACAGACTGTACAACAAGCTGATGGTGGAGCTGAGGAACGAAGACCCTCATGCATTCCAGAACTTCATGAGGATGCCTCCAGCCATGTTTGACAAAGTTGTGGAGCGGCTGAGACCCAGGTTGACCAAGCAGAGCACCAACTTCCGGCCCAGCCTGGACACTGAGCTCAAGGTGGCACTGACTCTGTGCCACCTGGCCTCAGGGACCACCTACAGGAGCATGCAGTATGGCTGGAGGGTGCCACACAACACCATCAGCATTGTGGTCAGAGAAGTGGTGCAGGCCATCATCGAAGAATACCTGGAGGAGCTCCTCCAGTGTCCTACCACTGAAGAAGGCTGGAAGAAAGTTGCAGAGGAGTGATATCAGAAGTGGAACTTCCCCCACACCGTTGGAGCCATAGATGGCAAGCACGTGGCCTGCAAAGCTCCAGCCAAGTCGGGGTCCACTTATTTCAACTACAAGGGCTTCTTCAGCATTGTCCTCTTCGCCATGGCCGATGCTGACTACAAGTTCATGTACATCGATGCTTCAGGCAACGGGTCAGCTTCAGATGCCCAGGTATACAATGCCAGTGACCTCAAGGAGGGGCTGGAACACAACCTCATCATGGGCTTCCCAGATCCAGACCCCCTGCCCAACGACATGCAAGGTGTGCCCTACTTCATCGTGGGGGATGATGCCTTCTCCCTCAAAACCTACCTCATGAAGCCCTACACCTCCAGATGCCTCACCCGTGAAGAGAGGATCTTCAACTACAAGCTGTCCAGGAAAGGCGGGTGGTGGAGAACGCCTTTGGCATCCTGGCCAACAGGTTCCAGGTACTTCTCACCACCATGCAGCATCGCCCAGAGACCGTGAAGAGGATCATGGAAGCTTGCTGTATCCTGCACAATCTCATGCGCACCCGCTACCCAGTGTTGCAGAACAGGCTCGTGGACCTCCAACAAGGCAATGGGGACATGGAGCCTGGTGAATGGAGGCATGGGTGAAACCTGATAGACACTGAGGATGTGCAAGGCCCCAACAGAGCCCCATGTGAAGGGAAGAAGCAGCGCAACCTCCTGAAACACTGGTGCAACTCCCCAGCTGGAGCAGTGGAGTGGCAAGACAGGATGATAGATGATTAATGGATGCTTCCTTCAGCCTGTCTCATCACACTGATGAGATTGGGCCGTGTATGTTGGGTGGGCCTACAATGAACAGGGCATTTTATAAAGAGTTCTGTTTATGTTCAAATGTGTGGATCAATGCTTACATTGTTAATGTTAATAAAGGGCCATAGGTGTGGCACCTGGGAGGGTGGACCATAGAGTCCCACTATGCTTGTACTGGAGGTTTATCTATCCCACAGCTATTACCCATCCCAAAGGTATCCCTGCCCATCCCATTGCTATCCTTACCCATCCCACAAGCATGCAAAGGCTTAAACCATTTCTAAAAGTTTCCACCAAGACTTTATTTACAAAAATAAATGAAGCAAGTGTGTGAAGCAAAGATAATCTTTATTAATAACAAGCTGTAAAAGAAAAATGACCCAAGTCAAGTGTCCAAAGCAAAAATAAAGTCAACAGGTAGCCACCTAGGCTCTGGCACTCTTCTTGGTCACTCGGAGGTGTGCCTAGTCTCAGGGGTGAAGGGTTCAGGTGCTGTGGAGGTGGCTGCTGCTGGAATGCTGGTCTGAAGCGCCACTGGGGTGCCTGGCCCCAAGAGGACAACAGGGGACGGTGTGTTGAGGAAGCTCTCAGACAGCTGGCTCAGCCCCGTGATGTTGAGAGCCCCTTCCTCCATGACGTGGGGTGTCAGCCCCAATACTGATGACAGATGTACTGAGGCCTGGTTTGGCTGTGGGGTGGAGGAAGGAGCAGTGTAGTGGGGCTGTCTGGTCTGCAGCTGGGTGAGGACTGGCGTGGGTGGCATCTGTGGCGTGGGTAGCATCTATGGCGTGGGTGGCATCAGTGGCATGGGTGGCATTGGTGGCGTCCGATGTACATGTGCCTGGACTGAGAAGGGCTGCTGCCTGTGCTGCTGGACCTCCGGTAGCCATAGCCTTGGTAGGAGAGAGCCTGTGGAAAGCCTTGGAAAGGCAGTGACATCACCTGGGGTGGAGGAGCAGACCTGGACTGGGTTGGAGCAGGTGCAGCTGGGCCTGGAGGGTTGTGCAGAAGATCGGTGATCCTGTCCTTCACCACCTGGTACTGGGGTTCTGCCATGTTTATGAGGGTCTGGTTGACATTGGTGAGGAAGGGCTTTCGGTTGGAGGATGGGGCGTCGGTGTGTATCAGCTGAGAGAGGAGATCTACGCTGCTCCTGGTGGTGTCTCTTATCTCCAGCAGAACAGTGTGGCTCTGTCCCTCCGGTTTGCCTCTCTGCCTTTCTGTGGAGGTGGAGCTGGGGGTGGATGCAGGTTGGGCTGTGGTTGAAGTGCCATCTCCTTTCTCCCACTGCGTCAGGGGGTCCTCCATGCGCTCCGCCACGGGTAGTACAGCTGTCGGGGGGGTCTCCATCGTTGCACGCTCCATAGATACCTGCCTGGACACAGGAGCTGACTCTCTGCCAGAAGAGGACTGGCTCTCAGCAGGCTGCCTGAGAGAGAGGGTTGTGAGAGGGGCTGCTCCTCAGTGGTGGATCTCACCCTCCAAGAACCTGCACTTGGCCATCACATTGGTCTCTCTGTCTATCAGCCTGACCGTGGCCTGGCCAGATTTCTTGAGGTGCAGCTTCCCGTATCAGGTGTGCATGTGCTTCTACCAGCCGAGGAGCACCTCCGAAGTGTAGCCCAGGCTCTCTGCCTTCTCTCTCCAAGCAGCCTGCTTCCTTTTGGTGTCGCGATAGAGCCTGTGTCCCTTCCGCCATAGATACTTGTTCTTTCTCAGCCACTCCAGCACCTCCTCCTCATGTTCCTCTTCTATGTTGTATTGCCTCCTCTCCCGTTCTCGCGTCTGCCTCTTCCTCCCTTTGGCAGGGCCATATGGGCCCTCATCAGAGGGGCTTCAAGGTTGTAGAGGCTGCTCCTCCACATCACCACCACCAGCAGCAGCAACAACAGTAGCAGCAAAAGCAGGACCAGCAGCACCACCAGGACCAGGACCAGGAGCACCAGGAGCACCAGCAGCACCAGGAGCAGGAGCAGGAGCACGAGCAGGACCAGCAGGACCAGGAGCACCAGCAGGACCAGGAGCACGAGCAGGACCAGCAGCACCAGCAGAAGCACCAGCACCAGGAGCAGCGCCAGCAGAGTAAGCACCAGCAGAAGCACCAGCACCAGGAGCAGCGCCAGCAGAATAAGCACCAGCAGAAGCACCAGCACCAGGAGCAGCACCAGCAGAATAAGCACCAGCAGAAGCACCAGCACCAGGAGCAGCGCCAGCAGAATAAGCACCAGCAGAAGCACCAGCACCAGGAGCAGTGCCAGCAGAGTAAGCACCAGCAGGGAGATTGGCCCTGTCCCTCTTGCCAGGGCTGGCAGCAGATGGCAGAGGCTTCCGTTTCTTCCCCATGGTTGTTGAGTTGCTGGCTGGCTGGCTGGCTGGCAGGTTGGCAGGCTGGCTGGCTGGCTGGCTGGCTGGCTGGCTGGCTGGCAAGCTGTGTCTAGAAGCAGGTCTTTCCTCTGAATGGTGACCTGCTTGGGAGCTGCTTCCCTTTATATCCGTGGGGCTGATGCAATGCATCCTCCCCGCATGCGCAGTGAACGCTAGGCATCCGCTAGGCATCCGCTAGGCATCCGCTAGGCTTCCGCTAGGCATCCGCTAGGCTTCTGCTCTGCATCCGCTTCATCCACTCGGCATCCGCTATGCATCTGCTTCATCCGCTCGGCGTTCACTCTGCATCCGCTCTTTCCATGGCGCGTCTGCTTTGCTGCGCTCCCCGGAAACCTTGCGGATGTGCCATCCACTCCCATCCACTTCCATCTGCTAGGCTTCCATGGAGCATCCGCTTTCCATCTGCCCTACGTCCTCCCCCCGTCCGTTCCTTTATGTGTTGTCTGCTCTGGTGATGCAAATTTTTGCCCCTTTTGAGAGCGGATAACAACGGATGGAACATTTTTCTCATCCGCGGTGTCCTTTTTACAAACGTTTTGCATCCGTCGGCCAGTGTGACAGGGCCTTAAGTACGATCATGAAAAAACAGTTGCTCTCAAATGTGGCAAGTAGGTTGCAGGAGGGAAAAAGCGAGGAAAAAAAAGTATGTCAGCTGTATTGTTTGATCTTGCTAAATAAGTGATTTGTCAATGCCTACAGAAAAATTGGCCAAGGTGAATTTTTTTCCCCTTTAAATACAAAGATTAAAAGAAAAATGAAAAAAGACAAGTTGTAATTGAAAGGAATGTTAAAAGATTAGCAGCTGTCTTTGTCCAGTTGTTTCAGTAATCCAGGGAGTTTATTTCAATTGAAAAGACTTCTGTTATCTCAGTTTGGAGGAAGAGTGGCTTTGTTGTTAACAAAGGCTGGTCTACACAGATTTTTTTTAAATGGGTGTGATAACAGAGCATTGTTTTCTCCGGGTTATTATTTAAATCTTTGAAAAATTGAAACATTTAAATAAATCTATCTGTAACATCCAGAAAATTGCATAATACCACTTAGGATCCTTATCTTCTGTTATGGCCTTGGGGCAGGGGACAAGGTTATGGGTGTTGGTTTTATATTTGTCTTATATTTCTTGAGGCTATTTCAAATGTTGCTTCTCTGGAACAAAGCCAACTTAAAACATTCCACTGGGATTTGTTTTGAAAGCAGGTGTTTATCCTGACTTGAAACAAACCTCTTTTTTTTTTCTGTTTGAAGCATCTCCCAGGTTATTCATCTCTGGAATAGAGCTACATATAGTCTTTCCTAAAAATGGTTATGTCACATCAAGTTGGTACTGACTCTTATAGGCTACACAGACCTTTCAAGAAAGCTAGGTCTTTGCATAATGTGTCTAAAATATGATACTCTGAGCCTGGTCATTCGTATCTCAAAGGAGAACTCTTAATTGTCTATGATGCATTTATGTTTTCTAAGCTATACATGTATTCTTGGGTATTTTCTTCAACACCAATGTTTGAAACCCTAAATACTCTTTCAATCTGGCTTCTTCAAAGTTCAACTTTCCATTCCACAATGTGCTACAAGAAATACCATAGCTTGCACTATTCTGAATCTTTGTGGATAAAAAAACCTGATGTTATGAAAAAAAATATTTTCCAAAGCTTCTATTGCTTCAAATACTACCCTACCATATATTTAAAAAGTTCATCCACTAAAATCAGTGAGACTTAATCACGAAAAACTTCAAGCCAACTCTCAGTAATACCAAACTGGGATCCAATCTCATTTTTTTTAATTTTGGGGAAACAATTGCATTAAATGAAATCAAAGCTGCCTTCATAACACTTCCTATAATTATAATTCTGACTCTAAGGTATTTGGGTTTTTTTTTCTGATCCTAATTAATCACCTTATTTCTGAGTTAAAATAATTAAAATTAAATCCCCTCACTTTCTTATAATCTCTCCCATGCTAAGCTCTATACTGCTAACATTTCATGCTTTGGACTGAAGTATAGGTTCCTCAGAGTTATTTTTATGTCTTCTGGAAAATTCTAAACCCAAAGATGAACTTTCTTTTTTCTCAAGAGACAAAGCTATTAAGCAGTTGCCTAATCACATCAGATATATACATACATACATACATGCATACATACATACATACATACATACATATATATATATATATATATATATATGTTTTTTTAAGTTATCGCGGGTACTTACATGTGTGCTGTTCAGCTTCCTTCGGGTATTATCCCACGTCATTGTAGTTCTGTTAAAGTTGTAGCAACGTTTCAGCAGAATCTCATCTGCCATCATCAGGCTTCTGATATATGCTGTTCAGCTTCCTTCAGGTATTATCCCACATCATTGTAGTACTTTTAAAGTTGTAACAACGTTTCAGCAGAATCTCATCTGCCATCATCAGGCTTCAGTATTGAGTTCGTATGTGGGTCAGAGTCTCACAGTCTTTGGTTTTAAATTTGAGGCTAGCCTATGCTGCGCCAGGATGCTTTTTTTTTCTTCATCCTGATTGGTTGGGAGTCTTGGTCTGTGTTTATTGGACTTGGAGTTTGATTGATTGGTGTTTCTGGTTTCTTCTGTCTGTTTTGTGGCTTTGATTGGCTGGCAACACTCTGTTCCTG
>BLBF01000002.1:17518718-17550812 GCA_015471245.1 Laticauda colubrina
GATAGATAGATAGATAGATAGATAGATAGATAGATAGATAGATAGATAGATAGATAGATAGATGTGTTATATAAACATATGAAGGAATATGTTTCCTATTGCCCTACATCATACAACAGGTTAAAGTTTCCATTCTATGAATATTTGTGTTACTCATTTACTCAATATGTTCTGTGCATTATAAAGGACTGGTTAAAGAGAAAATGTGAGGATCCCTGGAGTCATTCCAGGTTAAGATTTCTTCCAGGAAAATAATGGATGAACAGAACCAGAATGTTCTAATTGTTTTTGAATGCTGCAGTTGGCATTTTATGCTTTAGTTAGTGCTGGGATAATAGAAACAGCTGGGGGAGAAGGAATGTTGTAGAACTGAAGGTGATCTGCAAGGCTTCAGAGATAGATGTGAATATAAATGCATATGTTTTTTTTAAAAAAAGAAGAAAGCCAAACAAATTCATGAAAAATTGCTTATTTGTTGAGATCCATTGGGATGGAACTCCTTTCCTCAAGCTTAGATTCCTTCATTTTATGGGGGTGTTAAAATCTTTTTAGAAAAATCCTTTATCTACAGCTTATTCGATGTTTCAAAGTACAGAGATGAGGACAATTTGCATAATAAAATCACAAAAATGGAATGCATGCAACATTTGATATTTAAAATAGTCGCATCTAAAGCTTTGAATCCAGGTATGAAAGGTTAATAAAAAAAATCATCCACAGAGCATATAAATTATGCCAAAATTTAAAATGAAAAACAAAATTATGTTCAATTCATGTTGCTGACTTAACATACAACTATATGTCATCTTGTTAAACCTCCATATTTTAACAGACCCAAGGAAAAGATTGAAAGAAAACTCATTATAATTTGAACTATCACTTTTTTTTCCCCTGAATGGGAACAAAAAGTAAGGTGATGTTTGTTGTCCTTGGCAACTTGAAGTTGTGAGGACTTCTACTCAAAGAATTCCCCAGATGGTTGGAGAATGCTGGGGGTGAAATCCACACATTCTTCAAGTTGCCAAGGTTGACAAACACCGAAGGAACCATGAAAAAGAATCATTGGGCATGTACAGATTGTCTTTCCTACCACTGTGTAGCTGCAGTCAAGTTTTCTGTAGCCTGTATTGAATGTATGGGAGAAACCTCCAGGCTGGAGGACATTCCATCGCAGAAAAAAAAAAGCATTGAAGGATAAGGTTGAACGGGATGTTCAGTCAGTCAAGATTCCATGAACCAATGAATGCATCAATGTGATTTATATCTATTATTTATTGTGCAATATGAAAAAGAGGAATACCTTACAAAAAGAAAACAAGCTCAAGTTATATTGATGACAGTGTTTTCACCTTAATAAATATATAGTCCTAGATTATATTCCAAAAAGGAGAGGCATTTGTCTTCCTTTTCAACTGGGGTTTGTTTGTAACAAAAGTTTAATATGGATTTCCTTGAAAGCAATATTTGGCACATGTATCAATTTTTCATGTTGAAGCTCCAGGTCATTTCCCAATGAGCATTTTATATAGTCTAGAATCATCTCACCACGACTGTGCCAAAATAACTGCAATGAAGGCAGACTGTATATATAATTTTAGCTGTGACTGGGTGATGCAGTGCAGATGCTTTAAGTTACATGTGGGGAATTGGTCAAAGGTTGGGGCACTAAGGTTTTAGCTGTTTCCTTTATTGTAATCCTATTTACTATTGAGCCAGGTCGGTATGTTTGAATGAATGGTGCTCTCATCGCCCAAATGAGATAGGAACTACATTAATTCAGTGATAGAAAAAATATAACACTTTAAGAGACAAATAGCAACTTGACTTCTCTCTCTAATACAAGCTGTGTTCCACATAAAAATCCAGAGAATCTTATTCTTCAAAGGCTACAAATTCTTCAAATGTAATGCTACAATAACATTAAGAAATTTTAGTCAACAAATATAATGAGTTAGAATCAGCGATTACATTTAATCCTTTGCAATATACTACATTTTCGGAATAGCATTAAAACTTCCTTGCTAGTATGAAAAGCCCACATCAAGCAGATCTTTGGTATATGCATTTATCAATAGGAATCTGATAAATTTGTGCATAAGCACATATATGTGCTGGTGTGCAGATCCTGATTTAGTGTATGTATATTGGATCCACAAAATGGCCACCTGGGTCTTAAATGCAGCTAGGCTTCAAATCATCTGGCCTCAAAACCTTTGAAAATATTATAATTGATCCCCAGGACTGCAAACTGGGTCCAGGCACATAGCAGCTATTATTTCAGAGTAACAGTTTTCTGATGCAATGAATTTCTTTTCTTTACTTTCAGTCAATAAATCCAAGTCCTATTACCAGCATCTTCTTAAAAGAGGCATTCCTTCCGAACAAAGAACAAGGGATGGCTCTTTCAACTCATTGTTTGCCACCTATCATTTTATAGCAGAATTACAGAGTTGGAAGGGACCTTGGAGGACTTCTAGTCCAGTCCAGTGGTGGGATTCAAAATTTTTTACTACCAGTTCTGTGGGCGTGGCTTGGTGGGCGTGGCATTGCTTGGTGGGCATGGCAGGGGTAGGTTACTTGCAAAATCCCATCCCCTCCCACCCCATTAACCTACTTTTTAGCTCTGTTCTCCTTTGCAGGGCAACAAAAGAAGACCAGCCAATCAGCTGGGACTCAGGAGGTAGAGAACAGATGGGGGCGGGGCCAGTCAGAGGTGGTATTGGCTGGTTATCTGAACTACTCAAAATTTCTGCTACCGGTTCTCTAGAACTGGTCAGAATCTGCTGAATAGCACCTCTGGTCCAATCCCCTGCTCAAGCAGGAGATCCTATACCATCTCAGACAAATGGTTGTCCAATCTCTTCTTAAAAACCTCCAATGTTGGAGCACACACAACTTCTGGAGGCAACTTGTTCCACTGATTGTTCTTAACTATCAGGAAATTTCTCTTTAGTTCTAGGTTGGCTCTCCCCTTGATTAGTTTCCATCCAGTGCTTCTTGTTCTGTCTTCAGGTATCCATAATGACAATAATATTTAGAAGAAGCAGTTATGTTATTTTAATTAAACACCAATGAATTAAAATTTGTAGACCTCTGCAAAAGGTAGGCCTCTGCCTTCTTGCTATAAATCTCCAGAACTGAGCTTCAGCTTGTTAAAGTGAAGAGCATTAATAGTATCTAGTCTGGCATATATGCCATGTTCTTAATGATGAACTTCTGAGGATGAACTGTCTCAATCAAGAACTGATGTGTGCAGAAATACTGAGGAACAGGAAAGCTTGCTAAAGAACAGATTGTAGCTCAGACATTAATATCGGAAGGTGGTGACAGGAACTCATCTACCCTTCAATAGCTCTTTTAGGCAGATGACTGGAAATATTTGCATGAGGGAGCCAGTTTGGTAAACTGGTTAAAGGCACCAGGGTAGTCTAAGTTTCAATCTTTTCTTAAGCCACTTGAATTACTTTGGACCAGTCATTCTTTATCAATTCTAGGAAAAAGGAAATGACAAGACACTTCTGAAAGTGTTTCCAAGAAGTTTGCGGAGACTTGCTTAGGTTGTTGCCAGAAATCATAAGTGATTTGAAGGCACAGATAATTATTAATTAGATTTAAAAAAAACAAACCTTGCAGGAACTAGCATTATAAAAAGTGTGCCATCTCTAGACCTTATGCCAGTCTTTCCATAGTATATTTCATTTATTCTGGATTTCGAGTCCTGTAATCGCCGAGTTAGGATTAAAATTGCCTATGCAGGTTGATTTTTAAGGATTAGAAACTCAACATATTTAGGAATGGGGAGGGTTACTTTAGACATAATATGTTAATTGATAAACATCATTCTGTACTATATTTGATAAGATTCCTGGAAGAATGCTTTGTCTACATCAGCACATTTGCAGCTGTATGCACCACCAACTTCTATGTAATAGATTTCTTACTGAAATCAATGTAGCAGAATGTAAGAAACTTGACATGATAGTTCATAATCACATGGCACAAGAAGGCAACACAAAAACAGACAGGAACTAATCTGAGTGGGCCTTCCAGTATTCAGGAATATGGCAACCCACTAAAAGAGCTGGATCCTGATGTTCAACCTATCATATGAGTTTATTGTTCCAAGTTGTCCTGCATAATTGCCTGTTGATTTTTCTTCATGTGTGGAAGGTGGACAAAGATGAAGCAGCACCTTTCCTTCACTGTGGAAAGGGAAAACCACTGAATGGATAGAAAAATGTCTGTAAAAGTTTCTTAGACACCTTCCTTCTTTATAATACAAGTTGGTTATTTTTTTCTTTTCAGGTGTAAATGTCTCCTCCTTAAGCTCTTCAGCACATTTTATGTGCTTCTGTATTCCCTAATCTATTGTTGAGTGAGTGGTGCCAGTATAGCATGTAATAGTTTCTTCTTACGATTGATCCACAGACATGAGTTAGAAGCATCATTTTAATTTTGACAAGTGTGCCATTAAAAATGGAGTTAAAACTGCAACATGCCTCCTCTATCTATCTGCATACATTAAGTGTGTCAATGTTTTAAATCCCATAGAAACATATCTCCTTCCCCCATTAAGTTACTGTCATCTGATTATTTACCATTTCCCATACATTTATGCCATAATGGATTAATTCTCCAGCTTGGGTTTTTGAGAAAGGCTTAGAAGTCTCCCCACCCTACCAGAGATCATATGGCATGTAACTAATTTTATATTATTATTGTTTTGCCTCTTTAATAATAATAATAATAAAAATCATTCAGCGAGGCATTTTGCAAGCCCAAAGGCATTTTTCTGTTTCTCGATGATATGGAGGGGTCTGTTCTGCAGGTTGAAGCTACCACATCTCAAACTGAATCAGCATGGAGAAGAATTGATTCTGCCAGTTAAATTGCTAGCTTCCCTCATCCCTATCCAGCTTGACAGATGTCCCACTTCAATTAACAGCCAGATGCAGCTAAATTCCTATATTCCCAAGATGTTATGATGCTAAATAACCAGCAGTTTGTTTTTATAAATGAAAATATGGCTGTTATTTTCCTTTTTGGGAGCCATTAGATGCTGGTTAGTATGTGTCAGGTTAGCCACTTACAACCTTGAGCATTTAGATATATAGATATTCTAAAATTCTTCTACTCCTCTCCTTTTGCTTCAGTTGTCTAAATCTGTTTTGCTTCATGGCCCATTTGAATTGATGCTCTGAGTTATAGTGCCTAGTGCCAAAAGCATGAGACCTATAAATACACGCTATTGCACTTATTCCATATTAGAAAGAGTGATTCTTGGCCTGTGCTGAAAGCAAGCCACCAACAATAATACAACTTCTATATTGTATACTAAACTTAGTGATGGATATATTGAGCTGGTCATCTGTACCTATCTGTTTCTCCCTGTTTTCATTAATGTGAATGTCCCAAGTAGCCTCTGCATTCTTCGTAAAATGGAATTTGACAGTACCATTTACTTTCCAAGTCCTGCTGATGCAGTCAGATATGAAAAATCATCAATCACTCCAGAGAACATTCACCAGAGCACTTGCTACAACAAAAAAGGGCAGGCAGAGGGACAAGTGGAAATCCGCTCATCAGGTAGCCCTTGACTTATAACCACAATTTTACAGCCTCCGGTTTCAGTTGCTCAGTGAGTCGTTAAGTGAATTTTGCCCTATTTTTACAACCTTTCTTGCTACAGTTATTAAATGAATTGCTCTAGTTGTTAAATTAGTCACACAATTGTTTAGTGAATCTGGCTTCCCCATTGAGTTTGTGTCATGCCCCTGGTGGAGACTGACTCTGAGGGAGAGGAGGAACAGCCAACAGGGAATGGAAGTATGGTTCCGGAGGTTGTGGAGGAGGCTGTGGAATTGTAGAGGCTGGCTGAGCAGTCACAGGAGGACCCAGACCCATCCATCCTCGGGCATGCAGGGAGGAGAGGATAAGGGAGAGACTTGATCTACTCAGGAAGAGAGGACCTTGATCCTCTTCATGAGCTGCAGCTGTGACAACTGCATACTGGTGAGTGCTGGAAACAAAGCGTGGAAATATCTCTAGTTTATGGTTCCTCTCTGAGTTTGGTGTCCTTCCCAATGTGTGCTCTGTTATCTGTGGATGTCCTCCAGCCCTCATCTTGCCTGGTTTGTGTTGTTTTATATTCTTTATAATTTAAACTGGCATTTCCTCCTTCTTGTAACTGCTTGTGTGGGAGTTTTTTGTCTCCAGTCAAGGATATTTGGAACTTGGAAGCAAAGTGAAGGAATAAAAGGGGCTTTACCTGTTTTTTGTGACTGTGTTTATTTTGTATCCCACCCTGGGTCATCACAGTTTGGTTGTCAGGATGTTGATGCCAGGACACTGCAACTGTCATAAATATGAGTCAGTTGCCAAACACCCGAATTTTGATCACATGACCATGGGGATAATGCAATGGTCATAAGTGTGAAAAAGGATAATAAATCACTTTGTTCAGTGCCATTGTAAAGCTTTGAACAGTCACTGAACGAATGGTTGTAAGTGAAGGACTACCTGTATTATCTTCAACCTTGTTCTTTCCTCATACAGAATCTACAGTTTCACAATATCCAACCATCATAGCCAACAATTCATTGAATTCTTGGATGGTTTCTAGGTCTAAGTTTACAAAAATCCTCTTGCCTTTCATAAGATCACATTCTTATCATTCCTGCTGTGCATTCTTCGGGATATTCCTTAAATTAATTTCACAGTATATATAATCCTCTCTAATCCCCAAGAGCCCTGGACAGCTTTAGTGGGGCGTATTTCAAGTGTCATTTAATTATGACCCTTTTAGTCCGATCATTTTAGTATTGGCAGAGGTTTTAAAAACCATTTTTTCTAAAGTCAAAAATTCCAAACAATCTTTTTTTTTAATCGGAGCATTTCCTCTTAGGGAAGTTTACATAGCTGTTTGCATATATCCTGAAGCTTCCTTCAGATTAAAAAAGAAAAATATATACATATAACCCCAAATTAAGGGGGGTAAACCTATTTTCTGTAACTTGTTGAGAGCATTTGCATAATTTGTTCAAGATTTTAAAATTTAATTTGGTATAATTCATTCTAATTTTATTAGGCCTACAAGGTGCAAGGAGCTGCTGACACTCACTTGAAATAATTGGAAATCTTGTTTCTAAACCACCTCTCTCACATACATGTATTTGTATATGTGATTTTACAGCCATAAGAGTAAAAAAACCTATAAATTAAAATGAAAATAGAAATATTTGAATTGCAATACAGGTAGTTCTTGACTTACAACAGTTTGTTTAGTGACCATTCAAAGTTACAATGGCATTTAAAAAAAGTGACTTTTCAAATTAATGACCATTGGATCATCCTCATGGTCAGGTGATCAAACTTCAAACAATTGCCAATTGACTCATATTTATGACAGTTGCAGTGACCCAGAGGTCACGTGATCACCAAGCAGTCAATTGGGAAATCAGATTCACTTAACAACCATGTTACTAACTGAACAATCGCAGTGTTACACTTAACAATTGGGCAAAAGGGGTATAAAATGGGGCAAAACTCATTTAACAAATGTCTCAACAACATAAATTTGGGGCTGAATTGTGGTTGTAAGTTGAGTGACCTGTTTTTTCTGTTTATTGGTTTATGTGGATTTGCAATATAGCAATAGCACTTAGACTTATATACCACTTCACAGTGTTTTACAGCCCCTCTCTAAGTGGCTTACAGAGTCAGCACATTGCCCTCAACAGTCTGGGTCCTCATTTTACCAACCTCAGAAGGTTGTAAGGCTGAGTCAATCTTGAACTGGTAAGGAATACGAATGCAGCCTGATGGATTCTGTGCTATCAAGTTACATTTGACTTTTGATGATCACATAAATAGACATTTTTCCTGGCTTGTGATGTTTTGATGATACCATCTAAGCAGAGGTGGTATTCAGCAGGTTCTGGCCAGTTCTGGAGAACCGGTAGCGGAAATTTTGAGTCATTTGGAGAACTGGCAAATGCCACCTCTGACTGGCCCCGCCCCATTTCTTCTCTGCCTCCCAAGTCCCAGCTGATCGGCTGGGTCTCCTTTGGTTGCCCTGCACAGGAGAACGGAGCTGGAAAGCAGGTTAGTGGGGTGAGGAGAGAATGGGGATTTTGCAGTATCTTCCCCTGCCACGCCCACCAAGCCATGCCCACAGAACCAGTAGTAAAAAAAATTAATCCCATCATTGCAGGGATTAATAAAAGCTGTGGATTGGGATAATATGCCCTGAATCTTGGTACGAGTGAAGCTTGAAATGACTCAGAGTTCTGCATATGCATGGATACCACTACAGTAGCTGAACTCTGTTTAAGAACAAGATTAAATAACATTCTAGCTCAAATTGGATAGTAAATGGCCTAGCCCAGCATGGCAGGCCAGTTACACCAAAAGACAAAATGTATGAACTAAGAGGAAATATCTCACCTAGGGATGTGCGGTGTCCGACTTGAAAGGGTTGAATTAGAGAATGTGAAGTACGCTTCTAGTTTGCGATAAAGGATTGTCGCAGAAAATATAAAAACCACGGAGGATGAGTGCAAAAGAAGAGACCTTAAATCACCAGGGGTTATGGGAAAGAACAGTTGACACTGAAACAGCTAATAACTTATTGTGCAAAGACTGACTGGAATCTTTTTTTCTTTCTTCCCATGAAAAAGCTGAACAGAATGTTAAGATTTTTCGCCCCAGCAACTGGCTTAATTCTGTTGTGAAAGAAAAGTTGCATAGACATTTGAAACTTCACATAAAAACCTAACCCTCACGAAGGGGAAAGATTGAAGTGCCTTTTGAAAGCATAATGGACACTGTACCTTTAGCACTGTATTTGACATGCTGGGAAATATGATGGCAAGCGACTTGCCAGAGAACAAAAGCTGACTTTGTCTCTTTGCTGCAAATGATGAAGTCTCTGAAATGAAACCTTCCCACACTCCTGAGTAGGATGTTTTATTAGAGTTAACCGGTTCCATTAACAAAAATACAAATAAACACTGGATGACAGCAAAGAGATATAGAAGATTCAAACTCTTTGCTGACACACAGTGGCCACTTGGGTTTTTACAACCCATATTTGGTAGTTTTAGTAAAGCTTTGCTTGAAGGACTGAGATCCTGTTTCCTTGAAGTAAACATGTCTTAACTTGGAGGTGCCTGCAAGCTGTGTGCATCTGGATAGGGACTTAACAGTAGCAGACTTAATAATAACAGACTTCAGCTGAACCCTGGCAAGACTGAGTGGATTTGAGTTTGGGGCACTGCCAGTTCTAGGCTATGCCATCTTTGTTTTGGCTGGGATGCCACTGCCTCTGATTCTCCGGAATCTCGAGATCCTTCTAGACTCAACTCTGGCTCAAAGAACAATGACAATCGTGGCTTGTAAGGCCTTTGCACAGTTTTACATTATACACAAGACGTAAAATGGACACCTAACATCAAAAATGTTATCATAAAAGCACAACAAAGAATGCTCTTTCTGTGCCAACTCAAACTGCCCAAGGAGCTGCTGATCCAGTTCTACAGAGGAATTATTGAGTCTGTCATCTGCACCTCTATAACTGTTTGGTTTGGTTCTGCAACCCAACAGGACAGACACAGATTTCAGAGGATAATTAGGACTACAGAAAAAACAATTGCTACCAATCTGCCTTCAGTCAAGGACCTGTATACTATACGAGTCAAAAAGAGGTGTGAAAATATTTACAGACTCCTCACATCCCAGACACAAACCGTTTCAACTCCTACCCTCAAAATGACAATATAGAGCACTGCACATCAGAACAACTAGACACAAGGACAGTTTTTTCCCAAATACCATCACTCTGCTAAACAAATTCCATCAACACTGTCCAACTATTTATAAAGTCTTCACTACTATTACTATTAATCTTCTCATCACTCCTTATCACCCATCCCCTCCCACTTGTGACTGTATGACTGTAACTTTATTGCTTGTATCCTTACGACTTATATTGACTGTTTCCTAGAATGATTTGATTGTTTACTGTACCTTATGACTATTATTAAATGTCATATCTTATAATTCTTGATGAATGTATCTTTTCTTTTATGTATATTGAGAGCATATGTACCAAGACAAATTCCTTGTGTATCCAATCACACTTGGCCAATAAAGAATTCTATCCTATCCTGTTCTATCCTTTTCTTTCCTATCCTATCCTATCCTATCCTATCCTATCCTATCCTATCCTATCCTATCCTATCCTATCCTATTATACAAGAGTTGTGCCCATTCCTAGATCAGAATCTAGGAATGGCTGCTTACAGTCAGTCATATCAAAATCACCTTCAGTTTGGATTATTGTAATGAGTCCTACACGGGGGTGTCATTGAAGGGTACCCAGAAGCTTCAGTTGCTACTGAATATAGTGGCAAAGGCAGTTATATGTACTTCCAGAACAGCACATGTCATACCTCTGCTCTGTGACCTGTATTGGTTACCAGTTTAAACCTAGAGCCAATTCAAGGTGCTGGTTTTAACCTTTTAAGCCCATTGCATGGAATTGAGTTATCTTGGGACCTCTTCTTCCCAATTTATATCTACTGTGCTGTCCCATTGTAACTGGCAGGTCCTATCTGCTAGTGACTTAGATCTGATAGGTCACAAGAGATGAGTCTTCTCAGCAGTGGCACCTGCTTTCTGGAACCTTTTCTCACCTGAAATGCTCCATCCACATTAATGTTCCATAAATCCCGTAAGACCTGACTTTGTTTTTCAGACCTGGAGGTCTCAGGGAGCCGGGAGTATTCTAAGATGTCTCCATCATTGTGTTTAATATATTTTCTTCTGTAACTGATGGTTGTATTCGGTATTTCCGAACTCTACTTTGGACCAGTCATTATTTTCCAGTTATCGACACAGCCTTATTTTTATCAGCCATAAAACGAAGGGAGGTGCCCAAAAAAGCTGCTTTGAGTTTCTCTGAGAAAAGACCATATTAATCTAATGAAGCCAAACAGCATATATTTGCTATTAGTTCTCCTCTTCTCCTACTCCTAAAAAATCTCCCAATTTTACACACCAGGTAAAATGGCTGAGACTCCCTCCAATTATAAATTTTGTTGTGTAGCAGAGACCTCATCTGTATTCTCAGATGCTCACATATGAGACACAAAGAAGAAAACTTATCTTGAGTTACTCCTCAGATGTACAATGAAGTCATTCAAGTGTTAAGTTTGACAGCCCCCTCCTTTAAGCATTTGGATATTTTAATGATGTCAATTAAGTTTGGAGGGTTTTTCCAATTTTTAAAAGTTTTTTTTGTGTGTGTGGCGGGAGAAGCCTGAATGTATTTTGAATAGAAAATTTGAGTTTTTCTTAACCATATTGGGAATATATGGTTCATCACACAGTCAACCAGATGATTAGACTAGATTCAGCATTTATATTCATCAATTGAGTCTTTCTCAAGGTTCTGAGATAAATAAATGTTGTTTGATGGTATTAAAAGTATTGTTTAAGAATATAAACGGTTGCAAGTAAAGCTTCCTTTTGCAATTGACTGATGGTGATTTTTGTCAATGTCAATGGTGTTCAAGTGATAATCTGGATGTTTTGGGATTGTACCCCAGGCTTCTATTCCTATTGATGCTAGCTTTGCTTCCTTTTCCCATACTCATTCTATATCTATTTGCAAATATTTATACTTTGCCATTTTTTCCAGTTGTTTCTGTTCAGCAGTTAAAAAAAAAGTTGTGGATAAGTGACAATGCCAGAGTATCCCAAAGGTGCTTTTTCAAGAGGCAACTGGACTTTTTGGTTTTTCTTTAAAGCTTCTTGGATGAGAAGCAAAACATCTTCAAAGAAAAACCAAAAAGTCCAGTTGCCTCTTGAAAAAGCACCTTTGAGACAACCATGACCTGGATGACTGAGAATCTCCACAGACAATACTAGGGGATGATATAAGACAAAGAATTGGAGATGAAAAGAAAATATCAAGGTCTGAAATTTGAAGTCGAACAATTATGATATAAAGTGGTAATGGTAATCCCAGAGGTTATTAGGACATATCAAAAAACCTTGGATGATATTTAGATAATCTGCACATTGATGAAAATTTCCAGGCCATTTTCTTGGGTCTGCACCAGAGGTGGTATTTAGCAGGTTCTGACCAGTTCTGGAGAACCGGTAGTAGAAATTTTGAGTAGTTTGGAGAACCAGTATATACCACCTCTGACTGGCCCCGCCCCCATCTATTCTCTGCCTCCCAAGTCCCAGCTGATCAGTTGGGTCTTCTTTTGTTGCCCTGCACAGGAGAACAGAGCTGGAAAGAAGGTTAGTGGGGTGGGAAAAGAATGGGATTTTGCAATAACCTTCCCCCAGGAGTGAGGAGGGAATGGAAATTGTGCAGTATCCTTCCCCTGCCATGCTCACCAAGCCATGCCCACCAAGCCACACCATGCCCACTAAGCCACTCCCACAGAACTGGTAATAAAAAAATTTGAATCACACCACTGATCTGCACACATACTACATTGACGTAAAGTACAGTCAGGCAGAAGAAAAGAGCCAACAATATTTGTATCTCTTCATCCACACTTGGGACTCCTTTCTGTTCTAGCAATCTATTAGTAGAATTATTTAGAACAGGTTACAGGGAGTCCTCAACTTATACCAGTTCATTTAATGCCCATTCAAAGTTACAATGGCACTGAAAAAAAGGGACATACAGCCATTTTTTCACACTTATGGCCTTGTTAGCAACTCCATAATCAAAATTCAGATGCTTGGCAACTGGTTCATACTTGCTGTGTCCCAAGGTAATGTGATCACCTTTTGCAACCTTCTGACAAGCAAAGTCAATGGGGATGCCAGGTTCACTTAACAGCTGTATTACTAAGTTAGAACTGTATTGATTCACTTAACAACCATGGCAAGAAAGCTGCTAAAATGGAGCAAAACTCACTTAACAAATGTGTTACTTCACAACAGACATTTTGGGTTCAATTGTGGTCATAGGTTAAGGACTACCTGTACTGTCCCTTTTATTTTTCTTGATCCTAGGGACAGGGAATACACCAAAAATGCTTTATTCGATAGCGGTAGACTTTCTGTTCTCTTAATTCATGCACTTTAATTTGAGAAAGATTGATAGGCTGTTTTTTGGGGAAAGGGCAGCATTATCCACAGGAAGGGATAAAAGTTGGCAGCTACAACTGTGAGATCAAAACTCTCCCATTTTTTACATTAATCAAAAAAGTTAAAACAATGGCCACAACACAAATCCCCATCATTACTGTCAGGCATCCAGAAAGTATCCATGATATCAATCACTCCAAAATGTTATCTATCCAATTGATTTATTAGAAACAGAGCTGGCATGTCAAAAGCAATTTCGCAAGTGAAAGTTTTTTTGTGCGTTACACAGAATCCACCTTCTCTCCTCCCACTTCTACACTTCATAAATCACGAGAACCAATTGAACTGTAACTGGAAATTCTTAATACGACATACAGAATAACCTTGAACTTTTAAACTCCTCTAACTCTCTAAACAAAAATGTGGCAGCTGAATTTCAAAGCTGACAGGTGTTTCCCCTTGAAAACTCCTCCTCCTAAAAGAAAAGAAAAAAACACATATAGGGGTTAATACATTGTCCTTAACCCTCTCTCCCTCCACACAAGGACCCTTCAGTTTTTAGGGAAAATCCTCATGGAATTGGTTAACCAATTGACCAGCATAAACATCCCAACTCTTTACCCAACTGGGATCTGAGAGGGGGCAGCCTTTCCATAAGACCAAATATTGCAATCGGCCACGGTATAATCTAGAATTGAGAATTTTTAAAATCTCATAATGTGTTTCCCCATGTACCATTAACGGTTTAGGGGAGAGATTGGCAGTGGTCTTATCACTGATGTAGTAGCTGGTTTTAGTAAACTACAATGGAACACTGGATGAATTTTCCCCAATAGTTGAGGAAGACGTAATTGGACAGTGACCAGACTGATTATCTTTGAAATTGGGAATGGACCGAAGAATTTTGGACCCAGCTTCTTACTGGGTAGTTTCAACCTAAGATATTGGTTGACAAATATACTTTGTCCCCTACTTTAAAAGGTGGCCTGTTTTTTATAAATTTTTGCAACTTGTTCAAAGCTGTTTTTGGATCTTCCCACCCTTTCTTTAATGAGTTCATCCATTCTGTTAGGGACATGAATGAGGGAAGTTGTCTAGGTAATTCTGGCATCAGGACAAAATCCATTCCAGTGTTGATTTAGAATGGAGTCAGTCCCATGCTGCTATGTACTGCATTATTGTAAGCAACCTCTGCAAAAGGTAACAACTCAGCCCAATTTTCTTATTGATAATTTACATAGCATCTAATATCTTGTTCAGTCATGGCGTTAGCTCTCTCCGCTGCTCCATTTCAAGCAGGAGGAAAAGCTGAGGATAACCCTTGAGAGGAACCAATGGATTTCAGAAATTCCCTCCAAAATTTTGCGGTAAATTGTATCCCTCTGTCGGATATTACTCTACGAGGTACACCATGTAGTCTATAGATATGTTTCACAAACAACTTTGCAAGTTTTTTCACAGATGGAAGCTCTTTGCAGGCTATAAAATGGGCCTGTTTAGAGAATAAGTCAATTATAGTCGTATTCCCTTCACTCTTAGGTAATTCAATACCGTGTTTCTCACATAATAAGGCCGGATCTTTTTTTTTTTTTTGAGCCCTGAAAAAATGGCTAGGCTGTCTTTTGGTGGGTGACTTAATTGCCCCCCCTTGCAACCTCGGGTGGGCGGGTGGCAATGGCTTGGATATTGACTTCAGCATTGGTGGGGCACTTCATTTCGGGATACCTTCCACCACCGTTGCTTTCCCTTCTCCGTTGCTGCCGTGGCATTTAGAGCAACACCGTGGCATTTGGTGCAGCCATGTGCAGCCAGCCAGGGCTCCTCCCTGCAACCGGAGCCTGGTGGACACACTCAGCTTCAGGCACTCCTGTCGCCGCCTTCCCTTTGCCTTCAAAGGTAAAGCCAATTATTTTAAAAATGACT
This sequence comes from Laticauda colubrina, assembly GCA_015471245.1. NCBI lineage: Eukaryota > Metazoa > Chordata > Lepidosauria > Squamata > Elapidae > Laticauda > Laticauda colubrina. Next base: position 17,533,758 of record BLBF01000002.1, read on the forward strand.
CCCTACTACAACAAAGCCTCCCCTGCCCAAGAGGGCAGCCCAACTCCATGTTGGGAGGCGAATCTCCCGGGGCCATAGCTCAGGAGGCCAGGGGGTTTTCCAGTTCTGTGTTTCATCATGGCACAAATTGAACAACTTTTTAGATGGTCCTCGACATCAGGTTTCATTTTTGGCCACCAGAACTGTCTTCTCAGTAAATGTAGGGTTTTTAGGAATCTGAAGTGGCCTCCCAGCCAGGAGTCATGGCTATGCTCTAGTACAAGTAGGGTTGTGGGTACACAAAGCTTAGTCCCTTTCCAAACTAGTCCATCATTCATTGTCAACTCGGTTTGATGGTCCAGGAACCAAGGATCGATCAATAGGGCCATTTTCAATTCCGCAGTCAGCTTATATTCCAGGCATTTGGGGTTGCGGTTAGCTTGGGTTCATGTGGTCACCTGGCCTGCCAATTGAGCGTCTGAAATTAAGGCTTGTACTATTTCCTCTCAGTGGCTGTCAAACTGAGGTTTTCTGGACAGAGCATCTGCCAGTAAGTTTTTCCCTCCGGGGATATATTTAATGTTGAAATTGAATCGCTTGAAATATTGAGTCCAGCAGACTTGTTTGGATGATAATCTCTTAGGGGTCTTTAGAGCTTCAAGATTCTTATGATCAGTCCATACCTCAAAGGCCTCTGGTGCCCCTTCTAGAAAATGCCTCCAAGTCAATAAAGGCAAATGCTTCTTTCTCCCAGACTGCCCACCTTCGCTCTGCGTCTGTCAGCTTTTTGGACACATAAGTCCAAGGTATCAGTTGTTGTTGAGAGTCTTTTTGCAGCAAAATGGCTTCCACTGCTACATCACTTGCATCTGTTTGGACAATAAATGGCTTGGTCACATCTGGGTGCTTGAGGATGGGGTCCGTTGTGAAGAGGCATTTTAATGTCTCGAAAGCTTTCTAACAGTCCATAGTCCAAGCCAAGGGTTGACTCAGCTTTGATTTGGTGGGTGACGGGCCCATTTTTAATAGCTCTGTCAACTATTTGGGCAACTTCAGCAAAGGATGGAATGAATTGTCTATAGAAGTTGGTGAACCCCAAGAAACTTTGAAGTTGTTTTCTGGTTCTGGGGGGTTGCACCGCTTTCACCTTTCCAGCACCGCTTTCACCTTTCCGGGGTCCATTTCAATCTCCAGGTTGGATATTTGGTAGCCTAAGTAGTCAAGTGACTCTTTGTGAAATTCACATTTTGAGAGTTTCACATATAATTTGGCAGCTAGAAGTTTTTCTAGAAGCTGTCAGACCAATTGAATATGTTATTCCATGGTTTCACTGAAGATAAGGATGTCACCGAGGTACACGAGGACCCCCTGGTAAAGGTACGGGTGTAGCACCTCACTGATGAGCTGCATAAACACTGCAGGGGTCCCCTGAAGTCCGAAAGGCATGACTTTGAATTGGAAGCTACCCAGAGGACAGTTAAAAGCAGTTTTCTACTCATCTCCCTCTTTGATGCGGACCTGGTAGTAAGCTTCCCTGATATCTAGCTTGGTGAAAACTTTGCCCTTCAACAGGTGGTACACTAAGTCCTTCATAAGAGGGAAAGGATACATGTTTTTGATGCATACTGCGTTCATGCCTCTAAAATCAACACAAAATATCAATCCATCATCTTTCTTCTCCTTGAACAACACGGGGGCACCTAATCTTGATTTGGCAGACTCCATAAAACCTCATTCCAAACTGTTGCTGTGTTTCCTTAATTCAGTCATTTCAGCAGGCATCATGGAATACATCTTTGGTTTTGGTAATTTGGCCCTGGATTCTAATTCTATGGCACAATCAGTGGCTCGATGGGGAGGTAAAATATTACACTCTTCTTCACTGAATGCTTTCGCCAAATTTTTGTATTGGTCAGGTACCTGGGGGTTATCTGGGAGAAGGTGGGATGCCATGGATGCTGGCTCAGGCTTTGGGTTCAAGCTGACAGGGGGCTTTGTAGTGGGTGGAAGAGAGGGCAATGGGCCCAGTCCAATGAGGATTTTTCTGAATCCATCCTCCCATTTGATCATTGGGGCCCATTTGTCTAACCAAGCAAGTCCCACTATGATTGATTCTGACATCTTGGCGGCCACTATGAAGCGTATGAATTCACGATGGGGCCCTTATTCCATCTTGATTAATTCTGTCAATTGAGTGACTGCCCCCCCCCAATTAAGGTTCCATCCACTTGCTCAAATCTGATTGGGCATTTTAGCGGGTTAGTCTTTATGCCCAATTGTTCAATGATGGGGAGTCCGATAAGACATCTAGAACACCAGTATCAATGACAGCTTCTAATTCCCCAGTTCCCCCATGTTTGGTACCACTAACTTGACCTTGACTGTAAAAGGTATGATGGGATCACTCACCATTCAGTCATCTTCACAGGTTGGGTTCTCGGGGACGTGATGTCAGTCCGGTGGTCCGTTGCTCCCATCTGCGCAGAGGGGGCTTTCCCAGCTGTGTTTGGTGAATCCATCCCTGCCCAGAGGTCTTCCTTGATTCTTCTGACCTTTAACAGCTGTATTAGGCTTCGACTGCAGAGCTTGTGGCACTGGAGCAAGGGCCAGACAGTCTGCTGCCCTATGACCGGCTTGGCCACAAAGGTAACATTTCAGCACCCTGGTGGGTCGGGTACGAGCAGGTTTGGCTGGTCCAGTCGGCGGTCTCCTCACTACAATTCTCTTAGTCAGGGCTGCCAGGAGGTGTTTCCTAACAGCATCAACCATGTGGGTTGATGCTGTGATCTAAGCTGAGGGAGGTGGCATACCATGACTGTAAGGTCTCTGGGATTCCCCTAATTTCACAGGCCTTCTTTACTTCTGGATCAATGGCTTTTTAAAAATAGTGTAAAGTCATTCTTTCAGGCCAATCCATGAGATGGCTTGTGACCCTTCAAAAGTCCGAAATGAATTCTGACAATGGTCACTTGCCTTGCCTCATTTCCATTAACTTCTCTTCATTCTCTGCTACCCTGTCTGGATTTTCAGATCTGAATCTTAATAATTGAATAAATCAGTTTAGATCATATAATTCGGAGGCTTGTTCGTTGTGTAGTTAGGCCACCCAGTCTGAAGCATCCCCTTCATTCATCCCATTTGTTATGGCCATAACCAAATTGCGCTCTGTGGCATATTGATCTCCAAATTGTTCTATATGGGATCGGATTTGAGTGAGGAAGTAATTGAAATGTTCATGGCAGTCATCGAATATGGCCTCAAAGGGTATTTGGTCAGGCCTGGGTCATGGTTGCAGAGGTGGCACATGCCAGCCCCCTGCAGGTTGTACTGGAATGGAAGGAACAGGCCAGGGGCATATATAGGCTGGGTAAGCCCCCTGAATCCTGGCTGGGTGGTGCCTCTCTGGAGTAGGGACCCCTGTGGCCTCACTTCTGGTTGGAGCTGCAATTGTGGTTGCCAGGAGGAAGTTGGGTGTGGTCTGGTTCCCGGGTCAGGTGGAGGGGATGTTGCTGCTGTTCTGCTGTCTGGGCAGCCCTCCTTCAGACCAGGGCTATGTTGTTACTGGCTGCCACTGGCATTGAATCCACCACTGGCCTGGATAAAATTCCCACCCTGGAGGGATACTCTGCATGGGGCAAAATTCCTTCTGAAAAATGAGGGGATTGCCTCTGAGGCTGCAACATACCCCTGCAAGTTGATGCTTTTTTCTGGCTTCCTCCAACTGGCATCTGTATAGTCTCCTCATTCCTCACGATACTTGGGTAAGTGAATATGGGTGGTCTCGAGCTTCCACCTGTCCAGACTGTGAGACCAAACCTGTCACCTTTAAATTCGAAAACTGTTGATGTAAATCTGCCCTTGATGGACTTCCAGGAATAATCTGGGGATTATTCTTCTTGAGAGAATTCCGACCCCAATTGTCTCTCTTCCCTCCAATCTGACAGAATAGCCATATGCTTGGGACTAGAAAAGATTTCTCTTCAGACAGCTGGGTTACCTCTGGGTTATAACAACTTGAAACACTTCGATTTAGCTCCCAAATCTCTTTCTCCTACTGCCATCCTGAAAGCATCCATCATCTCCTCCAAACAAGGGCTGGCAGGTTCAATTAATGCTCTGGAGGGAGGGCCCACACACACTCCCCCCTGCACATCTCCAAATTTGGCTGATTGCTGCTCTTTCTCCATTTCTGGAAAAAGAACTCCAGGGCATCAGCCAAGCCCATTCAAAAAATAAAATTGTAACTTGGGAAATAAATGTCAGACATCCAGAAAGTATCCATGATATCAATCACTCTGAGACATTATCTCTCCAATTGATTTATTAGAAATAGATCTGGCATGTCAAAAGCAATTTCCCAAGTGAAAGGTTTTTTATGCATTACACAGAATCCACCTTCTCTCCTCCCTTCTCTCCTCCCACTTCTACACTTCATAAATCACAAGAACCAATTAACTGCAACTGGAAATTCTTAATATGACATACAGAATAACCTTGAACTTTTCAACTTCTCTAAACTCTCTAAACAAAAATGTGGCAGCTGAATTTCAAAGCTGACAGTTACCTTATTTTTACCTCCACAACCATCTCTTTTGATCCCTAAGAAGGGGAATTCCATCCATGAGACAAAATTATAGTCTGTTGTTGTTAGTCACAAAGTCATTTCCGACCCATCGCAACCCTATGGACAACATTCCTCCAGGCCTTCCTGTCCTCTACCATCCTCCAGAGTCCATTTTAGCTCATACCTACTGCTTCAGTGACTCCATCCAGCCCCCTCATTCTCTGTCATCCCATTCTTCTATTGCCTTCAATCTTTCCCAGCATTAGGCGGACAAAGTGTTTGAGTTTCATCTTCAGGATCTGGCCTTCTAAAGAGCAGTCAGGGTTGATCTCCTCTAGGACTGGCCAGTTTGATCACCTGACAGTCCAAGGGACTTGGAGGAGTCTTCTCTAGCACCATAGTTCAAAGACCTCAATATTTGACATTCAGCCTTCCTTATGGTCCAACTTTCATAGCCATACATATAGTATGTTAAATCTACCTAAATATGAACATTTGCTTAAATAGAAAATTAGGGTAATTAAATATTTTCAAATGATTAATTGAGTTAACATAGCACTTTCAGGGAAGGTAAAAAAGAAAAAAACTAAATGGGACCCATAATTGAAGTCCTAGGACTTAAAAGAGATTGTTTGTTAATGCATCAAATAATGGATTCATGATAAACCACAAAGTAAACATTTTCATTCTAATCTATTCTAGACGACTCAGTCAATCTACTCAGTGTTTGTACCCTGCTGGCCCTGGGAATGAATTATTTGCAATACCAAATCCATGGCTTATTTAATATACTGTGCGAACTCAGTCACTAAGTTGCTTCTCTGTTTGAAGACCATTTTGAATGAAGTGCAAGGAAGCAGAACTGCCTTAGAAGATCAAAATAAATTCAGATTTGGGAGGAAAGGAGAAACAGGGTGTGTTGTGCCTTTCTATCTGTTGTTTCCTACAGGTTTTTATGATGCAATGCCCTTTTGATACTACAGACAGTCTGGTTGCATTTAGACTATTATTCTACAACTAGGAAATAACAGTACTGGGCAAGGATATAATTATATATGTAATAAACCACTTCTAGAATTCATCCAGAGTATGAGAACACCCATCAGCTCAGAACTAGCAATCTACCATTTTAAAATATCCCAGAGCAAGTTAATTTTAGAGTTAGTACTTTGTAATTTTGACTGAGCTGCTGCATCTTTGGAGGATTTCTTTGTCCCCAAATCTGATGAGATGCTGTCTAACTTGCAGCATTTGTTTTATGAGCACATGCCCTCCCCAATTCTGGCAAATGGCCATCACTTGGGATGGAAAGGTGTCTTAGGTCAAAACAGTAAGGAACAAATATGTCTAAATCCCCAAATATGCAAAAATAAAGTTACTCTTTATGCTATGTAGGGAGATTAACTATGTTCTCAAATCCTACTCTGGCAGACAATACTAATGCCTAATGTTCTGTCTAGAGGCATTGGAAGGAAAAACAAAGATCAAGAATTTGAATTCTTTCCTCTGTTTTGATGAACTAATCCAATAGTCTTGGCGATAATGGCTGCATCTACCTTTGACTACCTGAAAATGATCCCAGAATTAAACAGTGTTGAACCACAACAATCTAGTTCAAAGCAATCCAGCATGTTTTTACGAGGAACATTGAATTACATTGTACCACAGTAGATGGCAACCTCTGGCCAGGATGGATGAATCCTGAAAATGCTAAGCAGGGTTGGATCTGGTTCGTATTTGGATGGGAGACTAATAACAACAATAACATAACGACAACAGCAACAGCAACAGCAACAGCAACAACAATAATAACAATAACAATAACAATAACAATAACAATAACAATAACAACAACGACGACGACGACGACGACGATGATGATGATGATGATGATGATGATAGCAGCAGGGCTGCAATCCAACCTTTGAAGCTAATCAAGTCCAACCTTTGAGCTTCAACCTTTGAAGCTCATCAGGCTAGAAATCAGGTGACTATGAGTTCTAGTTCTGCTTCAGGCACAAAGCCAGATGGGTGGCTTTGGGCCAGTCGCTTAGGAAGGTGACAATGGTAAGCCACTTCGAAACAAACCTTGCCAAAAAAACAATAGGGACTTGTCCAGGCAGGCTCTGAGAACTGAACTTGAATAAACAGAAGGAAAACCACAGGTTAACTATATATGTCACCATGTCTTCAACTACCCAGACCTGGGATTTCTTGAGGATCATATACTAACACAAAGAGTTTGTAAAGATATATTTTCATCCTAGTTCACTAAAAGTCTTTCTTCGAGTCCTTGTCTCTTTCAGGCAACAGTAAGATATCTCTGGTCTTCCCACAGTGGTGACTTTTAGGTTCAATTGCAGTGGTGGGATTCAATTTTTTTACTACTGGTTCTATGGGCGTGGCTTGATGGGTGTGGCAGGGGAAGGATACTGTAAAATCTCCAGTCAGAGGTGGTATTTGCCAATTCTCCAAACTACTCAAAATTTCCGCTACCAATTCTCCAGAACTGGTCAGAACCTGCTGAATGCTACCTCTGTTCAATTGTCTGCAGCCACTTGTACTAAGGATGCTGAGAGTTATAGTTAAACATTTCCACAGAGATGCATATTGCTCTCACTTGTACTAAGGTGCTTTGTGTTTTCAACTTCTTATTCTTTGCCATCTCCTCAGAAAGCTCTTTGATGAACCATTATTCTTTGTTAAAGGTGCCTGGCTATTTATTAATTGAAAGAATTGCCAGTAAAATTTGTTTCTGTTTCTTGCCAGAAGAACAGGCAATATCTAACTTTTTTTTTCTTTGAGGTGAATATGGACAGGCACAAAAGATTAGGTCTATAATAAAGGTCCAATTAAACTGATTTATGCAGGAATCATGCAAGAATCTTCTCAACTAACAGCATCTGTCTGGGTTTAGATAACAGAAGTCAAGGGAGGTTGAATTTAGTTTGCTTGTGATTATATAAGAATTCTAGGCTGATTCCTCTTTTTAACTCCACCCCCAGATTCTTCTACTTCTCCTCCTACAAATATTCCCTTTTCATTTTTCCTTTTATATCAGAAATAAAATGGCTTCAAGAAAGTGCAGCATTAATTGTTAATTTTGTGGATTTAGAAGTAGCCCTCTCTGATTAATAAATAGAAGCATTTCTTTGTTAGCTTTAACCCCCCCCCCTTTTCATAAAAGACACAGTGGTTCCTTGTCTTAATTTTCTTCATGCAAGGGCTTGCAATGTTAATTAATATTGATTGTAATATTAATTAATATTGACTTACTCAAAGTCACCTAATAAGCCTGGGTGGATTTTAACCTGCATCACCCTGGTACAATCTTAACCACACTACACTGGTTCTCTCAATAGATTAATATGTATCAATATACTTACTAGTTTGATTAACAATTTGGGGTACTTTGATCTACAAATCAAACTTTCAGTTACAGTTATAATAGCAGTTGCCTGGCAAATTGTAACAAATCAGTTGTGCTTAGCTATACATCACAACAAAAGTGATGGTTAGTTCAAAAGATAACTTCATTTCTTTTTTTTTTACAATGCAACCAAGATATAGTCATTAATTTTAGTTATTATAGTCATGTAATTTTGAACAGTCACTAAATATTCTGTTCTTAAAGGCCCGGTCCCACTGCACTTACGGATGCAAAGAGGATGTAAAATGTTAAAAAAAGCTTGCCATCCATTGGAAAATGCTATGCATCCGTTGTGCACTCATTGCATACGTGTTTCATACGCTCTATCCGTCGAGCATCCGTCCACTGCAATTTCATCTGCGCGAGAAGTTTTGAGCTGCACAAAACTTTGTGAATGGGTAAACTTTCCAACGCGTATGATGTACATCTGTGACATTTCCGGACAACAAATGTTCTATGTCCGTTATCATCCGTTAAACGTCCGCTGTATCCTCTCTGCATCCTCTGGCCATCCCCTCAACTCGCATCTGCTGCAGCTGAAAACGGAAAGAGGGAGGAAACAAAAGGTACACAGAATGTCTACACAGCGTCAGTAGCATGGAAATAGAAAGGATGTAAGCGTATGCATCTCGTATATAAAGAATACGAGAATATATAAAGAATATATAAAGAAGATGCGTATGCATCTCGTATATAAAGGATTAAAAATGGACAAAACGTTTGTATCTGGGATGTATCTTGTATATTTAGGATGTCTGCAGTATGTCTAGAGTATGTAGAAGGCCCTATAGCGGACAACCGATATTTTCTATAAAAAGGGGGAGAAAATCATCTGGATCGCTGGGATGGTGGACCATACAGTACCACGATGGTTGCACTGGAGGTTTATCTATCCCACAACTATCCTTATCCATCCCACAAGCATGCAAAGGCTTAACCATTTTTTCAAAGTTTTCACCAACACTTTATTAAGTAAAAAAAATGAACCAAGTAAACTAAGTGTCTTTAGCAAAGATAAACTTTCTTAGGTAAACTTTATGACTATATTAAATAAGCAAAATAAACCAAGTAAAGTGTCTTAAGCAAAGATAAACTTAACAAGTAAACAACTCAGTCTCTGACACTATTCTCAGTCACTCTGAGTCATGTCCATGGTCTCAGCTGTTAAGCGGGCAGGGATTGTGGAGGTGGCTGTGGCTTGAGTGCTGGTCTGAGGCACCATTGGGGTGCTTGGCTCCGAGGGTACAACAGGTGGTGGTGTGTTGAGGAAGCTATCCGAGATCTGACTCAGTCCCGTGAGGTTGAGAGGCCCTTCATCAAGGACTTGAGATGTCAGGCCCAATACTGATGACAGATTGTCCGTTGACGGGCTTGGCTGTGGGGTGGAGGAAGGGTTGGGAGGAGTGTAGTGGGGCTGTCTGGTCTGCAGCTGGGTGAGGAGTGGCACCTGTGGCATGCAATGAACCTGGGCCTGGACTGGGAAGGTCTGTTTTTGCTGTGGGGAGTCCTGGTAGTTGTAGCCTTGGTAGGTGAGGGGCTGTTGAAAGCCGTGGAAGGGCTGTGACATTGCCTGGGGTGGAGGAGCAGACCTGGACTGGGTAGGAGCAGCTTCAGCTGTGCCTTGAGGGTTGTGCAGAAGTGCTGTGATCTTCTGCTTCATCACCTGGTACTGGGCCTCGGGCAGGTCCCTGAGGGTCTGGCTCACGTAGGTGATGAAGGGCCTCTGGCCCGAGGATGCTCTGTCCAAGTGGACCAGCTGAGAGAGAAGTTCTGTGCTGGTCTTCATTGTGTCCCTGATCTCCAACAGCACACTGTGGTCCTGGCCATCCAGTCTGCCTCTCTGCCTGCATCCTCTGGAGCTGGGGGTGGGGGTGGGGATGGGTTGGCCTCTGGTGGCTGCTGCTTCTTCCTCTATTTGTGACAGCAGGGCATCATCCTCCATGGGATCCTCCAAGTCCGCCAGCATGGGGAGTGCAGCTGTTGGGGGAGTCTCTGCTGTGGGGCCCTCTGAAGACATCTGCCTGGACAGGCTCGCTGGCTCCTGGCTGGAAGAGGACTGGCTGTCTGTGGGCTGTCTGAGGGAGAGGGGTCTCAGAGGGGCTGCTCCTTGGTGGAGGATCTCACCCTCCAGGAAACCGCACTTGGCCATGATGTACATCTCCCAGTCAGTGAGCTTGACAGCAGCCTGCCCAGATTTCTTGAGGTGTAGCTTGCCATACCAGATGTGCATGTGCTTCCACCATCCAAGGAGTACATCCGCAGTGTACCCCAGGCTCTCTGCTTTGTCTCTCCAAGCTGCCTGCTTCTTCTTGGTGTCCCGATAGAGTCTGTAGCCCTTTCTCCAGAGGTACTCGTTCTCCCTCAGCCATTCCAGCACCTCATCCTCATGCTCCTCGGAAACGGTGTACAGTTTCCTCTCTCCCTTCTCCTTCCCTTGCCTCTTCCTCCCTCTGGCAGGGGCTTGAGCAGGGCCTTCAGGGGCTTCAGCATCAGGGCCTTCTGGAGATTGTTCAGGGCCTTCAGGGGCTTGAGCAGCAGGGCCTTCAGCAGCAGGGCTTTGAGGGGCTTGGGGCTGGTCCATCACAGCAGCAGCAGCAGCAGCAGGTTCAGAGTCAGTGCCAGGGAGTGGGATGTTGGTTCTGGCCTTCTTCACCTTGCCAGGGCTTGAACGAGTAGGCACGGGCTTCCTCTTCTTGCCTGCCTGACGAACCATGGTGTTCCTGCAAGATGTATCTGGCAGCACGTCTTTCTCCTGTATGCTGACTGTGTGTGTGCTGCATCCTTTTATATCCGCGGAGCTGATGCAATTCATACTCCCCGCATGCGCAATGAACGATTTGCATCCGATATACTTCTGCGCGGCATCCCCTTTGTTTCCTATAGGCGTCCGTGATGCATCCGTTTCATGCGCTATGCATCCGCCCCTTACGCTATGCATCTGCTTCGAAATTCTCCCCCGGAACCCCTTCAGAGGTGTCATCCGCTTCCATCTGCTTTCATCCGCTAGGCTTCCTATGAACATCCATTTAACATCCCCGCTACATACTACCCACGTCCGTTCTTTTCCGTTCTGTTTATGCAAATTTTCACCACTTTTTGGAGCAGATGACAACGGATGGAGTATGCTGACTGTGTGTGTGCTGCATCCTTTTATATCCGCGGAGCTGATGCAATTCATACTCCCCGCATGCGCAATGAACGATTTGCATCCGATATACTTCTGCGCGGCATCCCCTTTGTTTCCTATAGGCGTCCGTGATGCATCCGTTTCATGCGCTATGCATCCGCCCCTTACGCTATGCATCTGCTTCGAAATTCTCCCCCGGAACCCCTTCAGAGGTGTCATCCGCTTCCATCTGCTTTCATCCGCTAGGCTTCCTATGAACATCCATTTAACATCCCCGCTACATACTACCCACGTCCGTTCTTTTCCGTTCTGTTTATGCAAATTTTCACCACTTTTTGGAGCGGATGACAACGGATGGAGCCACCCCTGAAATTTTGCTCATCCGCTGTGTCCTTTATGCATACGTTTTGCGTCCGTCGGTCAGTGGGACCAGGCCTAAGCAAGAAGTAATTTCGCTGTAGTGCAATGAAATCGCTTGAAATGTTGATTTGGACTCCAAGCTTGATGATTTGGTTGCAAACATTTCATCCCCATTTGTGGAGACATCTTCAGTGGGCACTGAACATAACTACCAACCCGAGCTACTTCAACATAACTTCCAACCTGAGCTACTAATGTTCAAAGACATTTCAACCATAGCTTGAAATCCTGTTGCCAGTTTTCAGCACATAACCTTTACTTGCTTACCGAAGAACCTGGTCACCTGGTCAAAAATTAGTCTTCACGACCAAATTTCTTGTTTCCCCACTGCTTGACTGCATGCATACCTCCAAAGAGGACCCCATCACATGCAAAATGCACACTCTCCTTTTTCTTCATACTAGCATACTATATTAGATTTATTCAACCTAGTCACTTCAGATATCAAGATCCATGGACTTCAATTCCCAGAATCCTCACCAATGGCCATACAGATTGATGAATTCTGGGGAAGTGAAGTCTACAGATGTGGAAGGTGACCTTGTTGGTAAAGACTAGCCTAAGGTCATTTGTGCTTGTCAATTATTTGAACCTGACTTCAAATCTGATCATGACAATAGCTTTTTTATGTGTTCTATGCAAGCATATATAGTTTAGTCTTTATCTAAACTAAAAATATTTGGTATTCTGAAATGTAAGTCTCTTACTGAATATGTGTCATGAGTGAACCTCTGCTTTTTCATTCTAAAATCTCTCTCCATCTGTTAATCAATCAATCAATCATGTTGGAATAAGCTTGCATGAGGTCAAGTTGTCAATTCTGGAATACTGCTGGAATAAGTAATAGATTTGTCCCAACATGTATCTCAGCTATAATTTTGACATAAATCATTATGCCGCAGAGTAGAGTCAGTAGGAATCTCAGCATGAGTTTGCTTCCTGTATGTGTCTCACCAGAAGAGTTTTGCTAGATCAGACCAGATACTTCTCTTGTCTTTCTATCCTATTTGATACAGAATCGCAGGAATCCATAAGCAAAACGTGAAGATAATCATTCTGTCCTACTGGCACTCATTGATTTTCTCTGAAACAAGAGAATTCTCAATTAATCTTTTTGAGGTTGCCGACCTTCCCATCTGAAGCCATGACAGACATAAAGCACCACCAGATCTGGACTTTCTTTGATATACTTCCAGTTCTTTCACAAAATGATCCTGTTTTTTGAGACTTGTAGGTAGTCCTTGATCTATGACTGGTTGCTTAGTGAACAATGGAAAAAACACCTTTTACAATGGAAAAAACCCCTTCTGAAATGTACTTATGACTTGGTTTCAATGAAGTCGCCCCCTGGAGTCACGTGACTGCATTTTGGGGGGCTTGGCAACCAGCCTGCATTTATAGGCTTTTGCAACATCCCATGTTGTAAACCAGCATTTACTTCTGGGTTTTGGTAAAAATGCTCTATCGCAAACAATAGTAAAAATGCCCTATTGCAAACAATAGCATAAGTTAACAACCATAATTTTGCTTAATGATCACTGTGTTCACTTAATGACCACTGAAAAAAGGTCATAAAATTGGGCATGGTCATAGGAGTGATCCACTTTACAATTCTCACATCTTATGGATGTAATGGGCAGGCTCTATTACAGTCATAAGTCAAGGAAGAAGGAAAGCAAACTTTATTTCTTGTAATCTCATTGATTTACACTAAAAGTAGAATTGCTACGCAAGGTATTTGTCAGAATATTCCAGTGATAAATTGAAATCTTTTAATTTGAAATCTATCCTATCCTGAACTTTAAGAGAATTCCTACCATTATTCTCAGTTCTTTGACTAACACAATCAATAATATAATTTAATAACTTAATACTTCATGAAAATTCCTTCATACTTGCTTTCTCAAAACATTGCTATTTGTTGCTTAATTCAAGTCTTTAACTTGCCAAAGTTGGACATTTCTAGCATAAAGATTCAAAAGGGTGTATTTCCCCGGTAGAGTGGATTGCTGATCAGGATATCAAAACTGGTCTGTTGGCCAACAGTGGGGATGATTCTCGGGTTTTATCAACACTTCCAGAAAAGAATTAAGGTAAAAGTTAAAAATGCAAGGGAGCCAAAACCTATCCTTGCTTCACTCGTTTTTAATGGGGATTAATTTCCAAAATGTCACAGTAGATTTGCAGTGTATTCTTTCCATGCAGTTTCATAATCAGTATCAAAAGCTGTCACTGATAGAGAAGGCATCCAATTTCTCTCATAACCTATCTGTAGAGATCAAATCAAATGTTGTCTTTAAGTCAATGAAGGCAAGAAAGATGATATCTTGAAGGGGATTAATGCATTTTTCTGTTAAATCTTGAGGAATAAGACACTGATCTAGTGTCAACTATTCCTCCTAAGATATTGCTCTCAGCTTGTTCTTCCACTGAGATATTGTCCTGCCTTGTCCAATATCAGCTACTTTTGCTTCCCATGCTCAGCAAGCTGACAGAGTAAATACTCATCAGATTCCTCCTATCTCATTTTTATCTGCTATGGTGGATCTACATCAGGTCTCAAGGAAAGAGCAGCCACATTTACCTTGAACAGATTTGCTGCAATCAGATCACCCTCAATTGCTTTGCCTTGGGGTTTTCAATTGGAAAATAAGTTTAACTATCTCAGAAGAAGGAACAGGGAATCGGTCTCTTGACTAGAGAGTGACATTATGTGACAACTGAGACAGTTGGAGCATCACTGAACAAGGTATGAAAATATTCAACCCAGGCCTGCCCACTTTTGATGTCTAATCCTTTCTCAGCCTTAAGCTAAGACTACCAAGACCATAGTGTGGTGTGGGACAGCAGGCTGCTTGAGAAAATTATAGGAACCCATACTTCATTTCTCCTCCCATTTGAGCCTTTTCTCCAGCATCAGCATGGCAAGAGTTGCCAATAAAAGAACAACCTTAAACCAGCTGATTGCTCCTTAGTGAGCACAGCAAGCATAAAATTGCTGTCCAAGCATTCTGCAGGTTTCTTAACCAAGGTCAAAATGAAGTGAAAAGGCATCATCATTATCACCCTACCTCCTTTTAACTGAAATAGGGTAAGCTTCACATTAATTGGATCAGGTCTCTCAACTGCCATTAAGATACTTTGGGCAATTCTGAACTTGGATAAAGCTTCCCAGCATGGGTTGGTTAAAAGTGAACGTCATCATCACTATCCCAACAGATTATAGCCATGGACAGTTAAGACTGATGCTGTGCCTTACATTTTCTGTGGTAGAATGGTAAACTTGTCTTAAATTTCCCACAATCAATTCTAAGTGGCACCTGCTCATTTACATTCTCTATATCTCAATTCTGTGGTCCTAATATAATTGACAGTAATATCAAAGAATTGCCTTTGGTAAAATGGAAATTAAGGAATGAATGAGCCTATCTTTTTCCTGATATCCCACAATCAAAACACATTCTTGTAACCACAGAACAAACAGGACATACCTCACCTTCTCATCACATTTTATGAGATATCTTGGTGTACCTATGGACCAGTGGTGGGAGGAAGGGGATGGTTTCATGCTCGCTCTCACTGCTTGTGCAAGTGGAGTTTCACATGTTTATCCACTGCTTGTGCAAACTGGTTCCCAATGGTCTGTGGACCAGTACCAGGCCATGGACCAGGAGTTGGGACCTGATATACAGTATGTGATGACCGAAGTGATGGCACGAAGATCACACAGCCAGCTGAGAGTTCAAACTCCCCTTTAATGCTCCAAACGTCCACAGATTCTTGGCATGTCCATGAAACAAGGAACAAACAATGAGTCCACAAACCAAGAAACAAACAATGAGCCCACAAGTAAGGAAAAAAACAAGCAGTCCTGCAAACTCCAAATGTCTGTACTGGCACACCAAACTCTTATCAATTCAGTGTTTGTTCCCGACAAATGCCCCTCCCCACAAGCATCTCCTTAAATCTCAATCCCCAGGTGTGCCTTGTGAAGAGGGGCAGGGCACTCTCCTCCCAAGTCATCAGGTTGGCCTCCACTGTTCACACTTTCTCTCCACTCTCCATGCTCATGGATCAGTAGGGGGCGATCCTTGGTCATCGCCTGAGCTCTGTCACTCCTCATGTCCACTGTTGCCCTCTCTCAATCATCCTCCCCCCATTCCTTCCTGCTAATAAGCTGTTTGATCTCTGATTGGATTTACCATTGCCTTATTGACTTAACAAATAAATAGTTTGATCTGTTGGCAACATGTGCCATCGATATATTAGAACTAAGTGCTTTGAATTGCTAAGGCTCATGGAAATAGCAAGTTGTGTTCTTTAAGAATAGATGTCCCATATAAAACAGAAAAGGAAAAAAAAAGGTTGCCATATAACTAGAGCTAATCTTTTAATTGTTTTACAAGCGAAAATATTGTCCTTTCCATCTTTTATCACAGTACTTCTTGTCAATTGAAGTTTTCCTCAGAAAAGTTGGTATATCATCCCAATATTTTTTTTCTAAATAGTGCCATCTACTCTTGATTTGTCAGCTAAGCATTTCTTCGGTCACATATTTGCTACTTTTCTGAAATATGTTTCTTTGCCAAATCTCTGTGATTTGGGTAAAACAATGAACCTCCACTAGACTATTGGAGAGTTGTTTAAGCAAAGAAGGATGCATTTTAGGAAAACAAACACTGATCTGCCACTGGATATTCGGTTTTCTATTCTCTATCAATGTGAATTGTAAGGGACTACAATAAAAAAAGAATTTATCCTCTACAATAACTGAGATTTTTGAGTGGCCATCTGTGTATTTACATTTTGATGTTTTGCTGGGTCATTCTCCAATAAGGAGAACAGGTGTGCATTTGCTAAGTTCCACTAATTTTTTCAGTTTGCTATTGAAGTACAAGTAGTTTTTGATTTACGACCACAATTGAGCTCAAAATTTATATGGCTAAATGAGACATTTGTTAAGTGAGTTTTGCCCCATTTAATGACCTTTCATGCCATAGTTGTTAAGTGAATGACATGGCTGTTAAATGAATCTGGCTTCTCCTTTGACTTTGCTTGTCAGAAAGTCGTAAAAATTGATCACATGATTCCAGGATGCTGCAACCATCATAAATATGTTGTCAAGCATCCAAATTTTGATTACATGACAATGGGGATGCTGCAATAGTTCTAAATGTAAAAACTGGTTGTAAGTGACTTTACTCAGTGCCATTGTAACTTTGAACAGTCACGTGACCAGCTGTTTGTGGGGCACTCACTGATGTCATCTTTGGGAAGAACTGAAAGGAAGTGAACAAGATTTGTTGTAAGAAAGCAACCTTCTCTCTTAATGAGGTCCCATGGCTTTCAACATAATTGTAGGCAAACTACAGCCCTTAGATATTGCTATACTCCAAGATCACCCAATATGTGATAATGATGAAAGCTCAAAGGCCTCTAAAGTTTTCACAGTTCTGCTCTAACTACTTAATTATCTCAAGAATAGAGCAGAATAGAATAGAATAGAATAGAATAGAATAGAATAGAATAGAATAG
>BLBF01000002.1:17554116-17586127 GCA_015471245.1 Laticauda colubrina
ATCTATCTATCTATCTATCTATCTATCTATCTATCTATCTATCTATCATCATCTACCTTAATAATATTGAATGAAAAAAGCTACTCAGGAGAAAATAAAGAACACAGTGTTTCCATTTTGCAAATTAAGGTATGCTTAGGACTTTATGTGTTGACTACAAAGCTTAAGGCCTCCTCTAGGCTGCCTGGCACAGCACCTAGCTTACATTAGAATGAAAAGCCAACACATTTTTAATGCTCCAAAAGACCCAGGCACTACACAGTTGATATAAAAGGTACTGCCTGCTGGCATATTAATCTATTAGAAAGAGCAAAAGAGGTTGGAAAGAAGGACAGGGGAGACAATGACTAGAAAATGAAATCACAAATCTAGCTTAGAAACTTTCAAGTCTGAGCAAAGTGAAATTCATAAACTAACTAATCTTATGACTGTAAATGGGGAAGAAGGAAATGCATAGGAGTGATAATCTTAAGGATGTCCATGCTCTTTCTGAATTCATATACCTACTTTTGGAATCAAGTCCTGTGATGTGGGAGTTAATTCATAAATAGTGACCTACAAAGCAGAAATGCCAGTTAGGTTACCCAGTAAGGTGGGACAAAGAAGAGATGGTTATTGAAATGGTTTCAAGAGGGGACTGTGCTGTTATATTGACAGAGGGCAATAAACAGCTTACAGTGACTTCAGCCTAATATCCCTCTAGTTGAGTATCTGGTAGCTTCTGTTGAGTTGTGTAGTCTGACTAAGTTCTAGACAATGATGATTCTTTTTCCATCGTGTCCTTTTGGGCATCACAACCAAGCATTCCAAATTAGAAATATATTTCATGATCTTACCAGTCTGCTTTTTCAGATGACATACCAAGTATCTCTCCCAAAGCCCTTCAGAAATGGAACAACGAGGGTGAAACCCTGTGGATACTGATGTGATCACTGCAATTTTTTACAATTCTGTTTTCACACAAGATTTCAGGTTAATGGTTCCAGACAAATTGCCAGACAATATCTATTCATCAGGCATTGGGAAATTATTATTGCATCTTTGGGGAGAGTGTCCTTGGTGCTCTCTGAGCTTGCTAGTTTTCTTTCAAAGTTTCATTACCCAAACTAGGTAACATTATTAGTGCTGGACCAGCACTGATGATGTTTACTTAGTTTGGATAATTAAATGTCTTCAAGAAAACAAGAAAACTTAGAGAGTGCCAAAGACCTCTCATTTAAACACTGAGCTACAAATATTCTCTTTTATTGGTACTGCATCTTATTGGTACTGCATTATCTAATGTTAATAGTTTTTCCAGGTAGAAATGCATCAATTATAAGCAAGAGATGTTTAACTTAGTCTGGCATGAATTCTGGGTTTATTATGGCTTCAGAAGGGATCAGAAGCCAGGGGAAAAACAGGAAAAACAATTGAAAACAATCATTCCCTAGGGTTATTACAGCATACATGGGCTGCAAAACTCCAGATGATCACCAGATGGCAGGAAAGAGACACAAAAACCATTAAGAGCCTCAATTTGGCAATCCTCTGGATTTTGGCAGCCCAGGTAGATTAGCCCTGTGCATGAAATTTGGATCTCAAAGTTTTTTTCAGCACATTACCTTGCCCAGTGGCTTCAGTGTAATTGGAGGGACTGAGTTCAGTAGCACTAAGGCAGCCTTTTAGCAGCGGATCAAGCTAGATCAGGATCCAATTTTGATAAGCTCATCCTTTTAACACCACAATAACTTTCACTTACCTGCTTCTGGGTGAAGAGAGAATATCAATTTAAGGCTGGCTCTGATCCCATTTAATTGCTGTTGCAACAGTGTAGATTATGGGATACCATTTGCGGCTCTTGTACTATGATTCAAACTACAGCTGTCAAAACAGCCGAACAAAACTCTCTTTTGTGATGCATTAGCCCTGCTTTGTTTGCTCATTCTGAGTTCAGCAATTGATAACGAGCATTTGTAGCCATTAGTAGAAATGAAAGAGGCTCCACTTAATGAGCCATATCAAACTGCATTTTTTTTCCTTCTTGGAAAAGAAAAGCTTAGCGGTGTCTAGTAATATTATTTTGAGTGATATATCTGACACTGCTATGTTTCTGTGGATGCAGCGTGGGGAAAATTGGACTTTCATACGAATGCAGTGTTTCTCAAATCTTAGCAACTTGAAAATGGGTGGACTTCCAACTCCCAGAATTCCCCAGCCATTAGGCTGGCTGGCTGGGAAATTCTGGGAGTTGAAATCCCCACCTTCATGTTGCCAAGGTTGAGAAATACTGTTCTATATAATGAAATGGACAACAAAAAACTGAAAATAAAAATAGCCATTCCGAGCAGAAACGAAATGGGGAATTTTACAAATTAGAAGCAGTCTAAACCACTTGTTCAATCAACTCTGTGTATTTAAAGTAAAAGCAAGGTTGTTTTGAATATCTTTCACAATATAAGAACAGATCTAGAATGGCCTTTTATGGACTCTTTTCTTTTCTTTTCTTTTCTTTTCTTTTCTTTTCTTTTCTTTTCTTTTCTTTTCTTTGAAAAGGGTATGCATTATTCACAGAGAGTGGCTTAGAGTGGTTTTCAAAAGACGAAAAACATAAAAACAAGAACCAGTCATTAAATGCCCATTTACGAGCTAAAAACAAAGAGAAAAATTCAGAGTGCCAAAACTAACAGTCGGTGAATAAAATTAAGCCACAGCAGGGCTTGTTTAAAGATAATTGTTGTACATGCAGTAGAATTGAGGTATTTTTTTAAAAAAAAATATGTCCTAACATTTAAGGGAAAATAATACCTCAGATGGATCTCTGCCATTACCTCTCTTCCATTGCTATCAACCATAGCATTTGTACAAGTCCTAACAATATTTAAGCAAACTTCCTTCACTTTATAAATTGAATTTCTGAAGCTAAGATATATGCACACCTGTTAAATCTGAACTCCTGGTAAACATTAATATTTGTCCATTTCATTCTTAGCCAGAAAACTTCTGTTGAATCTCCACTGACAAAATTTAAGAGGACAGAACAATTTAAAGGTGTGCACATGGCATATATTGAGGCATATACATTAGGGATAGAATCAAAGCACAGGAACCCGTATTTTTCTACCTCGTTCTAGTTTAGCAACTGCCTGGTTTAGCAATCAAATTTAGCACTAATATCATCAGTGCTAGTAGGAGAGTGGGGTTTGCTCTCATTTTGTACACTAATGGCTTCCCCTTTCGGTATAGGTAAGTCTAGTCATGGCCGTTCCTTGATTTGGCTGTTTTCTGTCAGCTCATTTGGCAGTTCCTTGATTGGGCTATTGTTTGCCACTTGATTGTTAGTCTAATATTAATCTTGGTGTTTATTTCTGTTCATCTGGGTGTTGATTGCTGGTGAGGAGGTGTTTTGGTCTTTTTCTTCCTTTTTGGCTTTTTGATTGTCTGCTTTGAATGGATGTTGAGTAGATGTTGTTTATCTCTATGTGCCCGTTGATGGCTGATTTGTCTGAGTGTCTGGCTTCCAGGAATTCTCCAGCATTTTGGGAGTTGGATTGAATGACAGGTCCCCACGCATATGTCACCAGTGGCTATTGTTCACATATCATTGCTAAGCCTTAATAAATGGGATCATTCACCAAACCACATTATGACCTAGCATATTAATTCTCAAACTGTAGTCTATGGACCACCTACAACAGGGATGTCAAACTTGCAGCCCATGGACCAGATGTATCACACACAGATCACACCCACCTCAGCTCCACGAAGGGGAAAAATATTGCAATAAGTCACGTGACAGCAATGTGACATCATGAGTTTGACACCCATGACCTACAATATGGTTAATGGATTGCATTACTTCAAATGGCTGTTGATGCAAGAAAGAATAAGCCACAATTTTCATAGTATAAAAGCCCTAAAGGAGCAACTTTGATCCTGGTTTACATAATATACCCAGCAAAATTAATTCCCATGGTTCAGCATGTTGATTCAGCCAAGGCCATTATTTTCTTTGCAAGTGGTTGAGCATGGCAAAACAATAAAAATCTGCGAATGGAAGTTGTGTGTATTTTATGCTGGTGTGGAGTCAGCTCATTATTGGAATGAAGAGAATTCAATTCGCTTCATCTATTACCTGCCAGCGATGAGATCTGCCACCAGTTCTCTCATCACCCTGAGCCATTTTCATATGCCCCCCCACAAAGAATAATAACCGCATTAAGAAATATAAGGAGGGTTTGCACTTCTATAATTTTGAAGTTTGATTTGTTTCTAATATAAAAATCTCAGAACAGCTTAAAGGAATCTGATGGTTTCAAAATAAGTATCCCGCTGGTGTTATGGAAGTGGTGTGAAATTGACTGAGGATAAATGGCACAGCTAGCAGATCGCAAGCATTTAAACCATTGCTCTTTGTTCTTTGTCATGCACATAAACGTTAAAACAGAGTGAAAGCCTTAACATGTGCAATAAAGTAATGTTCTTCCTTAAAGATTGCCCAACCCATTCTCTGCTGTTTGCTGCAATGTGTTTGCTGAGCACAAAGGCCTTTAACTGCGCGATGGCAAAGTCAGCAGGTTTTTTTTCCTCCCAGAAGGCTTCTGGAGAATTAAACATCTCATACAGAAGACCCAGCTATTTTCATAAATATGAAGCACCCATGCAAAATTCTTTCCTACGTTCCAGATTGTTCATCACCAAAAAAAGGCAATAAGATCTGAGTTTCATCTTCATAAATTGAATAAATGTTAAATAACTTTGAATAGAATAGAATATCAATAGCCTATCAATAGAATATGCATACCAATCAGATGCTTTCAATATTCTAGTGATGGCAACTGAGAGCAGTATTCCAGTATTTGAGGGGCTGCCACAAAGAAGAGGAGGTCAACTTATTTTCCAGAAGGCAAAACAAGAAACAATGGGTGGAAACTAACCAAAGAGACAAGCAACTTGGAATTAAGAAGAAACTTCCTAACAAGGAGAACAATTAACCAGTGGAACGGCTTACTTCAGAAGTTGTAGTGCTCCATTCCTGTAGTTTTTAAGAAGAGACTGGACAGCTACTTCTCTAAAATGGTATAGAGACTCCTGCTTGAACAGGGGGTTGGACTAGAAGACCTCCAAGGTCCCTTCCAGCTGTATTCTGAATTTGAGATCCCAAATTTGAGAATACTTTATTTGGCCAAGTGCGATTGGACAAAACAAGAAATTTGTCTCCAGTGCAGAAGCTCTGAAGATGCATGCAAAGCAACAGAGTAATAATAACCATAATAATATCAATGATAGTAGAGAAGACAAGAAGGATAATAAAAAAAATACAGCCATACAACATGGTAAATATGCTTAGAAATAAAACAATGCTTTGAGAATTAGGTGTTTAGCAGAGTGATGGCATGAGGGGAAAACTGTCCATGTCTCTAATTGTTTTGGCATGCCATGCCCTGTAGCGGCATCTTAAGGGAAGGAGTTGAAACAGTTTATGTTCAGGATGTGAGGGGTCTGCAGATACCTTCTCAGCCCTCCTTCTGACCTGTACAGTATGCAGGTCTTCTATGGAAGGCAGGCTAGTTGCAATTGTTTTTTTCTGCAGTTCTAACTATCCGTTGGAGTCTCTACCTGTCCTGTTTAGCTACTGTACCATACCAGACACAGACAGTTATTGAAGTACAGATGACACTCAATAATTCCTGAATGCTGTGATTCAAATTGATTTTACATGTCAACGTTGCATTCAGACTGTGCCCTGTACAGTCACAAGAGTTTTCGTTCCTAGAACATTCTTGCCAGGATGAAGACCTGAACAGAATCTCAGCTGTAAGGTTGACTTTTAAAAAGTTAGAAATAATTGTGGTGCTTTTTTCATATGCAGAGTTTATTTGAACAATATGCTCTCCAGTCTGCAATTATTCTGCTTCCCACCATCTAATCAGGAATCTGTCCATCCAAGTAATAAAGAGTAGATAAGAAACCAGTGCAAGCATTGAATAAAGGCCCGGTCCCACTGGCCGACGGATGCAAAACGTATGCATAAAGGATACAGCAGACGAGCAAAATTTCGGGGGTGGCTCCATCCGTTGTCATCCGCTCCAAAAAGTGGTGAAAATTTGCATAAACAGAACGGAAAAGAACGGACGTGGGTAGTATTTAGTGGGGATGTTAAACGGATGTTCATAGGAATCCTAGCGGATGGAAGCAGATGACACCTCCAAAAGGGTTCCGGGGATAATTGCGAAGCGGGCGCATAGCGGATGAAGCGGATGCATCACGTACGCCTAAAGGAAAGAAATAAGGGGATGCCACGCGGATGTATATCGGATGCAAACCGTTCACTGCACATCCTTTCTATTTCCGTGCTACTAACGCTGTGTAGACGTTCCATGTACCTTTTGTTTCCTCCCTCTTTCCATTTTCAGCTGCAGCGGATGTGAGTTGCGAGGATGCCCAGAGGATGCAGAGAGGATACAGTGGACGTTTAACAGATGATAACGGACATAGAACGTTTGTTGCTCATATGTCGCGGATTTACATCGTACACGGAAGAAAGTTCATTCGTTCACAAAGTTTTGTGCAGCTCAAAACTTCTTGCGCGGATGAAATTGCAGTGGACAGATGCTCGACGGATAGAGTGTATGAAACACGTATGCAATGAGTACACAACGGATGCATCGCGTTTTCCAACGGATGGCAAGCTTTTTTTAATGTTTTACATCCTCTTTGCATCCGTAAGTGCAGTGGGACCGGGCCTTAACATATTAGTCTGGGAACAGGGAGATCAGGCTCAAGTCCACCCACAATCAATACATTTCAATTCATTTAGGCATTTGACTTGCACGTAGTCGTTTCTATCAGGAATTTTCCATTTTTACTTCTTGTTATGTAAATGCACTTCAATACTTAATAATTTAATTGAATGCATATTTAATATATATAATCATTTACTGGCATTACCATGTCATGGTATGTCTGAAAGACAAGTTTTATCACAGTGAAAGAAGTATGTTTTATTTTCTACCATGGTTACCATTCATTTTCTCCATCCACCCTACTGAGGACTATTACCAACAAGGAAAATAGGAGGAGAAAGTATTATGTAGGCTGCGTGAAGCTACCTGAGGGAAGATGAGATATGAATCTAACAAATAAGTAAATTGAGTGGGAACATCCTACACACAGTCCTTCTCAGCCACACCTTTCCTGGAAGAGCTTTCTAACTGGAGACAATTCTCAACTACCAACCATTCTTCTCGAATTGTAGACAGTCCCCATTTTCAAATGCTTCACATGTCTGGCAGCTTGTTTTTTGTAGGATAGTATTTCATGCAAGCTACTCATTAAGATACAATCGTCGGTACAATGGCACTGTGTGCTGGCACACCTACTATGCTAAGCTGTGGTTTGCTGAACCATAGTTTCAGTAAAGCATAATTAGTTGGGTTCACACCACCACGCGCAAAGCCATTGACTGTGTTTTGCAAAGAGCAATGGTTGATTTGATGTTATAACTTAGATATGTAACATGGCTTAAAACCAAGCAAACCATAACATTCACATAGTAGGATGACATCAATGTTCCAAAGAAGATTCTTGAATTGAGAAGAACAAGGATCTTCCTAAGAAAGTGGCGGTTGGCAGTGACTCAACCTGAAAGGCTGATGCTGATCTTTTGAGAGAAACATTTGGCTGCCATTTGCACTGAACTGCTATTACTTTGAACATCTTCTGTTTCCTACAGTAGAAATGGGTAAAAGGAATTGTGTGACAAGTGCCAAGACTTCCTCTTCTCTGGGGCTCTCTTTGTTCTCCTCTATCATTCCGCCAATTCATTTCTACATTCTTTGATCCAAAGAAGTAATGCCAGCCTCTACAGGCTAAGAAATCCGAGCACTTCACACATTATGTCTGATTTGTATTATAGAATATCTGCTATTTGAAAATGACTTCCCCCTCTTCCCCAAAAAATATTTTAGCATTTTAGTTTGGCACTGTAACGAGCTCATTTACTAGAGTGTAAGCCCTAATAAAATTGTGGAGGCAATTCTGGTTAGACACACCACTTTGCAAAAAAGATGTTCAGACTTTGGAAAAAGTGCAAAGAAGAGCAATTAAGATGATTCAGGGCCTGGAGACAAAAACATATGAAGAAGGTTGTAGGTATGGCCAATCTAGAGAAAAGAAGGATTAGGGGGTGATATGATAGCAGTATTCCAGTATTTGAGGGGCTGCCACAAAGATGAAGGGGTCAACTTATTTTCCAAACCACTAGAAGACAAGACAAGAAACAATGGATGGAAACTAATCGAGGAGAGAAGCAACCTAGAATTAAGGAGAAACTTCCTAAGAGTTCTGCTCTGATTGATGAATAGAATTTTACTGTCTATTTCCTAAGAAGCATATCATGCTGGCACAAATTTTGGTAGAGAAGATGCCACAGCATCAGTTGCATACATCACCATAAGCTGAAATAAACATTACAATAATTTGATGCACTGTGAACATTGTATCTATTGGGTGGCAGCATAAATAAAGACAGCATCAGGATGCATTCTAATAACAGTAGCCTATTAAACCATAAATCTCCTTTTCTTCATTCCATACCCTCTGCCATCAGAGTGTGTTAAAATTAAATTTTAATTTGTATCTTGGTTATAAATACAAAAATGTAACTCTTAGAATAGCAATCTCTAAGTCAGGGACTGAAAAAGCAGATAATGGTCTCCACAAAAAAGGCCAAGCTATTCTTTCCTTGTCTCCTGCCTCTTCCCTTCCATCTCTCCATCTTGATACAATCATCAAAGCCTCCTCTTTTGATGCAAACACAGCAAAAGGGGTTTTTCATCGGGAAAATTAGAATTCTGGGTCATGTGTTGCTCTACTTTACTATCTGAAGGGCTGCCACAAAGAAGAGGGAGCCAACCAAAGCACTTGGAGGCAGGACAAAGAAGCCATGGATGGAAACTGATCAAGGAGAAAAGCAACTGAGAACTAAGGATAATTTCCTGATAGTTAGAACAATTAATCAATGGAATAACTTGCCTCCAGAAGTTGTAAATGCTCTGAAACTGGAGGTTTTTAAGAAGAGATTGGACACCCATTTGTCTGAAATGATATAAGGTTTCCTGATTGAGCAGGGGGTTGGACTAGAAGACCTCCAAGGTCATTTCCAACTCTGTTATTCTGTTATTGAGGATCGTGCATAGAGAATATAATTCATATTAGTTGTGGTTCATACAGCAGCTGCAATAAACTTTGACTTATCATCTTTAGAAAAGGCAACTTGTTGAGAGCATCTGCCAGGACTTTCATACAGCCCAAAGAGCTTCAACTCAGAATTAAACTCTGTGAAGTTAGATTGCCTGGCACTTGCATACAGGAAAATCCTGCTAGATAGAGGGATGCCAATAACTTATGGACAATGGTTTACAGAATCATAAGGCTATAAGGAGTCTCGGAGGTCTTTTAATTCAACCCCCTGCCCAAGTTCCTTATTACTTCTCGAACAAATGGCTCTCCAATATTTTCTTGAAAATCTCCAGCAATAGAGTATCCACAACTCCAGTAAACAAGCAGTTCCATTGATTAATTGTTCTTACTGTCAGGACATTTTTCCTTAGTTCAATATTCTGCCACTACCACATGCAAAATAGGCAACCTTTTTCAAAGGTAGCTTGCATCAGGATTATTGAGGCTGAATTTGCTATTTGCTAAGGCAAAACAGAACACAATAATCCAATGTTTCCCAACCTCAGCAATGTTCAGGTGCATGGACCACAAATGTCGGCTAGTGCAATTTCCCAGTGGTGGCTGGGGAATTCTGGGAATTGCAGCCTACAGTTCTCAAAGTTGCTGAGGCTGGGAAGCTCTGCAATAATAACTCCCTCCCTCTCTCTCTTTCTCTCTCTCTCCCTCTTCCCCTTCCCCTTTAAGATCTATGATCTTATCTGCCATTCTGGCTGAATCAAGAATCTGCAAAAAGCAGGAGAACCATTTTATTGAGAATTTGAACCTGTTATTATTTTGGATATGATTTTGAAAACATGGGAGTGGCATTATCAGAAATCTGGGAACTTCTTGCAAAATGCAAAGAAGTAGCAGCTTTAAAGAAGCAATTTCTGTTAAGAATGTGGCAATTAAAGGAGAAAGAATTATGCTTCTCTTTCCCATCCCTGGGAAAGTGCTCAGAGTTTCCAAGTGTTGTAATTCTCATTAGAAAACAAAAAGTTTCATGTTTATCTCAAATTCTTAGGAAAATAGGGCAGTTCTGCTGAATCAACATCAGAGATTCAGCAGGTTCTGACCAGTTCTGGAGAACCGGTAGCAGAAAATTTGAGTAATTCGGAGAACTGGCAAATACCACCTCTGACTGGTTGCGCCCCCATCTATTCTGTGCCTCCTGAGTCCCAGCTGATCAGCTGGGTCTTCTTTTGTTGCCCTGCCCAGGAGAACAGAACTGAAAAGCAGGTTAGTGGAGTGGGGAGGGAATGGGGATTTTGCGGTATCCTTCCCCTGCCATGCCCACCAAGCCACGCCCACCAAGCCACACCATACCCACCAAGCCAAGTCCACAGAACCGGTAGTAAAAAAATTTGAATCCCACCACTGATCAACACATAAGTAGTTTGTATTTGGTGACTGATCTGATCATGTCCATTCCACCCCAGTGAAAAAATGAAGATCTGAGAAATTAAGGCTGACCTGTGGTCTACATTTGCTATAAACACTGGGTCCTGGTAACAGGCATGAGTCTATGTAGATGGCTTAATCCTGTTCAATTCTGGCCCATCTGCTAACAGGATTGCTTATTCTTCTTGGCAGGCAGTGTTCAAGCTGTTATCCATGTTAGCATTAATTGAGTGTTACAGCTAGAGCTTTTTAATCTTGGCAGCTTTAAGACATGTGAACTTCAACTCCCAGAATTCCCCAGTCAGCATGATTTTACTTCATTCCAAGTTTGAATTCAATACGATCAAGCATGGTATCCTGATGGGTTGGCTATGGGAGCTGGGATGGGCAACACTGTATTGTGTTGGTGCAGGAGCATTTGAGATTGGTCATTTGTGCTTGACTGAGAACTCTGGGTTGATTTGTTCAATGATTCTCTGGTTTGTATTTCTCTAACACACCTAACATACTAAAGGTAAAGATTTTCCTGTCCAGTTGTGTCTGACTCTAGGGCATGGTGCTCATCTCCATTTCTTGGCCAAGGGAGCCAGCATTGTCCGAAGACATTTTCATGGTCAGGTGACTAGCATGGCTATGCACTGTTACCTTCCCACTAAAGTGTTACCTATTTATCTACTTGCATTTGCATGCTTTTGATCTGTTAGGTGCGCAGGAGCTGGAGCAAGTGATGGGAGACATTGTGTGGCATACGAGTCTCAAATCTGGGCTGTCAGTTTTCCAGCTGACAAGCTCAGAGTCTTTAACTGCTGAGCCATCATGCCCCCATCCTAATATACTCCTTTATTTTATATTAATCCCTGTTAATCTATAATATATGTAATTAATCCTACTTTTTCCGCAGGAGTCGAGAATGGCTTAGTTGAATATCCTGTTAGTTGAAGATACAAAATGTATCTGAGCATCCAAATTTGTAATTTGACAAATTTATGCTTCCCGTATGTTATCACAAGAAAAGTTCCAGAATCCCTTGATGTATATATGGTAAGAGGGAAGGGACCAAGCAACATATTACAATAGATATTAATCTGTGAAAGGAACTACATGGCACTTTTCTATCTATATTCACAATGCCTTACTAAAAATATACATCAGGGGTTCTTGCTGGTCTCTGAGCTTGTTTGCTTGCAGACATTTTGTTTCAGATTAGATAACATCTTCAGTCCTAGGGGAAAATACTATGCAGAATCTGGCATAAAATGTATACATGTTACGTAGTTGTTAGGAGATTATTGTTATTAATCTTTAAGGTGACAATTAAAAAGTGATAAATTATTATTAGGAATTAAAGAAGAGTTAATTAAATGATGTATAAGGTAAAGGGGTGGTATGCTCAAGTGAATAATTATAGGGGAAATTTTTTGAATTATTTGAATTAGGATGGAATTTTTGAATTCATGAAATAAGAATATGCGATGAAATTGCAAATGTGACAGATAAAAGTATAAAGTATAATGAATATGAAGACATGAGAATTATTTAAAGTAAAAAAGAAATAAGTTCAGAAATGAATAGAAATATATAAAATAAGTTTGAGAAAAGTATTTGAGAACATTTATAAAAATATGGAATGTAATGATATGATATGAAATCAAATGTGAAAGATGAATATGTAACTAAGGTCATGTTTGTATTGAAATATGAAAACTTGGAATCGTGCTGTTCATTAAAAAAGATGTTTTGGAAATGTGAAAAAATAAAAAACTTTTTACAAAAAAAGATAATGTCTTCAGTGCTGAAAGGGAGTGGAGTTTGCTCTCTGTTTATATTCAATGGCTTGTCCTATTATTGTTGGTGGAGATTGGCTTTCTCCTTCATAGTGACTTGTTTAGGCTGTTGTTTACTGCTTGTTTTCTGAGTTGATAGATCTTTGATTAGGGTACTGTTTACTGCTTCATTGTTACTCCTGGTCCTAATCCCTGTTTATTTGTGTATTGATGGTTGGTGAAGAAGTCTTTTTGTTACCTTTTTAGCTTTTTGTATTGTCTCTTTTAAATGGTATGAAAATGTTCTTTATCTCTATGCGCCTTTTGATGGCTGATTCAATTCATCTGGTTCAAACTGGATGTGTGTGGAACTCTGAGAATCTGTCTCAATGAGATAGCAAAGATGTAATCATTTTTTTGCTTCACACAAAATGAGGAATCAGGAGAGATGTGTTTCCTTCTCTACAATTAGCAGGTGAATAGTCCTCCCTTTTCTGCTCATCGCACATTCTGCAAAGGGAGCAGATGCATTGATAGTCTTAATGACATCAGTACCATTTTAGGGTACCTGGACAAAGTCACCTATCATTATAAAATATTACAATATAGGAAAATTGACTTTTTTTACCAGATTTTGACTGCCGTGGGCTACAGAGAATACTATAAACCATTTGATTGATCCACCCTGGAAATACTGCTGCAGCATAGTCCTTCCAGACCAACTTGATCTCATTAAACATTATTTTTACAATCCTGTATGCAAGCTTTCTTACAATCATTGAATTGTCAGTCCAGAAGCCATTTTGGGAGCACCCTCAGGGCTGCCACAGCAAGGCCAGTTGAGCTGTGGGAATGTGAGGGGGAAGATAGAGATAGCTGGGGGATGTGTAGCCAAAATAACATTCTTTTTCATGGGAGCCAAGGACTCTCTACCAAGTTTTAGAAAGGCATGGACAAAAGCCAGCCAACATTGGGACTGTGACTTGTTCAGACCATGGGATGGATGTGTGACCTAGGAGCAAGAACTTTTGAGTTTTGATTTGAGTGGGGAAAACCTCGGGTCCTTCACCAGATGTGCCAATATGACATTCCTAATAAATTCATACTTTGAGGGAAC
The DNA here is from genome assembly GCA_015471245.1 of Laticauda colubrina. Taxonomy (NCBI): domain Eukaryota; kingdom Metazoa; phylum Chordata; class Lepidosauria; order Squamata; family Elapidae; genus Laticauda; species Laticauda colubrina. The sequence continues at coordinate 17,567,599 of BLBF01000002.1, forward strand.
TCTAGGCCTCAGAGTCTTGATTGCTTTGGGTCTGTTACTTGGACATGAATATACTATACAACAGTAGTTGAATTTCTCAGCTGAAGTCAGTGCAGATGGCTGAAGGGAAGGGATATTTTCCATGAAATAATAAGAAGTCCTAAGCTTTGCTTTCTAATTGGAAGATGTGGAAATACCCCTTTTCTGTCAGGTCCATTTTCCTGTGGCCCAAAAGATATGTCACAGTAAGTCAAGCTACTATTCTCTTGAACTTACCAACCACCTACAGATAACTACAGCCTCTATCTGGGATATCGCATTTCGAACTGCTCCATAAAATATTCTTGTTTCATTTTCATACTGCTTCCCTATCCAGCGGTGAGTTGTTCACAGTTTAAGTTTTTTGAACTTAAAAGTGCATTGTCGATGTGCTTTGTCGAATTAAAAATGCATGGAGTGATGTCTCAATTTGCACATGGGAGGTATACAAATTGTACTTGCTTGGCAGGGTGTTCTTAATGCAGGAAGCTTTGAGCAACCTTCTCCTGCTGATTTTCCAATGTTCAGTGAAAAATCAGAATCAAGAACAACCTCACCCTTAATGTGACCCATGGGAAATTGTTGAAACCTGGAACCATTCTTGCTTTTACCCAGTCTCTGGATGGCATCATGGCTGGCAGCCACTTTTGCCTGAAGGAATAACTCTCTTAATACTACTCCTGCTGAGCCACTCTTGGCAAGCTGAGACCCATGGCTTTTCTAGTGTATATTTTATTTATCAGTGATTTCTTATCAAGCACAGTATATTGGTAGAACACTTTTAGGCAGAGTGTCTAATTACAGTTTTTAGTACATTTCTTGCTGGATGTGGGAGACTTTGCAGAAGCAAAGAGAAGTGTCAGTGTTTAACTTGCTCTTGAAAAGTGGCAGCTGCCCTTACTTTAGCCATCATCTGACGTGCTCCGACGATTAATAACATGCCTCTTTGTTGAGTTTTCCAAAAGAAAAAAAAATGAAATGGCAAAAGACAGCAGGGTAATGCTCTGAAGGCTGACATCCTGGATTAACTTGAAAGAACCTTTTCGTTCGTGTCTTGTTTGGAAGCAGCTTAAGAAAAGGGTCCATGGAAATTACAAGACTATTGCTTATTTCTTTTCGTCCTGAGAAGAAAAAAAAATGTTTTTATCAGACATTTAAAAGTCAGGATACAGACAATGCACTTGATGTGCCTCAAGGAAAGCTCATGTGAAAAACACTTCATCTTTTCTTTTCTTTTTTTTTTTGAAAATTTTTTATTGATTTTCAATAAACAAACATACACAAACAAAACACAAAACATAAAAACATAAAACTTCTTTTTGGAAAGCGGCTTCCCGGGTTACATCTTTTTATACAGATATAAATTTGAATTCATGCTCACTTTTTATCCCATTTCATATCTTTTTTACCATTCAACATTTTCTATATAGTTTCTCCCCTCTTTTCACTCTCTTAATTCTATTTTATTTATTTCATCTCAGTTTAAATCATTATGCATATATCTTTTGTCTGTTCTATTTCAATTTTCTATTATCTTTTCTCATTAACACAAAATTTCTTCTGTAATCACTGATTGAAGTATGACGCCTTTAAATCTTTCCCCTAAATTTAACACTTAAAATATTATATACTTTTCATTCTGATTCTGCTTAGTATGTTCTAAAGCTACATACTATATTATAAAATAAAAAAGAATAATAAGTTCATGATATAATTAAAACAATAATCCATAGCAAATTAAGCTCTATTATTAAATCCAGTTTTCTAATGTTATTTCAAATATAAATACAACAATACAATCTTGTGTACTTTTGCAGAATCTCTTTTTTCATCATATTTTTACCCACTATCTCTAAATAAATCTTGTTTCTTTACATCTTGTTTTAAACCTTTGTAACTTCTCTTTCCTTTTTCCTTTCCTTTCTTCTCCAATCCTGCCTTTTTACACCCTTGTCTCTTAATCTCCACCTTCTTAATCTCCACCTTCTTCTGTACTCCTCTTTTCTGTTGCTTTCTGACATTGTATTGATTTTTCACCTTATTTTTCCCTTTTTTGGTTGTTTTTTTAAATCTTAAATTCTCCATTCTCTTTCCCCTCTTTCCCTTTTCTTCTCCAGCTAAAGTTGTTTGTTTATTAAAGATGGCTTCGTCTTCATCACAGTCTTCATGTTCTTGTAGTTTCTGGTAGGTAGAAATCGCCATTTCTAAAAAATGGAAAACAGATCCAGAAGAGCCCTTCCCTTCTTGTTCCTCTTCTTTTAGCTTTTTAAATTCAATTTTCAGTTCATCAACAAGTATGCCATTGTAAAAAATAATTTATACAACCTAAATGTTTTTAGTCTTTCAAATAATGATTTCCAAAAGTCCCAAAGTCACCAAGCAATCCAAATATACACAGACTGTTTCATTTAGCACTTTCTTCATTTGATACTTTCTCTTCCTGGAGTTATAGTTCAGTTACAAAGCTCCAATTAAAATATATCTTTTAGAAGTCTTGTTACAGTTTAGCTCTGTTCTTATAAATTCCAAGCAGCCTCCTCCAACAAAATCTTAATATTTATTCTTTCCTCTCCCTTTCCACTTCTAGAAAAAAAGAGTTCTCTTCCCGCCCCCCAATGCTCAGAAATCTTTATTGTCCCCTTGGCTTTAGTTTTCAAGATTACCTGCTGGTGCCAAAATGGGTTTTTCCGATTTCTCCATTCATTTGCTATCACCGTAAGGAAGGAGAGTGAGAAAAAACAAACTTTCCCTTTTAACTTTCATTCGCCGCTTTTTCCATTTTCGTTGGGAACGATGTATCTTTAATGAAGCTTAAATTCCAGGGTATTTAAATGTTACTTATTATCCCGGTTAGCCAAAAACTTTCACTTTCTCAGCTTCCTCCTGCACATTCTTATCCGGATGAAAGCTTCTTTGTGGCGGCCATTGCTGACCGCTGCTCCACCACTTTCGGAAAAGGGAGTTAAGTCAGCTGAGGAGGGGGGTTGCGATTCCCCCGGATCCCTGCTGGATCTTCCCTATCTTCAGTTACCTCTACGGGGTAACTATAGCCCCCAAATCCAGCTGGATCAAGGGCACTCCAGTGGTGAGCGCAGCAGAAACCACACACAATTGCGGATTCCTGCAACCGCCGAAGCCTTGCAAACCAGAAGTCAGCACTTCATCTTTTCTTGATTAGGGCTTTTTCAAGCAGAGTTAGTGCCTCATTAACTTCTCTGGGACAGTTTGCCCTTTGAAATAACTGAATGGCATCTGCTTCTTACTCAAAATCAGTGGAGAGAATATATCATCTCCCAAGTCTTTTCTGCTGTTTGTCTAATAGCTTAGAAGAATAGTATTCAATGAATGGCAAATTTTATGTTAGAATAACAAGAGTTGTAAGGGATCATGGAGGTCTTGTAGTCTGACCCCCTGCTCAAGCAGGAGGCCCTATACGATTCCAGATGGATACGATTCTGGATATGATTCTGGATACGATTCTGGATACGATTCCAGTCTGTCCAGTCTCTTCTTAAAAGTCTCTAGTGATGGAGCACCCACAACTTCTGAAGGCAAGCTGTTCCACTGGTTAATTGTTCTTACTGTTAAGAAGTTACTCCTTAGTTCTAGGCTGCTTCTGTCCTTAATTAGTTTTTATCCATTGAAAAATAAGTTGAAAGAGAGAAGGAAAGATGCCAGCTCTAAGATTACACTCAGATTACACTTACCACTTATCATAATTATTTATAGTAAATTTTTCTTCATTTAAAAAAAAAGTTTTTATTGGAATTATCTTTTTAATCCATTAAAAAAAAAACCTCTGCATGTTTTTACCTTGTAAATATGGGTTCCACTAAAAGTGAAGTCACCTTAGATCTGTGCTTGATTCTTGATGACTTCATGACCATGTCCATATAGTTTTCATAGTAACTGGACAGATGTGGTTTACCATTGTTTTCTTCCATAAGAACATTCTTCAAATTACAAGCATATTGTAATTGAGTAGGTGAAAGACGAGCAGATGCATCCATACAACATGTTAAGTTGCTTATTTCTAATCCTAGTTAGAGGACGTTTTTAGGATCATCCTATTAAAGAGGGCTGTGATTTATTTTTCACTGTCTTCAAAGGCAGATTGAGATCTCTTGGACTTTAACTCCAATTGCATATTGGCAGAAATGTTTTAACAGTGAGAACAAATTGGAAATAATTGGAAAGAAAATGACAACTGAAGAAACTGGCAAAAGATGCAGACCTATACCCAGGTGAATAAAAGAAGGAAGAATATGGCAGATTGGTGGGGGGGAATAACATAAGATAGTGGCAGAAACAAATCCCTTTGCCAAGTTTATCATTGTTTTAACAGACTAAAATATTGATTTTAAGGCTCTGGTTTTTAAAAAGTTGTTCTTAGGTCCTCTTGAGTGTTGTACAAGCAAGAAGGTGACGCATATTCAATAACTGTAAAAATACAGTAATAAGTTTGGTTCATGGAAACAGTACAAGAAATAGATCATTTTTGTCTTTGAACCCATTGGTGATGTTCTGAAAACCCTACCTTTTGAGATATGGCTCTGGAGAAAATATGGCCAGGAGAAATACCAAACAGAATTATTTGGGACTGGTTAATGATTGGATGTAAGAGTGAGAACATTTCACTGATCTGCAAAAAAAAAAAAAAAAGAGTTGATTTGAAGGGTCACAGAAAGTATTCTGAGATCACAAAAATATTAATCATCAAGCTATATTAAGAAGAATCTTGATCAAATAATTTGGAAACAGCTATTCAAATACTTCTGATGTGACCTATGGTTAATGCACTAATTGATGTAATTAATATTGAGAATAATGTTCAAGTCAAAACAGATGGCAGTGGGACCAAGATGATCTTGAAAAAAAAAAGTTCTTGAATTGGAAACCATATGTAAATTTCAACTCTGAAAGTAAATTAGAAGTGCCAGGAGGATAACATGGACATATTGTGTGATGACCTGGAATGGTGCTTAATTTAAGTCCATTTCACACTGCACCAATGGATGCAAAGAGGATGTAAAATGTTAAAAAAAGCTTGCCATCCGTTGGAAAACGCTATGCATCCGTTGTGTACTCACTGCATACGTGTTTCATACGCTCTATCCTTTGAGCATCCGTCCACTGAGATTTCATCCGCTCAAGAAGTTTTGAGCTGCACAAAACATTTTGAGCGGATGAACTTTCCGCTGTGTACGATGTAAATCCGTGACATCCGAGCAACAAACGTTCTATGTCTGTTTATCATCCGTTAAACGTCCACTGTATCCTCTCTGTATCCTCTGGGCATCCTCGCAACTCACATCCGCTACAGCTGAAAACGGAAAGAGGGAGGAAAGAAAAGGTACACGGAACGTCTACACAGCGTTAGTAGCACGGAAATAGAAAGGATGAGCAGTGAACGGTTTGCATCCTATATACATCCTCTAGGCTTCCTATAAACATCCCTTTAACAACCCTGCTACATACTACCCACGTCCGTTCTTTTCGTTTCTTTTCCATTCTGTTTATGCAAATTTTTGGCACTTTTGGGAGCAAATAACAATGGATGGAGCCACCCCCAAAAATTTGCTCGTCCACTGTGTCCTTTTTGCATACGTTTTGCATCCATCGGCCTGTGTGACCTAGCCTTTAAGGAAAACATTGCCTTCTAAAGTGTTGGGGGATATAGGGTATCATGCCCCTGGTGGAGACTGAGGGAGAGGAGGAACAGCCAACAGGGAGTAGAAGTGGCTTCAGAGGTGGTGGAGGAGGCTGGGGAAGGGTAGAGTCTGGCTGAGCAGTCAGAGGAGGACCAGGCCCATCCCCTCTCCATTCTAGGTGACACAGGGAGGAGAGGATCAGGGAAAAATGTGATCTACTCAGGAGGAGAGGGCTTTGATCTTCTTCATGGGTTGCAGGTGTGAGATCTGCATAAGAATTTGGACCTGCGTGCTAATAAACACTGACAAATCAGTGTTTTATTCCTGGATGAGTGTTTTTCCTGGATGAGGTTTATCTTGGTTGGCATTCTTCCAATGGACTGTACCTGGTTATCTTCCTGAAGTTTGTAATTATTTATCCCGGTTTGTTGTGGAACTTTCTTCAGTGTGGTTTGTTTTTGGTTTTTACTTCGTTATCTGTTCTTTGAATTTGAACTGTATTTCTTTCATTTGAAAAGTTATTATGAAAATAGTTTAATCTTCAACTGTGAACAATTAAACAGTGAGGCCAAGTTGAAGGCATTAAAGTACCTTTATTTACGTTTTGGTTTTTGTTATATTTTTGATACACTTTGAGCCATCACACAGGGGAAGAATGGGAAAAATAATTATCCATTAGTTCATAAGCTGTGGGGTCCTTAGTACTCTCTGAGTTTGGTGATTTTCTTGAAGACATTTCATTACCAAACTAGATAACATCATCAGTGCTAGAAGGAAGTGGGGTTTGCTCTTTTTTTTTTTTAAGCTTTAATGCAAGTCTGAACTTTAGTTGGAGAGAACCATTCAACTGTCTGCCCAATCTGAACAACAATATGTTGCAATTGATTCAAACTCAGCTTGTATTTACTTCTCTTTTTCCTTTCTTCTCTGTTTTAACAGCCTCGACAGAGAGTTCCCCATAAACATCACCAACCTCTAAAGCTGCTGCCCTGCCAGATTATATAGAAACGAACTTTTCCATCTGAAAGAATGATAATAATAATTATTTTTTAAAAGAAACCTAAAAAATGGCACTGCCAGAAGAAAACAGCCACCAAGAACTGGACCCAAATCCAACTGATCTGATTAACAAGATAAGTTCTGAGTAGCCTCTGATTTGCTGATGGAATCCCAGTGTGGCATGTAACCAACAATAGAACTCTTTCCACCTAAAAGTTGGTGGGGCTTTTTTACACCGGAAAACTGTTTCCAGTTTTATCACTGTGCATAAACTTTTATATTCCCATGAGGGGACTCTCTGTGACGAAAGGGTCTCAAGGGTCTGAGGTTTGGGTTTAATTGAGTTTTGTTTTTAGCATGGAAAACAATGGATAATATTATATATGCAGATTGCATGATGTTTTTTATGGGACCAGTAGTTCCAATTCTGCACACCTAAAATGTTCATCAATAACCCTTTACCCTACACCCCCCCCCCCCGATAGGAACGTAGAAATATTTTGTGTTAGTGATACACGGAATGATATCCTGTTTTACAATATCTGCAATCCATACATTGTCTCCACACAAACATTCTAGCCAATTTGATGTGTATTGGGAATGTATCAGGTATCTGCATTGAGATTATATATCTTGCGTGATTCACCTTGTGCATTGCTTCAGTAGCAAAGTTGGCTTGGTAACTCACATGGACATTGTTGTGGCTGTTTTGACTCTTCACTTGTAGAAGTAGTAGAATGAGAGCACGTATGTTCCTTTGTTGTACCTACTCTCAAAAAACAACAAGCAAGATTATATTTCTGTTGCATGTTAAATAATAGAGAAGAAATTAATGGAGATAAAAGATTTCTGTCTTCTTACAAGAATCCCCTGGCTTTCAACAATTGAAGACACACATAACATTTCAGTAGCAACGTGGCCAGTCTGAAAACATTCTCATTGCACTGGGTAGAAATGCACAGTGCATTTCTACTACACAGTTGTAGCAAAAGCCATCTATTAAAAAAAATGCTGATCGGTGGTTAGCATAGGCAACGTTATTCTTGGCTGTATTAAATGCTTGCTTGTTTTCAATAGAACAGACAAAAATACGAATAGCGAACTGATAAACAATTACCATCTTACTCCATAAGCCATTTTAATTCTTTTTCCTTTGAAGTCACATGCCCCATTTAAAGTAGTATAAATAGAGTAACAGATTGAGCTTTGGGCTTGCTAGTAGTACAAGCCTACTGTAGTGAACACACACTACTGTATAATTGGTATATTTATCTTCACTCCTGGAAGTGTTGAAAATTAGAACATCAACTTAGGTGTCATAACTAAGAATGCAGATCATAACTCTTTGCAAGGAAATAGGGTGATTGCCCATCAAGATCTTCCTAGTTTCTTTCTTAAGTAGAATTGCATTTGTTCAAGTATGTTCTTAAGCAGTTCTGCCCAATGATATTTTCTTCCATTGACATCCAACTTAGTCTTGGGAGTCACTTTTTTGTGTTGTTCATCTGGTGTGCCATATTGACCTCAAACTCTTTTTTAATCAACTATCAGTTAGTGCAAGCAAGCCAAAATTTCACAAGCCAAGGATATGTTAAAATCTCAATCACCTTGAATAAGGACAATTTATACTACAGATAGGTGTCCACAAATATATTGTGTTTTTAATTTGTCTTGACCCTCAGCTTTATACCTGAAATCTGTTTTTGCTTTGGGGTTTTTTTTGCTCTCACAGATGAGTTTAAGCAGAAATGTTTACTTTACACATAACTGTAACTGGCTTAAGACTGTTGCAACCAACATGAGCTCTTCTCTCCATTACTCTTTGTCCAGATTTCCAGAACACAGCAGGCTATGGTTTAATTTTTATCCTTACCAATTCTGAATCAGTGCTTTCCCATAAACCTTTGTTCCTTCATTTCTTCTGGAAACAAAAACCCTTTCTAGCAAAAAAAAAATTAATCATGATAGCATCTGTAGAAAACAAGTGTCTGATTCTAATTATCCCTAAATCAAGCAATGACAGATCTTCAGTTGAACTTTCTCCTGCTTGATAGACTGTTACAAACTTGTGTGGTTTTCACCTACACATACAGACACCCACTTTTGTTGTGCAATTCATACTTTTCCACTTGTCAATGTTTCAAGATGTACTTGAAGCTATTTTATGAGAAGAGCGGCTTATCGCCCAGCATGGACCCTGAACTATTCATATCTATTGCTTCCTTGAAATTTTGTTAAAGATTTCTTCCTAGTTTAGGTCAAGGGTGTCAAACTCAAGGCCCAAGGGCCAGATGTGGCCCACGGGATGCTTAGATCCGAAAGAGCCTGTTGTATCTGTGTCAGCAAAAGTGGGCTCCCAAGCTCCATTTTCAGCTGGGATGGCCTCCTGCAACCCTCTGCCAGTGAAAACAGAGCTCAGGAGCCAGTTTTTGCTGGTAGAACACTCAGGCCACCACAGGCATCCCTGACATGAGTTATATCAAGCTGACCATGCCCCCTGACCACCACCACACCAACCCCCCCACCCTCCCGAGGTCAAACACAACCCTGAAGTGGCCCTCAATGACATTGAGTTTGACACCCCTGTCATGAAAGCCTTCACGACAGGAGCAAATCCAAAGTCAGTCATGTCTTAGGCACATTTTAGGTTTCAACAGAACTGTGATATGGGTAAACCACTTTCAATTAGAAAGTTTTCTCTCCTGTGATTATTTGAGAAGGTTTTCATAATGTGTTGCCAACATGTGACACTTAGATCACTTTAGTTCCAGGGATGTCCACTCAGTGTAGTTTAAAAGAAAAAATTGTCAAGATAGGAGCCATTGAAGCTCTGTTTGGTTTTTATGAGAGTTGCCATATGACACACATTCAATCAATCAAGTTTGTTACAGCCAAAGACCAGAGATCAGAACAAAAGAAAAACAAAAACTCTTAAAGAATATCCAGTTTCAAAGTCTAGAATAAAGTAATAAACAACTCATAAAATCTATATTAAAATCACAATTTGGCATCCAATCTGTCCTTACATCACCATACTATTCTATAACATCGATCCTTAAACAGTGAGCCCTATAGTCATTAAATACTAAAATGCAAATAAATAGTAATGCAAAAGAATAGTAATGCAAAAGGCATTGCTACATTAGTGGTGTAAAATAAGCTATGGTGGATTAATCATGTGTTTCTGACAAATCCCCAGTGTTGCTATGCAAGCCACCTGCACTGTAATCACAGTGACACACATTAAAAATGGGCATAGCTTTGCATGTTGTGGGTGTTCTCTTAACTTTTTTTTTTATCATGCCCTCTAGACATCCTTATTTAGTCATGAGCCTCCTCTATTTGCAGATCTTTTCTCATAGAGAAAAGATAGTGTGTCTTATTACATGAAGAAAAAGAATACTTCCAAATATTAAAAAAGTCCCAGTCTTTTATGTTGGAGCAGGAAAGTAGCAAGAGAAAAAGAGCAATAGGATTAAAGTAATATTCTAGGGAAAAAAATCAATCACCATTAGTCTTAGACAAGACAGCCACCAATATTAAACTCTAATAAAGAACCAGATCTACAATCAGTGCCTCAGATTATTATCAGCTGTGGTGACAAACTTACTCGTGTGTGCCTCAGTACAACTACTACTTTCTTAACAAACTTTTTTCAGAACATTTTTTTTCCTTTCATCAATGGTTTATTGTAAATACAGGCTCTTTTAATCAGCTTCCTCTTTTAACAATCCATCTGCAGACTCCACTGTCCAAGAAAATAGGTTGAGGCCTGCTAGATCAGATCTCACTGTTAGTCCAATATAATAGTTTCAACTCTGATCAGCTAATAGCCTCTGGACCCATAGGGCCTAAAAAACTTTCATTTGGGCTTCCAGTGTCTGGAATGTATATTTATTAGAGTCCTGATCTCTTCCGTTCTCCCTCAGTTTTCAATAGATTTGTATCTGAGACAGTGGTGGGATTCAAAAAATTTTACTATTAGTTCTGTGAGTGTGGCATGGTGGGCATGGCTTGGGGGGTATGGCTTGGGAGGCATGGTTTGGGGGGCATGGCAGGGGATGGATACTGTAAAATCTCCATTCCCACCCCACTCCAGGGGAAAGTTACTGCAAAATCCCATTCCCTCCCCACCCCAGTCACCCACTTTCCAGCTCTGTTCTCCTGTGCAGGGCAACAAAAGAAGACCCAGCCAATCAGCTGGGACTCTGGAGGCAGAGAATAGATGGGGGCGAGGCCAGTCAGAGGTGGTATTTGCAGGTACTCCGAACTACTCACAATTTCCGCTACCGGTTCTCCAGAACTGGTCAGAACCTGCTGAATACCACCTCTGATCTGAGACCTGCCTGAAAGAATAACAATAAATTTGACAATTCAAATTTACAATTCAATCACCAGCAACTTAAGTTAATCAAATCTCAGGTAATGGAACTAGAAAAGACTATAACTATCAGATTTAGGTTGCAAAAATCAGAATGACCACTACATGCCAATATAAGGTTACACATTTTTCTGAATCACTACACTACAGGCCAGCACGTGGTACAACAGCCATGAAGACCTTGGAAAAGAGTCTCCAACATTGTTATTGTACCTTCAAAGATGAACATGGTGCAAGCCATGGTATTCTCTGTATTCTAGGGAAGTAAAAGTTGGACTTTAAAAGAGAAAGCAAGATAAGGGATACTTACATTGATACTGTTGAATGTTAGTGTTGAAGAAGCCCCCTGAGAGAATTGTGGGCAGCCCAAAAAACAAACCAATGGATCATCAAACAAATCAACCCCAAATTCTCACTGGAAGCAGATATGTTTCTGTTCTGATCTAGGCTTCCCCAAAAAGCACTAAGCAGACTCTTTGTCCCGCAAAACCTCTTCTATTAAATGAAGGTGAATTTCTTGCTTTCACATTCAGCCAAAGGCCTGGCAAACAGTTTCAAGGATATAATTAGGAGCATAGACCTTATCTAGCTTGGAGAACTGCCATATAAATATTTTCAAACGCAGTGCTAACAAGGAAGGGCTTGTCACAGAGTCTCTGAGATGCACAGATAGATATTTACTATGCTGCAATGAACAAACTGTTTCCTGCAAAAGCCCCCTCCCCTTTTGCTCCTCTTTTAATCCCTGTGGGTTTACTCCCACATCGACCCTTAGTCGATTGTTCTTTTCTTTTGGCAGCTCTGTGCATGCATAGGCTGGGAACCAGCTCCAACTGCTCCCCTGCCTCACTGCTGTCTGAGCCCAAAGGCAACTGAGGACTTCCAGCCTGCTCTGGCCCCATCTCTGCCTCTGATGCAGAGCCCTCATCTGAGCCTTCCTCAGCCTCCAGGACTGGCCCATGTTCCTCAATTAAATCAATGAGGAATCAACCTCTTCACTGTCCAACTCTGCTGCCAACTCTACTACCCGCTGGCAGGCCACAACAGTTTCCTACACTGGAGGCTCAAGGAATCTTACTTCGGGCACATTAGTTGAAGGCCTAATAGTCCTCAACTTTCAACATTTAGTGACCATTCAAGTTACAACAGCGCTGAAAAAAGTGACATGAGGATTGTTGTCGCATCCCCATGGTCACATGCTTTCCATTCATTTATTTATTTAGCATATGGCACATGTTATCCAGGGATCACTGAAGTGGCTGCCTGCCTCTGTGAAAGGAATTTGGGGGGGGGGGGGCGGTATTATCTTTACCTGCGGGATGCCTGAATGCTGATAGGTATTTGGGGGAGGCTCCTTCCTTGTACCCACATGGTTTATTTGCTCACGGGAACCGAACTGCCAAGCTGTCGACCTCAGCGGTGCGCAGGCCCAGCTTCTTACCATGTAATTCACCATGACTCTCTCTTTACATTAAAAAAAGAGGAGTCACATGACCCAGGACAATGCAATTGTCATAAATATGAACCAGTGGTCAAGCATCTTTACATTCAGATGCTAGACCACTGACTCACATTTATGATGGTTGCAGTGTCCCTGCGATCTTCTCACAATCAGCATCAATAGGGAAGCCAGATTCATTCAACAACCATGTTACTAATTTAACAACTGTGGTGATTCTCTTAACAAATGTGGCAAGAAAATTCGTAAAGCAGGACAAAACTCACTTAGAAAATTTCTCACTTGGCAACATAAATTCTGGGCTCAATTGTGGTTGTAAGACGAGGATTACATGTACTGAGAAAGAGAAGAGGACAACCAGCATTAAAGTAGATAGTATCAGGGAACAGATCATTGGAAAACCTGAGAGATCAGGTTACAACTAGATCATTATGAAGAAAGTCTGTATCATTACTAGGAATCCAAAATTAATTGAAGGTACACAATCACATCTTTGGTGTCATCTGGTGGTCTTCTGTTTTTTCTGCATTCCAGATCTGTTAGTTTGTAGAGAAGACTTCTGCTTAAGGCTTAGAAGAAACCTTGCTAGTTTGGCAGAGGTAATTCTAAGTTAGACAGACCAATGATCTTATTCAATATATTCAGTGTCACTTATTCATGTAGCAAAAGCAGAAACATAATTGCACACAGTGAAACTTGAAGCTTCTGTTCTGCTCCTCAGCTTACTGTAAATATTGTCCATTTTCGTGTTTACTTTTCAATATTTTGAATATTGTAACTGCATCTCACCTTAGCTTCCATTTAATCTTTTTGCAACTGGTTGTTTTATCTCCCCATCACAGTATTTTCATTGTGGCACTAATATTGCTCTTTTCTAAGTCCTTTCCAAATTCTCAAATATCCATGGCCAGCTATAGCGACTCATTGATTTAATTGTGCACTGATTTTCACACTTGCCTGCATGACTGTTCTAAACATCTTGAATCTCCTAATGGAGTACATTTTGCCCTGCAGATTCCAATGGTTCTCAACCTTTTCTTCACCTTTTGGGCCACGGACCATGGCCACAGACCACTGAGACTTAAGGCACTAGGCTGCATCAAGCCTTCTCAGTCCCCCTGAGATGACATTGTTTGCCTCCCCCGCCAGGGCTCCATGGACCACAGGTTGAGAACCACTTATATAAACAATTGACTGGTTTCTTCAATATCTACACTTCAACCAGAGATCACATCCAATAATTGAGAGTCAAACACTTACGACTTTACTACTAATACTATCTGAAGAAATCCCAGCTGCCCAATGTACATTTTGAAGGTCTATATCTGATCACATTCACTGGAAATTCCGAGAGTTTTATTCCCAATCTAAAAAATGGGTGCCAACATGAAAGATTTAGTATTAAGCAATTTATTCTGCATCATGATGATGATGATGATGATGATGATGATGATGATGATGATGATAGTGCATCCCTACAGGATGATGATCATTCCCAAAAGATGCAGCAACTATTATTTACTGTTATATAGGCCTCAAATGTACAAAAATTCTCAGGTGTTACTTTAATCCAAAGCTAGAACTAAACATCAGGTTGTGTACAATAGCCCATATTTTGTTTGTACTTCAGGTGGATAAGTTTTTGAAAGGTTTCTCCAAGTTCCACCAAAATTCCTTCTGCTCCATTGTTACTATTGTTGAAAACTGCTTTCTTTTAGGATAGAATTAAGCACATCCATACGGTTTCAATAGAACAGATGTAAGCCTATTTTTAAGTCTCTGTTTTTTAAGTTTTTAAATTCAGCAAGAGTGCATTATTACATTTAAAACCAACAATTCTTGATTCTGGTGTCTCATAAAATGACCAGTGGGAAGTATTTATTTCTTATGGGCCTCAGGCAAATATAGAATGCATTCTGACATGCAGTCTGGTCAAATATGTCTTTATTACCATGAAATTAAAATAAAAGCCTGAATAGTTACCGTGCGTGTATTTGTTAATGGTGTCAGTCATTTCTTTCCAAAAAAATTTCACAGGATGAGCAAGAGTTCCTCCAATTGTAACAGAATCACAGAGTTGGAAGGACCTTGGATATCTTCTAGTCCAACTCCCTGCTCAAGTAGGAAACCCAACACCATTCTGAACAAATGGATGTCTAATCTCTTCTAATCAGTCTTAATATATTTGAATCCTTATTTGTGTAATAAAGAAGAAAGACAAAGTCTTCAGGATGAAAATTTTGAAAATACAGCTGCTGTATTAACTTGTAACTGGTAATGATTTGGATTCAGTTCAAATTTGGATTGAATCCAAATCATTTGGATTTAATTTAATGATGGAATTCAGCTGGGCCAGACCGGTTCAGACAAACCGGTTGTTAAAATTTTACACAGTTCAGAGGACTGGCAAATCCCACCTCTGGCTGACCATGCCTTGCCCTGCCCCTCCCACCTACTCATCTTTCATCTCATCCATTTGCCTGGCATAGCTGCTGCTGCTCTCTGTCTGACTCCCTCACTTGGTTTCGGAGGGCCAGCCAGCTTGCCTGCTTTCAGCTGCATCCCACGTGGCACTCTCCACGTGGCCCAGCTGAGCTGCCCTGATCTGCCTGTCAGCCGGGGTGACTCTGCAAATAACAAGGCCCGAATCCTTGCCTAGCTGCCTCCCACGTGGCCCAACCAGCTTGCTTTCTGTGTGGTTGAATCCCATGCAGCACTCTCCACATGGCCCAGCTGAGCTACCCTGATCTGCCTGGGTGAGTGACTGCAAGCAGCAAGGCTTGAATGCTGGCCTTGATGCCTCCCACATCACCCAGCCAGCTTGCTTGCCTTCCCCTCTGCCTTCCCTGCAGTCTTTGAGGCCCAGCATGCTTGCCTACCTTCTCTACTGCCTTCCCCACTGTCCCTGAGGCCACTTGCCTCCCTTCCCCTCTGCCTTCCCCACAGTCCCCGAGGCCCAGCATACTTGCCTGTCAATTGCCTGCCAGCTGCCAAGCAATGGATGCTGCAGAGACAGATTTCCTATGTACCATTCTGAGTGGGCATAGCCAGCTCGATGTCACTCACAAGTTGCCACCCCAAGGTGCCAATGACCTCCTCCCCCACGCCCACCCAACCAGTCACTAGGAGAACCAGTTGTTAAATTACTTGAATCCCACCATTGATTGAATTCCAAAATTGGTGCTATCAGGACAAAGACACTCTATACACTGCACACTCAATTCCAAGGCGTTCTTATCTCTGATGCTTTAATCCTCCATCTCATATGATCCCTAATTGTAATGGGCAAGGAGAAGGCAAGACCACTTCTGGCCCTTTATCCAGCACTCTCAAAGCTGGAATTTAAAGTTGCACATGAAATTCAATCCAAGCATGAAGCGTGGATCATTTCAATTTGAAGTAGAAGAAGCCACAACTGGAATGTCAATTTTTAGTTAGAAAAACAGATTTTGGAGAAAGTTTGATTGTGAATACCAAGATTTGAAAATGTTTGTCCAACCTTGTTATGAATAGCAGAATGACAAAATTGGAAGGGGCTTTGGAGATCTTTTAGTCTAACCCCCTGTTCAAACAGGAGACCCTATACTATTTTGGACAAATGGCTATCCAATCTGTTCTTTAAAACCTCCAGTGATGGAGCAACCACAAATAGTGTTTTGTATTTCTCCATCCCATTTTCCAGGATATACTGGAGATGATGACAGAAGGTGCTAAATAGTGTCAAAATAATGGATAGGAGCAGGCATGAACCTTTTCCTTTTTACCGGTAGGCCTCAACTTGTTACTGGTTGCTTAGTGATTGTTCAGAGTTATGATGGATCCCCAAAAACCTACTTATGATCCAAGTTTAAGGTTCTGGCAGCTTTATAGTCACATGACCATATTCTGGGCATTCAACAATGGGCCCACAGTTATGGCTGTATAAATGATCATGATTTATGATGGTTTTACTGGCAACTGATATTTACTTCCAGTTTCCAACAAAAAAAAAAAAAAAAGAGCCCCATAGCCAATGGGTTTACACAGTGTTTATTTAATGTCTGCTACTATCAAGATCATAAAATCAGCCATGCGATGACCCTCACAACTTACTATTGTAATTGGAGGCTCAATTATCAACTACTGTTACTATAGCCTCAATAAGCCAAGAGTTACCTATGTGAGAAGTAAAAAAGAAGAAATAATTATTCCTGTAAAAGAAAAACGTAAAAGGGTCAACATATTTCTCTTCTATATGTTTCTCTTCTATTATAACCCCGGTGAAACATTAACACAGACAGAAGTGCTGACAAGATGAAATCCATTCAGCATTAGCTTAAGCAGAAGTCTATTTGAGGATAGTTGTCATGATGACCCAGAAAAGATAAACATGGCAGGATGTAGCAACTATTAAGCAAATATTAAGTAAATGATTGTTAAGCATGTTACTACAGAGTTAGACTGTGAACCCAGGCATCATCCTAAAAAGCATCTGGGAATCTTCTTATGCTCATTTTAACCAATGGGGCAGTGATGAAGATGGGAGGTTTTGGGGTCTTGAGTATATAAAACTCTGTACAATTGTTTTTTCTCATTGCCCTTGTGTCTCTACCCACAAAAGGACAAGGTACCGGCTTTTGCAAAAGTCAATAAAGCTCTGGAAATTGTTCATGATATCTCCTGTTGATTCAAACTTGAGAATTTGTAATCTCACACCTATATGTATGCATTTTCTCTCTCTCTCTCACTTTCTCCCCTCCCTCCCTCCCTCCCTCCTCCCCTTCACTCTCCTAAAAGCTGCTCATCCAGTATAAAACAAGCATTTAAATTTAAACTAAAAATAAAAAAATCTGTAAAACTGGATGAAGGAATGGGAATACATTTGTCTGGCACCAAAAATATGTTAAAGTGGGTGTTAGGAACACATGGCTGGGGAGACATTTTAGTCATCTACAAGAATTTCCCTTTCTTGTTGATTATTTTCTTTCCCTGATAACACCAACTCTCTTCTGTTTTTAGATCTTATCTTTTCCATCTCCTCCTCCATTCAATTTCTTGAAGCCTAAAGCTTTTACCTCTTTTACCTCCTTCCACCTCTATCCATCAGATTTTTTTGGGGGGGATCCTTGTCGAATTAAACTTTAATCAAGTCCTTTGGTTATTTTACTTGCAGGATATCTTTGTAGAAACTCATATAGCCTGCTATTAACTGAACCAAGGTGGGCAAAAATCAGACTCCCAAAGCAGAATTTCAACCAGGAAGCTTAGAATGGGATGGGATGGGATAGGGTAGGGTAGGGTAGGGTAGGGCAGGGCAGGGTAGGGTAGGACAAGACAGAACAGAACAGAACAGAACAGAACAGAATAGAATAGAATTCTTTATTGGCCAAGTGTAATTGATTGACAAGGAACTTGCCTTGGTGCAAATGCTCTCAGTGTACATAAAAGAAAAAATACATTCATCAAGAGTCAAGAATCATAAGGTACAACACTTAATAATAGTCATAGGGTACAATAAGCAATCAAATCCTACTAGGAAACAGTCAATAAAAATACAAGCAACAAGGTTACAGTCATACAGTCATAAGTGGGAGGAGATGGGTGAAAGGAAAGATGGGAGGATTAATAGTTATAGTAAATAGTAGTAGCAGAATTAGTAAATAGTTTGACAGTGTTGAGGGAATTATTTGTTTAGCAGAGTGATGGCATTTTGGGAAAAATACTGTTCTTGTTCTTACAGAGCTGAGTCAACAGTATGAAGTTCAAATGTCATCAGATAATGTCCCAGGGCAAAAGTCTGGATTTAGGACATGTGGGGACTTTTTTTTTAATTTAGTGACGTGGATCAACCAAGGAAGGAACACAGAAGTTGTGCAATGAAAGACAGCTGGCATTAAGCTATAGGCTGGAGTCAAGGGCCACTGAAAGGAACAACAACCTTGACTTGGCACAGATTTAGCACAAGTCACCGGGATTTTGCCTAATCCTTTCTGTGTGTTAGGGATAACATTGTTCACCCTAACTGTTTTAGGTGAAATACTA
>BLBF01000002.1:17596123-17614958 GCA_015471245.1 Laticauda colubrina
ATAGAATAGAATAGAATAGAATAGAATAGAATAGAATAGAATAGAATGATTGGACACACAAGGAATTTGTCTTGGTGCAAATGCTCTCAGTATACATAAAAGAAAAGATACATTCATCAAGAGTCAAAAATCATAAGGTACAATACAATAATAGTCATCGGGTACAACAAGCAACCAAATCATACTCGGAAACAGTCAATATAAAGCCCATGTCACACAGCACCAACGGATGGAAAGAGGATGTAAAATGGAGAGAACACTTGCCATCCGTTGGTTAACGTGATGCATCCGTTCTGTACTCACTGCGTCCATTTTTCATACTCTCTATCCGTCCAGCATCCGTCTACTGAGATTTCATCTGCTCAAAACGTTTTGAGCTGCACAAAACCTTTTGAGCGGATAAAGTATCCAACGCGTCCATTATACATCCACTATGCATACGGGGAACATCCGTTATACATCCATCGTCATCCGTTACGCATCCGCTATATCCGCTAGGCATCTGCTAGGCATCTGCTGCGCATCCACGCAACTCGCATCTGCTCCAGCGGAAAACAGACACAGGGAGGAAGTGAAACGGACAAGTTACGGACACAAAGCGTTAGTAGCACGGACGGACAAAGGATGAAAGCAGATGCAGCTCGCATACAAAGCATTAAAATGGAAAAAACGTTCGCATAGGGGACGTATCTCAGATATTTAGGATGTCTGCAGGATGTCTAGAGGATGCAAAAGGACACCTAGCGGAAAACCTATATTTCCAATAAAAAGGGGGAGAAATCACCTGGATCTCACTTTCAGTCCAGCAGCCCTGTGGTGCAGACCTCTTCAGCCTTCATCTGGCTCTTGCTCTTCCACAGCATCCAGTCATATCCACCATGGATCGTCGCACACTCCTTTTGGTAGCCACCATCGTTCTACAACAGTGCGAAGCCCTCTACAGGCTCTTTCACCTGTTCTACGGGAAGAAAAGGAGGCGGCCAAGAAGTGTCTGGGTCCGAAGATGGATCGCGAGAAGAGCCGAGTTCGGACTGTATAACAAGCTGATGGTGGAGCTGAGGAATGAAGACCCTCGTGCATTCCAGAACTTCATGAGGATGCTACCAGCCATGTTTGACGAAGTTGTGGAGCGGCTGAGACCCAGGTTGACCAAGGCAAACACCAACTTCCGGCCCAGCCTGGACCCTGGACTGAAGGTGGCACTGACTCTGCGCCACCTGGCCTCCGGGACCACGTACAGAAGCATGCAGTACGCCTGGAGGGTGCCACACAACACCATCAGCATTGTGGTCAGAGAAGTGGTGCAGGCCATCATTGAAGAATACTTGGAGGAGCTCCTCCAGTGCCCCTACACTGAAGAAGGCTGGAAGAAAGTTGCAGAGCAGTGGTATCAGAAGTGGAACTTCCCCCACACCGTTGGAGCCATAGATGGCAAACACGTGGCCTGCAAAGCTCCAACCAACTCAGGGTCCACTTATCACAACTACAAGGGCTTCTTCAGCATCATCCTCTTCACCATGGTCGATGCTGACTACAAGTTCATGTACATTGATGCTTCAGGCAACGGGTCAGCTTCAGATGGCCAGGTATACAACGCCAGTCACCTCAAGGAGGGGCTGGAACACAACCTCATCATGGGCTTACCAGATCCAGACCCCCTGTCCAACGACACACAAGATGTGCCCTACTTCATCATGGGGGATGATGCCTTCTCCCTCAGAACCTACCTCATGAAGCCCTACAGTTCCAGACTCCTCAACCGTGAAGAGAGGATCTTCAACTACAGGCTGTCCAGGGCAAGGCGGGTGGCGGAGAATGCCTTTGGCATCCTGGCCAACAGGTTCCAGGTACTTCTCACCAGCATGCAGCATCGCCCACAGACTGTGAGGAACATCGTGGAAGCTTGCTGCATCCTGCACAATCTCAAGCACACCCGCTACCCAATGTTGCAGAACAGGCTCATGGACCACCAACAAGGCAATGGGGACATGGAGCCTGGTGAATGGAGGCAAGGGTGAAACCTGATAGATACTGTGGATGTGCAAGGCCCCAACAGAGCTTCACGTGAAGGGAAGAAGCAGCGCAACCTCCTGAAACACTGGTGCAACTCCCCAGCTGGAGCAGTGGAGTGGCAAGACAGGATGGTAGATGCTTAATGGATGCTTCCTTCAGCCTGTCTCATCACACTGATGAGATTGTGCCATGTATGTTGAGTGGCCCCACAATGAACAGGGCATTTAATAAAGAGTTGTGTTTATGTTGAAATGTGTGGATCAATGATTAAATTGTTATTGATAATAAAGGGCCATAGGTGTGGCACCTGGGAGGGTGGACCATACAGTCCCACTATGCTTGCACTGGAGGTTTATCTATCCCACTGCTATCCTAATCCATCCCACAGCTATTACCCATACCACAGGTATCCCTGCCCATCCCACTGCTATCCCTACCCATCCCACAAGCATGCAAAGGCTTAAACCATTTCTAAAAGTTTCCACCAAGACTTTATTCACTAAAAGAACTGAACCAAGTGTGTGAAGCAAAGATAAACTTTATTAATAACAAACTGTAAAAGCAAAATGACCCAAGTAAAGTGTCCCAAGCAAAGATAAAGTCAACAGGTAGCAACCCAGTCTCTGGCACTCTTCTCAGTCACTCTGAGGCATGCCCATAGTCTCAGGGGTGAAGGGTCCAGGTGCTGTGGAGGTGGCTGCTGCTGGAGTGCTGGTCTGAGGCACCATTGGGGTGCCTGGCCCCAAGAGGAAACAGGGGGTGGCTCAGAGAGCTGGCTCAGTCCTGTGATGTTGAGAGCCTCCTCCTCCATGACATGGGGTGTCAGTCCCAAGACTGATGACAGATGTTCTGAGGCCAGGCTTGGCTGTGGGGTGGAGGAAGGAGGAGTGTAGTGGGGCTGTCTGGTCTGCAGGTGAGCGAGGTGAGGCGTCGGTGGCATCTTTGGCATCGGTGGCATCAGTGGCATCGGTGGCATCGGTGGCATCGGTGGCACCGGTGGCATACGATGAACCTGTGCCTGGACTGAGAAGGGCTGCCTATGCTGCTGGAACTCCTGGTAGCCGTAGCCTTGGTAGGTGAGGGCCTGTGGAAAGCCTTGGAAGGGCTGTGACATCACCTGGGGTGGAGGAGCAGACCTGGACTGGGTCGGAGCAGGTTCAGTTGGGCCTGGAGGGTTGTGCAGAAGACCTGTGATCCTCTCCTTTATCACCTGGTACTGGGATTCGGACATGTCCATGAGGGTCTGGTTGACGTAGGTGAGGAAGGGCTTTCTGTTAGAGGATGGTATGTCGGTGTGTACCAGCTGAGAGAGGAGATCTACGCTGCTTTTGATGGTGTCCCTGATTTCCAGCAGGACAGTGTGGCTCTGTCCCTCCGGTCTGCCTCTCTGCCTGCTTTCTGTGGAGGTGGAGCTGGGGATGGGGGTGGGTTGGTCTCTGGTGTCAGCGCCCTCTCCTTGTCCCAACTGCATCAGGGGGTCCTCCACGCGTTCCGCCACAGGGAGTGCAGCTGTTGGGGGGTCTCCGTCGTGGGGCGCTCCACAGATACCTGCCTGGACACAGGAGCTGACTCTTGCCCAGAAGAGGACTGGTTCTCAGTGGGCTGCCTGAAAGAGAGGGTTGACAGAGGGGCTACTTCTCGATGGTGAACCTCACCCTCCAAGAAGCTGCACTTGACCATCACATAGGTCTCCTGGTCGGTGAGCTTGACCACGGCCTGGCCAGACTTCTTGAGGTGCAGCTTCCCATACCAGGTGTGCATGAGCTTCCACCACCCAAGGAGGACCTCCGAAGTGTAGCCCAGGCTCTGCGCCTTCTCTCTCCAAGCTGCCTGCTTCCACTTGGTGTCTCGATAGAGCCTGTGTCCCTTCTGCCAGAGGTACTCGTTCTCCCTCAGCCATTCGTGCACCTCATCCTCATATTCCTCTTTGATGGAGTACTGTCTCCTCTCCCTATCGTGCGATTGCCTCTTCCTCCCTCTGGCAGGGCCTTCTGGGCCCTCATCAGAAGGGCTTTGAGGTTCTAGGGGCTGGTCCACCACACCACCACCACCAGCAGCAGCAACAGCACCAGCAGCACCAGCAGCACCAGCAACAGCAGAGTAAGCACCATCAGAAGCACCAGCACCAGGAGCAGCAGCAGCAAAGTAAGTACCAGCAGAAACACCAGCACCAGGAGCAGCACCAGCAGAGTAAGCACCAGCAGAAGCACCAGCACCAGCAGAAGCACCAGCACCAGCAGAGTCAGCCCCAGCAGCAGAAGCCCCAGCAGAAGCAGAATCAGCGTCAGGGGTGGGATGGTGGCCCTGTCCTTCTTGCCAGGGCTGGCAGGAGTAGGCACAGTCTTCCTCTTCTTCCCCATGGTTGTTGGCTGGAGTTGTGTCTGGCAGCAGGTCTTTCCTCTGAATGGTGACCTGCTTGCAAGCTGCATCCTTTTATATCCATGGGGCTGACGCAATGCATCGTCCCCGCATGCGCAGTGAACGCTTTGCATCCACTAGGCATCCGCTAGGCATCTGCTAGGCATCCGCGTCATCCACTAGGCATCCGCTCTGCATCCACTCCTTCTGCTGCGCATCCACTTTGGTGTTCTCCCCCGGAAGCCCTGCGGATATGCCATCCGCTTCCATCCGCTTCCATCCGTAAGACTTCCGTGGAGCATCGGCTTAACATCCTCGCTACTTCCTCTCCTCATCCGTTCCTTTCCGTTGTTGTCCGCTCTGTTTATGCAAATTTGGGGCACTTTTGAGAGTGGATAACAATGGATGGAACATTTTCTCGTCCACTGTGTCCTTTTTCCATTCTTTTTGCATCCGTCAGCCGATGTGACAGGGCCTTTAATCATAAGGATACAAGTGACAAAGTTACAGTCATGCAATCACAAGTGGGAGGGGATGGATGACAACGAGTTTTGAGAAGATTAATAGTAATAATAGTGCAGACTTTGTAAATAGTGGGACAGTGTTGAGGGAATTAAAATGATGACAATGATGATTTTATCTGAATTTGACAAGGTAGCCATTATAAATATAAGATGTGGAATGACAGAAATATTTGCCTAATAGAAAAATATGTTGAGAGGTCCTTGGTGTTCTGTCCTTGGTTGTGTTCTTGTAAATGTTTTATTTCTCAGCTAAGTAATATTTTCAGTGCTAGTAAAGAATGGGGTTTTCTAGCACTGAAGATGTTACCTAGCGCAGGTAATAAAGTGTCTATAAGAAAACAACCAAGGTCAGAAAGCACTAAGGACTCCTCACTTCACCATTGAGCTACAAATAGAAGGGTGGAACTGTGCTCTGTTGATGTCATGGTGACTTGACTGAAGTACAATTTCAATGCTTGTCCCATTGGCTTCTTTGTGTTAAAGGGGGGCATTATCTTATGCTAGGACTTCTCTTTGGTAGGAAATGTCACAAAGTGTGACATTTTCTGAAGAATGAATTATTCTAAAGAAATGTGCAGCATTTCTGCACATTTGTTTTTGTAAAACAAAAACAAAATGTTTTTGTTTTACTTTAAATGGAATCAACTTTTCTTCTCTCTGTATTTTTTTCTTTCTTCTCTCAGCCATGCAATCAACATGGTCTAACATGGAAAACAATACAGGACTCTAGATCTTGTATTTGCATCAGGCCTTTTATATTGTTGTGCTGTGTTTTGTTTTGAGGATGACAAAAGTTTTCAAAGGAACTGAGTTAATTAGATGCCATGAAAAATGGTGGAGAATGGAAAGACCTCAGTCAAAAATTAAAAACACTTCCCCCCCCTTTTTTTTTTTTTGAGTCTCCCCTGAAATCTGCTTTTAAATCTTAGGTAAATTAATATGGATGAAGATTTAACCTGTGCAGAAAATTTAGTTGAGAAGACCACAGGAATGGAAAATATTGATGAAGGCAAAATCATCTCATCAGTCTACAAGTTTAGGAAGAAATCTGACAGGTTCAGATCAACAAATGAAGCTCATATACTTAGTGATATGGATTCCTCTAACAATGACAGACTGAAATTATTAGAATCTATCTCCTTTGTTGGTGTTATTAGAATATAAACTGCATTCATTTAATTAATTAAGTGTATTTCTTAAGAATCTATTATGGCAAAATTTCTCTTTACCTTTCCCATTATATTGTTTTTAGTAATATCATGTTTCCCTGAAAGACTTAACCTGAAAATAAGCCTGAGCTTGATTTTTACACATGTGCCCAATATAAGCCCTACCTCTAAAATCAGCCCTATTTAAGACCCAGCCCACTCTGTTGCACCTGGTAGCATGAAGTGGGGTGAGGCGAACAGGTAAAAATCAAACTAGGGTGGGGATGGGGGGTGGAGTTGCCCCATGTGCTCTGCACTCACTTACCTTTGGACAGTTGCCACCAGGCTTCCCATGCTCTGACACCTGCCTTGCCTTGCTGGCCCACTTCTTCTGCAACCACTTGCTGCCACTTGCATGTGTTGCATACTTGCCAACTCTACTGCTTTGGGCGGTAGACTACCGCTTTTTAGAGGTTTTGACCGGCTACCGATTTTGTAGCAAACCTACCATTAAATGAAATGGAAGTCATATTTTCCCTTCATTGTGTGTTGATTCACCCCCCTCCCACACCCTCCCCCCCTCATGCGCAAGCGCACGTTGATTCATCCCCCTCCCACACCCTCCCCCCCTCACGCACAAGCGCACTCGGGCTTGGTCGCTTCGCTCCCTCGCAAAATCTACCTCTTCAGGATTTCAAAATGTTGGCAAGTATGGTGTTGCTCCTGATCTCCATTTTGCCATCAGAGGCCTTCAGAATTGACACCTGCAGTGCCCCTGGCCACTGTTCCACCCTCAGAGGCCTTCATTGACCTAAAGCCTCTTTTGGGGTTATTTTTTTAAAGAATTTTTATTTTTAAAAACAAACATACACATACAAAACATAAAAACATAAAACCATCTTCCATTTTATATGCATACAGTGTGTCAGTTGGTTACAAATCTTTTGTGCTATTCTTTTATAGTCATTTGCTCACAGCATATATCAATATTCACATTGTCAAACTAACATATGCTTATATATTTATCAGTTATTTATCATCCATGACTAAGCTATTTGTTCCATCATTTTATACGAGATATTGCAAGTTTTATCATAGAATTTATGTTATACTTTCAGCCAATGGTTATATATGTTTATATTATGTCTTATAATCTATTAAATTTCTGTCACAAAATTTTCTAGTCTGTTACATTATCATGTCTTTTTGTCCAACCATTGATAAAATAAATCCCATGTCATATAAAATTGTTTATCTTCTTGTTCTCTAATTTCAAATGTCAATTTATTCATTTTAGCACAGTCCATAATTTTCTTAATAACTTCCTCCTGCATAGGTATTTAATAATTTTTCCAATTCTTAGGAAATACAATCCTAGCCACTGTTAGTACATTTACAATCAAATATTTCAACTCTTTGTTGTGTATTTCCAGTATAATTCCCAATGAAAAGATCTCTGATTTAAAGTCTATATGTTGTTTTATCATTTTTTCCAACCATGTGTGAATTTTAATCCAATATTTCTTTGCATCTGAGCATATCCACCACATATGGTAATATGAACCAGGTATCTGATGACACTTCCAACATTTATCTGATTTATTCTTAAACATTCTCGCAAGTCTTGTCGGGGGTAGATGCCACCTGTAAAACATCTTATACAAATTTGCTTTATATGCAGTTGACATTGTCATTTTATAATTTTGAGACTACAATTTTTGCCATTTTTCTAAATCAATCCCATATCCAAAAAATTTCCCCAAGCAATCATCATTTCTTTAAGTTGTTCCTCCTCTAATTTAAATTCTAATAAGTGTCCATAAAGTTTTTTAATTACCTTTTCATCAGTACCCTAAAGCCTCTTTTGGAGTCCAAAAACAGAAAAGACTGGGTCTTATTTTTGAGGGAATATAGTAGTCAAGCTAACTGTTGGGTATTATTAGCCACCAAATTAAACAACTGGACTGATTAATTGGTTTATATTTAGGAAAGAAAAGAGACTGGTGGTGTTTCAAAACTCGGAGATGAGCAATAAAAAGCTGACTGTTGTGCAGGAAACGGTATCAATCTACCCAACTGAATGCTGAATAGGGTTCATATGCCCTGATCAGATTGGTTGATAAAGATAATTTTGTTCTCCTTTGCTAGAACTTTGATTGCAAAGTATGTACTGTATTCTGTGTTTAAGAAAAATAAATACCCACAAATTTTGCACTATACATCTCCAGGCTGTCTATATGCTAAAAATAATCATTTCCAGTTGCTTTTTTTAAAGCTTGGATGACTTAGAGTTGTGAGTAGATGTTTCTATAATTAACACTACTCCATAAGTAAATGGTCTTCCAGCCAATATTAAGTCTTAAAGGGAACATTGATCACATGTTTTCCAACTTGTCCAGCAAGGTTTTAAACTCCACTGGCCTAGATTAAGAGACTACTGTGAAGTCCACAAGAATCTCATACTTTACAAGAGCTTTCAAGATAAGTCCCTTCTGACTCTGTTAATGTGTAAATCTACAGCAGGTGTCCTCAACCCCCCCAGTCAATGAATTGGCACCAATCTGCCACAGGCCAGAAACTGGACTGTACAGACAAATGAAGCCCCATTTGCGGGATTTGGATAGCACATGAAACCACATCCCCTCTGGTCCATTGAAAAACTGTCTCCACGGAACTAGTCCCTGGTGCCCAAAAGGTTGGGGACCACTGATCTACAGTATGAGAAGGAAACCTGGAATAGGTTATGTGTTGCTGACTTATAGCTCTCAGCATCCTTAGGAAGCAATGACTTATGACTGTTTTTCACACTTACAACTGTTGCACCATCCCCACAGTCATGAGAGGTCAGGTGAGGAGATGTGTGCCCCAATGTAAGTGATGTTGAGTTGGCCATGCCCAGCCAGTAACATGACCATAAAGCGATGCCCACCAACTAAGCCATGCCCACAGAACTGGTTGTTAAAAATTGTGAATCCCACCCCTGAGGTAAACAGAATAGGATTTACTACAAGGAGGGCAAAAGTCTATTTAAGATGTAATATTAGAACTTTATTCACAGCTCAGATCAGTCTTGAAATATTTGTTGTGCACTTAACATACTTGCAAGAATTATAAATAACCATTTTTTTATAGATAGATGAACGTTCTGACAACTGCTCAAGCTAGTTAGCAAATCCTTGAAACCAAACCCAGATTTTTAAAGTGCTTTCTGATTTTAGGAGATCTTTGTTGGCAGTCCAAGATGCTGGAAAGTAGGCAGGGGAGCTTTTTAAGAAGGCTAACAGCTATCATGGCTTTTCCCAAACAGTTGTAAGAACAATCACTTGCTATACTGCTAACCATTTTATGTTTCACAGCCCTGCAGTTCAGCCCTTTCCTTCTCAGAGGAAAGTGATTACACCCATTTAAGCTTCCTGACATTTTGAGTCACTGGATGAATGAAATGTTCAAAGCATCTAAAATAAGAGGTGGGATATCGCAAATGCAAAATCCAAAGAAAAGTAATGATTTTCTACTTGATGTCCCCAGGGTGGCTGCAAATATCTATTTCCAAAACCATTGCATTTTATGCTTTTTCACTTAAAAAGCCACAGCTGGAATGTTGATCTCTTTCCAGCAGCACCATTGAATCAGCTGATGAAAAACAGATATTTTTTCCCCCAGCATTCTTGGCTTCCAACCCGGACCAGTTGAAATATGTTCCTTAGGTCAGACCAAGGACTGTCTGTCATCTAAGCTTGCCAAAGGAAGAAAAGATATTCTAATATGGCTAAGCTTACAACATGCTTATTAATTCTGTGCTAAAGAATAGTTTTTCCTTCTGCAGAATGGATCATGATAGAGAACCATGTTTGTTCCATCACACCAACCCTCCCACTCAGTCAGGCAGGAAAGGTATAGAATAGAGTAGAATGGAATGGAATGGAATGGAATGGAATGGAATGGAATAGAATAGAATAGAATAGAATAGAATAGAATAGAATAGAATAGAACAGAACAGAACAGAACAGAACAGAATGGAATAGAACAGAACAAAACAGAATTCTTTATTGGTCAAGTGTGATTGGACACACAAGGAATTTGTCTTTGGTGCATATGGTCTAAGTGTACATAAGAAAAAATAAAATACATTCATCAAGAATCATAAGATACAACACTCAGTGATAGTCATAGGTTACTTTAAGCAATCAGTATAAGGTATGTTGTGGACATGTCAGTTAAAGAATTCGTATTGGTGGGGTCCAGGAAGTGCCCTCTTCTTATCCATTGTCCCCATCATGTAGGCACTTTCCCTGCCAAAGTTGAGGTGGGTGCCCACTCTCCTGGACTTCTAGACAAGTGTAAAAACAGCCCTGAATCCCTACAGGGGCTCACAGAGGGGCACCAGAGGTGGTATTCAACAGGTTCTGACCAGTTCTGAAGAACCAGTAGCGGAAATTTTGAGTAGCTGGAAGAACCGACAAATCCTGCCTCTGACTGTGCCCACCCTCATCTATTCTCTGCCTCCCAAGTCCCAGCTGCTTGGCTGGGTCTTCTTTGGTTGCCCTGCACAGGAGAACGGAGCTGGAAAGCAGGTTAGTGGAGTGGGGAGGAAATGAGATTTTACAGTAACCATTCCCTGCCACGCCCACCAAGCCACGCCCACAGAACTGGTCATCAAAAAAATTTGAATCCCACCACACAATCATGGAGCTGGTTACCAACCTGAAATCCCACCCCTTGCCTTTTAATTAACTTTTAACATTGACTTTTAATTCATACTTTCCTTTTTAATGTGAATGTTTATATTCTGTTTTTATCTTTTAATATTTTATTTTCACACCACCCAGGGAGAGAGATTGTGGGGGAGGGATTCTAAAGTTGAGGAATACATCAATAATAATATAAATCAATGTCCATGAACCAACCCAATGCACCAACAGGCAGCGGCTGATCCCAAAATCCTTATGATCCTTGATGCTAGGGATTGTGCTCAGATCTTTCTTCCCCAGTTGGCTATGCCAAGTGGGAAGTTGAAGGAATTGTGGCCATCCTGATACTTCTGAACCACAACTCCCAGTTGGCCTAGCTCGCCAGGCCAAAGCTGAGTTGTTCAATATGTAGAATCAAACCATGGTTATCATGGGGTTCAGGTGAAAGACAAGTGATACAAATGAGTTAGCAGCAGCATGCATAACAACTTGATATTTTCATCAAAGTGGCAAACGCCATCATATCAACAACACAAGCTCCACCCCTTTGGGAAATGCAAACAATCTTGTAATATACATAGAAAAGAGGTGGAGCTTATCTTGCAGTAAAATGATGCTGTTGACATCATTCCACCCTTCTTGCTCCCTCTGCAGGCATTGGACATTACAAACCATGCGTTTTAAATCCCAGGGTATAACACCATAATCCAGGTATGAAATACTGTATTATTACTCTCTAAACAGATTTGCCAGTGTAGTTTCTTATCTTGCACACAGCACAATTTATGCATTGCTTGATCCCATTTGTGCAGAGCTGTGAAATTCTTATTTTTTTTAAAAAAAAGCCCACTATATTTATGAATAATTTTATTAAAAGGAAATGTTGCAAGGATTTTTTTTAAAAAAAACCTACAGAAGAAGAAATAAAAAAAGAAAAAGATTGTTAAAAGGTAAAAGAAAAAGTAAGTACCAAAATTCAAGACAAAGAAAAATATATAAAGAAATTACTTTCAACCTCCTTCGCAGCAATTAGAAACATAGCAATTACCATCTCCCGTACTGCATATCATAACTCTCTTTTCTCATAAACAAGCCTTTTTTAATCAATAAATCCCGAGATCAGGAATTCATTTTTATCCATTTCCAGCAAAAAGGTCTATAAAGGGTTTCCAGTCATTTATAAAAAGTAGTTAAAGTTCCTTTTTTAATCAAACAAATCAATTTAGCCTTTTCTGCAAACTCAGCCATCTTCACAATCTATTCCTCCATTATTGGTGTTTCTGTCACTTTCTATCTTTATAATTTCCCATTTTTAATAAACAAGGAAACTGAGACAGACTCACTGGCTATATAAGTGCATGCTCATAGGAGTATTATGAAGCAATAAAAGATATTCACACAATTAGATCTTCTCCAGTTTGATGGTCACTAGAAGGGAAGTCCAGAGCACACCAAATTGACGAAGACTGAACACAGTTACAATATGAGTTTTCAAAACAAACAAACAAACAAAACAACCCGCCCACCCAGAGGTGGTATTCAACAAGTTCTGACCAGTTTTGGAGAACCAGTAGCGGAAATTTTGAGTAGTTCGGAGAACCGGCAAATACCACTTCTGACTGAAGATTTTACAGTGTCCTTCCCCTGCCATGCCCATCAAGCTTCACCCACAGAACCGGTCATAAAAAAATTGAATCCCACCACCGCACCCACCCATACTTCTCTATAGTTATTTGTTGTTTGCCTGACAGTTTTGCATGCTGGCAGCAATAGCAATAGCACTTAGACTTACATACTGCTTCACAGTGCTTTACAGCCCTCTCTAAGCAGTTTACAGAGTCAGGCTATTATCCCCAACAATCTGGGTCCTCATTTTACAGACCTTGGAAGGGTGGAAGGCTGTGTTAACCTTGAGCCGGTGAGATTCAAACTGCTAAACTGCAGGCAGCTCGCAGTCAGCAGAAGTAGCCTGCAGTTCTGCATTCTAACCACTGTGCCATCATGGTAAGTCAACAGGAAAAGAAATTATTATGCCTGTGAACTACATATACATGACAGTTAATCCTCGACTCACAATGATATCTGAATCCAGAATGATGGTCCTATCTTGTATTGGTTGTTAAGTTTGATCAACCCTATTTTACAACATTTTTGAGCAAATGTCCCAGTTGTTAAGTCAAATGTCATCATAAGCAAATTGTTTGCAAGCATTTTTATTTTTGTTTTTGCTGCAAATTGGCCGTAAAATCCAGCAAAAAATGTTATCAATTGTAGTCACATGACCACAAGATGCTGCAAGTCGTCCTATGTGTGAGTCAGTTGCCAAGGGTCCAAATGTGATCCTTGAACGTGATCAAATTATTATGGTTAAGACCGTGGTTAGGCTATCTCTTTCTATTATCTCTTTGGGTCAGTATTTTTTTTCTTTATTTCTCTTTCAACACACATATAAGCAATCCTTCTAGATTGTTTTCTAGTCTTCTGTATCATCTTCTGGAAATGGATAGGTCACTTTTGCCAAAAATTAAATTGGTTTCTTATGAACTTCTTGTGAAATTAACTCAGGGGACCATGGACTGTCCTTTCTTTGCATTTATATAACTGTTGCAGTTAAAAGAAGTCAGAAGAGGTTAAAGATGGCAAGGTTCACACTATTCATAAGTACCGAACCACATTTTAGCTTCATGAATTATACAAAGCAAGCCCTTATGGTTAACTTATGGTTTGGTGTGTTGTGGCTGAGTAACGCATGGGAAAATAACCAGAGGAAAGCATGAGTGAAGACAGTCAAGTCTTTATAAGTTTTTGACTAAATCATTGTTTTGACAATGTCTGGATGTGTGAAATTCCAGTCCCAAAATTCTCTGCAGTAATCATGCTAGCCAGGCAACTCTGGGAATTGAAATCCATGGGTCAGGGAATGACCAGAGTTGGACAGAAGCCAGCTTAGAGTAACCCAGGTGTTTATTTAGTTTTGAAGATAGCCCTGGTTCATCCATTTTTAAGAGACCAATCATATTGGTTCTGCATGATGATGCTAAGATTACTTACGTAAAGCCACTCCACTTTCTTTTCCTTTTATTTAGGCTAAGGTGTAAAGCCTCACATGACAGGAGAGAACTCTTTCACACCCTGCCTTTCGCACCTTTCATAGTTGGTGAAAAAATAATAAATCCATAGAGAATGTCTCCATGTGACCTGGAGCCTTGAGAATATTAAAAAATCAACCAGGAGTCTATAAAGCTAGGGCTTCTACTGTACTTCTGCAGTCCAGAGCCTGCACAAATAAAATCCACAGAAATCTTGTTGCAACACACATTTGCATACAAACACAGACACAATTTTCTTTATTTTTAAAGATATTATTTCCTTTGTAGTTCTTAAACTATATTTTTGCACTTCTGTATACCTTAGAGATTTCTCCCAAGCTTGCTGATATTTATTCCTCTGATTTTTCATGAGGATAGTGTTATTTCCCTTGATATAGTTCTTAAAATATATATATTTGGGCTTCTGTAAACCTTGGGGATTTTCCCCACATTTGCCGATACCACTCTATGATGTGAGAAGGATAAGATGTAGCTTTGTAAAGTCCACCATTCAACCCTTAGAATTGCTATCAGAAGGTGTCAGCCTTTCTGAATATGGGAACCTACATCTATAGAACATGTTAGCTAGGAATGGGGGACGTTGTGACATCAAAACAGCTTGCCAAATTATGATGCTGACTGGATATTCTAACTGCTCTCTGTTTCCACCACATTTTCATAATAGCAATAGCATTTTTACTAATTACTAGTACTATTACTAATGTAATAGTACATACATTAAATGTACATCCCTCTTAATTTGCAAAGTCAGCATATTGCCCGCAACAATTTGGGTCCTTATTTTACTGACCTCAGAAGGATGGAAGCCTGAGTCAACCTTGAGCAGGTCAGGCTCAAACTCCTGGAAGTAAAGGCCCGGTCCCACTGCACTTACGGATGCAAAGAGGATGTAAAACGTTAAAAAAAGCTTGCCATCTGTTGGAAAAGGCTATGCATCCGTTTTGTACTCATTGCATACGTGTTTCATACGCTCTATCTGTCGAGCATCCATCCACTGCAATTTCATCCGTGCAAGAAATTTTGAGCTGCACAAAACTTTGTGAACGGATGAACTTTCCGCCTCATACGATGTACATCCGTGACATATACGGGCAACAAAAGTTCTATGTCCGTTATCATCCGTTAAACGTCCGCGGTATCCTCTCTGCATCCTCTGGCCATCCCCTCAACTCACATCTGCTGCAGCTGAAAATGAAAAGAGGGAGGAAACAAAAGGTACACGGAATGTCTACACAGCGTTAGTAGCACAGAAATAGAAAGCACATGCATATAAAGGATTAAAAACGGACAAAATGTTTATATCTGGGATGTATCTCATATATTTAGTATGTCTGCAGTATGTCTAGAGTATGTAGAAGGCCCCATAGCAGACAACCGATATTTTCTATACAAAGGGGGAGAAAATCATCTGGATTGCTGGGATGGTGGACCATACAGTCCCACTATGCCTGCAGTGGAGGTTTATCTATCCCACAACTATCCTTATCTATCCCACAAGCATGCAAAGGCTTAACCATTTTTTCAAAGTTTTCACAAACACTTTATTAAGTAAGAAAAATGAACCAAGTGTCCTAAGCAAATATAACCTTTATTAACTTTCTTAACTTTATGACTTTATTAAATAAGCAAAATGAACCAAGTAAAGTGTCTTAAGCAAAAATAACCTTTATTAACTTTCTTAGGTAAACTTTATGACTTTATTAAAAAAGCAAAATGAACCAAGTAAAGTGTCTTAAGCAAAGATAAACTGAACAAGTAAACAACTCAGTCTCTGACACTATTTTCAGTCACTCTGAATCATGTCCCTGGTCTCAACTGTTAAACGGGCAGGGACTGTGGAGGTGGCTGTGGCTTGAGTGCTGGTCTGAGGCACCATTGGGGTGCTTGGCCCCGAGGGTACAACAGGGGATGGTGTGTTCAGGAAGCTCTCAGAGAGCTGACTCAGTCCCGTGAGGTTGAGAGGCCCTTCATCAAGGACTTAAGATGTCAGGCCCAATACTGATGACAGATTGTCTGTTGACGGGCTTGGCTGTGGGGTGGAGGAAGGAGGAGTGCAGTGGGGCTGTCTGGTCTGCAGCTGGGTGAGGAGTGGTGTCTGTGGCATCCAATGAACCTGGGCCTGGACTGGGAAGTTCTGCTTCTGCTTTGGGAAGTCCTAGTCCTAGTCGTAGCCTTGGTAGGTGAGGGGCTGTTGAAAGCCGTGGAAGGGCTGTGACATCGCCTGGGGTGGAGGAGCAGACCTGGACTGGGTAGGAGCAGCTTCAGCTGGGCCTTGAGGGTTGTACAGAAGTGCTGTGATCTTCTGCTTCATCACCTGGTACTGGGCCTCGGGCAGGTCCCTGAGGGTCTGGCTCACATAGGTGATGAAGGGCTTCCGGTCTGAGGATGGTATTTCACTGTGGACCTGCTGAGAGAGAAGTTCTGTGCTGGTCTTCATTGTGTCCCTGATCTCCAACAGCACACTGTGGTTCTGGCCCTCCAGTCTGCCTCTCTGCCTGCATCCTTTGGAGCTGGGTGTGGGTGTGAGTTGGCCTCTGGTGGTTCTTCCTCCATTGCTTCTTCCTCCATTTGTGACAGCAGGGCATCATCCCCCATGGGATCCTCCAAGCCTGCAGGCATGGGGAGTGCAGCTGTCGGGGGGGTCTCTGTCGTGGGGCCCTCTGAAGACACCTGCCTGGAAAGGGCAGCTTGCTCCTGGCTGGAAGAGGACTGGCAGTCTGTGGGCTGTCTGAGGGAGAGGGGTCTCAGAGGGGCTGCTCCTCAGTGGCGGATCTCACCCTCCAGGAAATTGCACTTTGCCATGACGTACATCTCCCAGTCAGTGAGCTTGACAGCAGCCTGCCCGAATTTTTTGAAGTGTAGCTTGCCATATCAGGTGTGCATGTGCTTCCACCATCCCAGGAGTACATCTGCAGTGAAGCCCAGGCTCTCTGCCTTGTCTCTCCAAGCTGCGTGCTTCTTCTTGGTGTCCCGATAGAGTCTGTGGCCCTTTCTCCAGAGGTACTCGTTCTCCCTCAGCCATTCCAGCACCTCATCCTCATGCTCCTCGGAAACAGTGTACTGCTTCCTCTCTCCCTTCTCCTTCCCTTGCCTCTTCCTCCCTCTGGCAGGGGCTTCAGCAGGGCCTTCAGGGGCTTGAGCAGCAGGGCCTTCAGGGGCTTGAGCAGCAGGGCCTTCAGGGGCTTGAGCAGCAGGGCCTTCAGGGGCTTGAGCAGCAGGGCCGCCAGCAGCAGGGCTTTGAGGGCTTTGGGGCTGGTCCACCACAGCAGCAGCAGCTTCAGTGCCAGGGGGTGGGATGCTGGTTCTGGCCTTCTTGACAGGGCTGGAATGAGTAGGCACGGGCTTCCTCTTCTTGCCTGACTGATGAACCATGGTGTTCCTGCAAGATGTATGTGGCAGCACATCTTTCCCCTGTATGCTGACTGCATGTGTGCTGCATCCTTTTATATCCGTGGAGCTGACGCAATTCATACTCCCCGCATGCACAATGAACGCTTTGCATTCAGTATACATCCATGTGGCATCCCCTTTGTTTCCTATAGGCGTTCATGATGCATCCGCTTCTTCCGCTATGCATCCGCCCCTTCCGCTATGCATCCGCTTCGCAATTCTCCCCCGGAACCCCTTTGGATGTGTCATCCACTTCCATCCGCTTTCATCCGCTCGGCTTCCTTTGAACATCCAATTAACATCCCTGCTACATACCACCCACGTCTGTTCTTTTCCATTCTTTTCCATTCTGTTTATGCTAATTTTCACCACTTTTTGGAGTGGATGACAACGGATGGAGCCACCCCTGAAATTTTGCTCGTCCGCTGTGTCCTTTATGCATACATTTTGCGTCCGTTGGCCAGTGGGACCGGGCCTTAAACTGAATTAGGCTACACTACTGCATTCTGACCACTGCACCATCATGGATCTTCTAATTTATTTAAAATTGTCAACCTTCCTGCAAAACTAAAGGTTATGATCTCCTTTAACGAAGGGCAATTCCTGATGACTTCATGGCTACATCCATTCACTTTTCTCGACAATGATATAGGATGGTTTGATGTTGCCTTCTAAGATTGTGAAATACTGTGGAGTAGCTGGGAATGCAATGGAAGTGACAAGAGTTGAAAAATCCTTTGACATCTTATCTCATAAATGCAACTAAGCTCAGGTGAGGAACAATGTAATCATTTCAAATTATTCAAAGAGACTCTACTTTAATCAACTTACTGTAAATGAGGTTGGGGAATTCCTATTACAATTTCCAAGATTCTGTATTTACTGCATGAAATTTGTTGAAGAGATGTTATTGAAATATGCATAGTTCCTGTTCAGTTGTTTTTGTTCAACTGTATGGGGAACAACAACAACAATTAAAAAAAACTGGCAGCCGAGAAAGAACTGGTGAAGATCACAAAATACAAATACCTGCAAACAGAAATAGAACAACTGTGGCAGAAGCAAGCAAAGGTAGTTCAATAGGAAGAGGTGCCTTGGGTGCAATCCCAAAACAACTGGAACACCACTTGAACACCATCGACAATGACAAATTCACCATCAGTCAATTGCAAAAGGCAGCTTTACTTTATCCATCCTGTGATGATATCTGTAACACTATCAACATCCAGATCTGCCTATCCCAGGTCCTTGGAAAGGAATTGATAGACAAAAATGCCAAATCCAGTCTGAACATCTGGTTGACTGTGTGATGAACCATCATCATCATCATAATTTTCCTCCTCATCTTCCTTCCTTCCTTCCCTCCTCCTCCTTGTTACCCTTCCTTCCCCCTTCCTTCCTTCCCTCCTCCTCCTTCTCACCTTCCTTCCTTCCTTCCTTCCTTCCTTCCTTTCTTTCTTCTCTTCCTCCTCCCCTTCTTTCCTTCCTTCCTTCCTTTCCTTCCTCTCCTCCTCCTCCCCTTCTTTCCTTCTCCTCCTCCTCCTCCTCCTCCCCTTCCTTCCTTCCTTCCTTCCTTCCTTCCTTCCTTCCTTCCTTCCTTC
>BLBF01000002.1:17621058-17650398 GCA_015471245.1 Laticauda colubrina
ATATATATATATATATATATATATATATATATATATATATATATGTTGCTACAACTTTAAAAGCACTACAATGACGTGGGATAATACCTGAAGGAAGCTGAACAGCACACACACACACACACATATATGTATGTATGTATGTATGTATGTATGTATATATTAGCATAATCCTTTTTTAAGAAGTATAGTATGATATGTTCCTACACTGAACTATAACAAAATGATAACCTTCTTATTCCCTTTCCTTATGTCCTTGGGATGTCTCCACTTTGTGGAACAATCACTGCTTTTAATGACAATCTGGAATTCCCAACTTCTCTCTACAATGAAAATCAAATAACTTTTTAGGGTTCAGGTTTCTACTATGAATAGCTTCTCCCCTAATTCACTAGATATTTATTGCATAAAGTGATGGACTGAAATGCATTGCTTAGCAACTGGAATATTTTTCTCTTGTGGTCTAGTTACAGAGAATGAATATTTCTAATCATTTTGGGATTGAAGAAAAGAGGAAAAGAGAAAAGAAACAGAGCTGGCTGCAGACTTACCACTACAACTGAGGCTAGAATTTTTGTTATTAAGCAAGGCAGTTGTTAAGTGAGTCACACCCAATTTTACAATTGTTTTTTTTTTGCCGGGGTTGTTAAGTGAAGCCTTTCAGTTGTTAATAACCACAGTCATTAAGTGAATCCAGTTTTCCCCTTGGACTTTGCTGGTTGGGGAGATTGCAAAAGGTGATAGCAATAGCCATAGAAATTAGTATTTTCTGCACTTATAAGGCGCACCGGATTACAAGGCGTGGGTTCAATTATGGAGTCTATTTCTGTACTTAACCCATACATAAGGTGCACCGTATTATAAGACGCATGCTAAAACATACGGTCTACAAAAATAAGGTAACGGAAGCAAAACATCGAGTTTATTTGAATTTCATTCTACTATTTAACAATACACTCACATTATTTTTTTAATCAATCTTCTCCCACAAATCCATCAAAGTCCTCATCTTCTGTGCTTGAATTGAACAGCTGGGCAATTTTGCCATCAAACATGCCGGGTTCCCTCTCATCATTGTTGGAGTCAGTCTCGTTGCCAGGTGGCTGTTCAGCAATGATGCCGGCTTTCACGAAAGCTCGGACAACAGTTAAAGCAGATACCTTAGCCCAGGCATCCACAATCCATTCGCATATGGTGGCGTAACTCTCCCGGCATTGCCTCCCAGTCTTAGTAAAGGTGTGTTCATCATCTGTCATCCATCACTCCCACGCCGCTCGCAACTTCACTTTGAACTCCCTGTTTACACCAATGTCCAGTGGTTGGAGTTCTTTTGTTAATCCTCCCGGAATGATGGCAAGCTCCGAATTCATTTGCTTTACTTGGTTTTTCACAGTAGCAGTGAGATGGGCGCACATGGAGTCGCAGATCAACAGGGACGGTGATGTGTGGAAAAAACCATCCGGTCTCTTTACATAAACCTCTCTCAGCCACTCTCATTTTGTCATCGTCCATCCAGCCCTTTTGATTGGCCTTAACAATGACTCTGGCTGGAAACTTTTCTTTTGGCAGCGTCTTCCTCTTAAAAATGACCATAGGTGGTAGCTTCTGTCCATTACCATGGCAACCAAGAACAACAGTGAAAGCTGACTTCTCATGCCCCGTGGTGCGTATCGATGCCGTGCTGGTCCCCTTTTTCTCCACAGTATGGTTCACAAGGATGTCAAAAGTGAGGGGGATTTCATCCATGTTGGTGATGTGGTTGGGCTGGATCTTTTTGTCGGTAATCTTGCAGAAGATGGCCAGCTTTTCTTTGTAATCCGCTGGCAGTTGCTGCGCCACGGTAGTCCTTGCATGGATGGAGAGATGACGCCTTTTCATAAAACGAAAGCACCAAGGCGGACCTCCTTGAAAGTGTTCAATCTTCATGTCTTGTGCTATCGTTGTTGCCTTCAGTCGAATGGTGACTATAGAGACGCTTCTCCCGGCTGTTCTTTGTTCAATAATCCATTGTTCAAGTTGGTCTTCTAACTGTGGCCATCTCACTTTGTTCCCACGGAAACTCTGTTTCATCTTCTTAACTTAGCAGTTCATTTTCTTGCTTCCTCCACTTCCGAACCATAGATTCATTGATGTTGAATTCTTTCACAGCTGCTCTATTCCCATTTACAACCGTGTAACTGATAGTCTGCAGTTTGAATTGTGCCTCGTAAGCATGTCTCTTTACTGGTGCCATTTTCGGGGGTCCTTAGACAAACAAATATTGTTTTGCAGTATACTGGTAGTATACCTACCAGAGGGGTGGTGGAGGTACCGGGAAGCGTACCGGTATGTGCTGTACCTATTACATAATGCGTACGTACTGCACATATTACTTAATGTTCTCTGATTGGTTTATCGCTGCCAGCGTACATAGTGTACGTATCCCGGTGTCAGCAGGAAATGGTCTGACAGCCAATCAAGCGTAGCACTTACCAAAGTCGTACAGCAACATTTTTACAGATTTTGGAACTCAGTACACACATAAGGCACACTGGATTATAAGGCACACGACCAATTTTTGAGAAAATTTAAGGCTCTTAGGTGCGCCTTATAGTCCGAAAAATACGGTACTTAGACTTATATACTGCTTCACAGTGATTTACAGCCCTCTCTAAGCAGTTTACAGAGTCAGCATCTTGCCCCCAACAATTTGAGTCCTCATTTTATCCACCTTGGAAGAATGGAAGGTGAGTTAACCTTGAGCCTTGTGAGATTTGAATGGCCAAATTGCAATCAGCCGGCAAGAAGTAGCCTGCTGTACTGCACTCTAACCATTGCACCACCATGGCTCATCAACCACTGATCATGTGATGCAACAATCATAAAGGCTCCGACAAGACACCCCCATTCAAATCATGTCTCTAGCCACGTTTCTCAGAATTTAAAAAAAAATGATTTATTAGGAGTGATCATGTTGACGTTACCTGGGTGCAGCCGACTCTAACATCATTCATTTCACCCTTGACCCTGGTCTTCCCCCCACCCCCTAGATGTATATTCTCCAATGGGACACATCCATAGCCAAGAGTCATCAATCATGCTCTCCATTAATAGTATTGCTTGCCAACAGCTTCAGCTGCCTAGCAATAATGTGAAGCATTTAAAGAATGCACTACTTCCCCCCTCCCTTTCTGCTGGCAACTAAAAGGACCAAAGAAGTATTTTTAGTTGACATACATGTCATTCTGGGAGTTGAAGTCCACCAGGTTTAAAGATGCCAAGGTTGGACACCCCTGCCCTACAGAACAAAATACTCCAGTGACTGCACCACCTTGATGACCTATTGATAGCTTTCATTTAGTATTCCAAGTTCACTAGATCCCAAAGCCCCCATTAAATGCAAGATTTTGTACTCGCAAAAGATTGAATTCACAAGAGTTGTCTATTTTTTATTGAAATGAATATGGTTGCTTTAGTATTCTACGCATCTCATACTCTTCTGAGCTATGCAAGGAACCTTTACACTGATGGACAGTTCAAATATGAAGGAATGTATGTGT
Organism: Laticauda colubrina; assembly: GCA_015471245.1. Lineage (NCBI taxonomy): Eukaryota > Metazoa > Chordata > Lepidosauria > Squamata > Elapidae > Laticauda > Laticauda colubrina. The sequence continues at coordinate 17,624,595 of BLBF01000002.1, forward strand.
GAATGCAACAGAAATGTGGATATGCAATGCTGAGCTATCTCTGGCTTTCAGGAGCACAACCTAGTATCTTTCTGTATGGCTCTCTTTTATTAGGCAGTAATAGCACCTGCTGGTAGCATTATTTATTTTTTTAAAAAATAAAAATAAAATAGACCTCCTTTCCTTGAGCTGATCCTCAAAAATGGCTTAATATGGATTATAACAATTTATTTATGCAGTTTCTATCCCATCTTTTCACTCAGAGGATAGGACAAACTAGAACAGACTCTCCCCCTAATTAATCTCAGTACGGTAATTTCAGGTAACATAGGTTGGTCTGAGAGAATTAAACGCACATGTATACGCAATTACACCCCCTCTCTTTCTCTCTTTCTTCTGTCATTATCTATATTTGTCGATTTGCCTGTCAATCTGTCTGTCAATCAATTCATCCATCATCCCTCTCCCCCAGGTGTACTTTGCATCTGGGGTTAGAGAAAATAATTTGAAGTGAGCTTCCAGCACCTCTCCTTTGGCTGGAACTAGACTGTTTTTGCCATGTTTTAACAATTGGAAGAAAGGATATCTCCTGTCCAACTGCAGAGGGAAAAGCATGCTTCTGAGCTAATTCTTTGCAGAACAAATTTAGAATTTAGCTCAGCACCAAGACATTTTAAGGTTCAGTCGACCCCATTTATTCAAAATTTGCAAAGATCATTCATTCATTCATTCATTCATTCATTCATTCATTCATTTATTTTATATGCGACCTATTTTGCCTGGAGGCAACTTAGATTTTTGGCTTCACAATTTTCATGTAATTTTCCATAAATTTTTAGAAAATATTTCCTATTCCATCTCTCTTTCCCTCTCTCTCTCTCCCACCCACCCACCCCTCTCTCTTCTTCTATCTCCCTGTCTATCTATCGTTCTATCTATCGTCAGCTATCTATATCTATCTAACTATAAAATAGAACAGAATAGAATTCTTTATTGGCCAAGTGTGATTGAACACACAAGGAATTCGACTTGGTGTAAATGCTCTCAGTATACATAAAAGAAAATATTTATTTATTTTATTTTATTTATTTTTATTTATTTATTTTGTCAAGAGATTATAAGATAACAGGTATAACATAGCTATGAATACATGAAATGGATACATATAAGAAAAAAAGAAACAATAGGACAGGGATGGTAGGCATATTGGTGCGCTTTTGCACATCCCCTACAGACCTCTTAGGAAAGGGGTGAGGTCAACAGTAGACAGTCTAAGGTTAAAGTTTTTGGGGTTTGGGGAAGAAACCACAGAATCAGGCAGAGTATTCCAGGCATTGACCACTCTGTGGCTGAAGTCGTATTTCCTGCAATCAAGTTTGGTGCGGTTTACCTTCAGTTTGTATATATTGTGTGTTTTCGTATTGTTATGGTTGAAGCTGAAGTATTTATTGACAGGTAGGACATTGCAATGTATAATTTTATATACTAGACTTAGATCAGACTGAAGGTGGCATAGTTCTTGGTTGTCTAGGTCTAGAATTTCAAGTCTGATGGCATAAGGTCTTCTGCAACGAGTAGAGGAATGGAGCACTCTTCTTGTGAAATATTTCTGGACTTTCTCAACTGTGTTAATATCAGATACGTAATGCGGGTTCCAGACTGATGAGCTGTATTCAAGTATTGGTCCAGCAAATATTTTCTATACTCTAGTTAGTAGTGTGATGTTATCAGAGAAAAAGCTATGTAGGATTAGGTTAACAACTCTTAATGCCTTTTTGGCTATGTAGCTACAATGGGCTCTAGCACTTAGATCATTAGAGATGAGTACTCCAAGGTCCTTGACAGAGTTTGGATCATCAGTAAGATCTTGACTATCCAGCTTGTATTTTATTTTCTGATTTTTTTTGCCAGTATGTAAGACAGCATTTATTTGTTGAGATTTGAAGTTGCCATTTGTTTGACCATTCTGATACATAGTTGAGGTTTTTTTTGAAGGGTAGCAGTATTGTCAGTGGTGTTGAATAGCTTTACATCATCAGTGAAGAAAATTCAGTTGCTTTTAATATGATCACAGAGGTCATTTATGTAGAGTATGAAGAGAACACTGCCTTGGGGGACACCACTGTTGACAGGAACAAAATTTGATAGGGTGCTCCCAATTTTGACCATTTGTTGTTTGTTTGACAGGAATGCTTCTATCCAATTATGCATTTATCAAGAATCAAGAATCATGAAGTACAACACTTAACAATAATCACAGGGTACAATAAGCAATCAAATCATACTAGGAAACAGTCAATATAGATCGTAAGGATACAAGCGACAAAGTTACAGTCATACAGTCACAAGTGGGAGGGGATGGGTGATAAGGAGTGATGAGAAGGTTAATGGTAGTAGTTGTGCAAATAGTTTGTAAATAGTTTGTAAATAATTGGGCAGTGTTGAGGGAATTATTTGTTTAGCAGAGTGATGGCTTTCGGGGAAAAACTGTCCTTGTGTCTAATTGTTCTGGTGTGCAGTGCTCTATAGCATCGTTTTGAGGGAAGGAGTTGAAACAGTTTATGTCCAGGATGTGAAGGTTATGTAAATATTTTCACAGCCCTCTTTTTGACTCATGCAGTATACAGGTCCTCGATTGAAGGCAGGTTAAAGTAATTGTCATTCATCATCATCATCATCATCATCATCATCATCATCATCATCATCTATATCTGTCCACCAGCTGTCTATCAGCACCAGCTGACAATCTATCTCTATCTATTTATCTATCTATCATCTATATCATCTATCTGTATAGTGTGGCATGCACATCTAAGTAAAGTCCTGTTTCAGGTGCTGTAGTAATAACAATACATTATAGAAAAATAGGGGCTAATAGGGGCTTTTTTTACATGCGGTTAAGACTGCTGGGCTTGACAACTGGAAGATTGGCAGTATAAGACCTTAGTACAGCAGGATGACAGGATGAACTCCCATTCTTGCCCTAGCTCTTGCCAACCTAGAGTTCAAAGAAGTATGTAATTGTAAGTATATAAATAAGTACCACTTTGGTGGCAGGGAATAGTGTTCTGTGTGCCTTTGACATATAGGCATGCCAGCCATATGACTGCAGAAGCATCTTGGGACAATGCTCACTCTTTGGCTGTGAATCAGAGATGAGCACTGCCCTCTAGACTTGAACATGATTGGCAGGGGAAACCTTTACCTTTTGGGGATTGAAAAGGGATTAAAATTAATTTAATTAAAGTCATTTCCTTCTGACTTTCTATGTGAGCCCTTAACAAAGCATGGCAATGAACAACAGTCCTCCTTTGACTGATTTAATGTAAAGAAAGGCTTGATCGTTAATGGCAGGGACCAAGACCAGCTCCGTACAAGTTTCAGAGAAGATTTTTATAGTCTGGTTAATGTGTCTGAGGTACATGGCTACAGAAATTGATGATGATTACATTCATTAATTCTGTCCTGGATGACAAGAATACCACATCTGCAAAGCCAAACAGCTTAAGTGTTTATTTTGTTGGATACGAAAAATGTTCTGCTGCTTGGGAAAGTCCCTGAGCACAAGACTCAATTCCCCCAAAGTCAGAGGAAAAACAACTTGCTATCAGAGCTGTATGCTGCCAAAACAAGAGACAGATGGAAACAGAAGCTTCCCACCCCTAAGAGTCTGTTTCATTGCTGGTGTGGGATGAAGACATGTGAACATGGATTTCTCCATAAATAACAGTTGCATTTGAGACACAACAAGGGTTGCAATTATAATGGCTCCTTAGCTTTTCTGCAATAAAATGTACTTATTGGAGTTTTTTGGTGTGTCTAGTTTTTTGGTTTCAGTCTACGTTGCCAAGGTATGTAAACACTCTGATGTAAAGATTCTAAAACCTTCAAGATGCCTAGCTGCACCATTCCAATATGCTGATGATTTCATCCTGACAGTTTCAAGTCCAACGTTTCTGTTTGATCTGGGGTTGATATTACAGCAGAACTTTGATCCTGTAGGCCTGTGTGATTATTAACCCAAAGAAATGGAGGATGACAAAGCCAAAATCTCATGTTAAAACTGTCCTTTGGCCTCTAAGACAGGATGAAGAGAGTAACCAGAAGGTTCATGTTTCTTATTAGCCATTTCTTTTGATTTCCCATGTACATCCCATATAGTCTCCTCCTCCTCCTTTTCTTCTTCTCTCTTCTTCTCTCTCTCTCTTGTTTCATGAGCAATTGGATTGCTCAGTCCTAGAATTATATATTAATTACTGGTATAGTATTGTCTGCAGTATAGAAAACTGCAGTTTTGATATGCATGTAATCAAGGGATATTGTTGTACAAGTGTATACTTGACACATCCCTTATTTTAGAGAGGATAATCCTTATGTGCATGGATCTTTAAGGACTAAGACCCATTACCATCTGTATTTAAAGGACTGGATGTATTTCAACCTCTATGCCTTGGGGTGAGGTCCAGAAATGTTCAGAATATAATTGCACCTATGGCAACCATATGCTTGTCCTACATTATTTCAGCCCACTCCTTATCCATATGTGAACATTTTAGGCCTAGTGTTCACTCTGGAGTCTAGAGCAAAATCTGTGTCATTAATTTTTGCCATGGTCAAATCACTTTCTGGTCAAGCTCCATATTCTTGGCATCCTGATTTCTTAGAGGACCAATTAGGATTATTTACTCCAAATGTTTAATACATTCAGCTGATTTTATGAGTGTTTAGGGACAATCTACCACGTGCCCATTGTTTTATGGAATATAAAGATGGTGGAGAGTTAAATGAATTTGCTCCTAAGTAGTCTCTCTCTTTCTTTCTCTCTCTCCCTCTCCCTCCCTCCCTCTCCTCCTCTCACTCTCTTTCGCTCTCATCTCCCTCCCTCCTGCTCCCCCTCTCCCTCTCTCTTTCCCTCTCATCTCCCTCTTTCCCTCTCCCTCCCTCCCTTTCGCTCTCATCTCCCTCCCTCCCTCTCCCCCTCTCCCTCTCTCTTTCCCTCTCTTTCCCTCTCATCTCCCTCTTTCCCTCTCCCTCCCTCTCCCCCTCTCTTCCCCACTTATCTCATTCTCTTTCCTTCTCCCTCCCTCTCTCTTTCCCTCTCCCTCTCTCTTTCCCTCTCATCTCCCTCTCTTTCCCTCTCCCTCTGCCTCTCTCTCTCTCAGATCCTGAGAGTTTACTCCATGGTTTACTATGGAATTGCAAGACTGACATAATTAAACAGATTCCAAGAGTGATGATGCTAAAAGTTAAAGTACAATTTATCACAGATACATGCCACAGATACATGCCTATTTCAGATATGTGACAACTTCCTTTTTATGACTCTCTAATCCCTTAATTCAGGGTAGAGTCAGGGCGACTGGATGGAGTTGAGCGTTTACTGCTGGAAGAGTAACAAAATGTGCTGATCCCTTATACATATTATGTTTACAGATCTTTTTTAGAGATCCTATTCAGGATCCTATTCACAACTTCCTGGGGAGGAACAGATAGGACAAAACACATTTCCAAAATTTTGATGCAATCACACAGCTAGACACCATTTGCATGATGTCAGAGTTAACATACTGAGTTATCTGGAAGCACTGGAGTTTATGGTTGTTCCATGTGGGGTTCACAGGATTCAATTTTCTCCCCTTTGCTCCCCTCAACTTCTACATGAAACCATTAAGAGAAATCAACCATTAACTTAGGGTGAAGTCTTATCAGTATGTGATAGCTACCCAAAACTCATGAAACATTTGGCCAACAAAGAATTCAATTCAATTCAATTCAATTCAATTCAATTCAATTCAATTCTATTCCTATTCTATTCTCTGCAAGACAAACTTTTCATCTTGGCATAGTGTCGGCTACAAAAAATAGTTCTTGATGGTTCTGCTTCGGGAGAAACAGGTTTGCAAGGTAAAAGTTGTGAGATGGGAATTTTTATTTAGTTTAATCAGCCCTTTGACATGCAGTCCCATTGCCATAGACTATGATAATCCACTCTGCATGGAATTGCATTTGGAAACAACTTGGAAATTACTGTGGCTTAAAATACCAAAGCTAAGAGGCTACTGTGGGGAGCCAGTACCACAGCGTAGGAAGAAAGCCTTCTCTGCCACGCCCCAATATTTTGGACCCTCCTTTCCCCAGAGATGAGGCAGGGCCCCCTTTCTCCTGGCTTTCCGTAAGGTGATCCAAGCCTGGCTTTGTGGCCTTGTATGAGGGGCACGAAGCTGGCCAGTGCCATGAGACCCTTCTCTCCATTGTATCAACTAATATTAAATGACCATCTTGGAATTCTTATTTTTATCTCTTTGAAATTTTATGTTATCAATATACATGAATCTTAATACTTTATCATTTGTTTTATACACTGTTTTATATGCTGATTATACTGTACACTGCCCAGAACTGCTCGAGGGAGATAAGCATCTAGAAACATGAAATATGAATGAATGAATCCCAATTTTGTAGTTGTTGCATCAGTTATCAGCAGGTTTTCAAGTCCAGCTTGGATTGAGACAAATGTTTCCTAGCATCAGTGGTGAGATTCAATTTTTTTTTACTACTGGTTCTATGGGTGTGGCTTGGTGGGTATGGCAGAGAAAGGATGCTGTAAAATCTCTGGTCAGAGGTGGTATTTGCCGGTTTTCTGAACTACTCAAAATTTCCGCTACTGATTCTCCAGAACTGGTCAGAACCTGCTAAATGACACCTCTGCCTGGCATGGAGCCTATTTATCTGAAGGAGCACCTATCTCTGTTTCTGCTCACCTGGTATGCTCACCTGGTATGTTCACCTGGTATGTTCTGCTCACCTGGTATGCTCCAGGTCCCTTCTGTTTAACGTCATCTTTTGGGATTGAGAAAGAGTACCTTCTCAGTTGCTGCTCCTACCCTCTAAGACAGCATCCTCCTGGAGATATTCTATACATGTTGACCCCTTTCCTTAAAACCAGACCTGGGATTCACGTTTGTTGATGTATTGCGAAGCCCTGTCATATTTGTATAGTCTTATTCAGGGGTGTTAAACTCAATTTCATTGAGGGCCGCATCAGGGTTGTGTTTGACCTCAGGGAGGGCAGAGTAGGCATGGCCAGGGTGTGCGTGGCTGGCTCAACAATACCTGTGGTGACCCAAGTGCTCTGCCAGAAAAAACAGACTCCCAAGCTCCATTTTTAGCTGTGACGGCCTCCTGCAATTCTCTGCCAGTGAAAACAGAGCTTGTGAGGGCCACATACAGTCCTCCCAAGCTCCATTTTTGTTGGCACAGACAGACCAGTCCTTCACTGTTTCCAGGGCAGCCCTGTGGGCCAGATCAAAGCACCCCACAGGCCAGATCTGTGCCCCTGGCCTTGAGTTTGACAGCCCTGGTCTTATTAATGTTGTTAGTGTTGTTTTAAGCTGGGCTGCCCATTTATGTGTAGTTTTAATGTTTTTCTGGATTTTGTAAGACATACAGTCCAGTGGATTAGGCAGCTGTAATAAATTTAATAGCCCTAATTTCATATTATCCCATTATTTATGTTGTCAATATGAGTGGTCTCAACAGTGGATAGTTACTGGGGTGTCTTTGCCTGGGGACAGAAGCTAGAGGGTTGAAGATAGTTGGAGTTGGGATCTCCAGGAAATCTTAAGGGTATAATTTAAATACGGGTTAAACCAGAGGTGGTATTCAGCTGGTTCTGACCAGTTCTGGAGAACCGGGAGCAGAAATTTTGAGTAGTTCAGAGAACCAGCAAATACCACCTCTGCCTGGATATTTTACAATATTATTCCCCTGCCACGCCCACAGAACCGGTTGTAAAAAAATTTGAATCCCACCACTGGGTTAAACAACAACCTACACCCTGGAAAAAGGCAATGAAAAATCATTTATCACCATCAAGGAATTCCAATCATCTTGGAGGCTTTCATTTATGAAATATAGATCTCAACTATACATTATTTAAAATATTTAATTTAATTGATTTATCTTAAGTAATAATATGGGGGGAGGAATCAAATGAACAGGGAAATGCCCAAAAGAGCATCTCTGAATACCTTTTGGAGGAAAGCCAGAACGAGAAATGGAATTGAGACACATCCTTCTCTACTAACTCATTGCCAGGTAAAGAATTGACAACATAGCTGTATAGACTCTGAGTCAGAATGGGGTGTTGGGATTCAAAAAATTTTTACTATCGGTTCTGTGGGCGTGGCATGGCTTGGTGGTCCTGGCTTGGTGGATGTGGCAGAGGAAGGATACTGCAAAATCCCCATTCCTTCCCCACCCCACTAACCTGCCTTCCAGCTCCATTCTCCTGTGCAGGTCAACCAAAGAAGACCCAGCCGATCAGCTGGGACTCGGGAGGCAGAGAATAGATGAGTGTGGGGCCAGTCAGAGGTGGTATTTGCCAGTTCTTCAAACTACTCAAAATTTCTGCTGCTGGTTCTCCAGAACTGGTCAGAACCTGTGGAATACCACCTCTGGTGGGGATGGATTGTGGAAATCAGTCTTCCTCAATCTTGGCAACTTTAAGGTGCGTGAACTTCAATCCCCATAATTCTTCAGCCAGTGTTCCTGGGTGGGGAATTCTGGGAGTTGAAGTTCATACGTCTTAAAATTGGCAAGGTTGAGAAATATTGCTGTAGAGTAGAGGTAACATAAGGGAACAGACATCAAAAATGGTGTGGTATACTACTGCTTAAAGTATTGAACTTGACTGATACAAGTCCACCCTGATCCATGAAAACACCACCATCATCAAATTTTTATTTGGTCACAGACCCAGCACAGGTCCATGGAAACACAAGGGATTTGAGGCCAGTTATTCTCTCTTTCAGTTTACCTTAAAGAGGAATTTATGGACATAAAGAAGGAAGAATCCAGTGTAAGAATCCAGAATAGATTGGATATAAATCTAGCAAATTAATTCATAAATAAATCTAGATTTCTATATTGAGTTAATAAGAAGATAGCAAAGAAACACTAGCTCTGTGCACAAAGTTAAACAGAAAATTTAATACCCTATTCACACACTCTCTCTCACACACACACATATATAACTGTTTTCTTCTGGAAAAAGTTGATTATTTTGTCATACAACTATAACTTTTGTTTGCATCAGCAATCAGGAAAAACAGAAAGAGGATGTTAACAAATATTGTTGTAAGACACATGGAAGGTTCATCATTATAAATTTTTGTATCGCTGAATGATGGATATTTTTGTAAATAGTTTTGTAGTCTGAACAATAGATGAAATGATGTCAAAGATACCATCAGCTACATTAATTCAACATGACATATAGTCTGAGCAAACAGACATGCATGAATCCTACACATTCCAATTATTTGTTACTTAGACTTGCAGGTTGCTGCATTTCGAGTTGACTGTTAAGTGGCAAACACTCTATATTTTCCAAGACAGTTTAAAGCATTCTATATAATAGACAGACATACACACAAAGTACTAACTTTATGGATGGGTTCTAGAGACTTCCTTGTTTTTGACTCCCTCCAAAATTTGATTCAATGAAAATAATTAAACTGCAATGATTTCTGCTAGAGAATATCTGTAGTTAGCCTTTGGCACAAGCTCTTTGTTTCAAAGCATTTTTTGTTAGAAGCTTCTTTTAAAATTTGTTCCTTTTTTGTTTTTAAAATAATGGCAAAAAAAGGAAACAAACAAAATGAAAAATTAAAAATGCACACATTGTCAAAGAGAAAGACACATAGAAATGTTTTTTTTTTAAGTAAAAAAGTACACAAAGGAAAAAAGGCATATCTTTTTAACAGTAACTAGCTACAATTCTATATATAGTTGTTGAATACAATTATTATTCAGGTACATAATATTTCAATACATTTATATAACTATGATATTTTTAACCTACAAATCTCATTTTTCATTATATTTGTCCAGAGAAAGTCTACATCTGGAAGCAATTTGCTCCGAGATGTTTTTTTGCCAAGTGTCAAAGTAATGATCAGGTACCTGGGCAACTGGTTCTTTTGGATCCAAATACAATAAGCAAATAAAAGGATTTTAAACTTTACATTAGCTCAAGCAATCAGAGTTGAAAGCATAGTATTAAAAAAAAAACATACAAACTAAGCAAGATGATACTCAAATCTCTTACAAGGTGCCAGGAGTTCTTTAAGAACAAAAGAGTGTGGACATGTCTGTGGAGATTCTCAGTCATTCAGGTCATGGTTGTCCCAAAGGTGCTTTTTCAAGAGGCAACTGAAATTTCTGGTTTTTCTTTGAAGACATTTCACTTCTCCCCCAAGAAGCTAATATGGGAGAAACAAAACAACCACTTCATAAGTGCATGACACTTGGTAGGAGAACAAACATATCAGGACTAGATTCAGCACTCCATCTGCATTTAAAAGACACAGACCACTCTTTTGAAGATAGTAAAGTCTACATTTTGGACAGAGAGGATTGTTGGTTTGAAAGAGGGATCAAAGAATCCATCTATACTATGTCAAAATTGAGCAGCCTTCTCTCAACAAAGGGAGAGGGATATGACATCATCTATCTCCAATCTACAACACAGTCCTTTCAATAGTTCCAAGAAGGCTCCACACCCATTTGCATGACTCAGGTGACCCTGATGAAGAGAAGAGAAGAGAAGAGAAGGGAAGGGAAGGGAAGGGAAGGGAAGGGAAGGGAAGGGAAGGGAAGAGAAGAGAAGAGAAGAGAAGAGAAGAGAAGAGAAGAGAAGAGAATATTGGCCAAGTGTGATTGGACACACAAGGAATTTGTCTTTGTGCCTATGCTCTCAGTGTACATAAAAGAAAAGATACATTTGTCAAGAGTCAAGAATTATCAGGTACCACACTGAATAATAGTCATAGGGTACAATAAGCAATCGAATCATACTAGAAAACAGTTGATATAAATTATAAGGATAAAAGCAACAAAGTTACAGTCATACAGTCACAAATGGGAGGGGATGGGCAATAAGGGTTGATGAGAAGATTAATAGTAATAATAGCGCAGACTTTGTTGGGGGACTGTGTTGAGGGATATATTTGTTTAGCAGAGTTATGACATTTGGGAAAAGAATTGTCCTTGTGTCTAGTTGTTCTAGACACAGATAAACCTTCAGGTGACCTTAACGACTCACTAAAAGGATGCAAATGACCAGCTTTCTGCAAGATGTATAAATCCTTCCATTTCCCACCATCTTGTCAGAGCTGAAGAAGCTTCTTGGATCAGAAGTGAAATGTCTTCAAAGAAAAAACAGAAAGTCCAGGTGCCTCTTGAAAAAGCACATTTGGGACAACCAACGGCGGACAATTTCCACAATACCCAATGCTGGTTCTGTGTAAAAACAACCCCAAGATTTTTAGCAAAACATGGCATCATGACTTTATGGCGCTCCTATAGTCAGGAGACTCCCAAGACCTGACCTTGACTGGATAGCACATACCTCTAGGATAGAAATAAAAAATCTGAGACTTTCACACCTTTGGTGCTACCCGAAGATCCCCTCCCTTGCCTTTATACAAGGAAGCAGAGTCAAACACCCAAGCAAAGTAGCTCAGAATGCCTCAGAAAAATACGATCATCTGCACTGCCATTACAGTGACGGATGCAATTTGATGCTCAGTCCATTGAGTGAAAGGGGGTGTCATAGTTCCAAAGCAAGCCAGCAAAAGAAAAGGCCACACTGTTGAGCAGAATGGATCTCTTTACGAGAGTCTCAGCTTGGCATGTGGTGAACAACAAAGTAAAAGGGTTTCTAGTCAGCATTACTAGGTTCTGATAGCCAGCTGGCTATACAGACTCAGCATGCCCTGCCCTCCTGTTCCTGGTTGCTCCCGGCTGGCTCCTACAAGTAGTCTTGCTGAAGAGTGCAATTCAATCAGTATAACAACTGGTTTGGTGAGTGTGTGTTTTGCACGCATGCACACCAAATGTACACATGCCAAACATGTGTGCCGCACGCCTGCTTTGCATTTGAAAAAGCTAATACTTACCTTTGACTGCAGCTGAAGAATCAGAAAAAAGCAGGGGTGGGCAGGCAGGCCCACATGCTCATCGGAGCGAACCAGTTTAAAGCCAGCTGATCTTCAGAACAAGGGGTTCACTCGAACCAGTCCAAACTGGGAGGATCCCACTCCTGCTCTTTCTGCAGCCCAGTTGCTCCCTGTCGGACTCCAGCAAGGGTACAATGGACAGCTGAGCAGAACATATGATTTAAGGGCCCTGGGCCCCATGCTGGGGCAAATTCAGTCTTGGAAGGATAGTTTACAGTTGATTATTCTGTACACTTTGGTTCTCCTTGAGAGTTGCCTGAAAATGTTCTGTTGTTTGAGGGGGGAGGAGATGATAGACCCTGTTCCACTTTTTATGACCAAAAAATAATAACCACTTTTTGTGTCTAATGTTATTCTAAGTGACAGATTCATGGCAGATCATGGATCTTCCCACAGAAGAGAACACCTGAAGCAATAGCACTTAGATTTATATATCATTTCACAGTGCTTTTCCAGCCCTCTCTAAGTGGTTTACAGAGTCAGCCTATTGCCCCCAACAATCTGGGTCCTCATTTTACTGGCCTCGGAAGGATGGAAAGCTGAGCCAATCTGGAGCCTGGTGAGATTCAAACTGCCAAATTACAGTTAGCAGTGAGTCAGCAGAAGTAGCCTACAGAACTTCACTCTAACCACTGCACCACCGTGGCTCTTAGCAATCCTGCTGCCAACATCTTAAATAATACTAATACTAATGCTACTAACAAAGATCACACAGACTGTGTGTCATGCAAGCAATGGCATGACAAAGTAGCAACAATGGTATATTAGAAGATCTGCAAGAAATATCATTTGCCTATAAGCAAGAACTAATGGGACCAAAATAGATAAAATCATAGAAAATGAAGAAGCTAAATTGCTCTGAGACTATAGGATTCAACAGACAGGCACTTGCCACATAACACCCCAAGACTTAACTGTTGATAAGAAAGACAAAGAAATCTGGATACTAGATGTGGCAGTATGGAGACAGCAGACTAGAAGAGAAAGAACTGAAGAAGATAACAAAATACAAAGATCTACAAATAGAACAACTGTGGCAAAAGCAAGCAAAGATAGTACCAATAGTGATAGGCTCCTTTGATGCAATCCCAAAACAACTGGAGCACCACTTGAACACCATCGACATTGACATATTCATCACCAGTCAATTGCAAAAGGCAACTTTACTCGGAACAGCTTACATCCTGCAACAATATCAGTAACACCATCAGGGTGTTAAAGGACTACTCAATAAGTAGACAAAAATGCCAAATCTAGTCTGAACATCTGGCTGACTGTGTGACAAACCATCATCATCATCTTACTAAAAATAAATTATTCAGGAATATAGAACTGTAAGAATGTATCAGTGAAGATTGTCAATCATCTAGATAGGCTTGTCTGGAAGTTGAGTCATGGCAACTGGACTTATTGATGTTGCTGCTTATCCAAGCAGCTTCTTCAGACTGAGCAAGTTGGCTAGGGGGAATCTGAGTTAGGGTAACACTAGTGTAAATATGACACAAAAATGTGCTCCATTTGGATACAGAAGGAGGCTTTCAAGGTTGATATGGATGTCACTTGAACCCTTGCTTGCTTTTTATTAACCTAGAAGAGGGAACACTGGTTCTAAGTTTGGGGGAAGTTGGGAAGACATTTTTGGTAATCCATATGGTAGGATATTTGTCAAAACATGAATGCTGATAGCACTGCATATTAATATTGTCCTTTGCCATTGTGGCAGCTGTATCTTTGCTATTTACAAACGAACGAAGGTATACAAAAGATTAAAGAAGATGTAATAGCTGGGTATGAACATTGAAAAACCTACCACGTGCAACAGAGGATGGAAGTATTCTCTCTGAATCCTGACTGCAATACGGATGATTGAGTTCATATTAAAAGAAATGAAATTTAGGCTGAATGTAAGAGACATGCGGATGGTAATGTGTTTTGAAGCAATGAAAGAGTTTGCTGCAGTCAACAATGGAAGTTTCCTCCTTGTTGGAGGTTTTCCAATGGGGGAGGGGTGCAGGGCTTAACCTTTTGGGGATGGTTTAAGGATGATTTAATGCTGAGCAAAGGATTGACTAAAATTTCCCCCCAAGTCATATATTTTCAGATTCTATGTCAGGGGTGTCAAACTCAAGGCCTGCAAGCTGGATCCAGCCCCCCGGAAGAGGGGGGGGGTTTAGATCTGGCACAAGGGGCTGCCCTGGAAACAGTGAAGGCCTGCAGTACCTCTGCCAGCAAAAACAGAGCTCAGGAGGGCCACCCTCCTGAGCTCTGTTTTCACTGGCAGAGGGTTGCAGGAGGCCATCGCGGCAGAGCTCGGGAACCTGTTTTTACTGGCAGAGTGCTTGGGCCACCAGAGGCATCCCTGGCATGAGTGCTGTTGAGCTGGCCATGCCCCCCCCCCCATTCCTCCCAAGATTAAACACAACCCTGAAGTGGCCCTCAATGAATTAGAGTTTGACACCCCTGTTCTATGGGGACTGTTTTTTTAGGTCCCTTCTTAAGTGGCAGTGCAGATGTGGCTGATAAGGATGGCAGATGACAAGATGAGACACCACGAACCAGATAGATGACAAAGAGGAAATGGATACACATAGGGGTGGGATTCTACTGGTTCAGACCAGTTCAGGTGAACCGGATGTCAAATTTACACCTGGTTCACCAAACTGGTAATCGAACCAATGGTCTGGCCTCTCCCCTCCCAAGAGTCTTCACATGGTCCATTTTGGATGCAGGTAAGTGCAGGGTCCGTGTGGAGACTCTGGGAGGGAGAAAAACAGCCTGAACTGGAAGTTCTAGAAATGGGCCTGTTCCCAGCTTCTGGAGGCCCTCTGGAGCTCAGGGGAGGCCATTTTTGCCCTCGCAGAGGCTTGAGGGAAGCCTCAGGACTCTGGGGAAGGTGAAAAATGGCCCTCCCAAAGTTCTGGAAGTCCGGAAACAGGCCTGCCTGGGGGAGGCCATTTTTGCCCTCCCAGAGGCCCAAGGAAAGCTTCTGAACTTTGGGGAAGGTGAAAAATGGTCCTCCCAGAAGTTCCAGAAGTCCAGAAACAGGCCTGTTTCCAACTTCTGGAAGCCCTCTGGAGCCCAGAGGAGGCCATTTTCACTCTCCCAGAGGCCTGAGGGAAGCCTCTGGATACTGGGGAAGGTGAAAAATAGGCCTCCCCCGGAGGTTCCGGTAGGCCAGCCACAACCATCCAGCAACTAGGCAGCGAACCGGTTGCTGGAATTTTTGAATCCCACCCCTGGATAGACAGGTCTAATTGTTTGTCATGATTTTCCAATATGCTGAGTATTCCAACCCCTCTTTTTCCTACTACACCAGGTTGATTTGCAATTAGATGATAAGATAACCATGATGATGATAGTTATGATATTAAAACATGATATTAATCACCAAGTCAAAAACACCACACATTTTGCCCTAATAGACTTCAGTCTATTCCTGAGATAATCCTTGTTTGGGCCTAGAGAGGCAAGAAAATAGAAATTTGGGACACCTCTTATTAAAATTTAAGATGATTTTAGAATGCAGCTCTCAAGGTATAATACGTGGAAGAAAATAATTCTTTTAGAATGGTTTTATAGAAACATTTGAAAATTCAAATGGTTTAGAGAAAATTCTGCTACTGAAATACCTGTACTAATTTGCTTGCCAGTGTTATTTGCAATTCTGGAACAATAAAAGCTATGATTAATTATGTGAATGATACATTATCTTATTATTCTCCATATTTACACAGAGAAGGTAACTCATTTGACAAATATACTGGGTAGAGATATGGCTATGAAAAATTTCTTTTCTCAATCGAAATGTCTTCTGTCACCAATAATCAGCAAGAGGTTAAACAAAGAGTACTGACCAACATGATAGATGTCACCAGTTCAATGCTGAAGACCTCAAACATCTTTAGAAAAACAATTTCAGTATCTTATATTTGGTGAAGAAAAGTAATATAGAAGAAATTCATCTGAACCATAATCTGTTCCAACCAATGAAGTATGAATCCATTGTAACCTTCAAAACAATACCATCTTTGTGTGTACAGAATTCAAAAGCAGATATAAGGAAAGGACGGCATGCAAATAATGGATGGAAATAATGGAATAATGGATGGAAACTGAACAAAGAGAGATTCCACCTGGAAATAAGGAGAAACTTTCTGACAGTGAGAACAATCAACCAGTGGAACAGAAGTTGCCTTCAGAAGTTGTGGGAGCTTCATCACTGGAAGCTTTCAAGAGACTAGACTGCCATTTGTCAGAAATAGTGTAGGGTCTCCCGCATGGGCAGGGGGTTGGACTAGATGACCTACAAGGTCCCTTCCAACTCTGATTATCTGTTATCTCAAATAAAAACAATAATCATCTGATACAGATAGTCCTTGACTTACAACAGTTCATTTAGTGACTGTTCAAAGTTACAACGGCATTGAAAAACGACTTATGACATTTTTCACATTTATAATCGTTGCAGCATCTTCCTGGTCACTGATTAAAATTCGGATGCTTGGCAACTGGTTCGCATTTATGATGATTGCAGTGCCCCAGGGACATGGGATCATCTTTGCAACCTTCTGACAAGCAAAGTCAATGGGGAAGCCAGATTCACTTTACAACCGTGACTTAACAACTGCAATGACTTATGCAACAACTGTGGCAAGAAAGGTCGTAAAATGGAGCAAAACTCAGTGAACAAATGTTTCACTTAGCAGTGTAAATTTTGGACTCAATTGTGGTCGTAAATTTATTTTTTACTAGCTGTAGTAAAAAATTACATTCCCACAGAAGAGATAAACACAGAAGAGCTTAATAGCTTGATGTTGCCGGTTGCACAGAAAATACAAGCACTGCCTTTTGTGTCTGAAAGTGACAATGCTCCTCACCATAAATTAAGCTTTATTCAATTTCAGTCCATTAATTTACAAATAAATTACAAATTCATGCAACAATAAACTGAGACTCATGACAGAAAACAAGAAACCAGGTCAGGTTCAAACCCAATGCTTCTTTTTGGTAATCTCAGCAGAACAGATTTTAGCTAACTTCATGGAGGTATCAGTGAAGTGATATATAATAATAATAATAAAAAAAACACTCCCAACTCAAGGGGATAGTTGAGTTATTAGCTTAGAGTGCCAGCTAGCATAAAAATAATATGAGAAATATATGGTGGATGTTATGATAACTTCATTTTAACATGGACACAAAAGTTCCAAGGATGGGAGAATATTATAACCTTTCTTTAACACCTTAGGAACTTAGAAAACTGATGGCAAAAAAAGATCTAGTGGTACATTGAGTCTGCCCTTTGAGTTTGTTTTTGTTTTCCTTTTAATTAATTTATTTTTATTTATTATAATATGTAATTATTAATTTTTGTCTGATGAATGTTTTTTGTTGTTAGCTGCAAAGTTTTGTCTGACCCATCATGACCCCATGGACAACATTCCTCCAGGCCTTCCTG
The DNA here is from genome assembly GCA_015471245.1 of Laticauda colubrina. NCBI lineage: Eukaryota > Metazoa > Chordata > Lepidosauria > Squamata > Elapidae > Laticauda > Laticauda colubrina. The sequence goes on from BLBF01000002.1 coordinate 17,642,055, forward strand.
TCCTCTACCATCTTCTGGAGCCTATTTAAGCTCATGCTGAATGCTTCAATGAGTCCATCTCATTCTCTGTTGTCCCCTTCTTCTTTTGCCCTCAATCTTTCCCAGCACTAGGCTCTTTCCTAGTGAGTCCTTTCTTCTCATTAGGTGGCCAAAGTGTTTGAGTTTCATCTTCAGGATCTGGCCTTCTAAAGAGCAGTTAGGGTTGATCTCCTCTAGGACTGATCGGTTTGATTACCTTGCAGTCCAAGGGATCACAGGAGTCTTCTCCAGATGTACTTATCCCAAACATGTTTAAACTCAGTTATTGATGACTGACCCACCACTTCTGCTGAAAGTTGGTTCCCAGATTCCACTATTTTTTCTGTGAAGTAATACTTTCTAACATTATTTTTGAACTTCCCTCCTGTCAGTCTGGTTTTTGCTTCATGTTGACAATACTGCCATCTGAAACCTTATTCACACCATTAAAATATTTAAAGGTTTCAATCATGTCACCACTTTCCCTTCTGTCCTCCAAATTGTATATATTCAGTTCTGCCAGTCTCACCTGACAAGTTTTGTCCCTCAGACCTTACACCATCTTTTTTGCCTGTCCCTGGACTTGCTCCATCTTATCAATATCTTTTTTTAAGTGAGGTCTTCAGAACTGGACACAATATTCTTAGATAAGGTAAACATCTTAGAGCAGGGGTGTCAAACACAAGGCCCATCAGGTGAATCCAGGCCGCGGGATGCTTAGACTCTGGAAACACCAAAGGTCTGACATGCAATGCCTCTGCCAGTGAAAATGGAACTAGAGGGTGTTTTGTTCGGAAAACACACGAGGTAGACCGGGTTCCAACAACAAATACTTTATTCTTCAACTAGTTAGTAAATAGGAACGCTTGGCTGAAGCTGAGGCCAGCCTTTTATACAGGCTGGCTTGCCTGCTTGCAGCCAATGGCAGTTGTTTAGATTTGCCGCCTTTTAGCAGCTCTTTGGATTGGTTCCTAGTGAACCAATCCAATGTTCATTTTATTGACCAATCAGGTTTGTAGATTTGGAGTCACCCACTTTACATATAGAACAGAGGGCCCCTCCATTTTCACTGTCAGAGGGTTGCAGGAGACCGTCCAGCCAAAAATGGAGCTTGCAAGGGCCACATGTGCCCCCTCAAGCTCCGTTTTTACTGGCAGAGGGCTGCAGGAGGCTATCATGGCTGAAAATGTTGCTCAGGAGCTCATTTTCACTGGAAGAGCACTTCAGCCACAAAGACCCACAACATGAGTGACGTCAAGCTGGCCACACCCACCCTGCCACCCACCTCAGACCATCTGAGGTCAAATACAACCCTGATGCGACCCTCAATGAAATCGAGTTTGACACCCCTGCCTTAGAGGATGTTAACCCTTTGTATGGTAAAGCTTTCCCATGGGAAGAGTTGGCCATTAAATAAATATTTTGTCATAGAAAAGTGTCTAGAATATATACCTCTGTTGCAATGGTTCAAAGCCTTACATCTGTTTTTTCGTAAGCCCAAGCCAAGGACACTTGGTTTGGCTTCTATGAATTTTTGAGGCCAAGTACAACCAAAGATTGAGCTGGTTCAGAATAAATTAGATCCTTGGACCATATATAGAGGATTTTTGAAATCTTTATTTTGCAATTTGTCGATGTGTAAGAATTTCATCTGCTGTTTGCACAACAGCTTTCCAAATTGTGAAGACAATGTCAATCACTATTAATGTAATACAGGCAGTCCTTGAGTTATGACCATAATTGAGCCTAAAATTTTTGATTGTAAAGTATGGGGGACGTTTGTTAAGTAAATTTGCCCCATTTTATGACTTTTCTTGCCACAGTTATAGAGTGAATCATTGCATTTGTTAAGTTAAGCCCATGTCCTACTGCACTAACGGATGCAAAGAGGATGTAAAACGTTAAAAAAAGCTTGCCATCCGTTGGAAAACGCTATGCATCTGTTGTGTACTCACTGCATACGTGTTTCATATGCTCTATCCGTCGAGCATCCGTCCACTGAGATTTCATCCGCGCAAGAAGTTTTGAGCTGCACAAAACTTTGTGAGCGGATGAACTTTCTGCCATGTACGATGTACATCCGCGGCATATACGGGCACCAAAAGTTCTATGTCCGTTATCATCTGTTAAATGTCCACTGTATCCTCTCTGCATCCTCTGGCCATCCCCTCAACTCACATCTGCTGCAGCTGAAAATAGAAAGAGGGGGGAAACAAAAGGTACACGGAACGTCTACACAGTGTTAGTAGTACGGAAATAGAAAGGATGTAAGCGTATGCATCTCATAGAAAAGTATTCAAAATGGAGAAAACGTTTGTATCTGGGATGTATCTCGTATATTTAGGATGTCTGCAGTATGTCTAGAGTATGTAGAAGGACACCTAGTGGACAACCAATATTTCCTATAAAAAGGGGGAGGAAATCATCTGGATCTCAGTAGGAGTCCAGCGGCCGTGGTGTACAGACCTCTTCACCCTTGGTCTTGGTCTTCCACATCATCAATTGTTCTCCACCATGGATCATGACATAGTCCGTATGATAGCTGTGCTCATTCATCACCAGAACCAAAACTTGTTCAGACTGTTTCAACTTTTATACAGGAGAAGAAAGAGACATCCAAGAGCTGTGTGGGTCCGAGGATGGATCGTGAGAAGAATGGAGTTTGGACTGTATGACCAGTTGATGGTGGAGCTGAGGAATGAAAACCCTCGTGCATTCCAGAACTTCATGAGGATGCCACCAGCCATGTTTGACAAACTTGTAGAGCTTCTGAGATGCAGGCTGACCAAGCCTAGCACCAACTTCCATGCCAACCTGGACCCTGGACTGAAGGTGGCACTGACTCTGTGCCACATGGCCTCTGGAACCACATACAGAAACATGCAGTATGTGTGGAGGGTGCCACACAACACCATCAGCAAAGTGATCAGAGAAGTGGTGCAGGCCATCATCGAAGAATACATGGAGGAGCTCCTCAAGTGCCCCATCACTGAACAAGGCTGGAGGAAATTTGCAGAAGAGTGGTATCAGAGGTGGAACTTTCCCCATGCTGTTGGAGCCATAGATGGGAAGCACGTGGCCTGCAAAGCTCCAGCCAACTCAGGGTTCACTTATTTCAACTACAAGGGCTTCTTCAGTATCATCCTCTTTGCCATGGTTGATGCTGACTACAAGTTCATGTACATCGATGCTTCAGGCAACAGGTCAGCTTCAGATGGCCAGGTATACAATGCAAGTGACCTCAAGGATGGACTGGAACGCAACCTCATCATGGGTTTCCAGATCCAGACCCCCTACCCAATGACACACAAGATGTGCCCTACTTCATCATTGGTGATGACGCCTTCTCCCTCAGAACCTACCTCATGAAGCCGTACAGTTCAAGATACCTCACCTGTGAAGAGAGGAGCTTCAACTACAGGCTGTCCAGGGCAAGACGGGTGGTGGAGAACGCCTTTGGCATCCTGGCCAACAGGTTCCAGATACTTCTCACCACCATGCAGCATGAGGCACACACTGTGAGGAGCATCATGGAAGCTTGCTGCATCCTGCACAATCTCATGCACACCCGCTACCCAGTGTTGCAGAACAGACTTGTCGACCATCAACAAGGGAATGGGGACATGGAGCCTGGTGAATGGAGGCAAGGACGAAACCTGATAGACACTGTCTACAAGGGCCCAACAGAGCTTCACGTAAAGGGAAGAAGCAGCGCAACCTCCTGAAACATTGGTGCAACTCCCCAGCTGGAGCAGTGGAGTGGCAAGACAGGATGATAGATGCTTAATGGATGCTTCCTTGAGCCTGTCTCATCACACTGATGAGATTGTGCCATGTATGTTGAGTGGTCCTACAATGAACAGGGCATTAATAAAGAGCTTTGTTTATTTTAAAATGTGTTGATCAATGAATAAATTGTTATTGATAAAAAAGGTCCATATGTGTGGCAGCTGGGATGGTGGACCATACAGTCCCACTATGCTTGCACTGGAGGTTTATCTATCCCACAACTATCCTTATCTATCCCACAAGCATGCAAAGCCCATTTGTTAAAAGTTTTCACCAACACTTCACAAAGGTAAAAAAAATGAACCAAGTGTGTTAAGCAAAGATAACCTTTTTTAACTTTCTTAGGTAAACTTTATGACTGTATTAAATAAGCAAAATGAACCAAGTAAAGTGTCTTAAGCAAAGATAAACTGAACAAGTAAACAACTCAGTCTCTGGCACTATTCTCAGTCACTCTGAGTCATGTCCATGGTCTCAGCTGTTAAGCGGGCAGGGACTGTGGAGGTGGCTGTGGCTTGAGTGCTGGTCTGAGGCGCCATTGGCGTGCTTGGCCCTGATAGTACAACAGGGGATGGTGTGTTCAGGAAGCTCTCCGAGAGCTGACTCAGTCCCGTGAGGTTGAGAGGCCTTTCATCAAGTACCTGAGATGTGAGGCACAAGACTGATGACAGATTGTCCATTGACGGGCTTGGCTGTGGGGTGGAGGAAGGAGGAGTGCATGGGGAGTGCAGCTTTCAGGGGGGTCTCTGCCATGGGGCCCTTTGAAGACACCTGCCTGGACAGGCTCGCTGGCTCCTGGCTGGAAGAGGACTGGCAGTCTGTGGGCTGTCTGAGGGAGAGGGGTCTCAGAGGGGCTGCTCCTCGGTGGCGGATCTCACCCTCCAGGAAACTGCACTTGGCCATGATGTACATCTCCCGATCAGTGAGCTTGACAGCGGCCTGCCCGGATTTTTTGAGGTGTAGCTTGCCATACCAGGTGTACATGTGCTTCCACCATCCCAGGAGTACATCCGCAGTGTACCCCAGGCTCTCTGCCTTGTCTCTCCAAGCTGCCTGCTTCTTCTTGGTGTCCCGATAGAGTCTGTAGCCCTTTCTCCAGAGGTACTCGTTCTCCCTCAGCCATTCCAGCACCTCATCCTCATGGTCCTCGGTAACGGTGTACTGTTTCCTCTCTCCCTTCTCCTTTCCTTGTCTCTATCTCCCTCTGGCAGGGGCCTCAGCAGGGCCTTCAGGGGCTTGAGCAGCAGGGCTTTGAGGGCCTTGGGGCTGGTCCACCACAGCAGCAGCAGCAGCAGCAGCAGCAGCTTCAGAGTCAGTGCCAGGGGGTGGGATGCTGGTTCTGGCCTTCTTGCCAGGGCTGGAACGAGTAGGCATGGGCTTCCTCTTTTTGCCTGACTGACGAACCATTGTGTTCCTTGAAGATGTATGTGGCAGCACGTCTTTCCTCTGAATGCTGACTGCATGCGTGCTGCATCCTTTTATATCCGTGGAGCTGACGCAATTCATATTCCCTGAATGCACAGTGAACGCTTTGCATTCAATATACATCCATGTGGCATCGCCTTTGCTTCCTATAGGCGTCCGTGATGCATCCACGTCATCCGCTATGCATCCGCCCCTTCCGCTATGCGTCCACTTCAAAATTCTCCCCCGGAAGCCCTTCGGAGGTGTCATCTGCTTCCATCTGCTGTCATCTGCTAGGCTTCCTATGAACATCCGTTTAACATCCCCGCTATGTACTACCCCTGTCCGTTCTTTTCCGTTGTTTATGCAAATTTTCACCACTTTTTGGAGCGGATGACAACGGATGGAGCCACCCCTGAAATTTTGCTCATCCGCTGTGTCCTTTATGCATAAGTTTTGCGTCCGTCAGCCAGTGGGACCTAGCCTTTAGTAACATGGTTATTAAGTGAGCCTGGCTTCCCAAAATTAACTGTTCCTCAGAAGGTCACAAAAGGTGATCACATGACCCCAGGACACTGCAATCATCATAAATATGGATCAGTTGCCAAGCATCTGAATTTTGATCATACAATTATGGGGATGCTGATAGGGCGTGTTAAATTTTAAATTTCCAAACATTAGGGGTGCTCAAAAGTTACAACATGCCTTGGGGATTGTAAATATATTTTGATTACTTTAATATAATTTAGACATGCTTGATAAATAACTATATCAATATCATAAGTTTCTATATTGATATATTGCTTTATGTTATGTTCATTATTGCTGCAATGTTCATAAGTGTGAAAAACAGTCATAAATCCCTTTCTTCAGGACCATTGTAACTTTGAATGGTCACTAAATGAACTGTTGTACATCAAGGACTACTTGTACAATATGGTATTGTTAATAAATATAGCACTAAAGCCATTGCTTCTTTCCTTTTCCTCTTCTTGTTAGGATTATCTTAGGACATAAATATGCATTGCCCTTATATGCAATATCACACTGAAAATTATTATATGCAATAAATTAATTAAGTTCACATCTTATTTCAAACCACCCCATATATAAATCTTTGTAAATTGAATTCTCCTCTATCTCAAGAAAGTTGCTCAATTGGCATCAAACATGTGAATCACTATGCAACAATATAATGAGGAAGCAAAACTTACAAAATATTAGCAATAACCAAATGTATCTGAGTCACATTTGATTTTTGCTTCACTGTGTCTGGCTACACATTTGGGTGAGCATGACTTGGTTTCGTAATATAACAATGGATGGAAACAATGTGCAAGTTTGAGCAGCATCAACTGAAGAATGACAGTACAAAAGCTATTGTGTAGGGATTAAGTTGTTGGATTATGACCTGGGGAAGCCTGATTTAAGTGTGCAAAACTAGATTGTTACCCATTATTTAGGATTCACTGAGTATAGCTTTGCATTTAACTCTGAAATCCCTGCACTGAAGTAGGGTAGGGGGTAAAATAGGACATGGAGTTTAGAAATCCTTTGGGTTATTGTTTCCAAGGATATGTAATGGTGACTTATACAAGCAATCAACATTTTTATATGATTGGGTTATTTTTTTGGAGGATAAACACAGAAAACAGAACATTCCTTCTGCTGAATTTTATTGAAAAGATACAAACTGGACTAGGCACTAGGCACAATCTGTACATTTGATACAACTGAATGGATCAATGCCAGTTTTTCCCAACAGGGATCTTTCTTTTTGGTGTAGTTGCAAAGGTATCAGGCTAAAAACTAGGAGACCATGAATTTTAGTCCTATTGTCAGACCCTATGCAGAAACATGCATACATCATAGGTGAAGTAAAAAGCCTTTATTGACAACATAAGCCCAAGTTTGCATTCCCCAGCAGTTACGACAGCCTGCACACCCCCATTGAGTCTGAAGTGGCCCCAGGAAGCTAACAGGAGTGAACCGTTCCCTGCTTTGCCAAGTCCACAAGTCTAAGGGTAAAGCCACTCAACTAGGCAAGTCCAAGGGGAGGCCAAAAGACCACCCAATGGGGTCAGACTAAAATCCATGAAGCTGGACTTCAGTTCAGAAGGCAAGGCATGAAGTCAAGACAAAGATCTGAGATAGCAAAAAGATGTAAACAAGATGCAAATAGAGTGCAGAGAAGAGCAACATAGAAGATTAGGGGACTGGAGCCTAAAACATATAAAGAACAGTTGCTGGAAATGGGCATGTCTAGTTTAATGAAAAGAAGGATTAGGGGTGACATGATAGCAGTGTTCCAATATCTTAGGGGTTGCCACAAAGAAGAGAGAGTCAAGAATACTATAAAACACCTGAAGGCAGACAAGAACTAATGGATGGAAACTAATCAAGTTGAGAAACAACTTGGAATGAAGAAGAAATTTCCTGACAGTTAGAAGAATTAATCAGTGGAACAATTTGCCTCCAGAAGTTGTAATTGCTCCAGTACCGAAGTTTTTAAGAAGAGATTGGACAATCATTTGTCTAAAATGGTATAGGGTTAGAGTTAGGGAAAAAAACAATTACGACCAACCTGCCTTCAGTCGAGGACCTGTATACTGCACAAGTCAAAAGGAGGGCTGTGAAAATATTTACAGACCCCTCGCATCCTGGACATAACTGTTTCAACTCCTGCCCTCAAAACGACAATATAGAGCACTGCACACCAGAACAACTAGACATAAGAACAGTTTTTCCCTGAAAGCCATCACTTTGCTAAAAAAATAATTCCCTCAACACTGTTCAACTATGACAAAGTCTGCACTACTATTACTGTTAATCTTCTCATCACTCCTTATCACCCATCCCTCCCACTTGTGACTGTATGACTGTAACTTTGTCGCTTGTTTCCTTACAATTTATATTGACTGTTTCCAAGTATGATTTGATTGCTTATTGTACCCTATGACTATCATTAAGTGTTGTACGTTATGAGTCTTGATTCTTAACGAACGTATCTTTTCTTTTATGTATACTGAGAGCACATGCACCAAGACAAATTGCTTGTGTGTACAATTACACTTGGCCAATAAAGAATTCTATTCTATTCTATTCTATTCTATTCTATTCTATTCTATTCTAT
>BLBF01000002.1:17650408-17663480 GCA_015471245.1 Laticauda colubrina
ATTCTATTCTATTCTATTCTATTCTATTCTATTCTATTCTATTCTATTCTATTCCATTCCATTCCATTCTATTCTTCTAACACCATTTTCCTTTTTGGGGGGTGGGGGGTGGGGGTTGGGGCCTGGTTTAAATAGCCAACACTGGTGCAGCCCATCACAAGGAACAAGGCTACCACATTGCAAGTTGTCAGGCTGACCAGCGTTGCTCTTGTATCACTTGGCTCCATGTGCTGTTAAATCAGGAGGAGGGGGCAGCTCTTTCTCCTCATCTGCACTGCTCACTGACAGCTGTGCCCACTTCCTACCTGAACCCTCAGGGCTAATCTATTGCGCCCATTGAAACTTGAAAGAATGAATGAATTTTAAACTTGAATGAGTTCTAAACTTGAATGAATTATCAATTATGGCAGCATTTATACAAATGCTTGTTTTCTAGACAGCTGTCTACAGAGTAGAATGTTCTCTTGAGGAAACAAGAAGAAGTTGAGAGTCAGATTAATGATCATGATGAACCATGGCAATCTTTTATTTTATCACCTTGCAAAATAAGTGTTTCCTCCGCTCTTTTTCCGCTCTTTTTCTTATTGAACTTTCTTGTAACCTACCAAAAAACCATTTGCGAGAAAACCCAGCTCTGGCTGGTGGCACATCTCACCAGCTTCTTTGGAAATACCTAATTCTGTCTCTCAGAAAGGTTGCACACTTCTTCCTTGGTTCTCTAGAAGTTTGATGGACATCTTTGCTTCTGCTTCTCCCTATTAAGAGCACAGAAGAAGGGCTGCTAGTGGTCAAATTCACCCCACTCAAATAAAGTTGCCAAAATATCCTTTGGTCATATTCCTGTCTCTGCCTGGAGTCCCTGGATAACTCACTGGACTAATTAAGATCAATGCAGAAAATGCTGTTGAATGAATAAGCTCTGAAAATGTTTATACTGGGGCAGGAGGATTTCATCTCCGGATATAGATCTAGTTAGATTAACTTTCTGCCATAAGATTTTATTTACTTTTATAATTGTGCCTCTGGCAGCTTCCTTTCTGTAGTCTTGTGATCTGTTCTTCCCAAAGCCTTTATTTATAATTGGGCTAGAGGGCTGGTATGGATTTCTTTGCACATTTAAAGGATTGTATCTTCCTACATGCCTAAACCACTTGGGAATATTTACTGGGCTTATCTAGCTTTGTCTGAGGGGACTTGAGGGAAAATAAATTCACCATCAAACTGGAGCAAAGGATTGGTGGCTAGATGGTTTGGATTTGGTGCTGGGTTCAGTAATTGTCACCATTTAAAATTATGGCAATATTTTTCTAAGGAGTAAAAGGCCATGTTCATGAGAGATAATATACACTGGGATTGATAGCAAATATATCTGCACAGAATTTCAGATTGGATCCCCCAAGATTGCTGTTGAGTCTGCAACTCATTAAAACAGCTATGTCTTTTCCCATGGTCATGTAGCTGCTTTCTACAAACACTTCACAGTCCTAGGAAAGTCCTGTTGCTTTTTAGGAACTGAATAGCTAATACCTTAGAAGGCCCCAACATTTGAAATATTTTTTAAAAGTAGATTAGAAGTAGGCTTCAGAGAAAACCAATTAATGTCAGGATTCATCAACAAGGATTGAGAAGAACAATAATATCTTTTGTAGGTCACATATTACCTAGACTAGAATACCGTTCTGGACACCATGCTTTATGTTGTAGGAAGGCAACAGATTAAACTGAAAAAAATTGTAAAGAATATCAAAGACTATCATGAGATTTCAAGGGAAGTTCTACAAGAAACAGTTGAACGACCTGGGTGTTGTTTAGCCTTGACAACAGAAGATTTGAGGAAGATATGATAGCATTTCAAGTATCTATGGAACATCACACAGAAAGGCCATGAGCTATTTCCCATTGTCCCAGAATGCAGACAGAGAATTATGCTCTTAAACCCACCAAGAAGATAAATTCTGTCTAAATGTTTGGGAAAACCCCACACAGACCAGCAGTATAACAGTTTGACAGTGAAACCAATTACTGAGAGTAGTGATGGATGTGTGCATGCATCCCTTTAGAGTTCTAGCAAAAGCTAGATAGATGTTTTCCAGGCATGCTTTAATTGCTATTCCTATCCAGGAGGTTGGATTTGAGATGGTCCTAAATGGCCTAACTCAATGGTGGACCTCAAAGGCATCCAAATGTTGAAACATCTCTGCCTCAATTAAAAGAAAAGGAATGGAAGTGATCTATTTTACTTAAAACTCATCTCTTCATTCTAACTACAGTATAGATGACCACTGACTAGGACTATAATAAAAGCTTGATAAATTCTTACTCTACTTGTAAGCTACTCAGAAGTCCCAGTAGCATGTAAGAAATGTCCCTTGAACTGCAAGACAGAAATGTGATCCTTGTTTAATTTTGAATCCTTCATAGGAAGAGAACCACTCTTATTTCTTGTCTTTCATCCAAAATATAAATTTGGCTTATACTTTTTTCTAATATCAGCATCACTAGAAGCTTATTCTTTGTGAGCAAAAATTCCCAATCTGGTGATCTGCATATTTCCAGAGCATATGAAGTTTATCACATGGGTGGAGAATGTTTTAATACATCATTATGGCACTGAATTTAGATCCATTCAAATAAATACACACAAATATTTTTCACTGCAAGTCATGATAAAACCGTGAGAAACTAAGTTAATGTATGCATTATTACATATTATTTCATTCATATAAAAAAAGAGAAGAGTCCCCCTCAGTATTTTCCAATCTATAGAATAATTAGCATTTCTTAATTCCATGTAGTTATATTGGAAAATATACTTCTTGTGGTTAAAAATACATGCTCAGAGAATGGGGTATTTTAAGGGACCGCAGAACTAAGCACTTGATAAATCTGTTTTAAAAGCTCTTCCTATAGCTTTGCCCTTGAAAAATATATCAGAGAACTTCATCCTTAAGTGTTTCATTTTGCCATAAGACTGGCTGGTTCAAGGCAAATCTCAAATAAATTTAAAACTCTTGTAATGATTCTCTTCTAGGTTAAATTCTGTAGATAGTCTTTGCAGTCAAAAATCCCAAAACATGTTAAATTATTAAATACAGGTTAATAAATCTCAATATACTTGCATTCTAGATATCAAACAAGCCATGCATTTTGGTTGCAAGACATTCATTTTTGAGTTTAACCATGGTTTATCAATCCAGGATTGATTCATAAATTAGGTGGGGGTCATAATATGTATTAGGCGAATATATCATCTGATAGTTTGTGGGTCCGGTGATTTAAAAAAAACACCATAATATGACATAGCTTGCTATGGTTTTAAAACCATGGTTGGGTGTAGAGTGTTCATAAGAACACTGGGATTGATAACACAAGTAGTATTTTGGCAAAAGCAGCCTTTAAAAAACAGAACTGAACATCATAAAAAACTGGTTTCTAGTGATAATAATTGATGATAATTGATATTTCTGACAGCAACAGTCTGAACACTATGTATATGCATATGTATATATGTATATGTGTGTGTGTAGCACACATACCCGAACAAAGCTGAATACCTTACATGTAAGTACCCACAAAAACTTCACACACACACACACACACACACACATAAATATATATATGTTTTGTTAGGTTTTCGCGGGTACTTACATGTGTGCTGTTTAGCTTCCTTCGGGTATTATCCCACGTCATTGTAGTGCTTTCAAAGTTGTAGCAATGTTTCAGCAGAATCTCATCTGCCATCATCAGGCTTCTGTACTGAGTTTGTCAGACGAACCCAATACAGAAGCCTGATGATGGCAGATGAGATTCTGCTGAAACGTTGCTACAACTTTAAAAGCACAACTACAATGAGGTGAGATAATACCTGAAGGAAGCATACATGTAAGTACCCGCAAAAACTTAAAAACACACACACACACACACACATATATATATAAAAACCACACACATGAACCTCTGGTCATGCCATAAAATAAATTCTCTTGCTGAACTGGGACAGTTCTAGTTTTAAATTTGGAAAATTTAAAATGAGCTCTTACCTTTTCTTATCTTTCCTCTGGTACCTTTTGTATAAGGTAGGTTTAACAACAAACTGGGCTGAAACTTGTTTGTTAAATTTATACGTTATTATTATGCCACCTATCTCACTATCAAACAACTCTAGGCGACTTACATGACAAAAACAACATTATGAAAGGTTAAAACAATAAATACCAATGTTAACATTAATGAAAATTGTTGGCTTATTTGTGATTGGATGTGCTGTGCAAATGCAACCAGTGTTTGGACCCACTCGGTTGTTATAAACTTATCCAGTTGGGTTAATTTAATCTAGTCTGCTGACAGCAGTTCGATTCTCATCACCCCAAGGTTGACTCAGCCTTCCATCATTTGAGGTCAGTAAAATGATAACCCAGATTGTTGGGGGGGCAATAGGCCGACTCTGTAAAATCACTTAAGAGAGGGATATAAAGTACTGTAAAGCGGTATAGAAGTCTAAGTGCTATTGTTAGTACTATTAATTTTGTAAACCATCCTTTCCTGGGGTTGTGAACAGATACCCACATCTTCAGTAGTTAAAGGGTGCTCAGAGAATATCCCATACCTGGCAAAAAACTAACTTCTGCTGCTCAAATTTCTTATTTCAAAGTATAATACAAAGGATAATTTGTTCTCCTAATCTGTGCAAAAAGAGATTTGCTTTTTGCTTTCTAACTGACTATAAAGTAGAGCCAGAAAGATATCAAAGCGTCTTTGATATCTAAAGGATATCAAAGTATTTTTATTTTTTTATTAGTTGATGTGACTACTTTTTATTTGAAGGTCTGGACACTCGACAGAGACGTCTGGAATGTAGTTTGACCTAAGCATTGCTTCATCTGAATTCTGTAAGATATTGTACTAAGGAGACATCAGCCCTCCAGCATCAATATCTGTGAGCAATAGCCACCATTTCCTCTCCCTGCAGGTTCTGGTTTTCCTCACTTCTTATCAGCTCCGTTTGTCGGTCAAGCTAAAGCATTTTCACGATTTTCTCCTTATCACTTTATTGTATTTTATGACTCTGCAATTTACAGCATTGGATTTCAACATCAAAGAGCAAGTAATTAAAGCAATTCAAAGTTTGGTTTTAAAAAAAGAACACACCACACAATGGGAGAACAGAAAAGTGCTTAGGTTGGCAATTAAAAAAAAAGCAAGCTAGAATCCAGTCAAGTCTTTTTGAAGGAAAAAGTATTTAAAAGTAAAGGTTTCCCTATCAGTTTGACTTTAGGGAACAGCGCTCATCTCAGTTTCTTGGCTGTCTGAAGGTAGTCATGTGGCCAGCATGGCTATATGCCAAAGGTGCATGGAAAGCTGTTTGTCAGAAATGGTGTAGGGCAGTGATGTCTGACCTTTTTGGCACCAAGTGCCTGAAGTGCGAGGGTGCATGTGCGAATGCATGTGTGCACATGCAAATCCCCAAATGCAATGCATGTGCATCCCTACCCATGTGCACAAGTCCCCTGTGAATGCATCCCACACATGCGCCCCTCCCCTGCCAATGTGCATGTGCCCTGCTTATGCGTACACATCCTCTGCATATGCCCCACCCATACGCATACATGGCAAAGGCCTGAAGACCAGCTGGCCAGTGGGAGGTGTGTGCGCCTGTGCAGTGGAGCGTGCCCGCAGAGAGGGCTCTGCATGTCACCTGGGGCATGCATAGGTTCGCCATGGATAGTCTGGGGTGTAAGGTCTCCTGTTTGGGTGGGAGGTTGGATTAGATGACTTACAAGGTTCCTTCCAACTCGTATCTCTGTACCTTCCTATTGATCTACTCTCATTGGCATGCTTTCAAACTGCTAGGCGAACAGGAGCTGGAGCAAGGAGCTTATTCTGTTGTGCAATGCTCGGGTCTCAAACTCAGGCTTTCAGCTCTACAGCTGACAAGCTCAGTGTCTTAAACTGCTGATCCATCGTGCCCCCGGCTATCTACCTCTCTTCAAATTAGAGGTAGTCCTGGACTGGTAACTGTTGACTTATGACCCAGTTTTGAAGTTATAATGTTGGCATTCCCTGCGGTCATGTGGCCATATTTTTGGGTGCTTGGCAACTGGCCTAGAGATTTACAGCTGTTTGCAGTGCTCTGCGGTCATGTGACCACAATTGAAAATCTCTGTTTACTTCAGATTTCTGGCAAAAACCGACTCCTAGAAAATAATGGGGAAATTAGGAGTACTTTTGCTTCTCTTTCTCCAGTCTCCAAAAAGTGTGTGCTGAATCACTACAAAGAGTTGTAAAGTTGTATGGTGATCCATTTTACAACAATCATGACTGAGGACTAAAATTATCAGGCTCAAATATGGTATAACTCGAGGACCACTTGTACATAATTTTTTAATAATTGTTGTTTTTCAAGAAATAAAAAATATAAAAGAAAAAAAATATCTGAAGTTATAAAAGACCAAGGAAGTCTTGGCACTACTCACAGGGAAAGTACTGTAGCTAATGATCCAATAAATACAAAATGAACTAGGAAAGATATAGTCTGCCTTATTCACTTACTTTCCACTTTCACCTCTCCTTAACTGCTGAGTGTGTAAAAGGAAACCAAACAATGTAATAAAAGGTAAAGATCTCCCTCAAACATTCGTGGTAGTCATTTCCGGCTCTAGGGGGTGGTGCTCATCTCTGTTATAAAGCCATAGAGCCAGCGCTGTCTGAAGACGTCTCCGTGGTCATGTGGCCGGCCTGAGTAAACGCTAAAGGTGCATGGAACACTGTTACCTTCCCACCAAAGTGGTCCCTGTTTTTCTATTTGCATTTTTAGGTGCTTTCGAACTGCTAGGTTGGCAGAAGCTGGGACAAGTAATGGGAACTCACTCCATTATGCGGCGCTAGGGATTCAAATCGCTGAGCTGCCGACCTTTCTGATCAACAAGCTCAGTGTCTTAGCCACTGAGCCACCAGGTCCTTACAGACAATATCTATCTGCATTTTTCTTTTGTGATATACTGCAGGGGTCCCCAACCCCCCAGTCTGTGAATAGAACAGAATACTTTATTGGCCAAGTGTGATTGGACACACAAGGAATTTG
This sequence comes from Laticauda colubrina, assembly GCA_015471245.1. Lineage (NCBI taxonomy): Eukaryota > Metazoa > Chordata > Lepidosauria > Squamata > Elapidae > Laticauda > Laticauda colubrina. The sequence goes on from BLBF01000002.1 coordinate 17,657,490, forward strand.
TCTTGGTGTAAGTACTCTCAGTGTACATAAAGAAAAGGTACATTCATGAAGAATCAAGAATCATAACATACAACACTTAATGATAGTCATAGGGTACAGTCAACAATCAAATCATATCAGGAAACAGTCAAGTGGGAGGGGATGGGTGATAAGGAGTGGTGAGAAGATTAACAGTCATAATAGTGTACACTTTGTAAATAGTTGAACCGTGTTGAGGGGATTGTTTAGTGGAGTGATGGCTTTCGGGGAAAAACTGTTCTTGTGTCTCGTTCTGGTGTGCAAGTGCTCTATCGCGTCATTTTGAGGGAAGGAGTTAAAATAGTTTATGTCCTGGATGTGAGGGGTCTGTAAATATTTTCACAGCCCTCTTTTTTGACTCTTGCAGTATACAGGTCCTTCATGGAAGGCAGGTGGGTAGTAATTGTTTTTTCTGCAGTCCTAATTATCCTCTGAAGTCTGTGTCTGTCCTGTTGGGTTGCAGAACCAAACCAGACAGTTATAGAGGTGCAGATGATAGACTCAGTAATTCCTCTGTAGAACTGGATCAGCAGCTCCTTGGGCAGTTTGAGCTTTTTGAGTTGGCGCAGAAAGAACATTCTTTGTTGTGCTTTTTTGATGTTAGGTGTCCATTTTAGGTCATGTAATATAGTAGAACCTAGAAATTTGAAGGTCTCTACTGTTGATACTGTGTTGTCTAGTATTGTAAGAGGTGGTAGTATAGGAGGGTTTATTCTAAAGTCTACCACCATTTCTACGGTTTTAAGTGTGTTCAGTTCGATTGTTCCGGAAGCTTATGATTCACTTACAAGAGTGCTCAGGTACTGCTAGTTGGTTTAATTTACTGGAATGATGGTGTTGAATGCTGAACTGAAATCTACAAATCTACAAAGAGGACCCTTGCTTGCGCAGGTATTTGGAGATTTAAGGTGTTGTAGAATGTAATGCAGAGCCATGTTAACCGCATCATCTGTCGATCTATTTGCTCGGTATGCAAACTGCATGGGATCTAACAGCGGATCCGCGTTGGTTTTCAAGTGGGACAGCACAAGCCTTTCAAAGATTTTCATAACTACAAATGTTAGAGCAACTGGTCTGTAGTCATTCAGTTCCTTGATGGAGGGCTTCTTTGGCACTGGGTACTTTGGAACCGGTACTGATCTGTGGCAAGCCAGAAACCGGGCCACGCAAACAAGTGAAACCCCACCTGAGGTATGCAGATAGCACATGAAACCACACTCCCTTCCATCTGCGGAAAAATCTCTCTCCAAGGAACCAGTCCCTGGTGTTCAAAAGGTTGGGGGTTGCTGATATATAAGTTTTGTCCGAGTTGTCTTCCAGGGAATTTGATCTGGATTGAAGGTTCAAAAATGGGCACATGGAAACAAAGGATGTATGCATGAATACAAGATACACATGCACACCCCTTGCCTGCTTTCAAAAAGTTTTATAAACTTTTTCCCCCTCTAGGATATTTTGGGCAAGTTGTGATGTGGAAATGTACTGTATATTGTTCCTTCAGATTGTTAATGTTCTTATACATTACTTAATTTTGAGAAACCACCCAGTAATTTTTGGAATTGGGGAGCCTAGAAACTGGACACAAATAAGCAACACTGCACTGCACACCTATGGTTTACTAAATTGTGGTTTATACAAGACAATCTTTTGGGTTTGCATGACTCACAGGTCCATGAGCTGGCACATTAAATTTACTATTCTCTGCAGCCATTTTACACAACAGGAATTTTGAGAGGGGAGACAGTGTTATATTGAGATATATTCCCTTAATATTTGGGGGTGAATATCAATAATCATTGGCCTATTTTATCTGCTGCGAATATATGTAGACCCCTCACATCCTGGACATAAATTGTTTCAACTCCTACTTTCAAACTGACGGTATAGAGCACTGTACACCAGAACGAGAAACAAGGACAGTTTTTCCCCCGAACACCATCACTTTGCTAAACAAATAATTCCCTCAACACTGTCCAACTATTTACAAAATCTGCATTACTGTTACTATCAATCTTCTTATCCTTCCTTTCACCCATCTCCTCCCATTTATGACTGTACGAATCTAACTTTATTGCTTGTATCCTTACATCTTTTTTATTATTTTATTGACTATTTACTAGTATGATTTGATAGGCCCTAGCTTATTAGTATGTTCCCTAGTATGATTTATAGTACCCTATGACTACGTCTAAAGTGTTATACCTGATATCAAGTGATATATATATGTCAAGACATACGTATTTTGAGAGCATATATACCAAAACAAATTCCTTGTGTGTCCAATCACACTTGGCCGATAAAGAATTCTATTCTATGTTTTGTAGTTAAATTTACACTTTATCAAGAGAAGACAGAAAGTAAGTTATCTTCATGGCTTGCAAACCTTCATTTTTTGTTGTCCAATTATTAAAGCACAAACGATTTCCCCCTGTAAAGGAGAAATGCTTAAAGGGAAAAATAGAGTAGATTAAAATAATTGAGAAGGGGACCTTTAAAGACATTTCAACCCATGCTTTGCTTTGTTCAGGTATGCAAACTGAAGCATCCTCAAATCTTTGCTTCAACCTATCCAATGAAAAAGAAAATAGTACCTACTGGGTGAATTGGTTCCACTAACAAACATTTTAAAAGTTAAATCAGAATGTGCCTTAATATAAGAGAGGAAAACATTCCAGCGTTAGAATACAGGTTGTCCCTGACTTACAGCAGCTCATTTAGTGACAGTTCAAAGTTACGACTTTAAAAAGGGACTTATGACTGTTGTAGCATCCCCACGGTCACGTGATTTATATTTGGATGCTTCACAACCGACTCACCTTTATAACAGTTGCCATGATTCCCTTTTGCGACCTTCTGACAAAGTCAATAGGGAACCAGATTCACCGCACAAATGTGGCAAGAAAAGTCGTAAAACGGGGCAAAATTCAATTCACAGATTTCTCACTTCATAACCTAAATTTTGGGCTCAATTGTGTGGTTGAGGACTATCTGCATTTTTTTTTTTAATGTTTGTGTTTTGTCTTAGTTGCACTTTAACAGGCCTGTTTTGTTTTGTTTTTTAAAGGGGAAGGACGATTGTCTCAGCCTGAAATCTTTCCAACTTTGTGTGTCTAAAAAGTTATGATTCTAGATTTACCAGGTGGCAATGCCATCAGCCTGCTCTAGAGGGCATTGACACAAACCTGGCTCTCCAGAAAGCTAGGTAGAAGTACTTTCACTTCTCTTTCTCCTGTCTCCCAAAAGTTGAACAGGTTAGCACAGAGGTCTCCAAACTTGGCCACAACTCCCAGAACTCTCCAGCCAGCAGAGTGTCTTAAAGTTGCCAAGTTTGGGGACTCCTGGGTTAGCATCTCCCTGCTCTTCCATTACATGTCCTCCGACCCTTAAGCTGGTCTTGCTTAAAACCGTGGTGCCTTCCTCAAGGCTAACAACACAGTGCAAGAAAAAAGGAAGGTGAAAGGGGGGGTTCCCCAAAGTTGCTTTAACTCCAGGAGCAGCACCCGGTGCTCCCCCCTCCAGAGCTGCAAAAGTGATTGACAGGAGCCGGGTCTGTCTTTGCAAAGCTGCTCTCCTTCGAAGTAACTCGGTTGAGATGCTACTTCCTTTCCTTACCCCTCCTCCTTTCGGGGGTGTTGGTAGAGGCCGATCTGGGCCTTTCCCTCGCGGATTACAAAAGTGGCAGGGAGCCCACCGGAGTCAAAATTTTGCGGGGTCTAAGGATCCCATTCCTTCATCGGACGGGAGGGGAGAAAACTCCGCATCCGGAACCTCCTCCCTAAAACCGAGAATTACTTCGTCCCCTTTGAATGTCCCAAAGTCCAGTTGCCTCATGCGCCCCCCCCCCCAAAAAAAAAAAAAAAGAAAAGAAAAGAAAAGCACCTTTGGGACCACACCATGACCTGGATTGTCCGAATATCTCCACCGACATTGGTCCCTTTGAATGGACACTAACCGGCATACATTCAAAACGACATTGCCCTTGCATTGCAAAGGTGCCCCGGAGCAGTGGAAGTGTTTGCCTTCCAACCGGGCTTCCCCAAACATCGTTGGCGGCCGCATCTCCCCTGGCGGGAGCCTTTCCCCACGGATCCTGCCACCGGATCCGGACCCGGCACCGACACGAAAACCCCGGAGTTCCTTTTGTTGGAAGGTTGGGGGTGTGTGTGTGTGTGTGTGTGTGTGTGTGTGTGTGTGTGGGGGGTGTGTGTGTGTGTGTGTGTGTGTGTGTGTGTGTGTGTGTGTGTGTGTGGGGGGGGGGGGGGGGGGGGGCAAAGAGAGATTTAAACTCTCGGGGTCCCTCGTTCAGACGTGCTGCTTTATTCGAACGACCCGCTCAGCGCCAGAAGAGGCGCGCGACTGGCTTTCCCACGGCGGGGGGGGGGGAGAGGAGGCAGGGAGCCCCTCCTCACTCCCACGCGACCTCCCCGCTGGGGTAGGTGGGGTTGGGATCCCCCCCTCCCTCCCTCCCTCCCTCCAAGGGACGCGCTCCCTTCGCTCGTTCAAGACCCCGCACTGACATCTCTCTCTCTCTCTCTCTCTTGCCCCTCCCCCCCCCGCTTCCCTGCCCCGCAAGGCCCGGCGGGTTATGAATGGGTGCAGCGGAAGCACCGCCCCCTCCGGACGTGACGCCTAGCCAATCGGCCGGCGGGCTGCGTGGATGGATGAGGTCAGCGCCGTGGTGTCGGGGAATGGAATGTTGCAAGTGTTAACATTCGGAACCGGGGCAACGTTCGGAGATCGAACGCCGCCGCCATCGGGCAACGTCGCCAGCCAGGAGCGGGCGGCGGCGGCGTCCTCCTCCTCCCTCCCTCCCTCCCTCCTTCCTTCCTTCCTTTCCCCCCCCCTCCTCCTCCTCCTCCTCCTCTTTCTGCCCCCCCCTCCCCCGCCTCCAACCCGGACTCGGCTGTTTCCCGGGCTTGCGTGGATCGCCGTCGCTCGCTGAAACGAATGGCTGAGAGGGGCGGGGGCTAAAAGGAGGCGGTGGAAGAGGCGGCGGCGGCGGCGGCGGCGGCAGCAGGAGCGGCAGCGAAGAAAGAAGGAGGAGGAGGAGGAGGAGGCGGTGGATCCGGATCTTTTCGTTGGCTTCCATCCCCGGGGGGCCATAGAGGCAGCGGCGACCCGCAGGGAAGCGTGCGGGAGCCCCGGCTCGTCCTGCTTTGCAGCCGGTGCTGAACGCACCGAAAGAAAGAAAGAAAAGAGAGGAGGAGGAGGAGGAGAAGAAGTGGAAGAAGAGCGAGAGACATGCAGGGATTCGTCAGGTTACGGTGCTGGGGCCGGAAGATGTAAATCCCGGCGGTTGCTCTGTCTCCCCGAGACCAGGCAAAGCCCCCGCATCCACAGACTCTTCGCCTGCCCGACTTTCTTGGGAAAGAAAGCCAAGCGCCGGGCTTTCGAAGCGGACGGACCCGGCTGGCTTGGCTTTCTTTGGCTCGGCTCGGCTCCTTCCTCCGCTCCCCCACCCCCCACCCTCACCCCCCCACGTTGGTGGTTGGTGGGTTGGGCGGGTTGGTTGGGTGTCTTTGTGGATGTTTTGCCCGACTTGAAGTTGCTGCTCGCTCTCTTCAACCGCTCCGAGCCCGCCGCGCCGCCCCCCCCCCCCCCCAAACTCCCCTTGTGCGTGTGTGTTTGTGTGTGGGGTGTGTAACGCGTGTGCAGGCGAGAGAGAGGAGAGGGCGGGAGGGATTTCTCGGTCTGGCAGCCGCAGATTGGAGAGCCGGAGCCCGGGACTCGTCGGCTTCTTCTTTCTCACTCTCTTTCTTTTGCGGTTCAGAGCCGCCGCTGTCTTTGTCTTCTCTTCCTCCTCTTTGCCTTGCGAGCCAATTCCCTGCCTCTTTTCTTTTCTTTTCTTTCTTTCTTTCTTTCTTTCTTTCTTTCTTTCTTTCTTTCTTTCTTTCTTTCTTTCTTTCTTTCTTTCTTTCTTTCTTTCTTTCTTTCTTTCTTTCTTTCTTTCTTTCTTTCTTTCTTTCTTTCTTT
>BLBF01000002.1:17671901-17710272 GCA_015471245.1 Laticauda colubrina
GTTTTCACGGGTACTTACATGTATGCTGTTCAGCTTTGTTCGGGTATTTTCCCATGTCATTGTAGTTATGCTTTTAAAGTTTTAGCACCCTGACTAAAGTACTGACAGCCAATGGCTCCACAAAAGCGAAAGAACCGGCTCGATCCACAAAAACACACTAAGACATAATGGAGACCTAGAAGATCAACAGACTTATGGAACAGCTGTCCTGCCCTACATAAGAGCTACTACAGACAAAATCAGTAAGATACTACACAGGGATCACATCAAGACTGCCTTCAAAACAGACAGAAAAATAGCAGCCATCCTTAGAAACTCCAAAGATAAAATTGACCTGGAAAACCAAGACATATACGAAGTCCCCTGTGCATCATGCCCGGTCGCATACATTGGGCAGACCAAGAGAAGAATCAGTACCCACCTGGATGAACAAAAAATTCAGTAAAAAAGCTGGAACACACTTCCTCACTAGTCCAATACATGAAAGCCAATAAACACAGACCAAGATTCCCAACCAATCAGGATGAAGAAAAAACCATTCTGGCACAGCAGTAGGCTAGCACCAAATTTAAAACAGAAACAGCTGTGAAAGCCTGACTCACAGACAAACTCAATACAGAAGCCTGATGATGGCAGATGAGATTTTGCTGAAACGTTGCTACAACTTTAAAAGCACAACTACAATGACGTGGGATAATACCCGAAGGAAGCTGAACAGCATACATGTAAGTACCTGCAAAAACTTAAAAAAACAAATATATCTATATCTATATCTATATATCTATATCTATATCTATATATCTATATCTATATCTTTATCTTTGGTTATTCGGGTTTTCTCCCGCGGGAGAAAACCCGAATAACCAAAGATCCACATACAAATACCCGCAAAAACCTCAGAAAACACACACACACACACACACACACACACACACACACAGTGTTTCTCATATAATAAGTCCGGGTCTTTTTTTTTTTTTTTTTTGAGCCCCCCAAAAATGGCTATGCTGTCTTTTCGGGGGTGACTTAATTCCCCCCCCCCCTTGCATCTTCGGGCGGGCGGGTGGCAATGGCTTGGATGTTGACTTCGGCGTTGGTGGGGCACTTCGTATCAGGGTCAATGCACGTAGCACCATATTCGGGTGTGTAACAAAAGTACTTCCTAACGGCAAGCCCCGTCACCATTCCCCCCCATTTCGCATGTTTTAATATAGGCCTTAATCTGGCTTAATTTCATTTCATGCCTATAAAACATACTGGGACTTCCTATTGGGGGAGGCTGTATTGTTGGAGAAACAGGGTATGTATGTATGTATGTATGTATGTATGTATGTATGTATGTTATTCAGTTTTGTTCCGGTGTTATCCCACATCATTAGAGTTGTGCTTTTAAAGTTGTAGCAACGTTTCGGCAGAATCTCATCTGCCATCATCGGGCTTCTGTATTGTGTTTGTCTGTGAGTCAGACTTTCACAGCAAAATGGATATATATATATATATATATATATATATATATATATATATATATATATATATATTTCTAGACAATATATATATAGTCTAGCAACTAGCAACATTAATTGCATTCTGTCATGCTGCCATGAAGTAAGTGCTCAAGTGCACACTGAACGGGACGCAAAGTTTGTTGTTGTTGGCATGTTACCGCAATCACAAAACAGAAGCCGTCAGGCAACCCCCATTTGTTCAGAGTGTTTCCTGATCTTGTACCTGTGTGCAGTCTATTCAATGATTTTCCTACTTCCCAGCTTCCGTCAGAGCCAGGTATCAGCTGGTTTCATCCAGTGTTGGTTCTTTATAGCTTTTCATAGATCTACTCTGCTTTCAAATTCTTCAAAGTCTTCCATTGACCTAAGGAAGCTTTTCCTGGATTTTAGTCTCTGCCAAGTTGGTTGTAGGCCATAGAGTGTGTGTTGTCTAGATATTGATGATTTGAGTCTCTCTCTGTATGCTGCTGCTTCTCTATGGACAGCAGGAAGGACAGTGCCAGCTAGGTGGTAGATCTTATGTAGAAAGGTAGGTTTAAGGCATCTGGTAATATTTCTGCTAGCTTCATTCAGTGTATGTACTTAAATGGAATCTTCTCTGTTGTAAATTAATCTACCAATGTGTAATATATTTTATCCATAGACTGGCACTGTATTCAGAGGGAGTAATGGTAATAAGTAGCCACTGATCAACTGAAGGTCTGAACTCAACTGAATCAACTGAAGGTCTCTAAACATTAAGAATTAACTTATTAAGCATAGCTTTAAATTATGCTCTATATGCCTGCGTAATAATAAGTTGAGTGAAGAAAAAAGGACAGAAAGCATGCTAGAAGCTAAGTGGTGGATCAGAATATTCTGCCTGCATGCAGATAATGGCTTAGAGGAAGAATGTATACTTTGTGATTGTCAAGTTTTGGATTCAGTGTTTTGGCATTTTCAGATACATTCCTTGAGCAGCTTTCTAACTTCACTGCCACAAACTTGAGTCAAGTAATAGATTTAATTGGACCAGTTTAGTTGTGTAATTCTCTGCTTTCTAAAGAGTTTTATGGATTACTGAAGAAAAGGCCGTTTTACCTCTTTTTTTTCCTAGGATTTACTTTTTAAACTCTACGGCTTTGCATAGTATCTAACAGGAGTTTTGGAATTCAAAATAGTGTTCCAGAAATCCACTGATGTTCACAGAGGAATTTTAAGGAATAGGAGGCAGCAAGTTGAACAAGAATAGACACGTTTAAAGCACAAAAGGGTAGGAAAATAAACGTGAAGAAATTGCAGGCTTGAAAAGAAGCCATGATCTTTCTTTTTTGAAGGACTAACAGCAAACCTCAACCACTAAAAGGTTTTGAGTAACAACATAAATCAGAAATTAGATTCATATGTGTAGCAAGTTGAATAAAGAGATGTGCTTGCTTATTTTCTGTTTCCTGACTGACCTGGCATATTAAAATAAAGTGCTTCATTTTGTGAAATGGGCTGCTTCTGTATTTGTCATGAAATATCTGTCCCCTCAGGTGTGTTTGAATAATAGCAAAATAATTTTAAGACTAAACATTCTTCTTTTGAATAATATATTGTGTTAATTCTGCTTTAATTTTTAAGAAGTTTATTTTAAAGAGGGCCAATAATACAAAAGCTAATGTATGTATATGGTGAATGTGTGCTAGCTGTTATCTTCTTGACTGTGAAACCAAGAAGATTTAGGTCTTGATGAATGATCTTGCATAGAGATAGGAATAATTTTCAGGTGTAAGAGTTACATGCTTTTTCAAAAGGCAACTGGACTTTGTTTTTTCTTAGGAGATGTTTCGCTTCTCATCCAAGAAGCTTCTTCAGCTCTGACTGAATGTTGGAGGACAGAAGGATTTGTATTACTTTCATCCTCCTATCTTCCAAGTCTTCAAAGGAAAAACAAAGTCCAGATGCCTTTTGTAAAAGCATCCTTGGGACATCAATGACCTGGATGAGAATCTCCATAGACAAGTTATATGTAGGTTGAAAAAGGTTTATAATTTAATATAGAGAATATGGTGAATCTGCAGATGATATTAATTCCCCCAAATCAGAGGTGGTATTCAGCATGTTCTGACCAGTTCTGGAGAACCGGTAGCAGAAATTTTGAGTAGTTTGGAGAACCGGCAAATACCACCTCTGAGTGGAGATTTTACAGTATCCTTCCCCTGCCATGCCCACCAAGCCATGGCCACAGAACGGTAGTAAAAAAATTTGAATCCCACCAGTGCCCCAAACAGAAGTAACTCTATTCTCGTCAGTTGCAGAGAAAGATATCTTTTCAGGTGAAAAATATTGCACTACAGAACTTATGTCTTTGTGTGCAAAAGAGAAGCATGTTCCGTTTTCTTAATTTTCTCTTTTTAGAATGTTGCAGTCTTGAATGCCTTAAATTATCACTTAACTATGAAACAAATTTGCCAAATGTTTTATTTTATATCGTTATATAACAAGCTTTGTAGCCATGAAAATAAAAGCAGTTTAATGCATCCCTCCAAAGTGAAGCAAACATTCAAATACCCTCTGATATATTAAAAAAATCAAATACGCAGATGCTTGTTGCAGCAGTTAAAATCAACAAGGTAGTGCACTAAAATAAAAATCAGCCCTCTGCAACGTTTTTCTTGCTTCCTGGGCAAATCACGCATTTACTACCAGTAACTTCAAATCTCTTCTTTAAGTGACACCCCCCCCCCCTTTGTTTACCTGTTTCTATGTCACATATTTTGTGTGCAGCTGAATGGAACAGAATTAGCCCTGATTTTGTTGATTAGCTGGCTGGGGGAACCAAGTTATTCAGGGTTTTTAAAGAGTGCTAATTGAGAAGGTTTAAATATTACGTTGTCTCTTTTCCATTTCCCCTGCATGATGTTTATGGGCTATAATTGTATGCTTGGACTTGTGCTTCTGACACCAAATTTGTTACAAATCACAATCATCTGCAAGTTCTCTTTGTTTGCCGCTATTCAATTAAAGTCCCTTTTGACTTCCTGGAATGTGTGTGTACATGTGTTGAGCTTTGATGTCTGTCTCTGATAAGCTTTCCTCTCCCACCTTCATGGCTGGGTGTTTTAGAATGAGCCTTCAGTTCCCCTCTGCTTCTCTCCAGCTCATTTAATAATGGCCAATAAATTGGCCCTGGTATGTGAATAGAAATCAGTGATTGGATTTCTTTGTATAGGACAGTGGTGGCTAACCTTTTGGGGATCCTATGCTGGTACTTGCGCATGCGCTTGCCTGCTCGTGTTTACGTGCCATCACCCAGAAGGCAATGCACGGGGCCCAATATGCCTCCTGTGCATGTGTGTGCAATCCGCATGACTTGCGTGACTCGTGCGACCTGCACTGTGCGCTTCTGTGCATACCTGTGCACCATGTGCTTCTGCGTATGCGTAAATCTCTCCTGTGGGCCATCGTGCCCCTGCACACGTGTGCCAGATGCCCAACAATCAGCTGTTGGGCGGGTGGTGGGCGTGCATACACAGTCAATCTTTTTTGGGTGAGTGCTCGCATGCCAGTAGTAATTGCTCTGCCTGCCACTTCCGGCACACTTGCCATAGGTTCGTCACCACGGGTATAGGAAATAGCGCATGGTTTGTAAATTAAAAAACCAGGTTATCTTTATCTTGGAATGGTGTGTGGGATAGTGTTGACTTAAGGAAATACATGCTGCTTTCTATTATGCATTTTCTCACCAAGATATAGAAGGTTGCAACAGATTCTTTGGTTGAAGGTTTAAATGCATATTTACTTCATGCGTTGACATGGTTCACATCAGCTTCTAAGTACAGGCATTTCTCGACTTGTAACAGTTTATTTGGGGACCATTCAAAGTTAATAATGGCACTGAAAAAAATGACATAACCATTTTTCACACATACCATGGTGACTTGATCAGCATTTAGATGCTTGGGAATTGGATCATATTTGTGACGGTTGCAATGTCCTGGAGTCATGTGATCAGCTTTTACAACCTTCTGATGAGCAAAGTCAACGGGGAAGCCAGATTCACTTAACTGTGGTACTACACAACTGCAATGATTCACTTCACAACTGTTGCAAGAAGGGTCGCAACACGGGGCAAAACTCACTTAACAAATGTTTCACTGCACAACATAAATGTCGGGCTCAGTTTTGGTTGTAAGTCAAGGATTCAAGTTACAACCTGTATTCTGCTCCAGAATGGACAGCTCAAATTTCTGGTCTACACAAGAACTGCAGGATTTCTACCTCCTGTGGTGGGAGACAGGTGAGATGAAAATACAATAAATGACTGGAGAAAAGGTATACGTAAATGAAAGTGCTGCTGTGATTCTATCAGGTACAGGCAAATGATAAATGATGTGTGAATCTAAATTTTATTGTGTGGGCTTTTTAGACATTCTTGATTCTTGATGATTCTTTGGATAGGGCCTTGCAATTTTCTTAGCAACTTTTTCAGAAATGGTTCACAGTATCATAGGCCAAAGCCTCCCAGTTGGCTTTCTACTTAAGACGGGGTAGAATTCATGGTTTCTAGTTCAAAGCCTTTAACCGCTAGAATCCCAATTTTGTGCTTTATGTGCAAGGGAGGAGTAGGAGAAGAAAAAACTATTGCATGCGGCTAATAGTTTCAGTTTTCTCCCTCACTGTTTATGGAATTCTGCGTGGTTTGGAGAACCAGAAAATCGGACCACCGGCTGGCCCCACCCTGGCCTGTTTTTGGGGCCATTGTCGGTTGTTTTTGGGGTGAAAAACAGCCTGAAAAAGCCCCCCAAAATGGCCTGAAAACGGCCTGAAAATGCCCCCAAAACAGACCGAAAAATGGGCAGGAGCAGGGCCAGTCAATGATGGGATTAGCCCAACCAGCTGAATCCCACCTGTTCCTTTGAGGCGAGTGGCCTGGAGGTGGGGCTGGACATGATGAGTGACATGACCAACTGGCCACGCCTACCCAGCCAGAGAACCGGTTAAGAAATTTGCATCCCACCACTGGACATCTCTAGGGATTTTATAATGTTTTGATTTTGATTTTTTTAAAATCCCTTTTTGATTTGCTATAGACTTTTATACAGGACAATAATAGATACAGATATACAGTATATATCTACAGAGAGAAATCATTTGTCTATTCTAAACAGGGATGTTTTATGGTTGTGTAGCTTCATTCTTGATTCCATTTTGCTTAATTTCTTTTGAAGATTGGCCTTGGATAGAAGTGAACATTGAAATTCTGTGTTCAGAAGAAAAATAAGCTGTCTGATAGCATCTGAGGTGGCAGTAAAACAAAATTAGTATGAGCACAATGAAGGATGCCAGGCTCATTATGAATTTAAGTTATCCTGTTTGTAACATATTAATTGTCAATCTCTCTTATCCTCCATGCTAGGAAATTATGTAAAGCTCCTGGTGTACTTGTGTTATGAATACTAAAATAACAATTATTAAAATGGAAGAATAGCGCTCTGGAAAAAAAGAGTGACAGAAAAGTGCTTTGACTACTTTATTTAGTAAGAAACAACCAACAGTGGGTTGTTTTTTTTACAACATTTAGTGGTGCTCTTGTTGTAGTTATGTGAACTACCCTCAATTCAGATGTTTTCTATGACTGGAATTATGGCTAGAGTAGACCAATACTACAGCACACATTTCCATTTTAGGTTACTTGGGCCTATTTGTACAGGTAGTCCTCAACTTACGACCACAATTGAGCCCTAAATTTATGTTGCTATGTGAGAAATTTGTTGAATGCGTTTTGGCCCATTTTACGACTTTTCTTGCCACATTTGTCACATGAATAACTGCAGTTGTTAAATTAGGAACACGGTGCTTAAGTGGATCTGGTTTCACCTTTGATTTTGCTTATCAGAAGGTCATGAGGTGATCACAAGACTCCCGGACACTGCAAACATCATAAATGTGAGTCAGTTGTCAAACATCCGAATGTAAATCATGTGACCATACGGGGTTGCTACCATGATCATAAGTGTGAAAAACGCCTCCTGCAAGACTGCACGATCTTGCTCACTTCAGCAGCTGCCGCGCGGTACTATTCTGTGCCGCACAAAGCAGCTGCCCTTCAAATTCAGCGGAGTATGGGAGCAGAGCAACAGAGAGAATTGGTTAGATCTCCGCTGTTAATCGCTGCTACCGGCTCAGTAGAACCGGGCTGAATTGGTATAATACCACCACTGATGACCATGTTTTATCAAGGTTTTGCCAAAAATTGACACTTCTGGTTTTCGGCAAAAGCACACCCTTAATGAGCCATTGGTTGCACAAATCATCCTGCATTGTGCACAAGTTAATTACGTATTTATTCTCTGTGTTGGCTTTATTGATGTCCAGCTTTTTGCTTCCCCCACCCACACATTTATTCTGGTTTTTTTCTCTTCCCCCCTGCTGTTGACATCCAGCTTAATCGGCTTCTTCACCCCTTCCCTTGAGGCAAGATAGTTCTTCAGAAAATCTTCTTTGCATAATATGTGGAAACACTTGGGAGGGACAATGACTAATTCATTTTTCCTGCTGCCGACTTCCTGATCCATGCCTGGCAATCCACTTTATAACTTTTTTCTTTACATCAGTTTTTAAATGCCTTCCTTGGCTTTTACACACCCTTTTCTCAAAAATCTGTGACTTATGACAGTGGTTTCTTAGGCAAAACAAAGCATTTCTGAATATCCATAAAATGAAAAACAAACCTTCGTTAATTATTATATTGGCTTGGTTCACACATTAGACCAAATCATAATGTGGGTTTTCTTTTTCTTTTGAAGAGTTTGTGTGATGTTACCACTAACCTCTTGTCACTTAATATTATGTATGCGCCAGACCTTTTTGACACGTTCAGTGGAACAAGACTAAACCATTCCTAGCTTTTTCGCTTAGCCTTATCTATGAACTTAGCCATTGAACTGATCCATGCAGAAAACCTTTTAAAATAGCACAGAAATCATTCCTTGATCTGCAGACAGAAAGGAAGTGATTCAGACCTTAGTCTTTGGTCTTTTTTCTTTTTTTTTCTCTGTTCACCATCTGGCCTTGTTTGATTGTTGATGGTATAAAGGTAGTCAAAATGTCTATATTTAAACTAAGGCTGTAGACTAACTTATTTATATGCCTTGGATTCAGCAGAGATTTGTTCCCGTCCCCCCCAAAGGAAATTATGCACAGGTTGGACTACACTCCCATCTGTTTATTTGAAGAAAACATTGAAGTAGGTCTTAAAGATTCCGAGTTTGTCAGCTGGAAAACGGATAGCCTGGGTTTGAGACCCAAGCATTGCACAATTGGGTGAACTCCTGTTGCTTGCTTTAGCTCCTGCCTACGTAGTAGTTCAAAAGCATGCAAATGTGAGTAGATAAATAGGTACCACTTCGGTGGGGAGGTAACAGTGTTCTGTGTGCACGCTGGCAATAGTCATGCTGGCCACATGACTGCAGAAAGAGTCTTTGGACAACAATGGCTCTCTTGGCTAAGAAATGGGGATATTCCACTGTTGGAAACAATTGGACAGGGGAAACCTTTATTTTCACCTTTAGGTTTGAACAATTGAGTGGGACAGTCTTCATGTTTTTGCTGGCAAACTTGCTTTTTGTGAAGGCCTTCCAACTCAAGTACAAGGGGTCCTTGATTTATGACCATTAATTTAACAACTGTTTGAAGCGACAACAGTGCTGAAAAAAGCATCTTGTGATCATCCTCACACTTATGATCATTGCAGCATCCATACAGTCCCTTGTTTAAAATTCTGGTGCTTGGGGAACTGGCATGTACTTTTGATGGTTGCTGGTTGGAAACATCCCAAAGTCACGTGATTGCCTTTCCAGCCGGCCTCCAACAAGCAAAGTCAATGGAAGGAGTTTGAATCACTTAACAACCATGTGATTCACTTCATGACCACAGTGATTTGCTTAACAGCTTCAGAGGAAAAGGTTGTTAAAAACCAGGAACAACAACTTAGCCTCACTTAGCAACAGAAATTAAGTTCCCAATTGCGGTCGTAAGTTGAGGACTACCTGTAGTGTATTCAATGCAATATGGATAGGGCATTTAAACATCTCTCTTAGTTTTGAGGGCTGTCTTTTTTTTTTTTTTCGCTAGTATTTCCAAGGATGGAGTTTTGCAAAACCTTTCTGAAATATTGTGCTACAAAAGAACGTGCTTTCTTTTCCATTCTTTAATTGGATGTCATTTACATTTTTCTTTCCTTCCCTTTGTACTTTGATCTGCTGCTATTAGAATTTCAGTCTTTTTAAAATCTTGTCAGGTTGATATTTTAGAACTTTGAGTTGCTTATTGTCCCCATCACTCTCTTCCTTTTTTTTAACACCTCAGTTTTCCAACATAAAAAGATTTGGCAGGGAGATGACGCAAGAAGTGATGCAGCTTATGCTAAATTAAAACAGAGGGTTTTTTTTCCCATGACTTTACCTGAGAGGCATAGATAGATGTGTTCCAACATATTCTATTTAATGTTCTGCAGTAACATGAAAAAAACCATAAAATAGTTTGGTTGAGAAATAGAGGCTAAATAGATTTAGGGATATGGGAATTTGAACCTGGTTGTTCCTCTAGAGAAATTGAAGGACTGGATCTGACAGAAGACCTGCAAAAGTTCCAGAATTCAGTTTATTTAACACGAGCTAACAGTATCAACTAGCTTTTATCTGATCTCTCTCATGTCCCTGAGCATCAGAGGAAGTTTTGTGTTGAAAGACTGCTGACATAGCTTGTTGCAAAATAAATCCTCTGGCATGACTAAGATTTTGTGAATCATTTACCTCTTAGTCTTTGTGCCCCTTATCTTATAAACTGTGACTGTTGCTGAATACAGGTAGCCCTCAACTTATGATCAGAATGGAGCCCAATATTTCTGTTGTTAAGTGAGATGATTGTTCCAGAGGTGATATTCAGCAGGTTCTGACCAGTTCTGGAGAACCAGTAGCAGAAACTTTGAGTAGTTTGGAGAACCGGCGAATACCGCTTCTGATTGGCCCTGCCCCCATCTATTCTCTGCTTCCCGAGTCCCAGCTGATCGGCTGGGTCTTCTTTTGTTGCCCTGCACAGGAGAACGGAGCTGGAAAGCAGGTTAGTTGGGTGGGGAGTGAATGCAAATTTTATAGTATCCTTCCCCTGCCACACCCACCAAGTCACACTTACATACTTACTGATAGTAAAATTTTTTGAATCCCACCACTGGCTAGTTCAGTGAGTTGGTGGGATTCAGTGGTGGGATTCAACCGGTGTAACAACCAGTTCACGTGTTGCGTGCGTGCATGCTGTGTTTGAAAATAGCTCTAAAACCTACCTTCTACTGCAGCCCCGGTGAGTAAAACAGCTGAGGCTGTGCCGCGCCTATCAGCTGGGCCTCAAACAAGGGAATATAGGATAGTCTAGCACAGGGGCAGGTGGGTGGGGCCCACTCATTACTGGAACTACCAGTTCACCTGAACCGGTCCATACCGACTGAATCCCACCTCTGGTTATGACCCTTCTTGCCATAGTGGTTAAGTGAATCGCTGTATCGGATAAGTTAGTAACGGCAGTTGTTAAGTGACTCTGGCTTCCCCGCTGATTTTGCTTGTCAGAAGATTCACAGTTGTTGATCACGTGACCTTGGGACACATCAACGGTCATAAGTATGAACCAGTTGCCAAGCATCTGAATTTCGATCATGTGACCCTGGGAATGTTGCAAAGGTCCTAAGTGAAAAATTGTCATGACTGACTTTTTTCAGTGCTGTTGTAACTTTGAACGGTCACTAAATAAAATGCTGTAAGTCACAGACAACCTGTATGGTTATCGGATGCAAGCGGGGATTGAATTTGGCCCCCATCTTGTTTCTATTTCTTTTTTTCTTTTCCCTTATTTTGTGCTTGGCAATGGTTGGTAAGCTTCAGATTTTTATTAAAAAAACCCAAACTCTTAAAAAGTACACTTCTGGGAAAGAATGAACAATTACAAGTGGAGATCAAGAGCATTTTGACCATTGGTTTTGTACATTGGTTATGTATACTGTTTTGTTGCCGTTTGGAAGCCTTATAAACTATTTGAGGACTTCCAGATATTAAAAAAATCTATTCGACACCCACTTCTTCAAGTGCTTTAAAGCTGTGATGTGCCGAGCTAAATGGAATCAAAGGCAGTTTATTTAGTACTGAAATTTTGTCAGGTCTGGATATTCTTGGTAAAGATCAGAAACAGTAAAGTTTCTTACAGCTTGTTGAAGGTCTCCAAAGGTTAATATGCAAAGCTTTTGCATGTGAATGCAAAGTTTATTATTCTCTTCCCAACATGCAATGTTCTTTTTTCTTTGTTAGGCTCTTTTTAATTTGGGATGTTGCCCAGAACTGCAATGGAGTTGGACAGCTTTATATATGTTTGATAAACAGTGAAATAAATAGGTGTCTTAGGAGGAGGTAATTAGAAAAAAGAAATATTCCCATTCTGTTCTGCGTTACAGCAGACCAGTTTAGAATGATTGCTTTTACTTGAAGCCTTTATAGTGTCAGCTGTAGTTGGTGGATATTAAAAGAATCAGATGGAAAAAATTACATTGATAATTGAACAATCGATTAAAAGAATAGTTTTAACTTATTTGTCCCCAACAAACGTATATAATTGCCACATCCAAAAGTAGTCATTTCAGTTTTGACTTTAAGCGTATATGAAACAAATTTCCATTTTCCATTTGAAGAGAGAATTCTTGGGTATTACCAAAGATAAACAGGAATAACCCAGTTTCTCAAGCATAGTTACTTGCACTTGGTTTTATTGATGCAATGGCATCCCCCCCAAAAAAAATCTGTTGTTTTTGACAGATGGATTATGTATTAAGCCAGTATTTATATTTATACTTGCATTGTTGAAGACAGTAGAACTTGGTTTTAAAGAAATATGCATAGGATAGGATTTGACTTAGAATTCTTTTAGAAATCTTTGGAATGAATATTTTATTTAAGGAAGTACTATTTATTCACTTACTATCTTGCCTTTATTATTTCTACAAATAAGGTAGTGAATATATCCAACACACCTTTCTCCTTTTAATTTTCCCCACAACATCAACAACAATACCAACAACAATAAACCTATGAGGTGGCTTGGGCTGAGAGAGAATGATTGGCCCAACATCACCCAACTGGCTTTCATGGCTAAGGTGAAACTAGAACTAACATCCTGCCTGGTGCCTTAACTATTAGACCAAACTGACTTGTGGAAGGCTTTATGTACAACAGGTATAAGATGCTGCTTAAATTAATTTATGATCTCCAGCTGAGAGTTCAGTTGAACTTTTCTGTATGCTAAATACTGCATGTCATCCACCCATGGGGTACGATGTCGTGGCAAAAATAAAAAAACCTATACTCGGAGAGCTAGATACTCATAATAACTCGTCAAGAAATTAAATCTTTAGTTTAGGATAACTTTTGAGAGAAAAAAACATTGTTGAAGTGGTTGGAGATAGGACAATTATGTATTATGTTACATGGAATTATGACCAACTGCTACTTCAGAAATTCATAGCAAACTTATCAGATCAACAGATATCTTTTGGTGTTCATGTAGTCCTTGAGAGATGACCATAATTGAGTCCAAAATACCTGTTGTTAAGTGAGACATTTGGAGAGTTTTGCCCCATTTTACGACCTTCCTTGCCACAGTTGTTAAAATGAATCACTGCAGTCATTAAGTTGGTAACATAGTTGTTAAATGAATCGGGTTCCCTCATTGATTATGCTTTTCAGAAGGTTGCAAAAGGTAATCACATGACCCTGGGACACCGTAAGTGACATAAATATGAATACAGGCAGCTCTCCACTTATGACCGAACCCAAAATTTATGTTGTTAAATGAGAAATTTGCGAAGTGAGTTTTGTCCCCATTTTATGACTTTTTTTTGCCACATTTATTAAGTGAGTCATTGCAGTTGTTAAATTAGTGACGTGGTTAATTCAATCTGGTTTCGTCATCGACCTTGCTTGTCAGAAGGTTGCAAAAGGGGATTGGAATGGCCCAAGCCATAGCACAAAAGCAACAGTCACAAAAGTAGGTAAAGTCCCTTTAATTCCTCCAGCTTGGCTCCCAATGTCTAGTTATCATCGGCTGGAGAAAAAAATCTCCTAAGAACAGTGTTTAAAGAGAAGAAATTCAGTCCAAACCCAAAATACACATAAATTAAAAATAAAAACCAACATAAACCTCACTGCAGCAATTAACGAGACAGGGCAGGATAAGAAATTGCAGATTTCAGAAGATAACAAAACACACACAGTTGGGAGGACGCCAGAACCCAGATAAGACTTGACAATTCATGCTTTGCTTCCAGCAAGGTGCTGTGCCCAAATACCCTTTTTAAATCCTGTTTTCCCAGCTGCAGCTAATGAAGGGAATCAGGGTCCTTTTCTCCCTCATAACCCACTTGACTCACATTGTTCCCTTCTCCGTTTCTCCCTGAGTGCCCTAGGATGAAGAGAGGGTGATCCTGGGTCTTCCTCTGAATGCTCAGCCAGACTGTGCCCTTCCCCAGTTTCTTCCACAGCCACTGGAGCCACACTCCCACTCCCTGTCAGCTGCTCAACCTCCTCCTCAGAATCAGATTCTAACATGGGCATGACAGGGATCATGTGACTCAGGACACTGCAACTATCATAAATATGAGTCAGTTATCAAGTATCCAAATGTAAATCACATGACCATGGAGATGCTACAATGGTTATAAATGTGAAAAATGGTCATTAGTTACATTTTGGCCTAGTGGTTAGAATGCAGTATTGCAGGCTAATTTAGTTCAATGCTGGGAGTTCAATCTTCACTGGCTCAAGGATGACTCAGCCTTTCATCCTTCCAAGGTCGATAAAATTAGGACCCAGATTGTTGGGGGTCATAGGCTGACTGTAAACCATGTAGAGAGGGTTGTAAAGCACTATGAAGTGGTATATAAGTCTAAGTGCTATTGCTATTCAGTGCCATTGTAACTTCGGACAGTCACTAAATGAACTGTTGGACTATCTTTAGTTGATAAACATCTGAATTTTGTTAATGTGACCTTGGCGATGTTACGACAGGTTGCATGAAAAACAATGCTAAGTCACTCACATTTACTCCCCTCCCCCCATTTTTGTGTTGGGTCTGGAGTTCTCATTTGATCCTAACTTTAGACTTGAAGGGTTAACATATCATTATTCCGCTATGATTAAAAAAAGAAAAATCTTCCCTTGCAAAAGGGAGTTCTTGAACTCTGGATGACTTAAACATTCTTAAAAATCTTGGCTAGTTAAGCTTTTGTTCATTCTAAGATTTTAAATACGTAGCTCATGTTGGGAACATTTTCCCATGGCATCATGATCCAAACCAATAACATATTTGAAAATTACAGGGTATAGATTAGGGCTTGTTATCTTGGTTTCATAAATTAGTTGGGGTCAAGAAAGGAGAAACCCTGGGAGTGGGAGATGAAGGAATTGTTTGTGTGTGCATGGGTTCCCACCCTTGGGTGGAGTAGGGGACCATGCAAGCTAAGCACAGATGTTTGCAGGTTCTCCAGCTGTTCGGGTGTGACTTAATGGAACTCATGAACTACAGTTTGAGAAACTGTTCAGAAGGCTGTGATACCCCTTTATCTTTATAATAGCTTCCAGGTTGGTCTTCCCTTCTGACGTGAGCAGCTGTGCAATGCTATTTCAGCATTATTTACAATCAGACTGAGATTACACTGTCTTGCTCTCCTTACCCTAAACTGACATAATTCATGTTTTCCCTTACAAAATGACCAAAATAAATTTGGAAAATGACTGCCTTCAAAGGTATTGGTTTGGCATAACAATAATACATTTCCAGATGCCCCTTTTGGGCAGGGCTGCAGAGAGAATTTTCTGTAGTTACATCTGGGTACGTTGACTCCCTCCCTGCTGCTGATGAACAGCGCTCATTTTTATGCACCCTTCGCATAGAGTGTTTAATTAAAAGTAGAGGAACTTGTAACACAGAAGTGCGTCTCTAGATTTCAAACCCCCCTCCATTCCCTTTTCTTTCAGAATTAAAAAAGAATAAGCATCTGATGTGTTATTTTAACACAAGCATATCATTTTTTAAAAAAAAAAATCCATATTTTTCCATGTTATGTGTGGTTGCATAGTATAAAAAACATTTTTTTCTTTTCAAGAAAAAATCTCAGTCAAGGCAATATACGGTACTTTAATATTTTGATATCTTGATGTGAGCAACGAAAATGATCAGAGGGTTCAAACATTTCCTTTATAAAGTACAACAAATGATTGGAGTATGTTAACTTATTGGTATTATGTGTTTGAACCCTGTACGTTGATATGGCCTATAGGCTAATCAATCAATAATAATAATAGGCTTGGGGAAAAGGGAGGTATAAAAAGGAAATAGTTGAAGGTATAAAATAATGGAGAAAGTGGACAGGGAGAATCTTTCTCATTTATCCAAAAAATTAGAATAGATGATGATGATGATGATTTATTTAAATAATATAAAATGTTGCCTCCCACAAAGTATGTGATTCTGGAACGTTTGCTGAAATAATAAAAAAAAGAATAGCATAAAAATTAAATACAAGTAGATCAATATGAAAAACCATAATGAATTTAGGAGCCCTAGTGGTGGAGCGGTTACAGTGCCATAGTGCGGGCTAATTCCGCCCACAGCCAGGAGTTCAATTCTGACCAGCTCGAAGTTCAATCAGCCTTCCATCCTTCTGATGTCAGTAAAATGAAGATCCAGATTGTTGGGGGACAATATATGAACTTCGTAAACCACCCAGAGAATGCTGTAAAGCACTATGGAGCAGTATATAAGTCAAAGTGCTATTACTATTGTTACAGGCACCATGAGTTTTGTATGACAAACGCAACAGAATGGGCTCGTCTAACAATTTGGTCCATGGGAGAAAATCCATATATTTAAGGCTCTACAAAGGCTAATAAGATTGAGACTATGTAAAAACCTTCAGGGAATAGAAGAGTGGGGAAGCTTGTTCCAAAGGATGGGGGAAGCGTAGAGAAAGCATATCTCCTAACTCCTTCAGGTACGTTGCTTAAAAGAGAAATCTGGAACATGTTTACCTTCTATAAGAGCCATATAGTGCGCAGTGGTGAGAATGCAGTACTGCAGGCTACTTCTGCTGATTGCTGGCTGCCAGCAGTTTGGAAGTTTGAATCTTGCCAGGTTCAAGATTGAGTCAGCCTTCCATCCTTCTGACATGGGTAAAATGAGGACCCAGATTGTTGGGAGCAATATGCTGACTCTATAAACTGCTTAGAGTGGCTGTAAAGCACTGTGAAGCGGTATATAAGTCTTAAGTGCTATATGTCTATTGCTATAATCTAATTGGTTGTGCAGTGGTAACTGGAAATATAGTAGGCAGTCCTGCAAGTAACCCAGCTCAGTGCCATGTAGGACTCTGTAAGTAATAACTTTGCAAGTGATAACCAGCACCTAGAATTGCATCTAGAAGGCTCATGGGAGTCAATGCACCTTGCAGAGTAGTGGTATTGCATTAGTCCTTGCAGAGTAGTGGTATTGCATTAGTCCACTGACTATACTCATTTGTACTACATCACTGTATTTTGTACTACTTGTAGTTTCTGGTTAGTTTTGAAGGGAGGCCCCATGTAGAATGCAGGAACCCAACCAGCAGGTGACTGGGGCATGATTGATCATGAAGGGGGTCCTTTTTCTGACCCAGAAAGTTATTTGAGGACACCCCTGGTTACAACTTTTTTCTGCTCTTCAGGTAGGAGCTGTAAGTCCAGGAGATTCTCCAGATTACACAAACAGCTCTGAGAAATTATTATTTTTTAAACTGTCAACTTTCATTATTAACAAGAACTGGAGGCTTAAAAACATTCCATTTGTCGAAATGCAATCTAGATACCTCTTTGAGGGACTGAAAACCATGCCCATATATTCATTAGGAGAGCTTCTTCTCTTTTCTCTTGGCTTGCTCTATTTTTTTTTTCCTGATGTCTGATCATGGTGGACATTGCTTGGTTTTTTAACTGCATTGTTTCCACAAGATTTTGTAGATTCTCCATCTTATTCTGTAATTTCCTGCAAGCATTTTCTCTGGATTCCCCTGTCTGAATCAAAGCAGAGGTGCTGAAAGAAACACTTCTACTGTGGCCGTAGCTGTGGCTTCTGGGGGGCAGCAGTTCTTCTTTAGACTGGACCGTCATTCCAAGGATGGTACAGGAGATGCCTTAAGGTCATTCAAAGGAGCAGTTAGCAAGGAGTGCACAGGAGATCTATCTTTGTATTGGTCCTCAAAGGAGGGTTTCTTTGAAGAGGTATAGTGAGTGGAGAGTTGGGACACACTGGACGTAAAAGGGAAAATCGATTCTTGATCTTCGGGATCCCCAGTATGTCTGAGGAATTTTTAACTCCATGCCAACAGGGAGGTTCTTACCTAGTATTCTTATTTTAGATATTAAATAAATTGGTGATGCCTCAAAACAGGAGCTTGTGCTTCTCCCCAAAACTGATTCAGAGCTAGCTCTAGAGAAGGAGACCTCCTGCTTTCCCATTGACTTTGCTTGTCAAAAGGTGAACACAAGACCCGAGACTTTACAACTGTCATAAATATATATGCCAGTTCTCCCATGAGCTGTTCAGAGCATCCAGTAGTAGTGGGAGGTGCTTCAGTCTCTGCATATCTAGGCTGGGCTTAATTTGTGAAATGCTCCTCCTCCTCCACAGGTCTCCTTCCCAGCGTTCCCCAGTTTTGGCTCAGCCTCGTTGTGGATAGGCAGTGCTTTTTGTACTTCATTGGCCGAAACAGGAGTATTACTCAGCAGGTTTGGATATAGTCCAGTTCGTTCTTTCAGGCTTTTAGCCTCCAAATCAATTTATGATCTCCCAACATTAGCCCCCTCCATCTGGTTGTTGGAGATCATTTGCATTTTCGGGCAGCGCTGTTTCGTGCCCGAAGCAGTGGGCGGCTTCGGCATTGCTCCGAGCCCCCCCCCCCATCCACTTGTTTTATCCCCTGCCATTGTGATTCCGCATTGCCTTTTTCTATCTCGGCAATAGAGGCGTGGGCATTTTCACTCTTACCCGAGTCATATCATTGAGTTTTCCCCCTCAGAACGCCGTCTTGGTGTGGAAAGCAGTAAGAATTCTTTCCACCACCACCCCGTTCCTTTTAGCCACAAGGAGAAGCCATTGGAGGCATTTCTCCACACAGTGAGAGTTTGTTGCTGGGAAGCGCATACGCACCAAAAATAACGGCCATTGTTTTTGCCTTTGCCCTATTTGTAACTCGAGCTGTGTGAGGTAGTTTTTCTTCCCGATCAGAGGTTTTTCCCTTCTGATAACCTAAGGAATTATTACACCTCATTTTCTTATTAGATTCAAGGCCATCCGTGTATTATTGTTGGCTTAACCCTCACAGCCTTACCCAGCGGCAGGGTTGCCATCTGGCCATTTTTAGGGCCAAATTCGAGAAATCTGGCCGTATAGAAATGTGTTTGGCTGTGAAAAAAATCATGTCTCTGGCCAAATAAATTTGGCTGGAAATTTGGTCGTATTAAAGTTTCTTGGCCTTGAAATTGAAATTTTGGCTGAATACCAGTTTTCAATACAATATATTTGCATGAAAATGATTATCAGATCGTCTGAAAACCTCTGAAAAAGGCAGCCTGCTGCTGTTGCGGAGCGATGCAGAGCAGAGCAAAAGCTGGCTGGAGGCTCGCTGGAAGGCACCCGGAGAAGCTGGAGCCCAAGGCTTTCTGCTGCCGCTGCCGCTGGAAGCGTGGGGAGGGTGGGGGGAAGTGTGCACTATGCCTTTAACGCCTGGGTCCAGAGTAAGGAAGGGAAACTCTAGGCGCGATTAAAGTTCAGCTCATGGAGCTGATCAGTGCTGGTTGCAGTTTAGCAGAGTTGGAAATGTGAAAGCAAGAAGCAGGCTCCGTTCTTCCCCCTTTCTTTTTCTTTTCTTCTCTCTCTCTCCCTCTCTCTAGTCCTCTCCCTCCCCTTCTCTCTTTTTCCTTCCCTCTCTCTCCCTCTCTCTCTCTCTCTCTTCCCCCTCACACACCTCCACGCCCCCCCCCCCCCCCCCACAGCAATCATGTGCTCCTCTCTGCCTTATCCAGGTAAGAAGCTCTTCGGATTCAATCGGGAGGAGGGGAATGGTGGAGGGGGGGTTTCGGGAGGTTCGTCTGAGTGTTGCTGGGGGTTGGGGGGCGCATCAAGGGCGAGAGGGCCCTGGATGTGAGTAAAGAAATGCAGAAATTCCCATGACGTCACATCATGTTGTCAAATAAAGACTTATTTTTAATTATTTGATTATTTAAAAACAGTTAAAAAAACAAAAAACAATATATCCTCATGTTATATTGCATAAAAAAAAATTGGCAGGAAAATTTGGCCATGAGAGAAAATAATTTGGCCGAATTTGGGTGTATTTTGACTTGAGTTTGGCCGCAGAGCCAAGCTGCGATCTGGCAACCCTGTCCAATGGCACAACAGCAAGCACCAGGCCCGTGTCCGCCTGTGCAGGGAAGCTGTTGAAGGCGTCCCTTTATTATCTTGGCCTTTCAGGCATTCTTAATTTAACTGTTTGGATATTCACTCTACCATGCTGTTGCTCTATTAATTTTGGATATAAATATATATCTATCTATATATGTATATTGGTGACTTTCTTCACTCCAACAACAATAACAACAACAACAACAATAATAATAATAATAATAATAATATATTCAGTATTCATATCTTACTAAGGAAAGATATTATTACTATGATACGACTCAGCTTATATATACATATATCCTAAAAAACAAACAAACAAAAAAATAAAGGGACAAGATATTATCAGGGCAACTGGTTCCTTCTTGGATCAGGTCCCTGGGCGTGTCAACTGCCTCAACAGTATCGCTTTGAATAACGAGCATACTACATCTCTTTCAATTCAAAATAGCAGGCGGTAGTAGCTCTCAACCCTCAACATCAAAGGTCAAAGCTAAATCTCAGCACAAATCCAAGCAGACAAAAGCTACAGAAAAGGATGCCAACATGCGCCATAAAGCATTAGCAAAGCAATTGGAGAGGTGTGCAAGGGAGGCACACAGGGCCTTACAGGACCTTCTGCCCCCAGTCCAGTACCGTCTGCCTCTTCCCACCCTCCTCCTCTCCTAGGTCTCTCCCTCTCATCCAGACATAGCTTGGTTTTCCAGAGTCAACAGGCCCAGTTACCTGGAACACAAGCCATGCGAAGGGCTCCTGAAGCTACATTCACTCTGACGGCTACTGGTCTTCGACAGGACGACATTCTCCCAGAGGAAGTTCCAGAGAGAATGAAGGCATGGATGGAGCTGGCAATCCACCAGGGAATTGCAGCAGATCTTCAACATGCAGTTCTGACCAGAGAACGCCCGGTAACCACTGACTATGATTCTCAATCTCTGAGATTGTTGACCAGATCGGAGCAACACTATACCCAGGTACAGGGGAACATGCCCCTCCAGGAGCCGCAGGAGGAGGAGGAGGAGGAGGCAGGGGAAGTGGATCATATTGATCAAATGGAACAGATTGGCTCAGGATCAATACATGACAATGACCCAGCCCTGTCAGAATCAGACCCCCCAGACATCCCCATGTCTGAGGATGAGGGCCTTATTCCTGATCAACCAGTATTTTCAGACTTATTCCGCCCACAACTATTCAGTTCACTTTTGTTTAAGGCAAAAAACATTGCACGCCTGAACAAGTTGGCCCCTTCTACCACTCCAACTCCTTCAGAAATAGAACCAGAAGATTTAATTTTCAACCAACCGGTAGTCGAGGTAGATGTGATTCCAGTTCCTCACGTTTTCAGACCTGGTAGAAAAACAGTGGGCGTCTGCAGCGGTGCACCCTGCCCCCACGGGATATGACAGGAAATATTTTAGTTTGGCCCCTGATTTCTCAAAATTGTTGAATACTCCCAAGGTAGACGAACCTATCGTGGGATTAGCATCCTCGTCCTCCTTTCCCAGTGGAGCGCTGGAGGCTTTAAAGCCGGAGGAGAAACAAGCCGAGATTTCCCTATGCAGGGCCCATCAGTCTGACGCGTGGGCCATCAGAGCGGCCACGGCTGCTTCCTTCTTTACCCGTGCTTCTTTCAGGTGGCTCCATCTCTTACGAGAGCATGTCCATAATTCCAATATTAGAGCGCACTAAGATATTGCAAAACTTATAGCAGCCACTGAATTCTCAGCTGATGCAACTTATCATGCGTTCAAGTTTTCAGCCAGGGCCATTACTTCACATGTTACAGCGTGACGCTTACTATGGTTAAAACACTGGCAAGCAGACTTTAAGCACAAATGCAAGCTGGCTTCATCCCCAATTGCAGGAGACAGACTGTTTGGCCCTGTCCTTGATCCGCTACTAATTGAAACCCGAAACAAAAAGAAAATTCTTCCTTCTTTTTTTCAGAAGTCAGATTCTAGAAACCCTCTGTCCTTTCGGAGGGGATCCTTTCAGCCCTTTTACCAGGAATCCTTTTCACCCAGATACCAGAGACCCCCATCATTCAGACCAGGGCAGCAATCAGACAGGTCCGACTTTGGGGATAGGAGCAGAAGGGGTGGTCAATCCAAGATATCCTTTTGGGGAGCAGGAAACAGGTCCTTTCGGCATCTAAGATAACTCCCTGGACCTGATTCCCATTGGTGGACGCCTTAAATTATTCGCGGACCAATGGGACTCCTCAACCTCTGATTCTTGGGTCAGAGACACAATTAGATTTGTCCTTGCACTGGAGTTTCAATCCACTCCCCCAGATTCTTTCATGTGATGCCCTCTTTCCAGAGACCTGGTTAAACGTAATCTCATGGAAACAGCTATCCAACACCTACTGGACATACAAGCCATCCAGCCAGTAGCCACCAACCAACGAAGGCGAGGTTTCTATTCACATCTTTTTGTTGTTCCCAAAAGTTTAGGGGGGTGGAGAGCAATATTGGATCTGAAACGTCTCAACCGTTTCTTAGTATATTGCAAGTTTAAAATGCACACCCTGCAATCTATCTTACTTGGCATCAGAAAAGGTGACGTCCTCAAGTCCATAGACCTGACAGAGGTGTACCTATATATTGCTATTCGGCCTTCCCACTATAAATTTATGAGATTCTGTTATAATAGCCACCATTTTGAATATGTGGACCTTCCATTCGGACTAGCTTCTGCCCCCAGGACCTTCACGAAGGTTCTCGCAGCTCTAGCTGCTCATCTCCATGATATCCCTGTACGACTCCAGTGTTATTTTGATGACTTCTTGATTTTGTCATCTTCCGCTCATCGAGCAGTCAAAGATACTCAGAACACATTACAATCCCTACAACAACATGGGTTCTCAATAAATTGGAAAAAGAGTCATTTAACACCATCGACTCAGTTAATCCATCTGGGACTAGTCATAGATACGGTGGAAGGCAAAGTTTACTTGTCACCAGATAGACTAAATAGCATTCAGCAATTAATCAAGGACATCAGGGGTCTTAAGAGGGTGTCCCTAGCGGAACTGTCAAAATTGTTAGGCAAGATGATCTCATGTATCTCTATCATCCCTTGGGCCTGGCTCCACACTAGATCTCTACAGTGGTTCCTGCTCCCGTACCAGCGCTCTGGCCGAAGCAACTTCAAATACAAGGTCAAGGTACCTTCAAAGGTCCTCATATCTCTCCTCTGGTGGACCAGACCTGTCATCAACAGAGGCTGCCTCTTCAAGGAGCCACACAGATTTACCATCACCACTGATCCCAGCCTGTTCAGGCCAAGCTTTGGTATGTCCCACTACTGGATGCTCTGAACAGCTCATGAGAGAAAGGGCATTGGTACTTACCTGACATGCCCATTCTCTTTGAGCTGTGAAGAGCATCCAGCCCCAGCCTTTTTTTCCCGTCTGGTGGGGTCCTGTTTTGGCCAATGAATTGTTAGGACAGTGAGGACGAGGGCAGTTATTTCTCTCATCTTTGCCAAAACTGGGGAATGCTGGGAAGGAGTCCCATGGAGGAGGAGGAGCGTTCCACAAATTAAGCCCAGTCTAGACATGCAGAGACTGAAGCACCTCCCACTACTGGATTTTAATACCAGTCTGAACTTTGCTCTATACAGCTGGACTAAATGGCCTTGTGCAAGTCTCCTTCCTTCACCCACAGGTTTTCCTATTGCGTGGATTTAATCAACACATCTCCTGTTTTATCTGCATCCTTGCTGATTGTTGATATTCTCAAAAGGTGCATGGATTTAGCAGATGGAATCCCAGATGTATTTCTTCCTGCAATTACAGTGTGTCAGAATGGATTGTTAGACTCTCAGGTTGCGGAAATCTCCCTGCAAAACCTTAAAGTATATACTTGCTTTAAATTAAATTATTTGCAAGACTATTCTCTAAAAATTTACTTGTTGCTAACTTTTTTTTATGATACTGTTTGCAGATGATAACACCCTCTGACTCAGGTATTTTTTTTCTTAACAGAAAAAAGTCAAGGGACTAGAGCTAAAACATATTTCAAAGCATCCGATTTAATTTGGGGTGTGCAACATTACTAAAATTGTATTAAACTTTTTGCGTTTGCAGACAGGTAAGTTTGATCCTGCCAGGTTTTCTTCTATGTGAATGTGTTGTATAAGTAGTCCTTGACTTACAACCACAACCGAGCCCAAAAGTCCTCTTGCTAAGTGAAACATTTGTTAAGTGAATTTTGCCCCATTTTACAACCTTTCTTTCCACAGTTGTTCAGTGTGAATCACTGCAGATGTTAAGTTAATAACATGATTGTTAAGTGAATCTGGCTTCCCCATTTCCCATTTGCTTGTCAAAAAGTCACAAAAAGTGATCATGTGACCCCAGCAGTGGTGGTATTGGACTGGTTCCCTCTGCCACTCTGCTGTTGGGCTCCCATACTCTCATCATCATCATCATCATCATCATCATCATCTTCATCATTATTATTATTAAAATAAACTTTATTAAACAGTAAAAAGTATTTACATATTACAAAACATTTAGTTTAAAACAAAACCAAGACAAAAGAACATATCCAATAAACATAAAACATGTACGAATACATTTCTAATTGCTTAAACGGTATATTTCTATCAGACTATTTTCTAATGCTTAACTCCTCTATCTTAATAATGCTCCTATTATAACCTCTGTGTATTTTCCCTTCCCTATCTATTCACTCACTGGTTTCTATCTTTTATCCAATTATACCAGTTTTCCCAAACTGTAAAATATTTTGAGTCTTCCTTATCCTTTAGCTTTTAAGTGAGTTTATCCATTTCCACGCAGTTGTCGATCTTCTGAATTATCAAAGTATCCGTTGGTATTTGATCACTCTTTCAATATTGTGTTAAAGCTATCCTTGCTGCAGTAATTCTATGTAAAATTAAGTATTTTGTTTCTTTTGCAAATTCACCTACTCACTTTTATCAACTGAATGTTAAGCGCAGTTGCTTTGCGTGGCACGGAATAGTGCTGCATGGCAGCTGCTGAAGCCACAGGATCATGCAGGCTTGCAGGAGTTGAGTTAGAACGCCTCTGCACCTGCACAAATGCCTCTATGCCTGGGCAAAGTGTGTATTTAGTGTGCGTGTGCACACAAAGTATGTGCACGCGTGTAAAGTGGGCCCACCAAGCCACCCTCACCAAACCAGTGGCAACAATATTTGAATCCCACCACTGGACCCCAGGGCACTACAACGGTCATAAATGTGAGCTAGTTCTTAAGTGTCTGAATTTTGATCATCTGACCATGAAGATGATGTGGTCATAACTCACTTTTTTCAGTGCCGTTATAACTTTGAATGGTCACTAAATGAACAGTTGGAAGTTGAGAACTATCTGTGTTATGTGATGCACAGATCCACAGGGTAATTTTGTTACAGTGAAAAGCAATTTTTGCTCTGCCTGCCTGTGGTGCCATGTTTTGAATAGAATAGAACAGAACAGAACAGAACAGAACAGAACAAATACTTTATTGGTCAAGTGTGATTAGACACACAAGGAATTTGTCTTGGTGTAAATACTCAATAGACATAAAGGAAAAGTACATTCGTTAAGAATCAAGAATCATAACGTACTACACTTAATGATAGTCATAGGGTACAATAAACAATCAAACATACTAGGAAACAGTCAATATAAATCGTAAGAATACAGGCAACAAAGTTACAGTTCTACAATCACAAGTGGGAGGGAAGGGGTGATAAGGAGTGATGAGATTAACAGTAATAGTAGTAGTGTACACTTTGTAAATAGTTGAACAGTGTTGAGGGAATTATTTGTTGAGCAGAGTGATGGCTTTCGGGAAAAAACTGTTGTTGTGTCTAGTTGTGTCTAGCATCATTTTGAGGGAAGGAGTTAAAACAGTTTATGTCCGGGATGTGAGGGGTCTGTAAATATTTTCACAGCCTCTTTTGACTCATGCAGTATACAGGTCCTCAATTGAAGGCAGGTGGGTAGTAATTGTTTTTTCTGTAGTCCTAATTACCCTCTGAAGTCTGTGTCTGTCCTGTTGGGTTGCAGAACCAAACCAGACAGTTATAGAGGTGCAGATGATAGACTCAGTAATTCCTCTGTAGAACTGGATCAGCAGCTCCTTGGGTAGTTTGAGCTTTTTGAGTTGGCGCAGAAAGAACATTCTTTGTTGTGCTTTTTTGATGATGTTTTTGATGTTAGGTGTCCATTTTAGGTCATGTAATATGGTAGAACCTAGAAATTTGAAGGTCTCTACTGTTGATACTGTGTTGTCTAGTATTGTAAGAGGTCGTAGTATGGAAGGGTTTGTTCTAAAGTCTACCACCATTTCTACGGTTTTGAGTGTGTTCAGTTCCAGATTGTTCCGGTTACACCACAAGGCAAGTTGTATAACCTCCTGTCTGTATGCAGATTCACCGTTGTTTCGAATGAAACCAATCACTGTTGTGTCATCAGCAAACTTCAGTATTTTAACAGATGGATCGTTTGAGATGCAGGGAATATATAGGCAGAAGAGAAGAGGAGATAGCACACAGCCTTGGGGGGGGGGGGCTGTGCTGGTTGTACAGGTATCGGATATGATTCTGCCTAGCTTCATCTTCTGCTTCCTGTCTGTTAGGAAGCTTATGATCCACTTACAATGTGTTCAGGTACCACTGGTTGGTTTAATTTACTTAGAAGTGTGTCTGGAATGATGGTGTTGAATGCTGAACTGAAGTCTATAAAGAGGACCCTTGCGTAGGTCTTTGGAGATTCAAAGTGTTGTAGGATATAATGCAGATTCTTTTCATTTGAAAAAATAACATTTGAACTATTTGAACATTTGAACTATTCATTTGAACTATTCTTTTCATTTGAAAAGGTAACGTGTAATATTTATGCATATCAATCATACTATTAAAATCTCAAATTTTTCCATAATTACCTACCTACTCTTATTTAGG
Source organism: Laticauda colubrina (assembly GCA_015471245.1). Lineage (NCBI taxonomy): Eukaryota > Metazoa > Chordata > Lepidosauria > Squamata > Elapidae > Laticauda > Laticauda colubrina. The sequence continues at coordinate 17,698,847 of BLBF01000002.1, forward strand.
GAATAAAAATCTATTAAAGAATGCATTTATTTTAGTCTAAAATCAGATATTTAAAGCTGTAATCTAAAGCTTTCTTTAATAAATCTTAGACACTGTAGGTTTGGAGGATACTATTGGTCTTTGTTCAGTTAGTTGTGAAGGAACAAGTGTGTGTTTGTGGGGGTTTAAAGACTCCCAGTCAAACTGCAATATAAATGACGATATGAGACTGGAACCTGTCAACCAGGTGAATGTGATATAATTTTAATTTTTACTTCTCCAAAATTCTAAAATTGTAGAACTTAATTATTTTATTATATTAGGCTGTGATCAATTCTTCCTTTTCTTGCTGACATAATTGCCCTTATCTTTGACCATTTTCCCCTATTTTATATGCTAAACAATAGTATCCTAATAGTGAATTCTACTACATTGTTCCTTTAGTTTCCTTTCCTTTTGTGATGATCCATGGCGTGGCACAAAGACAACACAGTCACATAAGTAAGAAAAGTCCCTTTAATACTTCTAACTTTGCCCCCACTGTCCAGTTACCTTCGGCTGGAGAAAAAACTCTCTCAAGAACAGTCTTTAAGTGGAGGAAATTCAATCTGAAAACAGTAATATAAACTATAAATAAAAATCTACACAAACCATGCTGCAGCCATTAACTGGACAGGGCAGACTTCAAAGGCCAACAAAACACACACAGTTGGGAAGACACCAGGAACCCAGATAAGCCTTGACAATAATAGATAACTCACAATTTGCATCCAACAAGTTGCTGTGCACCGTTTCCCTTTTTAAACACTGTGTTCCCAGCTGCAGCTAATAAAGGGAGTCAGGGCCCTTTCCTCCCTTGTAAGCCACGTTGTTCCCTTCTTTGTTCCTCCCTGTGTGCCCTAGGAAGAAGAGGGGGTGGGCCTGGATCTTCCTCTGAATTCCCTCTTCCCTGCTCTGCCCAGCCGGACTCTGCCCTCCCCAGTTTCTTCCACAGCCAATGGAGCCGCACTTCCACTTCCTGTCAGCTGCTCGGCCTCCCCCTCGGAGTCAGATTTTTGCTTCAGTTTGCTATTATATTCAAGTTTTTAAAAAACTATTTTCTTTCATTTTTAAGTATGTTAACATTAATTGAAAATTTTTAATCAATTGACAACAAGTGAGATGCTATCTGTTGAATTGTATTGATAAGAATAGAACAATTTTAGAAGAGAGTATTTGCAAAATTATTAATCTTACACCAAAACAATATAATAATTGGCATGGTGGTTGATATATTTCCTTTTGGGATAGATGATGGATGGCTAGATAGATGGATGGATGGATGGATGGATGCGATACTAGTCTCTTCAAAAACCAGGTTAAGGATGAAGCTTTGTAAAAAAGTAGTCTTTTTACAAGCATTATAATTAGAATTCTATTAATATCCAGAACAAAGATCAATCAGTTTAAAATGTTTTTATACAGGGGGTATTTATTTTGAACTACTTTGACTTAACTAGCAATGAGAAACATAGTGTCCTTCGAATTCTGATGTTTGAACTTCCATCAACCCAAGCCATAATGACTAGTTCTAATGAAGTATAGGAACCATTGTTCAAAATGAAGGATAAGAATGTAAAGCAATGTTGCTCATCTGTTTCAACTTTAAGATGGGTGAACCTCAACTCCCAGAATTCCACAGCCAGCATATGATTGTTTCAATCTAAATTGAGACTACGAGTTGTAGTCCCCTGTCCCCCCCCCCCCCCCACTTATTCAGGAAGCCAACTGGGTAAAGGCCCTGTCACACTGGCCGACGGATGCAAAACGTTTGTAAAAAGGACACAGCGGATGAGTAAAATGTTCTATCCGTTGTTATCCGCTCTCAAAAGGGGCAAAAATTTGCATAACCAGAGCGGATAACACGGAAAGGAATGGACGGGGGGAGGATGCAGGGCAGATGGAAAGCGGATGCGGAACGGAAGCCTAGCGGATGGAAGCGGATGAGAGCGGATAGGTCCCCTCTGCGAACGTTTTTTCCGTTTTTATGCTTTGTTTGCGAGCTGAATCCGCTTTCATCCTTTCTCCGTCCATGCTACTAACGCTGCACGTCTGTTCCGCGTCCGTTTCACTTCCTCCCTGCGTCCATTTACTGCTGGAGCGGATTTGAGTTGCGCGGATGCGCAGCGGATGCCTAGCGGATATAGCGGATGAGCAACGGGTGACAATGGATGCAGAGCGGATGTCCCCCGTATGCCTAGCGGATGCAGAACGGACGCATTGGATACATTTTCCGCTCAAAAGTTTTGAGCAGCTCAAAACTTTTTGAGCGGATGAAATGTCAATAGACGGATGCTGGACGGATAGAGAGGATGAAAAACGGAGGCAGTGAGTACAGAACGGATGCATCGCGTTAACCAATGGATGGCAAGTGTTTCTCTCCATTTTACATCCTCTTTCCATCCGTTGGTGCAGTGTGACATGTCTCAATTTTAGGCCAGTCTCAATTTTAGGAAAGAGGCAGAAGCAAACCACTTCTGAAATTTGCTTCCCCCCAAAACTGCAGCTACTTGTCCAGGAGTCAGTGCTGGTTTGAAGATCCTCCTCCTCCCAAAAACAAGTTAGGTTTAGGGAAAATGTGTCCTCTTGACCTTCCTTGTTTCCTTCTTCACTTCTCACAATCCTTTACCAATAGCCACCAGGCTGGGAACTAAAAAGTTTGTTTTTGAAGGTAGTGGTGGTTGGGGCTAAAAGATGCTTTTTGTTTGTCAGAACAAAGCAGTCTGACTTGGGTGTTCAGTTTGCTTTTGTCGGCCTCTATATATTGCTTTTGTTCCTTGGTTCCTAAAGATACCTATTTCCATGTCAAGTTTAACAAGCCTTGATTATTAAATTGAACATTGCTCGAGCTCTATATACAGTCGGGAACTTTTGGAACTGAAGTCCTGATAACATTGGAATGCATCAAGCTGAGGCCTATGATAGGATTAGAACTAGGTAATTGATGTGAAAATTCTTTAAATATCTGAAAGAGCCATAGGCATGTGACATGGCTGGTTTTCTTGCAGCCAGGCTATCCTTTGCTTTATGGCATAATAATAATTCCTCATGCGTCGTGAACCTTGCATAAACAAGACCAATAAATTTGTGCATGCATTTGTTTGGATGTTCTTTGGCAATGCCAGGTGTGTTTCTTATTTTCATGCTTGATCCCTTGCTAAAATGAACAATGCTTGCTTACCTGCCAGAAAGAGGGATGGTTAAAAGATGCCAGTACTGGGTTCCCCATCAGTGTGTGATCAATTGCAGGTTTGCCTGTAAGGGGAGCGTTGTTAGTTAGCATCCTGGCACCACCATGTTATTTCTTCATTTGAACTCTAGTCTCTGATTGTGCAAAGAAGCCATGATGGATATTGACTAAACTAATCTTGACTGTATGTTTAATCACAGTACAGAGCAAGGGAAGTGGATAATATTTCGGAGAGCAGCTACAGAGGGAATGGGGGGTGGGAAGAACATTGCAACAAAAGTAAACTGAGCCTTGGCTATCCTTTGGGGACACTGTCACAGTTTGTTATTGCATTAAGGTAGGAGGAGCTGCCAAGGAAAAACCGCTGTACAATTAAATGGGGCTGTTAACAGCCCGGCTGAGTCAATTCATTAATGACAATGGATTATTCCAGCTCCTGCTATCCCACCCCCCTTCCCCTCCAAGCTCTCCTGGATGATTTTGTCTTAAAAAGACAAAGGCAGATGGGAAGGGAGGAGTCAGCATTTTGGTAGAAATCCCAGATCGTTTTCTTATTCGTATTTAAAGCAGGATTTCCCATTTGACAAGTTTAAGTTGTATGGAGTTCAACTCCCAGAATTCCCCAGTCAGCATGGCTTTAGAATGTAGAATTCTACCTGATACATACAGCAAAGATTTAAAATATTTGATTGTAAATGTATTAACAGCGGCTAGGATTGTATTTGCTAAAAATTGGAAAAATGAGAAAATACCATCGCAGGAGGAAACTATTAAGAAAATACTGGAATGTGCTGAAATGACTTGACATTTGAAATTAGAGAACAAGAGAGTAAACGATTTTACAAAATTTGGGACCTTTTCTATCAATGGCTAGATAACAAAATATAATAATAGAATATGTAGAATTTTAGAAAATAATGAATATATAAAGATGTATTTCTTTCCTTTTTATTATTATTATTATATATTAAATGTTTTTAGGATAGATTTGGGAGGACTATATGAATTGTTATAAAATAAACTAAATAAAGTATAGTTATCTCACAAAGTATGAATGAACAAAATTACAGTCAAATGATTGACTAATAATAATACTAGGGTATTCAATTTTTGATTGATAATATGAGTTATTATGTAATGTAACTGTGACTATGAAATCGATGCACAATTTTTTTTTTAAACCAACCGATATACTGCTTGTGCACTTACGGAAGAAAGTTGGATGTTTTTATGCTTTGTTTGTCTTTGTTTGTCTTTAAAAATCAATAAAACTTACCAAAAAAAAAAAAGAATGTAGAATTCTAATTTAGAATTTGGAATACAGAAGAAGTATCTGCATTGCTACGTCCTCAATGGATCATATATTCTCCATGTGTTAATTAAATACCAGTACATAACACTGAACATTCTTCTTCCAAATTCTGAATTGTTTAGCTGCTCAATGCAGGTTAATCCTTGATTTATGACCACAATTGAGCCCAAGACAGTTGTTAAGTGAGGTTTGCTCCATCTTGCAATAGCACTGTAGCAATAGCACTTAGACTTATATACCTCTTCATGGTGCTTTACAGCCCTCTCTTAAGCGGTTTACAGAGTCAGCATCTTACCCCTAGCAATCTGGGTCTTCATTTTACCCACCTTGGAAGGATGAAAGGCAGAGTCAACCTTGAGCCAGTGAGGATCGAACTCCTGGTGATGTGCTGAATTAGCCTGCAATACTGCATTCTAACCACTGCGCCATCACAGCTCTTACAACCTTTCTTGCCACACCTATTACGTGGCAGTAGTAACAAGTTAGTAACACAGTTGTTAAATGAAGCTGGCTACCCCATTTGACTTTGCTTATCAGTAGGTCACAAAAGATGATCACATGACTATGAGACATGGCAGCAGTCAAATAGATGCCAGTTGCAAAGAATTGAAATTTTGATCATGTGACTCTAAGGATGCTGCAATGGTCATAAGTGCAAAAAACATGAATAAGTCTCTCTTTTCAGTGCCATTATAACTTTGATCACTAAATAAATGGTGACAAAAAGAGGACTACCTATATTCTGTTATGTTGCTTCCTGACAAACAGCTCTGGATTCTTTAAATTTTTATTAAAACTTTGATGAGGCAAAGGGTGGTTTATCAGCCTTCCATCCTTGCAAGGTGGGTAAAATGAGGACCTAGATTGTTTATTATTTGTTGTTTATTATTTATTATTATTTAATTAAAATGCTTACACACTGTACAATCCCCTGGAATGCATGAGGGCTATGCCTCTTTTTAAGAGTTGATGATTGTGCTAAACAAGCAGGAAGAAAGATACACTATGTTAAAACCTTAATGCAGGGATTCCCAACCTCTGGTCCTTGGTCCATGACATGCAAGAACCCGAGCTGCTCAAACAAGTGGAGCCCTATCCGCAGGATGCAGGCAGCATGTGAAACCACACCCCGTCTGGTCCTCTAAAAAAACCTCTGTCCACAAAATCGGTCCCTGGTGCCCAAACAGTTGGGGACCACCGCCTTAATGGGTCAAATGATGTGGCTAATGTTCTGATTTCTCTTGCTGGCTCATGCATAATTCTATGTAGATGATTGAAAAAGGCCCCTATTCTTTATATATGCACCCTTTTCTTATACTCTATCCATACTATTGTCAGGGTTCCTGTGATTGCCTTAATTAAATCATGAGCCTTGAGCCAAGCTTCAAAAGAATTCAAAAGATTTATTAGGAGCAACATGTCAGGCATTATCCCAGTTGAAGCCAACTCTGACACATATGATTTATAGTCACCTATGACCCTATTTCCCCCCTTCTCCCTCATATTCCATATTTGATTCCATATTTCTATTTTTGGACCAAAAATAGGGGAGTTTCACTCCCCTCTCCGATAAATAATCTAACTAGTCTAAGCATCATAAAGGCATTATGATTACAGTTATGATTATTTTCTTAACTCTTAGGGGTGGTTTCTTTATTCTTCATGTGATAGAATATGTGTTGTGCCAATTGGAATTATAATGCCCTAGGCATATTTTTAGTGTACAACTATTTAACTTCTAATTATTAGGATCAAATGTATACATGGAAATATGCTCTATGAGTAATTTTATATTGAGTGGACAAGACATAGATGGAAAGAAGCATTCAAAATCAGCCATGTGTGAAAGAGCTTGGCTGTGGAAATACTGGTAAAGTTCAGATATTTCAGAAAAACCAAATAAAAACAAAGTACAGCTGTTTTCCACAGATGTTGCAAATGGAAAATCAGAGGAAAAAAAGTGAACTTCCCAGAAGAGTGCTATTAATTCCTGATACATTTGAAATTACTTTGAAGGAGGTAGGAGAGACATTTTTTTTTGCAAATCCTGTGTGTAAAATTGTTTCTGAACTGTAAGTTGTTAAGTTGGCTAGAGTAATCCCAGAGCAAGATGAGCAGCAAATAAATTTAATAAATAAATAATTAACTGTATCCCACATACAAAATCCCTTAAATACATAATGTGACTTGTTTACATACTGCACGAAATTGAAATGCAAATGGGGTTGGTAAATAATCCATGGCTTCTACAGCAGTGGACTGCAGATTGAACTATAAATTGTTACTGATTTCTAATTGTGCCTGTGACTTAGCACAACGTGACAAATAGCATGATTTGTGTTTTCCTGAATGGTGAGCAATGTTTTCCACTACTTTTTAGTGTTAAGCTCCCAAACGTTCCAAGAAGTGCCAGAAAAAGTCAGGAAAAAAAAATCAATAAATCAAGAATTGCTCAAGAACCAGTAAACAATCCATACTGGGAAGTCTATCTTTTGAGCTACTTCTGGTGGAGTCAATGAAATATGGGTAAAATAGAGCATGACAAAATTAGTATAGTTTCCCATAGTACATACTGGGATAGGTTTGCAAAATAGAAACATGATGCCTAACCTGACAAAGCTGTATGTGGCTTCATGAATCATATCAGAGGTGCAGATATATTTCTAATTCACTCAGATTATTTTAACAAATCTGGAGGTTTGTTTGGAAGCTGCCCCAGTATTAAGTATCTGATGGAGTAGGTTGCTGAAAGTCACACGTGCACAAAATCTCGGTGTCTTTTTTTTTTTGGTAATTGCTTCTTGGTGCTCCAGGCTGCTTAATAGTAAGGGAGAATCGTAAACATAACATAAATAAGGCCAATTTTCAAACTGCAAAATTCCATTGCCAAGTAGTCCTTTAATTATCACTGCTAATAGCCACCATGAAAACAGTAGTAAATTGCATCAAAGGTTTATTGAAGGGATAAAAATGAATAAACAAAACAGCATGCCTTGGAGGCTTTTTTGCAAAGTTAAAGCAGAAGCAGAGTTTGAACCTGATAAATAGGTATTAATTGTAAGGTTTCCTTGGAGGACAAATCTGTCTTGCAGACTCTTTTTGGATGGAGGTCGCGCTGCAGTGCTTGAAAGAAAACCGTCTACTTTTATTCAACAGTTACACTTTCAAGCAAAATAATATTATGGATTAATTTATTATGTTCTTAAAAGAAGTGGCGTTCAATTCTCAGACTAGATCTCAATCTATAATACGTGAAAATTTAATACCCGCATTAGTTTTAAAAGATGTGGGCCATCCATCTCCTTTTAAAAGGCTCAGGATGCAGGATTCATTTGTGTGTTTGTCCATTTGTATTACAATGATGCATGTGTCATGGCGACCATGATTGGTTTTTGCTGTTTGACACGACTAAACATAGACTAAACATAGAACGAGTTCATTTGCCACTGTGTAATGCGATACTTCGCAATTGTGTTTACTTTTTATAGTTCAAAGCATTTGGCATCCCTCATCTCAGTTAAAACTTTGTTAGAATTTAGCCTGTAGAATAGGTAGGCCAGGAATATGTCGTGTATTTGCAGCGTTAACACTGTGACAGTAATTTGAATTTTAAATATTCTTAATTTATGTTCATTTGAATATTGATTTGGAAATTTACAGCCTTTGAATTATGAAGTGGATTTGAGGCATCTAACAACTTTTATTGGCACAATTACTACAGGTACTTACAATTATAATTGGGACCAGAATTTTTCTTGCTAAATAAGATGGTTGTTGAGGCAATTGGACTCTTTCAACATTTTTGCCAGGGCTAAGACAATCCCTGCAGTTGTTAAGTGATTCCCATGGCTGTTAGTACATCTAGCTTTCCCCATTGACAGGGGAAGGTCACAAATGGTGATCACATGACCTCAGGATGCTGCAACCTTCATAAATCCATTCTGGTTGACAAGCACCCAAACTTTAATGATACGACTATGAGGATGCTGGGATGGTCCTAAGTGCAAGAATTAGTTTCTAAGTCACTTCCCCCCCAGTGCCCTTGTAACTTTGAATGGCCACTAAATGAATAATTATTTAGTTGAGAGCTTACTACTGTGTTGAATGTGGTTTGTTACAGCAAAAGTTTTTAGGGTTGAAGCAGCGTTTAATTATTTTCTTATAATGCGGTACTTGGAATTTTGAATTCGTCAACAATGTGACTGTTGACGCATTGAAGCTTTTATTAGATTTTGGATACCCTTAAAAGAAAGTGTTGCAGCTGTTGGCAGCCCCCTAGCCCGATTTTGATTGATTCTCAAGGAACTATCCAGGATTAGACCTGTTCAGAAATTGAATGGGAAACACCTGGTAGTTTCAAGGCCATAGGCTAGACTGAGATGATCCAAACATTTCTAGGAAGATAGTAGAACCAAACCTCTTCCTGAGTGTTGCCAAGAAAAGAACCTGTACTCTTCTATGCAATCAACAGGAATTAGGAACTAGTAGTACAGGGAGACCTCAACTTTCAACCATCCGTTTGGTGACTGTTCAAAGTTCTATGGCACGAAAAAGTGACTTATGACCATTTTTACCCTTGCGGCATTGCAGCACCCCATTTTGTTGTGATCAAAATTTGTCAACTGTTCATATTTAGGATGGTTCCAGTGTCCCGTAACTAGCTTCTTTTAACTATGAGTTGTGAGAATCTCCTTAATTTAAAATTTTATTGTAACCTCTCACATCCCTGTGTTAGGTTGGAGATTGGTAGAGACACACACTGAAATTTATTAAGCCAGTCCCCAAATTAGATCCAAACAAAATTCAGGAGAGAAAACCGCTTTTAGACTTTATGCTTGAGGTAGAAAAAAAAATGAAACTCTGATTTTGGATTTTGTTGGTTAGATAGGTTTGTGGTTACAGCAATAGCAACATCACTTAGATTTATATACTGCTTTACAGTCCTCTCTAAGCGGTTTACAGAGTCAGCACATTGCTCTCAACAATCTGGGTCCTCATTTTACCTGCCTCGAAAGGATGGAAGACTGAGTCAACCTTGAGCTTGGTGAGATTCGAACTGCCATATTGCAGGCAGCCCACAGGCAGCAGAAGTAGCTTGCAGTCCTACACTCTAACCACTGCGCCACTGTGGCTCATAGAAATGGCTAGTATATATTATTACATAAAAGTAAAAAATTGGGATTTTTGCTATCATCGTATTCTATTGCACCAAAAGGAGTCGGAAATCAATGCTTTTTCTTTCTTTCCTCCTTTCCTCTCATCCTTCCCTTTTTTCCCTTCCCCTTTCCCTTGATTTCCTGTTATTTTCTTTTGTATTTTTTGCATTTTATATTATATTTGGATAAACTAAGACAAAATTTAAACTTGTATAGAGAGGGTTTTGTTTTTATAGCTAGTCTGTTAACTGGTGCATGTCAAATGTGATCTAGCTGCAAGACTAACCAGGCCGTGAGCTAAGTATATTTTTATTCCCAATTCACTGACTTGTTTAACTAAATGCTTTGTCTTGACTTATGTTTCTTTTCTGAAGAGATGAGATTGTAACATAGCATATTACAGCTTGGCATCTTCTGGATGTATTGGGGTCACAACTCCGATAAATCCCTCATATGTACTGGGCTTTGCTTCCTCTGTAAGTTTCATAAACACTCTTGTATATTTAGGATTCGCTCTGTACCCGTGCTTCGCTATGAAACTATGTGATTGGGCTTAGTTTTCGGGGAGAAAAATAAGGGGAAAAATTGTGCCTCTGCCTACCAGCATCCATCGGTATTCATCTGGCTAGTGTCTGTCAGTGTGTGAGACAGTTGAGGTCTGTTTGGAAACTGAAGCAGTGTTTGCTGTGTGGGCAAGAAGGAGACAGCAAGGAGCCTAAGGGTGGCTTAGCTCAACTGTTCTGTACTAAAGCCGCTTGGTGCTGTGAAACTGAAACTCCTCTCCTCTGCTTGTGTTTTGCATTTGGAACAAATTTCTTTTTAGGTGCAGAGGGAAAGTAGAACTCTTTAGCATCAGAACGTGTTAATAATAATGTAGAAAATACTAATGCTCTGATGATCATTTCAGAAAATCCTTTCTTAGTGAGCACCTAGAAGCCAAGAGGAACGTATGTGCCAAATTTCAAGTTTGTAGGTTTTACGGTTCTGGAGATGTTGTGATGATGCGTGAGTGGTATTTCACTTTATACATCCTGTATATATGCAGGTCTTGGTGTGTTTGGGTCTTTTCCCGTGTAAGATTGTGAGTATCTTGGCAATGTTTCAATGAGGTTCCACTCGCCATCTTCAGGCTGGTGCTTTTGGCTTCATGCTTGTGCGAGCAAAGAGATATAAGAGGTTAACTTCCAGAACCAAGCTGATAAAGCTCAAACTGCAACTGTTTGGAATGTAGATGCAATTTCCAAGTTTCAGTTATCTCTTGTCAACAGTTCTTGATTCTTACGAATTTAGATTACAACAGAGTGTAAGCACACACTCTTCCATCTACATTAAGGCCATCCCAATTTAATGTGGAAGTATAACTCATTATACTTTTCAGGCATATTTTTAGGTTTTCGCGAGTACTTACATGAATGCAGTTCAGCTTCCTTCGGGTATTATCCCACGTCATTGTAATGCTTTAAAAGTTGTAGCAACGTTTCAGCAGAATCTCATCTGCCATCATCAGACTTCTTCTTTATTGAGTTCATCTATGGGTCAGGCTACCACAGCCATTAGTTTTAAATTTGAGGCTAGCCTACTGTTGTGCCAGGATGGTTTTTTCTTCATCATGATTGGTTGGGAGTCTTGGTCTGTGTTCATTGGTCTTGGAGTTTGTTTGTTTAGTGTTTCTGGTTTCTTCTGTTTTCTGGCTTTGATTGGCTGGCAACACTGTGTTCCTGTGTTGGAGGCTTTCAGTGCAGCTTGGCTT
>BLBF01000002.1:17710672-17726047 GCA_015471245.1 Laticauda colubrina
GCAGAATCTCATCTGCCATCATCAGGCTTCTGTATGGATGTGGGTCTTACAGCTCCTGGTTTTTAAATTTGAGGCTGGTTCATTCTGATTGGCTGGGAGCCTGGACCTATTTCATTGGACTTGGAGTTTGATTGATTGGTGTTCCTGGTTTCTCCTGTCTGTTTTGTGGCTTTGATTGGCTGGCAACAGTCTGTTCTTGTGTTGGAGGCTTTCAGTGCAGCTTGGCTGCGTGTGAAGGGACGGCTGCTCTTTATTAGCAAGCTGGGTTTCACCTGGGTGCCTGGTGGGGGGGTTAGGTTGGAGCTTTCAGAGAGAGTCTGTTTTTGCCCAGGTGTTTGCCTGGCTTGTGGCATGGAGATCTTTCTATTTGAGAGTGCAGGCTTCCAAATGATTGACAGTCTGCTGGAATCATCTCTTCTATTCATGCTGTCAGGTCTTTTATACTATATAACAGAAATATATACTTTAAAAGCACTACAATGACGTGGGATAATACCCGAAGGAAGCTAAACAACACACATGTAAGTACCCGCGATAACTTAAAAAAACATATATATATATATATATATATGTTTTCTGAGGTTTTCGCGGGTATTTGTATGTGGATCTTTGGTTATTCGGGTTTTCTCCCGCGTAGAATTGGAAGTATCTAGGCAACGTTTCGATGAAGTCGACGTTTCGATGAAGTCTCGTTCATCATCTTCAGGCTTGTTTCTTCAGCTCTGTGCTTCTCAGAGTAATGATGAATGAGACTTCATCGAAACGTTGCCTAGATACTTCCAATTCTACGCGGGAGAAAACCCGAATAACCAAAGATCCATATATATATATATATATAACAAAATATATATAAAATATGTATAAAAAAACAAAACACACACACACACATATGTGTGTGTGTGTGTGTGTGTGTGCTGTTCAGCTTCCTTCGGGTATTATCCCACGTCATTGTAGTGCTTTTAAAGTTGTAGCAACGTTTCAGCAGAATCTCATCTGCCATCATCAGGCTTCTGTATTGAGTTTGTATGTGGGTCAGGCTCTCATAGCCGTTGGTTTTAAATTTGAGGCCAGCCTATTGCTGTCCCAGGATGCTTTTTTCTTCATCCTGATTAGTTAGAAGTCTTGGTCTGTGTTTATTGGACTTGGAGTTTGTTTGATTGGTGTTTCTGGTTTCTTCTGTCTGTTTTGTGGCTTTGATTGGCTGGCAACACTGTGTTCCTGTATTGGAGGCTTTCAGTGCAGCTTGGCTTCGTGTGAAAGGATGGCTATTATCTATTAGGAAGCTAGGTTTTATCTGGGTGCCTAGTTGAGGTGTGTTTGTAAGTACCCGCGAAAACTTAAAAAAACAAATATCTATATATCTATATCTATATCATAGGGGAAATGTAAAGACAAAGAATGGTTCATGTGTTATACTAAGACATGGCTTGTTTTAGTCATGCAAACACCATTGTCATTTGATTTAAATGTAGCATTAAGATGTAACCAATAGTTTATAATAGAAGGAAAGAGGAGAATGACAAGCAAGAAGGTGGATGAAGTCAGTTATAGTGGCAACGAGTGCATTGTTGGGAGACCTAAAAGAACAAGTTAGGGTTAGATCATCATAGAGAAGAGCTCTATCTAAGTGGTTGCTAGATGTTGAAAAATAATTGATGGCACAGAATCAGTGGTTTATAGACCATAGTAGTTGGGTTCATATATCATTCCAAGCCCAAACCATACCTTTGGGGCAGTATAGAAATGCTTGATTGGTGCTAGATAAGAATAATATTATTGATATTAAGGGGATTGAGATACTCATGATTAACTTAACCCTTATTATATTCATTAGGTTAACTAGAAATCCACATTTGTCTCAAAAACATTGTTTTACATGCACATTATTTTTTCTTCTATTATGTGAGAGGGAAGATGTATTATACAGTGATACCCCAGTACTCATTGTTAATTGGTTCCGGGAGGTACAATGAGTATCAAAAATAATGAGTAACAAACAAATTTTCCCATAAGGAATAATGTAGTGACTCACAAGACACTGACAAGTTCTAGCTTGTGCGTTGAGTACCAAACAAAGATTGAGGCAAAATTTTCGCATCTAAATGCATTGAATACCAAATTTGACGATTTTCAAACCAGTTGAGTCTCAAGATACCACTATACACAGTATTGTATAGGCGTATTTATGTTTGAACTATCAAGTAATTTTACTTTCCCTGACTCTGATATGGACTGTTTTTTATAGACATCTTTGTTGTTAAGTTAAATTATTTTGCTGGAGAAAATCTCATGTAGTGCTTTCTTAGCTAATGTTAGGCAAATTTTCTATTATGTTATGTTCTATTATTTTTTTGGCTTATACAAAGATATATGACAACCGGTCTTGGAGAATAATAAAATGTTGATTGTGATTGTAGCTACTCTGGAAACAGATTTTGCAATGACAGCTTTAGGGCTGCACACAATACAATTTCACAAAATGCTTTTGGAAGGAAGGTAAACTCATTTTCTATTTTCTGGAGGAAATTTTTGTTTTAAGTTTTGTTTTTTTTTTAATGAGAGGACCTTAAAAATGGAAAGTTGTAAACCTTCCCTTGGAAAGAATTAATTTTTTTCTAGAAATAGCTTTGGAAACAATATGTTTTTCTGGAGCATTTACATGCTTGAGCCCGTGAATGCTGATTTAATGTTGCAGGCTTTGTCTGCAAAGCTGTATCTCTCACACGCATACCCATCCATACATGCCAATGTTTGGTTGCTGAGAGAGAAAAACAGAGCTACAAATATTTAATGCTGAACTTAATTTAGATGCAACTGTGGCCAGAATGGAAGCTTGTTGGCGGGAGGGAGAGGATCTCAAGGAAATGACTTAACTAATAACTAATTCAAACTTGACACAAAAAACCCCCTCAACACAGGAATTTTGGAGAAAAAGTAGGATAGCATGGACCTGGTTTGGAGTAAGTAGGTCAGACAAGGCTCATAACTTTCAGATTTCTTGAGGAACAACTTTTGAGTAGTTCAACATTTCTTTTATTTAATTTTGGCTATTTAGCTGTGGATTGACATCTGAAGGTAGCAAGAATTCTCAAATAACACTTCATTTACTGATACAAGATAGAGAACAGTTCTATCGTAAAATAATACATGAATAATTAAGATGGCTATCTGCCAACATATTTTTTTTTCTGAATTTTATATCCAGATGCTGCTCTTTCCACTTAGGTCTGCTCTGATTTCTTTTAAACCGTGAACTTTTCTTAGTACAGTATCTTCTTATTATGCATGAAGGTATTCTAAATTGTTATGAAATTAACATTTTTGAGCAAAATGTAGACTTTGGTTCTCCTTATTTTACTGAAATGGGGAATTTATTAATAGCCATTCTTGGGAAGAACATAACAGATCGGTGAACTCTGATCAAAGAAGTGGTCCATTTGTTCAAATTTTATCAGTTGGGTTCCATGTTACAGTTCAAAACTCTAAACATCTCAAATTGTAAAAAGTAAGGTCAGAACCGGGAATTGGGAGACCTTGATGGTCTTCTCTGAATCATGAACAAATGCCCGTCTATTTCAGATCTTTATATTCAATAAATGAGTGGCCAGCCTCACAATTTAAAATTTAAAAATTCTCACTTTAACATTTCAGTTGACTGAGAACCACTGTAAGTTTTCCGATGCTTCAGAAATATGCATCATTGACTTTTTTTTTTAAATGCTCCCTTGCAAGCTATGTTCCTCTTAATTTTCCCTATAAAGTCTTTGTGTTCCTGTGTATTATTTTTAAAGTCATCTGCCTACCGAAAGAGATGAAAATGCCTCTCTATTTCTGTTAGAAATGTCAAACATGGAGGGAAACATTTAAATATGCAAATTAAGTGAACTGAAAAGTACTTGAAACTCTTCTGATTTTGTTTTTTGGTTTGGCTTTTCATTGTGGTTTGAGGTTTTGTTTTAAAACCAGCATGTAGAAAGCACCCCTTCTTCACAAATAGCTGTAATTAAAGAAGTGCTCGATTTATTTTGTTTTTGTTGACCTGCCTCTCTTCATGTCTCTTCAAGTGGACTATTTCAGGCCTTCAAAAATACCAGTATTGGTGTCTAGTCTTGAAAAGATTTTAGGCTGTCTTATAAATGCATTGCCACTGAATGTAAAGAGTGTGAAAGGTTGAGAATTGAGAGGGGTATTAGTGCCCCAGATGAAAAACTATGTAAAATGAGGTCTAGGAAGACTATGCATGTCAACATAAAATGTCTTTTGTGACTCTCCAATTACACTTGTTAGCTTTTTAAGAAAACCTTTTTCAAAGAAAGGATTTTTTTGTTTGGCACTACTTGAATTTTGCTGCTTCATTTGACCTAAAATATTTTCTCCTGCCTTTTATTCATGCATTGAAGACTCCTAGCTTAGAGATAGCACATTTATCTTGCATGGAGCAAGATTCTAGTTCTGTATCTAGTGTCTCTAATGTTAAAAAAAAGGTTGATAACCAGATAAGAAGAGAACCTGGAGACCAGATTCCACAGACAATTGGTAAGAGAGTTCTTACACAGCGTGGTTATATAAGATGTGCATGATTTGAGTGAATGCAGAAGTGATTGCTACCCAGTGGGAGATCTTGTGGTATAATGTTTTTAAAACGTAAAATCTCAATTATGGTAGCTGTTGCTAAGTTCAATTCAAAAGGTGGTTCTTATTCTTTAATTGGGACAGTTGTATCTGTGCCATCCCTGCCACTGGCCTTGGGGAGATCCTGGAGACCCCATCTCTGAGTTCTGTCTCTACATTTAGGTAATCAATGGCCCTTGGAGAATTGGTTCTCCAATTGTTGTGGATGCTTCTGTATTCCTCTGAAGGTTCCAATAGAAGACAATATATGTGTAGTTTTGGGTTGAATTGTGAAGTCCTTGGTTTGGTAGTCTTTAAGCTTGGATATTTGCTTGCAGACATTTCATTGCCCAACTAGGTACAATCATTGTACCAACTAGGTACAATCGTCAGAGTTAGCAGATATTAGCACATGATGACTAGCAGTGTTAGCGTTTGATGATGATGATTATGGTCATGATGATCATCAGAGCTAGCATTAATGATATTGCCTAGTCTGGTAATGAAAATATCTGTAAGCAAACAGCCAAGCTCAGAGAACATCATGTACTCCAAAATATATATTCTCTCTTCCAAAAATCATGCAAGTTTCAGGTCACTGGTATCCTGCTGCTAAGAAGAATTGAAATACCTACCTCCTTTCCTCCCTTTTTGCTGAAATAAAGGAAGTGTGGAAATGCACAATAAGATTATGTGGGGTTGCATAGTGGGGTGTTCAACAACCCTGGCAATTGGGTTATTGTTAACCTAATGCAGTTGAGAGATGCAGTGACCCAGTGGCTAAGATGCTGAGCTTGTTGATCAGAAAGGTTGGCAGGTTGGCGGTTCAAATCCCTAGTGCTGCGTAATGGAGTGAGCTCCCGTTACTTGTCCCAGCTTCTGCCAGCCTAGCAGTTCGAAAGCATATAAAAATTCAAGTAGAAAAATAGGGACCACTTTGGTAGGAAGGTAACAGCGTTCTGTGCACCTTCACCGTTTTAGTCATGCCAGCCATATGATCACAGAGACATCTTTGGACAGCGCTGGCTGTTCTTCAGTTTTGTAATGGAGATGAGCACAGCCCCCTAGAGCCCGAGACTAGTCTAGCATGTATGTGCAAGGATAATGTATGTGCATTATTTTTAATGCAGTTGAAGAGATCATATTAAAAAAAATAATGAATTGGTTTACATTGGGATTTTTGGGGGATGGGTGGGTGATATCCTTTGATTTCCCAGTCTAACCAACAGGACTAGAAGTCCCTGGAGGTGTTTCATCCAAGTGTTAACCAGGTCTGATTCTGCTAAATTTCCAATCCCATACAAGGTTAATGACATGTTGCTGCTTGCTGGTTTTTAATATTGAAGTTTACAAAAACCTTGTCTAGAATGTTTATGAATATTTTGAATTAATGTAACTGGATGGAATGCTTCAGTGTCCTTGTGGCTTGTGGCTATATGGCATGTAATTTTAAAATATTTTTTCCATATTGCTTCTTAAAAGTGTGTTGTGTGTTTAATAGAAAAGGGGTGTTAAGAGGAACTGTAAACAATAAATTGAGGGTTGACATGACTCCTTGCTTGGCCTCCGGCCTAAAAAACACTTACTACCTTGCTAGACTCCACAGGAAGAACTTTAGTCAGTAGAGTCAAATCTGGGTTGAATCCATGTTCAGATTTTTCTCAGCTTGTGATATTTACTTGGAGACACTTGACTGTGTATGTCATCCTGTGCTTTTTAGAGGAAGTGGGGATTAAAGCGTAATGAGGAACAGAAGGTATTGGGGAATCAAACTGGCTTCGCCTTCTGCTTCTTCTACATGAAAAGGAAAAGGTGGGTGGGAGAGTTGAGTAGACCTTCTGTGGAGGTTTCTGGATGTGAATCTCTATCTTGGTCTCCTCCTGCCCTGCAAATGAGTATCATCATGCTGTCTGATCTTGAATTTCCAAAGTAAATTAATTAGCTTCCCCGCCTCGGCATTCACATTCAAACTTTCTGTCTGGAAAACATGATAGAAATTACATACTGATTTTATTTTATTTTTGTACCATCGATGGCATAAGGGAGCGTGACAAGGAACCATAATGAAGAAGTTTCTCAACTCAAAAACTTGAGTTTATATGTCTTAATAGAAGTAGGCAGATTATTGGTCTGATTTGGGAGACTGCATGTAGCGTTGAGTTACTGATCTTGTTCTTATCAATATCTACCTTGAAATTCCAGGGCAGCTATGCTACACATAATTCAATAGATGCACGCTGGATCTCTTCATTGCTTTTGACAGCTAGTGTTGTTGCTTTATCATAGCAACATATTATTATCATATCACAAATTATTATTTGTGTTTTATTTGGCAAACTTAATTCCTTCAAGTTAGAATTAAAACTTTGGGGTAGTTAGAATTTTAAAAAAATCCTTTAATGTAGAAATACTGATTAGGAATGTGATCTCAATTGTCAAGTAATTTTGCAACCCTGCTGAAATGGAAAAGATAATATGTTCCCGCTAAAAGAAAAAGTACAGGAAAAAAAGTAATAAAATGTTAAAAAATGTCTAATTTTGTTCTAATTTATTTCAGTTCAGATTCACAAATATATTTGGAATTATAGTACTTTTTAAAAATCTGAATCTGGATTAATTTGTCACCCATTGAGGCTTGCAAACTTAAGTGTCTATTGTAATTGTGAGCAAGGTGGCTAATCCCTTCATCTGCTGGTGCTCAAACCTGCAGAAACCTGTGGTCTCCTTTCCAGAGCAGCCACCTATGGTCTACTCATTGATTCTTTGATTTTCGTTGCGGTCATCTGCTCTACTTTCATGGCAACATCTTCAGTTTGCCATGCCTCCTTTGGAAGTTCAGTTCCATGCAGTCTCTTTATTTTGGAACCGCTACTACATACGTACCTTCCTTTCCTCATGGGTAAAGTTCTTTCACAATGAGATCATGTTGAGCTTGAGGATATATTTTGAATACAAGAAGGCAATTAAACTGACCAGTCCTTAAACATACAAATTCAAGCATTCTTCATTTGAATATAATAAATTAGGGGTATGTATTGACATACTGCTACTGTTAAATAACCGCCTTGAGTTGCCATGTGCGAATAGGTAGCGATATGAATTGAACAAATAAATAAATAAATGGACATTGGAAATCTTAGTTGATCTTCTTCAAATCGCCTCAAAGCTCTTTTGGTTTTCCCCACAATATTTCTGCAGATCGCAGCCTATGCCTTGCCTCCTGCTGATGTCACTTAAATAATGTGGTCCTAAGCCTTGGTGGTGCAGTAATTAGAATGCAATATTGCAGGCTAACTCAGCTCACTGCCAGGAATTCGATCCTCACTCGCTCAAGGTTGACCATTTTTCTGAGGTCAATAAAATGAGGACTCAGATTGTTGAGGCAATATGCTGACTCTGTAAACTGCTTAGAGACACTGTGAAGCAGTATATAAGTCTAAGTGCTATTGCTATTGCTATTCATAGAATGTGTTTGTGCAATTGTAGATGCATTGGCTTTTATGACAATAGGAATTTTGTAGCATGTAAAGTTGTGGAGATGATTATTACTATTTGATGAATGTGCCATGCAATGGAATTAATAAGTACTTCTAGTTTCTGAATGCTTGAATAGGGCTAGAGCATATTTGGCAAGAAGTTAGGTAGCCAAGATCTTTGCTGCCTGCTGCTACTTTCCTCCTCATTGGATGATACTTATGCAAGTAGGTAGTCCTTGACTTACAATTCATTCAGCTCCTATTCAAAGTTACAACAGTGCTGAACAAATGGGGGTTACAAGCAGTCCTCGGAGTTCTGGCCATCCTAGCACCCTGCATCTTATCGTGCTCTAGGTGCTTGGCCACCAATTCACAATTATGACTGGTTGTAGTGCAGTAGTGTGTTGCATTGCATATAAATATTGGTAAGAAAGTGGCTAGCCATCTCTGTATTTGACTAGGGGGCCAGGAAGATTGTACTCCTGATCAGATCCTTTTTGGGGCACTTTATGGCAATTCTTTCTTTATCTTGGGCATGTGGACAATGAAGAAAAAAGAGGCCTTCGGATCTGGCAATTTGCACTTTACTTTTTTATGCAACAAGCAGTCATGCTTTCTAGGAGGAGGTGGGGAGATAAGAACAATTTCAGTTTTAGTTTGGGGGCACAGTTGAAGCTGCTTGAGACTTGCCTATAGCAGATTTTGATCTCTGCCAACAAACCCGTTTAAAAAAAACACAGACAGGTTTATCATTACTCTGCTGTGCTGCTTGCCTGAATGCTTAATGCAGCCAGCAATCCTCTTTGAATTGTACTCTATTTCCCTTCTTTTACCATTCCTGTCTTTTTTAGAAAAGGGGAAGACTGTTTTTGTTTTGTTTTGTTTTGTTTGGCACATTTGAAAATACTTTTTTTTTTCACCTGTCAGAATGTAGCATAAATGAGCTTTGACCAGAAGTACAAAACTATTTTACTTTGTTTGCTTTTTTTTTTTTGCCTTCGGCTTCACAATTCGGCCAAGTTCCTCTCTGCCCCGCCACACAAAAAAACTGGGTAGCAAATGAGCTTTCCTGTTGTTGTAGTTGTCTTGCTTTCCACCCCCTCCCCTTTCTCATCTCTGTTTCTGCAAAGGCCTCCCCTTTCTAACCCTCCCACCCTTTTTTTTCCCTCTCTCTCTTTTCAATCCCTTTCTTTCCTAAAGCACCAATGACTGATCACCATTGCTGACGGGATTTGCTTTTGAACTTTGCATGAACACAATAGAATGCCCTGCAACTTTGCTTGAGCTCTGTGTAAATTCCGGACATTTTCATGGGTCGGTGGCCTCTTTTGATCAAGGGGGGAGAGGGGAGAAATGGAATGTCTGGAAGGCAGAAAGAGTTTTTGAGGACACTAAAAGCTTTACCCCACGTCTGGAGCAACCCCTAAACTTCTCAAGTTAAACAACAACAGAAGAAAGTTTTGCGACTGGCAGAAGAGGTGGTATGTTTCCTTCTTGTTGTGAGAGTAATAAATACAGCGATAAAATTCTTTTTCCTCTAAGCTAACAATTGTTTGTGGAAAACCTCTCAGTGCCGGAACAGTAGAAATGTTGAAATCCCAAACAAATTGATGATATGAATTCCCTATTAAAATGGTGAGCTAGAGTATATAATAAAGAAAGATAACACAAGGGTTGTTTTTTGGGAAGAAATTGCAAGATGATTTTCTCACCATACTTTAGTCCTATAAGAAATAAGTAGTTACCTGAGATGACGTTCTGGTAAACTCCATGGAATCTCTGAGTAGATAAACATAGGACTGTATAATTAATCTTTGCAGACTCGAGTTGATTAATGCTTTACATGAGGCTCCCTTTGAAAATGTTCAGAAATTTTAATAGGTGCAAATGGTTCTGGCTTTTGCAAAGTCCTGCTGAATTCAGTGAAGTGGAGTTACCTCCTATCAAATTTGTGTGCATGAATCCGGACTTTTTAAATATACCCATAGATCATCTGCATTGCATTATTGAAATGTACAACTTTCCAATTGGAGTAGTTGACCAATTTTGAATCTATTATTGAAAGTTTCTTTGCAGATTAATTATGTGAGATATTAATTTACATAATCCATTTGCTGTCCATAACTGAAAGTATTTAAGAGGTAGGTAGGAGTGCATATTTTGTCTCCATCTATGTATGATCTGTCTCATAGCTACAATTGGTAAATGCCTCTCAAATCATTCTTTTGAGCTTTCATTGAAGAAGTTAAACTATAGTTTGCATTGCTATACGGGTAATTCAAAAATTAGGTGTACAGTAAAATCTGTTTCTTTCAAGGAGAAACATTCCATTTCGTATGAAAAAACAAGCTGAGATCATAATAATCGAGCTCTTGTGTAGCGTAAAGTTCATGGTTCCTATTTACTTGCGAAACAGTTGCAGTGGTATTTTTGAAATATGTGTGCTTGTTCAGGAAATATAGGCCTTTTGAAATGAATAGAATTGATTTTAAAGAATGCTGGATTTTGAATGTATCCATCCAGATCAGTGCTCATCATGCTTCACAATTTGAAACATTAAAGCACGCTTGTATCATGGAGCCAACAGCGAATTGTGTCATTTTATCCCATGTTAATACAGAGAATCACAGATGGTGTAATACTTAATGGAGCAATCGGTACAAAATGACCCAGGAGACCGAACTATTTATTATTCTTCAGTTGTTCAGCTCTTTAGGCATTGGAATGTTGTCAAGGTGCCTAATGACCAATCCTGATTACAGTATCTGCCTTAATTCCCCAAATTTATCTATGCATAATTTGGCATGTTTTTTTCCATTTTTTAAAAAAATCCAATCCTTATAGTTTTAATTTCTGCCTTTTTTGATAGTTGCTTTTTATTATTGTACTTGTACATACACCATACTTGTATATACAGCCATTCATTTGGTAACCATTCAAAATTGCAATGGCACTGAAAAAAATTGACTTACTGCACTTAACGACTGTTGAAATATCTCCATAACACATGATCAGCATTCGAATTGGCATACATTTATGACAGTTGCATAAATACATAGATTATGGGATCACCTTTTGCGACATTTTGACAAGCAAAGTCAATGGGGAAATCAGATTCTTTAACAAATGTGGTATTAATTTAATGAGTGAGGTGTTTCTCTCGACTGTGGCAAGGAAGGTTGTGAAATCACGTAGAGCTCACTTAACTATCTGCTTAGCAACAGAAATTTGTAGCTCAGTTTTGATATAAATCAAAGACTACTTGTAGTAGAGGTCTCTTGTTGTATCACGCTGCCCAAGTTTTGGTTTTGTTTGAAAACCTTCTGTTGTTTTGAAAAATCAGAAATAGATTTCCACTGGGATCACACCAGTCTTATGGATTTTCCAAGAAGACTAAACAAATTGAATGATACACTAACTTTATGCTCCTTGTTAATCTGTACGCAACTCCCATGATATACTATTGACTTAGTGCAGTTACAGCCGAGGGAAGGAAAAAGGAAGGAAGCCACCAATTCTCAAAAAAATATATGGATTACTAGGTAAATATATGGCTTTACTAGGCTTTAATGGTAAACAGGATTTTTTTTCTGGAATTACCTCCTTTTTGAGAATAACAAGATTAAATAGGATGGAGCTGGTTTTTAGTTTGGGATTCACCATTCTAAAAAACCTTCAGCATTTTAGATTTAGAAAAGTGGGATCAACAGTAGACACTAACTTTAGAGGTTTTAGAGAAAACTCATTTTTGTCATTTCAGTGTTTTTTTTTGTCTTCCAGGATAAAACTTAATGCTTCCTTCTGCTAGCCAAAACCTTCCAGATGCATTTAGAACATAGAGGGATCTTAGAGGTCTTCTAATACAATGTCCTAGTCAAGCAAGAGACCCAACATCATTTTAAACAAATGTGGTTGTCCAGTCTCTTTCTGAAGGCCTCCAGTGATGAAGACCCACAACTTCTGAAAGCAAGCTATTCCATTGATTGATTGCTCTCTCTGTTTGAAAATGTCTCCTTAGTTCTAGGTTGCTTCTCTCCTTGGCTAGTTTCCATCCATTGTTTCTTATCTTGCATTTGGGTGCTTTGGAAAATAGTTTGACCTCGCGTCATTGTAGGAATTTAGATATTGGAACATTGGTATCATGTCTCCCCTAGACCTCCTTTTCATTAGATGACACATACCCAATTCTTATAATCGTGCTGTGTATATTTCAGCCTCCACCCCTCTGATTATTCTTGTTGCTCTGCTATGCACTCTTTCCATTTCTTTTTGATATTTAAAGAAAGGTAAATAATATCCGCTACAGTGAAGGCTTTCTTATTTCTGAGGGTAATCAAGATGTAACCCCAAATCAAGGCTTGTTGGTTTTTTTTGGCAACCCCAAATAAAAGGTTTGTTGGTTTTTTTTTGGCAATCCTTGGAAACATACCTCCAAACAAGATGAGTGCAGGTTTTTTTTTAAATCCAAATTGCCCTCAAAAGAAAAGACAATCCTAGATCTTTGGTGTATATTAACTTAGCCTGACCCATTTTTCAGTAATTGTCCCAGGTATTAAAAAGTCCCTTCTGACCAATTTCTAATGAAAGAACCTTCCTATTGGTTCCATCCTTGCTTAGCTTTAAGTAAATCGATGTGTCTACAATATAATCCTCAAAGATAGGAGCCATTGAATTTGCATCACTTCCTTTCTTTCCCTTTGTTCCACGATAGCAACATGACACAACTCATATCTTTTGTGATGCTTACATTTTCCAATGCAAATTACATTTGGAAATTGTTTTCTTATATCTTATACAGGCTCTCTCAAGAACTGTGTGCAAACATTTTAGGCCATCTTCATATATCTTGCAAGTACTGGTTCCCAAGTTCTGTATCTCAATCTGATAGTCATTGTCTTAAAGCAGAGTTCTCCAACCTTAGCATCTTTAAGACTTAGCATCTTTAAGCAAAGCTGCCTGAGGAATTCTAGGAGTTGAAATCCACAAGTCTTAAAGTTGCCAAGGTTGGAGACCCCTGTCTTAAAGAGTCTGAGCTTATTTTTCCCTCCAACAAAAGATGTTACTGTACAAAGGCATTTTGCCATATTTATCATACTCAGTGTGTTTTGAAGACTTCAGTGACTTTTTCCTGTGTCTGTGCTAGACCATCTCTGAGACTCACCTGTAGTATGTCTATCACCATTTACAAGAACTAGCATGGAGTAGTCTGTGGATACCTATTGTATATAGTTGCTGTCTTCCAAAATTGGTCTAGAATCTGCAGAGAATGTAAATGGACTCTCTAATTCACATACCGTAGTAAACTTAGGCCTACTCTACTAGAGGCATTCTAATTTTTAAGGTAATTTTTTAAATTGTTTGTGGATAAGGGAATTGGGCAGTTTTTAAAAATAACATGTAAATAAATAAAATTGACCTGTTTTTCCTATATGAAAAGGATATCCCCAAGCTTGCATTCAAAGCTTTTTGCCTTTTGTTTTCAAACTTTATCCCAGGCAGAGATTATCTATTTAAATTTTGCACTCAGACTGTCAATATGATGAAGTCAGTATTGTCTACTTCGTCAATTTCATTTATTCAGTCACAGCAGTCAGAATTGTTGATGGTGCAGTTATCTCAAAAGCTGTATTTAACACCTGTAGTGGGACAGGAAATCACTTTACCAGTTTTAAGTCTAAATGAATTGCATCAAAAGTCTCCATAGATTTCAATTCCGTGGGGTTGTGCTAGAAATTTCTTTCGAGATGCAAGGCTATTTTCAAAATCTTATTCCCCCTCTCCTTTGATATTTCTTGTCCATGCCTGTGGTTTTAAAGTAATCGACTGGAGTTATACAAGCCATTTTTTTTCGTAGTTTAGGCCTGAACAGATTGAATCAAATTTTAATAAGTTCTGATACAGCAGTTCTTTTTTTTTTTTTAAACCCTTTCCTGAATATAAATGTATTTTGTTTTATCTCAAGCTCTCTGCATCTCATCGGATGTTAAATTTGGGAGGAGGCTTCAAAGTGAGTGGCTGGGATTTGACACCAGTTTGTGAAATTTTGATTGCTACGGTTACTTTATTCTGTTTGTTGCTGCCATTCAGCCATTTATTTAATCTGTCTTTGTATTCCCTTTAGTAGGCAAGCTTGGGATTTCATAAGAAAAGTCACGGTAGTGATTCATTTTGAAGACCGAGAGACATGAGTGTGGTTACAACTATTGTGTTCTTACTGTTTTTACAAATATAAAATACTTATCTACACATATGTAGATTGGTTCTCATAGTTCAGCCTGTTCATATAGATGAGCAGTTTCCTCCCATTTTTTTTATAACAACATCCTAGCTCTTGTCCACCGGATCCAACATTAAAGAACTTCATGGTGTCGCTTGCAAATGGTAGCTGACACTCCTGCCTTGACTTGGCCAATTCTGCCCAAAGGCTTAATGGTGGGAGAGAAAACTGGCATGTCAGCAGTAATTTTCAGCATTAACTTCGAAGTTTCAGCTTTTGTGTGTATCTAAGTCACAGTTGCCCCTTCCCCCAGGACTCTCCAGTGTCTGATTCTCTCCAAAGGATGGAAGATTAACTCTTAGTAGCCCGTGACAGGACGAAAGAGAACAACCTATTTCCTTCTTTGTTTTTGAGCTTTTTAAAAAATAATTCAGGAGCTGCGGGTATGACATGACCCATAGTTAGAGTCATAAAATCTAAGAGTTTGGAAGGCGCTGGGGTTTATCTAGTTCATCTGAATAGTGAGGCCACACTTGGAATATAGTGTCCAGTTCTGGTCACCGTGGTACCAAAAGGACATTGAGACTCTGGAAAGAGTGCAGAAAAGAGAAGGATGATGAGAGGTCTGGAGGCTAAACTGTATGATGAATGGTTAAGGGAACTAGGTATGTCTAGTCTAATGAAGAGGAAGATCAGGGGTGACATGATAGCTGTCTACCAGTATTTGAGGGGCTGCCATGGATAAGAGGAGGGGGATCAGCTTATACTCCAAAGCACCTGAGGGCTGAACAAGAAACAATGGGTGAAGTCTCAACAGAGGGAGATCCAACATCGAATTCAGGAGGAATTTCCTTCCATTCATCAATGGAAAGCTTGCCTCCTGCTCTTTTGCAATGTGAATATAGTTATAGAATTTTTAAAATACATTCTATACATTTTTCGTTTACCTTTACCCTGAGAAGGATGGAGGGATGTGGTTGGAGAACTCTGCTTTCAAGAGAGTGTTTCTATGATAATAAGAGTGATCTCTCTCTCTCTCTCTCTCTCTCTCTCTCTCTCTCTCTCTCTCTC
>BLBF01000002.1:17726697-17736996 GCA_015471245.1 Laticauda colubrina
TTCCTTCCTTCCTTCCTTCCTTCCTTCCTTCCTTCCTTCCTTCCTTCTTTCCTTTTTTCCTTCCTTCCTTCCCTCTCTCTCCCCCCCTCTCTCTTTCATTTCCCTCATTTCCTAAAGCGCAGCCAGATTTCACTAGCACAACTGATATCAGTGAAGGGTGGAGGTATCAAAAGAAGGGACCGGGTTGATTCTCTCTCTCCCCCCCCCCCCCCCAAAGGCAGTGGGAAGCCTCCCAAAGCCATTCTTAAATTACTTTCGCTGAAATTAGCCCTAAATCATGTAGCTGAAATCGACAATAAAAATGGATGAATCTTAACCACATGGAACTGAGTTTGGGGCAGCATTGAGGATGGGGGAGGGGAAGGGGGGAATTCATTCGACTGAGATTTTCTCACTTCTGTTGACCTATTTATATTTTATAGAGGATAACTTTAAAAGTCAGAGTGTAGGAAAAGGGCTTTGGTACTTACCTGATACGCCCGTTCTCTGTGAACTGTGAAGAGCATCCAGAAGTGGGAGGTGCTTCAGTCTCTTCTGGAAAGGCTGGGCTAAAAACTCCAGGATGCTCCTCCTCCTCCATAGGCACCTCCCCAGCATCCCCCAGTTTTGCAAAGACTGAGTGCCAAAGTCCGGAACTCATCACCTAATCTAGATCCCTGACCGGAATGGAATCCCACTAAATGGAAAGAAATGGGTGGGGCTAGATGCTCTTCACAGCTCACAGAGAACGGACGTATCAGGTTAAGTACCAACGCCCTTCCTCCCATGAGCTGTTCAGAGCATCCAGAAGTGGGACATACCAAAGCTTGGTCTGTCCTTAGGGAGGGACTCCATCTGGATCGAAATCCACTCCTAAACTCTGTGGACACTCTGCAGGACTCTTCTGCCAAATGAAGCATCCGTTGAGGCACAGACATCAATTTTATAATTTCTTACAAAGGGTGATGGTGAAGCCCAAGTTGCCACTCTGCAAATTTCATCTATGGAAGCTCGTGTGGCTAATGCTGATGATGTTACCGCATTCTTTGTTGAGTGGACTGTAATGGCCCTGAGGAACTGAGATGGACTGGCATTCGTAACTTTTAGCTATGGTGACTCTCAACCATCTACCAATGGCCATTGACGACACCTTGTGTCCTAAAGTAGATGGGTTGAAGGACAGGAATAGAGCCTCAGATTTTCAAAATGCCGCCGTGCGGTCTAGATAGATACTTAATGCCCTTCGAATGTCAAGTTCATGCCATTGATGCTCCAGTCTATGGGATGGTTTCAGACAAAAATTTGGAAGCACCAACTCCTGTGCTCTGTGGAAGACTGAATTTACTTTCGGGGTGAACGATGGATCCAATCTGAGAACCACTCTGTCCGCATGAAACACTTTCTCATCGACAATGCTGCTAATTTGGAAATCCTCCTTGCTGATGTGATCGTAATTAAGAAGACCACCTTATATGTCAGGAATTTGAGACTAGTGGTTCTTAAAGGCTTAAGTGTGATTAACACCTTGTTGAGGTCCCAAGTGGGATAGCAGTGAATTACAGGAGGTCGTAAGTTTGCAGCACCCTGAAGAAAGCGGCGGACATGTGGATGGTGCGCTATGGAACGAAGTTCACCCCAGGATATCACTGAGGCTAAGGCTGCCACCTGTCTGTGTAAAGTATTTGGAGATAGGCCCTTGGTCAACCCCTCCTTTAAAAAGTCCAATAATTGTCCTATTGATGGGGTGGTTGGGTCTATCTTAGACCCCCGGCACCAACGACAGAAAGCAGACCATGTGGCCTCGTATATACGATTTGTTGAGGACCGTCTGGATGCTTGTATGGTGGCAGTGGCATCCTCTGAAATCTGTTGGGCCCTTAAATGGCTCCGCTCAACCTCCATATGGCTGGACTGAGCGATTGTGGCTCTGGGTGAAGTACTGGCCCTCGATGGTGGAATTTTCCAAGGTTGTTCTCTCGACAGGTCCTATAAGTCTGCGAACCACGTTTGCCTGGGCCAGTAAGGTGTGACCAATATCAATTCTGCTTGTTCCTCCAATAACTTCTGAATCAACCTGGGTATTACACGGAGTGGAGGAAATGCATATAGAAGTCCAGGAGGCCACTGACATTGCAAGGCGTTGATGGCCTCCGCCCCCTGAGTTGGGTACCTTGAAATATATCGGGGCAATTGGGCATTGAGGGGAAAGGCAAATAGACCGATCACTGGTTGCCCAAACCTCTGCACTGCTTCCTGGAAGAAAGACGGGTGTAGGCACCACTCTTTCTGATCTATTGTGGCCCTGTTGAGCCAGTCTGCTTGTGTGTTTAAGGCCCCTGCTATGTGCTCTGCTTTGAGCGAAAACAGATTGGCCTTGGCCCACTTGAACAACCGGCTGTCTCCAGCATCAGATGTTTGGAGTGGGTACCCCCCTGTCTATTTACATGGGCCTTGGTTGTGATATTGTCTGTCAAGATCAGAACATGGCGTGATTGGAAAAGGGGTAGAAAATTGCGTAACGCCAGATGAACTGCTCGCAGCTCCAACAGGTTGATACTTTGTGATTGTTCGGAAATAGTCCAACTTCCCTGTGCAGTGTGGGATTGGAAGTGAGCTCCCCATCCTACCAGGCTGGCATCGATTGTGATCGTTGCTTTGCAAGATTCCTTGAAAGGACACCCCTTGTTTATCATGTTTTCCGACCACCAGTGGAGTGGTCGGAGAACATTGTGCAGGACCTTTATCCGCACATTGGAAGTGGCTCTTCTGGATCGCTGGAAAGGTAGTAGGAACCATTGCAGATCTCTAGAATGGAATCGAGCCCAAGGCACAATGGAAATACAAGAAATCAATTTCCCTAACTGTTGAGACAGAACTGTCAGGGAAACCCTCTTTAAGGCTCTGATCTCTCTGGCCAAAGACTGGATACTATTCAACCTGTCCTGAGAGAGAAGAACCTTGCCCTCCACAGTATCTATCACTGCCCTAATTGAAGGGATCAAATCGCTTTTATTCCAATTTATGAAAAAGCTGTGACCTTGAAGGGTCTCCAGAGTAATCTTGGTATCCAAATTTGCTTGATGTCTGGAAGATGGCAAAATTAAAATATCATCCAGATAACATTGTAAACAAATAGATTTGATCCTGAGGGAGGCAGCCAAAGCCGCTAGAACCTTGGTAAAAGTCCTAGGGGCTGAAGCCAGACCGAATAGTAGGGCGATATATTTGTAGTGCCGATCACAATAGCAAAATCTAAGATATTTGTAGTGAGCAGGTCTAATTGGTAAATGTAGATAAGCCTCTGTCAGATCTATAAAGGTCAGGACATTGTTCTCTCTGATGCTGAGCAGAATGGACTGGAGAGTAGTCATCTTGAATTTTTGATAAACCAATGATCTGTTCAGATGTTTGAGGTCCAGAATTGCCCTCCAGCCCCCCAAACTCTTTGGAACCACAAACAATAGAGAGTAACAGCTTTGACCTGGTTGTTCAGATGGAACCTCTCTAATGGCCCGAATATGCAGAAGATGATTGATAGCCTCCTGCATCAACGCTCTCTTAATGGGGTTGGTGGACCTAGGGATCCTTATGAAAAAGTTTGGTAATTGAAACTCTTGTGCCAAACCAAACCTAACAGGCTCCCTGACCCACACATCAGAGGTGGAGCTGTCCCATTGATCAGCAAATAATTTTAGCCGCCCTCCAATAGGAGCTGCTGTCAAGGACTCACTTGGGGCAATGAAAAAAATCAGCCTCCGGTACCTCTGGGGTTTCTTCTGTTTTGGCCTCCCTCCTGACCTCTATCGGAGGATTCCGACCTATCCTGTCTAAAACTGGGCCTGTAATCTGATGTTCTCTGCAATCTGGGAACGTATGGGCCTTGTTAGTAGAGCCGAAAGGAGCCCCTTTGAAACGACTGGGGCGTTCTGTTTTCAGACTTCCAAAAAAGAGGGGGAAGCACTTTTTCCTTGTTTCTAGTAAGCAGGGGCTCCAAGACACTGCCAAATAATTTATCCCTCGATATTGGGGCTGATGCCAGCTTGCATTTATGCTTTGGTATCCGCCTGCCAATGTCTGGGCCATAGCAGTCTCCATGCTGATACGTGAGATGCTATGGCTCTAGACGAGAATTTGACTGCATTAAATGTGATGTTGGCAGAGAATTCTGCCACTGCAATAATCTTAGCAATGTCCTGGTGGGCTCTGACATTTGATGCCGGCAATATATCCCTCAAGTGGAAGAGCCATCATAGGGAGGACCGTGTTAAAAAGGACGCAGCTGTAGCTGCACTAATGGCCCAGGCATCAGAAACATGCACCCTACAGAGTGCCAATTCTGCTCTCTTTTCCTCCGGTCTTAGGGCTTCCTCAGCCTCATTGGGAAAGGTTGAAGAAGAGACCAGTGCCACAATGGGCTCATCCACCTCCGGTGTTTTGAGAAAATTTGAAAACTCTGGTGCCAAATTATAATATCGTGTATTGTACCCTATTGGGGCTGGGTAGGATGCTGCTGATGCCCATTGATTTTGTATTAATTCAGCAAACATAAGAGGGACAGGAATAGTTTCTGCCTCATTAGCCGGTTGTGAGAATATTAGATCCTCAGATTTGTCCTGAGACTCTGTTGACAATGGATGAGGGCTTGATGTGCATAGTTTAACGGTGTTCTTTGCTTTGAACAGTAAAGATTTAAAGAGGTGCAGACGAAAAAGGCCAAGAAATGATAGGTTGGTCCAGAATGAGGCTTCGTCATCTGACATTCCTCTTTCTAGTGGGTCAGCCTCTGACAACCCCAAGTCCATCTGATGGGATCAACCCCACCTCCATGAGAATCCCCTGGTCATCTAATTCTACCTCCTCCCGAAGATCCCGGACTGGTATATCAGGAATATTGGGGAATACCTGAGTTTGATGATGTCCCATATATACAAAGGATCGAGCAGACAGGGAACCCGCTTCTGAAGTAGCCGAAAAGTGTCTGGTCCGGATGGATTGCTGAACTCCAGCTGCAATGCCCTTTTGTATAGCCATCTCCATTCATTGCATCATTTTGATGGGAATAGCCTCAGGTAATCCCTTCTCCTGTCTTAAACCAGTGGCCGTAGGGGTGAAGGTTGCCTCTGGGATTCGCCGGGCAGTGCTCATTGAAGGAGATATGCCTATGGGAGGCTGTCCAGAAATAGCTTGTCTGGGCTGGGTGTATAAGTCCAAGGGCCCCAACAATGTATTTGGCCCCTGATCCGATTGTTGTGTCATAGCCATCTTGTCCGTCTCCCTGGCCCGTTTCTGCAACTGCCTTTCCAAGGCTTGGTGCCATCTATGGGCATCCTTATCTGCTGCCTTAGAAGCCTTTTTGGAGCCCACTGACTTATCTCAGGACTTATTTGTCTTGGAATGGAAGACGTTGGCACCTTCCATTGTGGAGGACTGATTCTTGTGTCTCTAACTTTATTTTTTTTAATTATTGTTATTGTTATTGTTATTATTTGTACTTAGGGGTGATGCCTACCCCTTTGGTTGAAAATAGAACGCTTCTCCAGGAGTGTAAGTCTATATCTATACACACACACACATATACACACATGCACATGTACACATACACATACACATACATATACGTGCCTATATCTACATGTAAAACTATATATTTGGGAAACTATCTAAGGGTCCCCAACAAGGGAAACTCCCTAGCACTCCAAGCAAGAAATATTCTGGATCCCTGGTCTATACAGAGTCTGGATGGGTCTTTTTCTGTCAAAAACATCCCGCTGTTTGAAATGGCACTTGCGGCTTCACTCCAATGTAATGATCCAAAAGCAATTGCAAAAGGAAAAAATTCCTGTTTAAGGACTAGCCTGCTTATCCAATGCCAGCAAGATAAAAGAGAAATAATGCCAGGGAAGCGGAGTGGGAAGGTACTTGCCCCTGTCCCCAAGAAGGGAAACCAGCGAGGAATGGTGCCTGTGATATTTAGGCATGAACTTGAAGCCAGCCGTTGAAAATGGCGGGAAGGCAGAATCTCCAATGTTAATTGCCTGAGCAGTTTTAACGAGCCGCTGCTGCTGCTGACTCTCTAAATTGTCAGATAAATGATTCTGTCAGTTGAAACGGCAAGGAGAAGTGAGCCGTGGCTGCGAGCGCTCCGCCAAGATCTCAGAGATAAGATGGTCAGGGGATTAGATAAGCTAATTGCCTGAAGCGGCCGTCTCAGGCTGCCTGCGGAGTGGCAGGCTCCGCCAGCCACAAAGAACTGCTCTCAAACTGATTGGGGGGATGACCTAATAGAGCCACAAGCCTTGAAATCGCCAAATTAATTGGGGAAAAATTTACAAGCTGAATTAACCCAAGAGCAAAGCTGAATTTTGACTAGCTGAATCAGAAAAGCATTCCAGTCAGGGAGTGCACAACCTCTTACCACGAAGGCTGAGCTAAAACTGGGGGACGCTGGGGAGGTGTCCCGTGGAGGAGGAGGAGCATCCTGGACTTTTAAGCCCAGCCTTTCCAGAAGATACTGAAGCACCTCCCACTTCTGGATGCTCTGAATAGCTCATGGGAGAATTGGCAGTATTAAAGTGTATTCAAGATGTATGGAAAGATCAGATATGAGCTGCAGATTACCTGGCCCTCCCTAAAGTTTAAATATAAAGCCATTCAGAGTCGCTTTGTTGGGGAGGTAGTCAACATATAAATTTAAAAATAGATAAATAACTAAATAAATCTTTAAATATTGCAGAAACTCATTTTTTTTCCAACAGCGTTTGCTACTATAATCAGCAGTCAGGATTGTGAGCACTTTAAGGCCCATTACATCCCTTAATAGCGATTCAAATAAATACAGGTTTTCCTCATTTACTGACAGTAATTGGGACCAGGAATTGGGTGGGATTCAAACATCCCAGCAACTGGTTCTCTGCCCTGTTGCTGCGTGGGCCTGGCCTACCAGAACTTCTGGGAGAGCTATTTTTTGCCTTCCCCGGGGTCTGGAGGCTTCCTTCAGGCCTCTGGGAGGGCGAAAACAGCTTCCCTCGGGCTCCAAAGGGCCTCTGGAAGCCAGAAATAGGTCCATTTCTGGACTTCTGGAACTTCTAGTTGGACCATTTTTTTACCCTCCCAGAGCCTTTGTGCAGACCCTGCACTTAGTTGCATCCAAAATGGGCCATGTGGAGACTCCTGGGTTGGGTGGGGCCAGCCAGTCGGTTCAACTACCAGTTCGGCAAACCAGATGTAAATTTAACATCCGGTTTTCCTGAACTGGTCCTAACCAGGAGAATCCTATCCCTGCCAGGAATTCCATCACTTAGTGATGTGATCATAAAACAATGCCAACTGATGTAAGACAGTTATTTTGGCAGTCCCAGTTGCTGTTGTTAGATGTCTCCTTTGCTGTTGCAATGTCCCATAGTAATGTGATTGCCATTTTCAACTTCCTGCCAGCTTCCCCATTGACGTTGCTTGTTGGAGGCCAGAAGTGAAAATTGTAAACTGGCAATCAGGCAACCCTGCTTTGTTATAATTGTGAGCTGGTTGTTGAATGTTCAAATCAGGATCTCATGACAACAGGGTTGTTGTTACAGCCACAACTACAAGGAATGGCTGTTAGCACTCTTTGTCCCGCACTGTTCAGTTGTTGAACAAGTGGACATTAAATGAGGACCACGTGCACAACTGTTCCATGGCTATGTGATAAAGATGGTGGCGGTGGATCCTTATGTCTTGCAATTGGCATTGATCCTCTATTCCTTTTTATTCAATTTTACTGAGTGGTAACTTTGATTTACTAACCTGGATTGCAGACTCCGTATAGCATTTGACTTTTAAAATCATAATGAGGGTTGGGATAGTGCCTAAACTTTAAACTTCTAGATTAACCAATGAAAACTTTAATTGATGAATGGGAGAACAGGGTATTTTAATCAGCAAGGCTGGAAGTTAAAGTAACATACTTTTAGGGGTGCCTGTTACAATTCTAATATTCTGCTCTGTAGGGAACGAACTATAATTAATGACATTTTCTTTTCCTAACACGTTTTAAGCTATTTCACGCTTCCTTCAGTATCTCTAAAAAGTATCTCTCTCTGAATTTTGGAAATAAGGAAACGTAGTTCATGTAGTCAGTAAATTATCTGTAATTAAGAAATAAATAACAAATAATTTAATACCTTGGCAAGCTAAAAAAGGTAATCTAGTTAGGCATCCTATAAGTTGTTTAACCTTTTCTGAACAAGGGGAAAAGTTTTCAAAACTTGGTGACTTGGAGATATGTGGACATCAACTCCCAGAATTGCCCATGCTGGCTGGGAAATTCTGGGAGTTGAAAACTAACCATCTTCAAGTTGCCAAGTTTGAAAAACACTGCATTAGGAAATTATTCTAGCTCCCTTGCCACATTAAGAGTAATGCCACATTCTCAGCAAGAATTCCTGAGTTGTAAAGCAAATTGCCTTCAGAAGTTCCTGGCTTTTAAGTAATTTGAAAGGGAAACCAGGAAAGGAAACAGGTCAGAAAGAGTTCTTGGAAACTCTCTGTAATTGTGTTAAACTTTTTATTTTTTAAAATCTTCTGAGTTGGCTGAAGGGAAAGAATCCTGCTCTGGTTTTCAATATATGCTGCTTCTGCTGAATGTAAAAAAATTGGAGTGTACTATGCATGTTTGTGTATACACACGCACACACACACACAACATACACACATGGATGCATACATA
The DNA here is from genome assembly GCA_015471245.1 of Laticauda colubrina. Classification (NCBI taxonomy): domain Eukaryota; kingdom Metazoa; phylum Chordata; class Lepidosauria; order Squamata; family Elapidae; genus Laticauda; species Laticauda colubrina. The sequence goes on from BLBF01000002.1 coordinate 17,735,381, forward strand.
CATACATGCACAATTGGGTATTGGAGTCAAATATTTATTCCTCTCCCCTCTAATTTTTAAAATACTTCTCTGTCTTTATGTCTCTAAGTTAATACCTTTTTAATTGTCCTGTATAATTGCTTCTGCTTATTTTGCTGTGTTTATTCTGTCCTGTTAGTGATGCTAATGGAGGTCAAACTTTATATCCTAAAATAGTAGAATGGTTGGGGAATTTGTGATTTTAATGGCAAGGAAACCTACAGGTTTGGCACCTATTTTATTCTTTCTCTTTTCTCTTCCCATATGAAGTATGCCATTGTTTGCTGTTCTCCATTGAGCTGCTCTAAGCATCCAGAGAATGGGAGATGCTTAGTCTCTCTACTTGGATAGGCTGGGCTTAATTAATAGATGCTCTTACTTCTCCTTGGCTCCTCCCTAGCTTCTCCTAGTTTTAGCTCAGCCTTTGGTTCGATAGGCAGCTTTTCTTGGCCGGAGCAGAAACAACTTGAGGTCAATAGCTTTCAATATACCGATTGGCTTTAAAAAATTTCTAAAGGTGTTTTAGACTACAACAAAGACTATCCCATGGTATTGACCATACCGGATGAATTAGAATTAGTAATTAAAATCCAAATTATTTACAAGATATCCCGTTGTCTACAGATACCCATTACATAATGACCACAATTGGGACCAGCAATACTGTTGCTAAGTCACCCATTATATAACTGTGATGGGCTTATGACCTCACTTTCGCCATGATTGTTTAGCAAATCACCCACAGTTGTTAAGCAAGATGTGATTGCGATTTGTGGTTTTACTGTTGTCTTCTCCAATGACTCTGCTTGCTGGCAGTTGGGTTTAGGGTAGGGGTGTAAACTCAATTTCATTGAGGGTTGCATCAGCATTGTGGTTGCCCTCAAAGAACCAGCAGCTGGGTCTCTGTGAGTGGGCGGGGCTGAGTGGGCGGGGCAGGCTCGATACTGTTCTCTGAGCTTGACTGACTTGGGAGGGCTGGGTCGGGATGGAACAAGTTGCACCCACTAACTCGACATAGGGGCAGTTCGGTGCCCCACAAGCTCGACTCCCCAAACGCTGACACACACACATCACATTCCAAGTTTGGGGACTTTTATCCACAGAGGAAGGAGAGGACCTTCTGCCCAAGCCCAGACATGGTTGTCTGTTTGGTGCCCCTTCCCAGCAAAGCAGGAGGTGAAGGACAACACTGCTCCTTGTGGAAGTGTGGAGGAGAAAGTTTATAGGCCTCTCTCTAAGCGGTTTACAGAGTCAACACATCGCCCCCAACAATCTGGGTCCTCATTTTACCAACCTTGGAAATATGGAAAGCTGACTCAACCTTGAACCAGTGGAAATTGAATTACCAAACTGCTTTGTGCTATGTGCTTTAAATTACTTTGCCCTAAAATAAGCTACGGTTTCCCTGATGGCCACCATGGAAACTGTTTGCATAGTATTGTTGCCCAATATGTAATGCTAAAGTGTTGTAGATTTCGTGGAAGTCTGTAGAGTTTCTCAGTCATCGAGGTCATGGTTGCCTCCAAGGTGCTTTTTCAGGTGGCAACTGGACTTTCTTTCTTTCTTTCTTTCTTTCTTTCTTTCTTTCTTTCTTTCTT
>BLBF01000002.1:17737006-17772926 GCA_015471245.1 Laticauda colubrina
TTTCTTTCTTTCTTTCTTTCTTTCTTTCTTTCTTTCTTTCTTTCTTTTTTTTTGCCTTTCAAGATGTTTTGCTTCTCATCCAAGAAGCTTCTTCAGCTCTGACAGGATAGTGGGAAATGGAAGGATTTATATTCCTTGCAAATGACCAGCTGTCTGAAAGGAATATATAAACCCTTCCATTTCCCACTATCCTGAAGAAGCTTCTTGGATAAGAAGCAAAACGTTTCAAAGAAAAAAACAAACAAACAAAGGAAGTCCAGTTGCCTCTGAAAAAGCACTTTTGGGACAGATATTGTGGAAGGTTTGACGTTAATTTCCTCTCCTTCCAGGCTTTAGATGTACATCAGCCAGCTAATTGTCAAGCTCACATTCCTTTACTGCAATTGCAGACAATGAAGCATTGCTTTCCTTGCATCGGAACCAGTCTTGTTCACATAAGTTGCGCTTATCATTCAATGATGATAGTGTAAGGAGGTAACTGGTGTGTCCGAGTGGCCCATTCATACGTGCCACTGTTTCTGCCCCAAAGTGGTGCATTTTTTTAAAAAAGAGTGGGCTTGCATGCATGCTCAGTTTGTTCATGAGGAAGAAATGGGTTTATATATGACAAATGCCTAGAGCAAGATTGGGGGCTTTGTAACTTGAGTTGGAGTTTTGTTACATTGAATTTTGTCAATTTTTGAAAGCATTACCAGGGTAAAAAATACAACAAAATTAAAGTATCAGAATGATAAGGAATAAGAAACCAAAACATATTCAAAGTAGTATCAATATTGACTCAGTAGAGCAGTTCTCCAGCAGCTAAAACACCAGGTACAAGTTGAAATAAGGATCCACTGTATTTTTAACTGTTTTCTGTGATAGACACATACAAGAGTTATCATTACTCCCATCTCGAAGAAGTCCCAAAGATGCTTTTTCAAGAAGCAACTGAACTTTCTGATTTTTTCTTTGAAGACGTTTTGCTTCTCATCCAAAAAGAACTGAAGAAGCTTCTTGGATGAGAAGCGAAATGTCCTCAAAGGCAGAAAAAACCAAGAAAGTCCAGTTTTCTCCTGAAAAAGGACCTTTGGGACAACCATGACCTGGATGACTTAGAATCTCTACAGACTTCCACGAAACCTACAGCAATTCAGCATTACATATTGGGCAACAATACTATGCAAACAATCTCCATGGTGCCCGTCAGGAAAACTGTAGCTTATTTTAAGGCAAAGTAATTTTATGCACAACCAGGCTTTGCACTTAGGACTGTTGCAGCATTGAGATGACTCTGTGGCTTACAATGTACACACCAACACCCACAGACACCCACAGACACATACACACACATATGCGGTGGCTCAGTGGCTAAGCTGCTGAACTTATTGATCAGATCGGCAGTTCGAACCCCTAGCATCGCGTAACGGAGTGAGCTCCTGTTACTTATCCCAGTGTCTACCAACCTAGCAGTTCAAAAGTATGTAAAATGCAAGTAGAAAAATAGGGAGCACTTTAGTGGGAAGGTAACAGTGTTCCGTGGGCCTTTGGCATTTAGTCATGCTGGCCACATGACCACGGAGCTCTTCGGCTTTGTAATGGAGATGAGCACCACCCCCTAGAGCTGGAAACAGGAACATTTACACACATATTATATATATATGTGTGTGTGTGTGTGTGTGTGTGTGTGTGTGTGTGCGCTGTTCAGCTTCCTTCGGGTATTATCCCACGTCATTGTAGTGCTTTCAAAGTTGTAGCAACGTTTCAGCAGAATCTCATCTGCCATCATCACGCTTCTGGTTGGATGTGGGTCTCACAGCTTTTGGTTTCAAATTCGAGGCTGGCCTATTCTGATTGGCTGGGAGTTTTGGTCTGTGTTCACTGGACTTGGAGTTTGATTGATTGGTGTTTCTGGTTTCTTCTGTCTGTTTTGTGGCTTTGATTGGCTGGCAACACTGTGTTCCTGTGTTGGAGGCTTTCAGTGCAGCTTGGCTTCGTGTGAAAGGACGGCTGCTATCCATTAGGAAGCCAGGTTTCACCTGGGTGCCTGGTGGGGGGGTGTTTGAGTTGGAGGCATCAGAGGGAGTCTGTTTGTGCTCAGGTGTTTGCCTGGTTTGTGGTGTGGAGATCTTTCTATTTGAGAGTGCAGGCTTCCAAATAATTGACAGTCTGCTGGAATAATCTCTTCTATTCATGCTTTCAGGTCTTTTTTCAATCTCTATGGCTTCTCTGATGATTCTGTGGCTGGGGCTTTCTATAGTGGCTAGGGTTTTGGTGCCATTGAAGTTGATGTTGTGACCTGTGGTTTTCATGTGTTGGACTAGTGAGGAGGTGTGTTCCAGCTTTTTTACTGCATTTTTGTGTTCATCTAGGCGGGTACTTATTCTTCTTTTGGTCTGTCCAATGTATGTGGCTGGGCATGATGTACAGGGAACTTCGTATATGCCTTGGTTTTCCAGGTCAATTTTGTCTTTGGGGTTTTTAAGGATGGCTGCTATTTTTTTGTCTGTTTTGAAGGCAGCCTTGATGTGATGCCTGTGTAGTATCTTACTGATTTTATCTGTAGTACCTTTTATGTAGGGCAAGACAGCTGTTCCATAGGTCTGTAGATCTTCTAGGTCTCTGTTATGTCTTGGTGTGTTTTTGTGGATCAAGCTGGTGATTTTGTTTTTGTGGAAGCCATTGGCTGTCAATACTTTAGTCAGGGTGCATAGTTCAGTCTTTATATGTGTCTTGTCTGCGAGGTGTTTGGTTCTGGTAATTAGTGTTTTAGCCACGGAATTTATCTGTGCTGGGTGGTGGTGGGATTGGGCGTTGAGGTAGCGGTTGGTGTGTGTTTTCTTCTGGTATATGATGTGTCCCAGTGTGCCATCTGTTCTTTTGTAGATTAGTACATCTAGGAATGGCAGTTGTTTGTTTATTTCCGTTTCCATGGTAAACTTGATTTTGGGGTGTGTGCTGTTTAGGTGTGTTAGGAAATTGTTTAGGTTTTCTTTTCCATGGGGCCAAATCACAAATGTGTCATCGATGTATCTTAGCCATAGTTTGGGTTTGTGGGTGGCATTAGCCAGGGCTCTGGATTCGAATTCTTCCATGAACAGGTTTGCAATGACGGGTGACATGGTGATCCCATAGGGGCTTCTTCAATTTGCTTGTATCTTTGTCCTTTGTATATGAAATATGTGTTGGTTAGGCAGTGTTCTGTTAGTTCCATGAGGTGTTTAGGTGGTTGGTATTTATTTTTGATGATTTCAAGAGTTTCTTTTATTGGGACTTGAGTGAATAGTGAAACCATGTCAAAACTTACAAGCAGATCTTCTTGTTCCACGTGTAGATCTTTGATCATTTCTAAGAAGTGGTATGAGTTTTGTACATATGAAGCTGCGGTTTCAGCATGGGGCTGCAGTTGCTTTGCTAAGTATTTAGCTAGGTTTTGTAATGGTGCTCCTATGGAGCTGAGCGGTATGAGAGGTATGAGAATAGGCCAGCCTCGAATTTGAAACCAAAAGCTGTGAGACCCACATCCATACAGAAGCCTGATGATGGCAGATGAAATTCTGCTGAAACGTTGCTACAACTTTGAAAGCACTACAATGATGTGGGATAATACCCGAAGGAAGCTGAACAGCACACATGTAAGTACTCGCGAAAGCTTAAAAAAACAAATATATATATATATAAATAAATATATATATATAAATATAAAATATAAACACACACACACACACAAATACAAATGATAAAGCATTTCTTGCATGGCAAGACTTTAGGAAAGGAGCTACAGTGTTTTTGGCAATCCTTGATGCAGAGAGAGAGGGCAGTGCAAAACTCCACGCAGTCCAACTTTGTTTTGCTTGGAAAATAATTCCAAGAAAATCTGAACAAAGCATCCAAATACATATGCCTGTGCAAAAGAATATTGGTGTGTTAGGTGAGGGACATATACCAAATGTTGGAAAAAACCAAACCTTACAAAACCTCTCTGTGTGGTTGCTCTGCATAGTTCTAAACACATGCTTGTCTTTGATAATGAAGAACAGACATTCAAGATGGTTTCCAAGAGAGACAACAAAAATCTTTTTTTTAAAAAAGGCAAAATGCTGCAGCCAAGTTGTTTTCTGAAACGGGGCTTGCATATCAATCTGCAGTGTGTATTTATAATTATCCTGTTGTATATCTGGCAGAAAGGAAAAGCTGAGTAGAAGGAGGAGGAAATTAAAAACCCACACTTATAAGACCATAAGAGACCCTTGCTGGTGTTCAGATCAAGCATGCATAATGTGATCATCTAAGCCAACCTTGGCAACTTTAAACTGAGTGGACTTCAACTCCCAGAATTCTCAATTTGGCAATGCTGACTGAGAAATCCTGGGAATTAAAGTCCATCCAGCTTAAAGTCCACCCACTGTTGAGAAACACTGATCTACCCATTTTGTAGTAGTTATAAAGCAAATTTCCCTTGAATTGAGATGACTTTTGATGATTACACATCCATGTGGTTTTCTTGCATCAGTACACAAAGGTTTGGTATTAATTTATTTGGGAATTTTTTAAAGCTCCTGCCTAACCTTACCTCATCCAGGAACCACCAGGTCCTACTCTAGTAAGCTACCAATCCCAGATAAGATCCGCTAGGTGTTGACCATCCAACAAACAAATATTAAATTGGACTTCCCAATGTATTTTAACTGGCACCAATATTAAGGAGATTTCATTCTTAATTTAAGAGACTGTAAATATACTGCCTCTTATTCTGGAAGTTATTTTTCAACTTTGCTTAGCCTAGCATCATCCTAGTTTTTGGGACCATGTTTCCAAAATTTTCTAGCCAATATGTTTTAAAATAGTAAGGGGCTAATTTTGACAATGAGGCTGCCGCCTAACTTCCTACAATGCAAATTCTTTTTAGCTTGCAACTCTTTAGAGTTTTCTAGATTACTTCCCAATGCAGTATGGAGATGCTGACAATTGAACTTGAGATCTTCTATATGCAAAAGCATATGATTTGCCACAGAAGTCCCGCTGAAATGTTCTGGAACACATACAATCACAATAACATTTCGAAGACTTATCACGGAAATCGGTCTTTTTAAATGCAGCATTCAGTCTGTGCTTTGTATTTTGAGCAATATTAGCTAATTTTGTAGTCAACTCCAGTCCTCATTTTTTCCACATTCTGAATTCAATTTTAGTCTGTAGCCAGAGGAGCAGCCCAGGGGTTATAGGAGTAGAAAACCTAAACATCTGGAGAACATTGTGTTGTGAAAGCTGTTGGAAAATGCATGCAGATGAATGCTTTTGATTTTTATTGCATGGCCATAGACAATTGTCTATTGTGTATGAATAATTCTCAGTAGCCAATGCTGATACCCAGATTTCAAATTAATCACCAGTGCTCATTAAATATTTATTAGCGTAATACTATCTATCTTATTTATACTTGAACCATTACATTGCTTTTTCCCAGTACAAATTGATAATGTAAAGCAGGGGTGTCAAACTGAAGGCTTGTGAGCTGGATCCAACCTGTGAGGTGCTTAGATCTGACCTGCGGGGACACCCTGGAAACAGCGAAAAACCGACCTGTGGTGCCTCTGCCAGCGAAAACAGAGCTCAGGACCCCCCGACATGAGTGATGTTGAGCTGGCCACACCCATCCTGGTCACTCCCCCTCCCCAGCACCCCTGAGGTCAAACATAACCCTGATGCAGCCCTCAATTAAATTGAGTTTGACATCTCTAATGTAAGGAGATTTTAAATGAGAAATAGCCATCCATTCATGCAGCCAGTCACCTTAGTTTATTGGTTAAGGTGCCATGAATTCTAGATACAAGCCAGCTCAGTGATTGTAAATCAGTCACTCTCTCTTACCCCTAGGAGGAAGGCCTTTGGCAAAGCATTGTAGGACCTAGTTGTCATGCCCTTGTTGGAGTCTGATTCTGAGGGAGAGATTGAGGAGCTAGCTGACAGGGAGTGGGAGTGTGGATTGATGTCTGTGGAAGAAATGGGAGCAGGGCAGAGTCCAGCCGGGCATTCAGAGGAAGGCCCAGGGCCATCCTAGGGCACACAGGGAGGAACAGAGAAGGGAGCAATGTGGCTTACGGGAGAGGAAAGGGCCCTAATCCCCTTCATGGGCTCTAGCTGGGAAGACTGTTTAAAAGGGCAAACTGCATGGCAAAGTTGCTGGAAGCAAAGCATGCATTATCTTTGTTGAGGCTTATCTGGATTTTGGCATCCTCCCAACTGTGGGTGTTGCATTATCTTTTGGAAGTCTGCAATTTATCATCCTGGCCTGTTGTGTTAATTACTTCAGAGTGGTTTGTGTTGTTGGCTTTTTTTAAAATTTCTAATTATCTTTACTTTGGGTTTGGACTGCATTTCTTCCCTTCATAGACTGTTTTTGAAAGAGTTTGATCTCCAACCGAGGATAACTGGGCATTGGGGGTCAAGTTGGAGGCATTAAAGGGAATTTATTTACTTTGCTGACTTTATTATTTTTGTGCCACACCCCGGGTCATCACACCAGTTACTTGGAGTTACTTGGAGTCCATACTGTTACTTGGAGTCCATACTGACTTGAAGGATGGATGGATGGATGACTCAAGGTCTGCACAGACATGCACAGACACAAACAGACACAGACATTAAATAGCTGTGCGAGTTAGCAGTTTGATATATGCATAATTTACAAGCCACTTTTGCAGCAGTCTCCAAAATTTAGATTGAAATGATATGCAAGAGTGATATGAATGGCTGGGAACTTAAACCTGTTGAGTTGTATTGCTTCCTTGTTATCCTAGCTGATCGGAAAATTTAGTGTCTTGTTTCAGATAAGCTTTTTCCTTTTTTGTTTTCATTGTTGGCATGTTTTCTTTTTTATATTTGGTACTGGCGTGTATTCATCATCATAAATGATTTAATTGTACTTTATCATAACAGCACCAGAAGTAAAAAGTCCCTTATCTCATTCTAGGGAGGCCAAATAATTCCAACACTGTATTTATTGCAGCTTTTCTTTTATGAAATGGTGCTTACATTTAATGGCTTCCATTTTGTGTTGGTTGGAAACATACGATTGTTCGGACCAACTTTGGTTGTGCAAACATGTTTTAATCCACTATGTAATCCAGGCTTTCCCATATAAAATCTTACTTTAAGTAGTAATTCTTCAGCAGGATTTGGGTAAGTCTTTTTCTTGCTCCATGTTCATCTCTACAAGAAAAGAATTCTGATCACAGAGAGACTCAAAAGGAAAGCCAAAGAAATGTCCTGTTAGGTTGGATTGCTCAATGATTAGGATCTCACTCATGATTTTTTCCCAGTCCTCTTCCTTTGATCGGATTATCCTCCTGGATTACTACTTTCCCACATGTTAAATGACTCAATATCATAAAAAGCTCAGAGGGATGATATAGTTAAGACCTGGTAAAAGGGAAGGAAGAAAAATTTGCAGAATGGTGAAGAGAGGACCTTATTTGAAGTAGAACTGAGGCACAATCCAAAGATTATTCTAAATGTCCTTGAGATGACTCCAAAAATGACTTCTCCAGATCATACCTATTGTTCATTTTGGAGCTCTCCCAGAAGTTATTTTCTTGATGACCATTTTATTAAACAACTCCTCATGTTCCTGCAAGTGTCATGGAAGAATTAATTTACAGCCAGATTATTTTCCTGTATAATTGATCAACCTAAGAAGACACTGAAATATTTTCTGATGGAAATATTTTTCTTCTTTTGCTTTCATTTTACTTCTTTTCATTCTCATATTCTGTGCTTTCAGCTGATTATCTCATTTTTCATTTTTATCACTTTATAGCATGTGCTTTCCTCTGTTTGTACCTTTTCTCTATTCATTTTTTAATCGTCTGTATTTTTTTTTTCCAGATGTTCCAGTTTTCAGTACTTTTTTAACTGTTGCTGTTTCCTTTACGATATGTCCCTTTGGTTTCATAGCTCCAATTTTATGCCTGGTAGAAAACTAGGAGTTTTGGATCAGCCTATCGATAAAGGTTCATCTGTCTCATATGTTTATAACAGTTCAGAGTTCTAAAACGCTTGAGGACAGTAGTGAGTTTAAACAGAATTTTGACATTCTTCCGGTACACAACCATTTTGTATCTCTGCATTAAATTAACATTCTTTTGAAACACCTTTTGTATCCAAATATGATACCTGCTTCAGGGATTGCCAGTAACCTTTGAACCCCACCTAATTTTAGCAGGGAGACATTATTTTCTTGTCACATAAGATATCCAGGATAAATTTTCATGGACTTTTGGACATGGCTTGCTTTGACACTAGCTTTTTTCATCTTTTAAAAATGTATAATGTTAATCTTTGTTCTTTCAGAGAGGAAAGCATTTCTTTGATTTTTAGTTGGGTTATTTGAATCATGGTCTACACTAGATGGAATTTTTAGAGTTGAAAAAGCAAGCAGAAATATCTAATCTTGGTGCTCTCTGAGTTTGGGTTTTTTTTTTTTTCCCTTGCAAGTGTTTCATTACCTAACCTAGGTAACTTTATTGGTGCCATGAGCTACAGATATTCTCCTTTATTGAGAAATACCTAAATTGTTAGATTACGGATTTTAAAATTGTGACACCCATATAAACAAAGCCCCAATCTAAAAAAGTTCTAATAGTTCTTTGATGATGCCTTCACTTTGGTGATCACGTTTAGCTTGATTCCTGGTGACTACATGGCCACTGACTTGGAACAATTCTGTATTGTGATATAGGTATGGTAGTCCTTGACTGAATAACGCTTAGTGACTGTTCAAAGTTACAACGGCACTGAAAAATGTGACTTATGACCGTTTTTTCAAAGTTATGACCTTTGTTGCATTCCCCACTCTCCTTCTTTCCTCCTTCTCTCTCTCTCTCTCTCTCTCTCTCTCTCTCATTTTCTAGTAGTTCAGCTAATACACACTCCTGACCCTGCTTAGTTTCAGAGTTCAAACAAGAAAGAACAGGTGCTATATCACTTGCTGAGACTCCATTTGGACAATACTTCCTCAAAAAGGCTGGACTGACAGCAAGATTAGAAGCCTTTTAGTGTCAGATTAAAAGATTACTATTTGCTTTGGCACTGTAAAGAGCTATGCTTCAATTGGTTTTTGATTTTTTTAAAATATTGCTGCTATGTGCCAAGCTTTAATTGTTTTTCTTTGCGGTATTTGATCTAAATAATTTTATATCTGGTGCACTTTGGTCCTGGAGCCTATTCGATAAAGGAAGAATTAGGAATGCTTCATATACTACAATGAAAGAGTGATTGGTGAAGATGGAGGTTGCAGAAATAGCTAAATTAACTGCTTTACAAAAGGAAAGAGTGAGGCTTTCTTGTTTAATAATAGAATAAGAGTTAATTTTCTAACTGGGCTTATATTTGCTGCAAAAGACATTGGAAGCTGCTCCTTTTTATATATAATTCTATTTCTATTACTTTCTATATCTTTCTATTTCTTCTCTTTACATTTTTGCCTTTTTATTTTTATGTTTTTTTGTGAAAATTTAACTATGAAATGCTTCCTAAAGAATATTGTTCACAATTAGTATATCCTTCCTGTTAGGAATCTGTCCACCAATTAGTTGGGTTGGCAATATATAAACGAACAATGTATGTTTGTAGCTTTAAGACAAAAATCACTGTATTGATTTTTACTATATTCCAATTGGTTGATTATAATGCAAATTACCATAAGAGGGAGCTATGGATCATAGCTTTATCTCTGTGACATTCTGTCTCTCTGACATTCTGTTGCTGTCTAAGGTTCTCTGTATAAATTATATAATTTATATATAGTATAAATTATATTTATACTGTGCTGATACTTTGATATATTAGTTTACTGTAAATGACAAAGGCAACCAGTAAGAAGACTTTGTAGTTGGATATTCTTTGGACTGTTAAACGTATATGAACTGGACCATTTATTGGACTGTGCTATTTCTTAAAGTAAACTTTAACTCAATGTAGTGTATCTGTGTGTGGCTGAATAATTATTCTTTCCTACTCTCATGAACGTTTCCATTGCATATCCTGGTTATTCAAGGGTTATTCTGTACATACCATAACACTTCCTGTGGATGCCCAAAATTATTTTCCTTTATCCTGCAATTTAACCAGAAATATTCTTGATTATTTTGGGTTGTAGAAATGGCTAGGCATTATATGTGGCTTTTAATATAAATTATACATCTATATATCCTTATCTATATATTTATATTATATTATAGTATGTATTATAATTACATTATATATATCATGTGGGTGCTTTTTAAGTGGAGGTTTTTAAGGAGAGACTTGTCTGAAATAGTACAGGACAGTGGTCGCTAACCTTTTTGGGCTCCTGTGCCAATAATTACGGGCACACTTGCCTGCTTATGCTCACGTGCCATCACCCAGAACGCAATATGCACGAGTCCCCCAGGCCTCCTGCACATGCATGTGCAACTTGCGTGAATTGCATGACTCACGTGGCCCACACTGTGCGCTTCTGCGCATGCACGCATGACCCCAACATGTGCCACATGCTTCTGTGCATTCACGAGTGTCTCCTGCATGCTGCTGCGCCCCCACACATGCCCGCCAGATACCCGACAATCAGCTGTTGGGCGGATGACATACGCGCATGCGCAGTTAACCTTTTTGAGGCGAGTGCTCACATGCTGGCAGTATTTGCTCTGTGTGCCACTTCTGGCACGCATGCCATAGATTCACCACCATGGGTGTAGGATCTCCTGCTTGAGCAGGGGAATGGGCTAGAACACCTCCAAGGTCCCTCCCAGCTCTTTTCTGATGAAATAATATATTCCCTTTCCTTGTTTTTTGCTTTTTTTGAAGAATCAATTAAAAGAGTCAGAGACATCCTAAAAATTATATCCCTACATTTATCAAAGCTCTATTTTTTCCATGAAGTTTTCATTTTGGATTTTGGTGATCTGTGTGATTAATAGAGTAAAAAAGCTCACTACTAAATACCGGCATTCCTCTTCATCTTTAGCACTGAAGGCTTGCTGGAATAAGAAATATCAAGTCTGTTTCTGACAACTTTATAAAAAGATAATGGATTTTCATAATTTTCATAAACAAGTACAGTGATTGAAATGATAAAGAAGACATCTAGATAAGAACTATCTCCGGTATGCAGACCAATCCTGTTCTTTGGGGCAGATGCTTGGAATAAAACTTTTGAAGTTTCTTCTGGCGCTTTGAAGCTGAGCTCTTGAGCGATCTGCAAAAACCATCAGAAATACACATTTATAGACTTGTCCTTGTCTTAATTTCTAATCTGCTAATGGACTATGTTTTGTCCTCAAAACCACTTGCCACAAATCTTAATTGAAGATTGACTTTAAAGGAGGAAATTTTAGTTCAGATTCTCCTTCTTTGTCATACATCTGCCCGCGATTAATGAAAGTTGATGAAATGGAAAATGAAATGCAGACGTAGCTCTATATTGTGATTACTTTAGCAGTGAGAAAAAACGTGGCATTCCAATTCATATAGTTATAACTTTAGAAGCGGTCAAGTAAAACCGAAATGGAAGAAACCCAACAGATGCCAGATCTTAAAACTAGAGAAAGGGGCAAGTATTATTGTTTATGTGCAGATATAATACATACTTTATCCAGATTCTTAACTTGAAAATTCGGGAGTGGTTGGTTTCCAAATCGATAAGTTCTACCAAGGAGATAAAATAATTCAGCAATGAGAGTTATAATAGGAGTAGCATTTTTTTAAAAAAAGGCTAAAAAAAGACTTAAATGAGAGGGAAACGATGAAATAATCTAGAGGTTGACAATGAATTGGCTGAAAGTCAGGCTTCTTGAAAAATATTTCAAGACTTGACACATAATGCTTTACTAATTTTATGTTTCTATTTTGGGATTTTCCAGTCTCACATCCTGTCCATTCATATTTGCCTAAAGAAGGCTTCTGCCTCATATCCGTATTAGAGATATCACGTTCCTAGAAACTTTGAAAAATGGGGGAAATTAACATTATGGGAGAAATTAAAATATATGTGATATTTTTTATCAACTCTAAACATATTCTATTACTTGAGTAACCTACAATGCATTCTTTGTCATCTAAATGGCTAATATTAGTGTAATATTTGGAATATTTTTGAAATTTATGGAGCATCCAGCGCATGCTTACTTAGAAGTTTAATGAAGTTTATTATCCATTAAGAAGGCATTCATTGGATTGTACTATATCCTCAAAAGTATTAATTTTATAGTTTGAATACAAGCAAGAACACAAGCGCTATGATATTTTTTGTATGTGTGTGAGGAAAATGCAATCTGTTACCCTATGCTACATAATGATACAGAACTGAGAAGTAAAAAAAAATATGGAAATCATAGCCAGGAATTATTAGGAATTGTGGTCCTAATACACCCAGAAGAATTCAGATTGGGGAAGACTGCTTTAAAAACATTTCTTCCTCAAGGGAGAAGAAAAACAACAACAAAGTCCAGTTGTCTTTGTTGGGGTGAAAAAACACCTTTCAGACAACTGTGACCTGGATCACTGAGAATCTCTATAGATGCTGCTCTAAAAAGAAATAGCTTATTTTCGGTCTCTTTAAAATTTCACTGAACTTGCCCCCTTGCTGCGGTAGGCCAAATGCTAATTTCAGATGTTATTTGGTTTGCTTTCATTAGAACCTTGATCTAAGAGCTTAAAGACTGCTAGAGTATCTGTTCTTCCTTAATTATATTTCTTCAAACTTTCCCAACTGTGAGAGCCTGAAGGCTGAACCGTAAATGATTTGCCCAAAGTATTTCATAGTGTGTATGTGACTTCATTTTCTGAAGAGGACATTTTTTTTAAAAAAAGGAATGTATCTAGTAAATGGAAAGTAGCAATAACACCACAAAATGAAATATAAATGAAAGCTTAGAGAAGGGCTCTCAATATTTACTCCCAAGGACCACTTCAGTGGTCTAAAAAATACACCGAGACTATCAGAACCTAGCAACAAACTTTTAAGCACAGCTCAGATCAGTTACTGCTGAAAGAAATACAATCTGTGTCATGAAGAGGAATGTTTGTTTTAATAAAAAAAAGCAACAAACATTGCGATAAAACACCAGTCTAATTCTCTCAATCCAGGGCTGAAACTCTTTGGTGGACCTACTTTCACAAATGAAGAAACATGGATCCAACTTTTATATGAGCTTGGGTTACCACTTTCTACCAGAATTTCATGTCTCCATTCAGTATATAAGTAGTCCTCGGTTTATAACTGTCATGGAGCCTGCCTGTAAGTTGTAATGATCATAAAGCATGTCATCCCATGACAAGACCCACTTTTTACTTTGTTTTACAGTGATTCTTAAATGCTCCTTCCCATATGTGGGTAGGCCAAATTTACCTGATAGAAAAAACATTTAATCTCTCCCCTTGATACAGCTGACAAAGGGAGGAGAACCTGTGGCTTAGAGATTAATACATCTACCTAATATGCTCAGGTTCGAATCCCAGAAGGGTATGGTGATGAGAGCTAAATAGCTTGAAATAGATGTATACTTGTCTCCCTTATTTCTTTTTCAGTAAATATAAATTTAACACAGTGATTCTTAAAGAGAACCATTGTTCACTTTGCAGCATGTTCCACCTAAAGTTGCATGTCCAATAGAAGAGGTTGACCATTCCAGATTGAAGGAGCATACAATTATGCAGTGAATATTGTATGTAGTTTTCCAGTCAACAATACCTTAAGTATGAAAGAACTCTTTGCAGAGAACCCTTTTTATTTGAATATACACAAATGGATCTGCACGAGGAGAGTTGTGGTGATGTTCCTAAACTTGGGCTAATTGCCTTATTGCCAAGAACTATGAAATTTCACAAATGATTCTGACTTAAAAATTTAGGACCTCCTATATTGTTTATTCAGGTTGGTTGTTGAATGCTGCTGTTTTTTTGTCCACAGGTCAGGCTTCCTTGTCAAATCTTGATTGACAATTCTACAACAGGGCATATCTCACCATGGTTTTTATTTCAAAGTCATTTTGTTTATTCAACCGCTGAATCTCCCTTAGGCTATATAGTCCAGGTCTTTCTTCTTCTTTTTTGTGGGATACAGTCACTCTGGCATCTTTATGAGTCTCTCCCTATGAACAGATGAAATCTCTTTGTTTACATTTGGCATTCCTTTAATTCCTCTTATCACTACTTCCATCACCATGGGAAAAAAACCAGCCCACCCTGTTGTTTATGACTTACAATCTTAGCTGTTGTAATACTGCTGTATATATTAGTATTATCTTCCACCATTCTAGAATATTAAAATAATTTGAATGGGCATTTATGTGCCTATTCTGTCTTAATTTAGATATTGCCATATATAATGGAAAAGCCTTTTCTAAAGGGTGTAGGATATTCTCTATTAATTCAGAATGGATGTAAGATAAAATAATTTGCATTAAGGGCTGAGTTGGTGTTGCTGATAGATTTAGCAGTTTGTTGCAGCTCCTTCTAAGAAGAGAAAGTGTATGTTGGTTGCACACCTATTAAAGTCAACTTTCTTCTCTTTCCCTTTGTTTTCCCTTTCATTTCCTAAAGTTTATTTTGTGCACTAAATTTCTCCATGGTATGATAAAGTGAGTGAAGTCAGGCTGAAAATTCAACTTGATTGTAGTGAAAAGATCCCAGTTTTAAATGAAGGACTAAGTATAAATTACCCAGCATCACTTAGATGAGAGATGGATGGTGCCTAAATTAGAGGGATAATAGAGATAAATAGATGGAGAAATTGATAGATAGATGAAGAGACACAGAAAGAAAGAGAGAAGAGAGAGAGAGGAGCGAGAGAGAAGAGAGAAAAGAGAAAGGAAAGAAAGAAAAAAGAGAGAGGAAAGAGAGAAAGAAGAGAGAGAGAAAAAGAGAGACTCTTGCAAAAGTTTGTACATTTGCAGAATTTTTTTAATTAGATTTTTTTGGCTGCTCCTGTGACATCCATCACCCCTTGCCAAAAGAGATCCAAAAAATAGTAATGGTGAATAAGATTCCTTGAAGAGTATTATTCATTAACAAGGATAAAAATAGTGTGCATAAACTGACTATATCAATTAAATAAGGAAAAGAGATTGAGCTACACCTGCCATTAGGAATCCTGATTAAATAGGATTCTGTAAGTAAACTTCCCAGGTTCACACAAACAGGTCAGGAATCTGGCACGTCTTCCTTGAAAGTGTGTTATTAGGGCCATGACATTAACATGGAATAATTGTTAGAAAATATGATAAGTAATCTGACATATAATTTCTGTAGCAATCTTGCAGTTTTATGGATCATCTCATTTGATACCAACCTTATCCAGGCCATTCCTATCACATAGTAAGGGCACCAACCTCCCATCTCTTGAGTAGTGGTGTTTATGCTTGCAATATAGAGAGTCAATTGATGCCGTTTCATTTTGGTTAAAGGTCAAAAGCAGATAAATAAGTATCCAAAGATAAAATGATATTTAAATACTAACATTATAAAACTTGCCTAAAGAAACCAATACCACTCGATACTACTCAGGACCATTTGTTTATGAATATTGACAGCTGCCATGCAAAACTTTGCAACATTGTGTGTGAGGGCTGCCTGACAGTGACACCTCTCACTCTACTGATGACAATGGTTGATTTGATTGATTTGACTGGTTAGGCTGGTATCACTTTCCTGCCTCATTATTATTCCATGTGTCCTTCACCCAAAGTTGCACACCAGGTGGCAGAGAATTACCTATTCCATTTTTCTTTTTATATGTTTTATCCCTTCATATTATTTCATTTATGATTTTTCAGATAGAAAAAAGTTTCATCCTAAAATATGTTATCCCATATTTATCTTCTTTCATTGTCAAATCAATCTTGCCATCTATTTTTATTTTATATATTTTATACATACCTCTTTATTCCATTAAACCCAATATATAACAAATTAAAAAAATATCAATATAGCCATTTTTAGTTACTACATCCAATATTAACCACAATAATATCCTATTTATATTTCTTTCCCCCCTCCCAATTGGGTTCCACATGGTATTCTTTCCATATTACATAATAAATCCTATATTTATTCCAAAAGCCTTTATATACCAAACCAATTGTAAATAATAACAACTATTAGAATTTTGATGTCCATGCTCTATGTTCACTTTTTTCAGCACCTTACCAATTATTATATAGTAATCTTATTTTAAATTCTTATTTAACATAATCATTTTTAATGTTCATACTCTTTATTCTTCCAATTATATTTATATAACAAATTGTCTTTTCTATTTCAGGAATATAAAGCACTTTGTGATTACCCACTTGTTCCAATATTTCATTACTACTAGATCTCGGCTGCAAATACCTAGCCTACCATAAGAGGGCCTCAAAAAGTTAAAGGATACCAACTGCACTTATGGATGCAAAGAGGATGTAAAACGTTTAAAAAAGCTTGCCATCCGTTGGAAAACGCTATGCATCCATTGTGTATTCATTGCATACGTGTTTCATATGCTCTATCCGTCGAGCATCCGTCCACTGCGATTTCATCTGCGCAAGAAGTTTTGAGCTGCACAAAACTTTGTGAACGGATGAACTTTCCGCCGTATACAATGTAAATCCGCGACATATGAGCAACAAACGTTCTGTGTCCATTTATCATCCGTTAAACATCCGCTGTATCCTCTCTGCATCCTCTGGGCATCCTCACAACTCACATCCGCTGCAGCTGAAAACGGAAAGAAGGAGGAAAGAAAGGGTACATGGAACGTCTACAGCGTTAGTAGCACAGAAATAGAAAGGATGCGTTTGCATCCGATATACATCCTTGCAGCATCCCCTTTCTTTTCTTTAGGCGTACGTGGTGCATCCGCTTCATCTGCTATGCGTCCGCTTCGAAATTCTCCCCCAGAACCCCTTCGGAGGTGTCATCTGCTTCCATCCGCTTTAATCTGCTAGGCTTCCTATGAACATCCGTTTAACATCCCTGCTACATACTACCCACGTCCGTTCTTTTCCATTCTTTTCCGTTCTGTTTATGCAAATTTTTGCCACTTTTTGGAGCGGGTGACAATGGATGGAGCCACCCCTGAAATTTTGCTCGTCCACTGGGTCCTTTATGCATACGTTTTGTGTCCGTCGGCCAGTGGGACCAGACTTAAGACTGTTGATATTTCTTTGTTGCCATCTAGTGGCCCTTGATTCCCTGCAGCCCCATGTTGGCCCTTATATATAGTACCTTTTATAATTAGATGTTCTGTTGCAGACTGACATGGTTTGTTCAGAAGACATTGTTAGAACAATCTCTGCTGATAATTGACGGACTTAATCATGTTTGGAGTAGATTCATTGAAAGTTATAAGTGATTTAAGTTGTGCTGATCAGAGCAGGCTTATTCTAAATGTGATTAAGACTGAATCTGACTATAGTAGAAATGCCTGCCAGTTAATAAATCAGTGTTGTTGTTCAATAAATCTTACCTTGTCTTTCACCTAAGAAAATTACTGAGGAATTCATTCTGAACTAGAATTCCAGAAACAGCCTTCCTTTCTTCCCAAAGATTTATGCTATAAACAAACATCTTGCTCTTAATATAAATTAGCAGTGTTTTAAGAAAGTAAATTTCCATGCTTTCTTTGCCTTTCATGCAGAATGGCCAAGCAGCATGAAAGTTTCCCCCCGCCCCGGCTATCCATATAACTCAATTTGTCTTACCTGAATAGGGTATCAACTCAGTACTTCTCAGCTAACCTGGCTAGACACACAACATAGCTTTTTTCTAGGCAATTTGTATAGGGTTTCCTTCTTCCTCCTCTTGAGATTCTTCTTAGTCCATAAATATTTGTGAGTGGTGCTTGAATTGAGATCTTGTAGTATATTTATTTATATATTTATACAATAGTATAAATAAGAAGTATCGCCAGCTGGTAGCAGTCACAATGAATACATTTTTTCTCCCATTCTCAGTCAAACATCTGGTGAAGACCTTTTAGAAGATGTTTCTAATCTAATGAAGCAGTTCAAAGACTTTGATCGCCATTTGTCCTTCCTTCGTCCCTCCCTTCCTCCCTCCTTCCTTCCTTCCTTCCTTTCTCCCATCCCCCTCCTCCTCCCTCCCTCCCTCTCCCCTTCCTTTCCCTCCCCCCTTCCTTCTTTCTCTCCTCCCTTCTTTCCCTCCCTTCTTTCCTTCTTCCTCCCTCCTCCTCCTTTCCTTTCCCCTCCCCATTCCTTCCCTCCCTCCCTCCTTCCTTTCCTCCCTGCCTCCCTCCCCTCCCCTCCCTTCCTTCCTTCCTTCCTTCCCTCCTTCCTTCCTTCCTTCCTTCCCTCCCTCCCTCCCTCCCTCCCTCCCTCCCTCTTTACCCTTCATCCCTCCCTCCCCAGCACAGAACTGTTTCAGCTTTTGTAGAAAACAAAACAGATCATTGTTGCTGCTTAGTACTTTAATTGGAAATGCATTCACTTTCTAGTTTAAAAAAGGCAAAGAAAAGCAGAAGCCGTTTTGAATGTAGGCAGCAGAAAGTCTCCTCCTGTGCTTGCATTCTGGTAAATCAGTAGTTTTCTGACGGCTTTTGCATCCCTCCCGGTACTAAGTGAACATGATGTGCTCTCAGAATTTCAAAAAAACAAAACAAAAAACAAAAAACACACACACAAAAAAACCATTAGCTTCCAAAAGAATTCAGATTCTCTGATTTGTTGAAGGAAGGAAGGCATTAAAGGGTGACAGATTACAATCGAGAGATTTCTAACAGTTATTTTGGTGGGACAGGATTTTACTTTTATTTTATTTGGGTATGTGCAGTGAATGATTTATAGGGAGGTTTTTAATGCATTGCTTTCAGTAAGCGTCAGATTTTTGAGCGTGTTGCATAAAATCAGGAACCTTTCAAACAAACTCATAAATATTGTTCTTCCACTTGCTGCAGCGGGCCACCGTGGGACATACTGTACATTTATCATTCAGCCATGATGGAAAGATATTTAAAGCATGTAGACATTATATTTTAAACCTTGTAGTAATGTAATTATTCCATCAGTTACAGCATCCCAAAATAAATTCAAGCCTTATTTTGTTAAAGCTGCTGGGCATATGATTTATTTACAACTAGAAAGTTTCTTACAGATGAAAGCAACCTTCAGTCATATTGGCTTTTCTGCAAAACTTTTCAGATCTGAATCTTTTGACATAATTTTGCATTTGATTGATCAGGTAATATTGTGATATTTTCATGCTGGTTCTCAGTACAATAATAATATTTTGCTTGTGTGGTGAAATAATAAACTTTCAGAGTTTCTGCTTTGTGGAGCCCAGAGTTAGGGGAGTCTAGAAACCTTATAAGTTACATAAAATTGTGAGTTTTGCACAAAGGTGGGATATAATTCTAACAACAACAATATTATAAATAGTATTTAATAAAAAGCCACCCTAGAATACAAATGAAGTAGTAATTAAACAACGGTAATATTCTTTTCTATGCAAGATAAATTGCTGCTATCTCTATGTTTCTAAAGTTATTTGAAGGAAAAAGTATGTAGAAAAATGTAGTGGTATAAGTTTTTTATGTAGCCCAATGGACTTAATAGAATCTTTAGGCATTTTGTAGTTTGAAGTTTCTATTAATTTCAACATGGGTTTATTTATTTGCCCCTAATAATAAGATTAACACATTTGAAAATTTAAAAAAGGATGTCATAGTTCAGCTTATCCTATCACTGTAGAAGAATTCATGAAAAATTAAGAGGAACTGCCCAGTAAAGCTTGAATAAAAAACTCAAAAATGGTAACAAATACAAATTTCTTGGACTAAAAGTTGAGAGTGAGATCTCCTGGTTAAATAATTACTTCTTAATAAGTGCTTCTTCACCATAAAAGCTAAATTAACTCTTGGGGGATTCTCAGAAGAGTGTGCTAAAACCATGTTATTGCTAACAAAAGATTTTGGTGACATTTTATACAGGAAAAAAAAAAACTGATAAAAGGGAGGGTACAGAGAGTCCCTGAGGAAGCATTTTCCTTCTTTCAGCATTCTCCTCCAACAAAGGAAAAACTACACATTCCTCTCTGCCCTAAATGAAATCCAGATGTCATAAATATTGTCCAGGTAAACAGATAGAATGACAGAAGAATGTAAGTTGGAAATACTTTATTAAGTAGAAATGCTCTTAGTTCCTTTTTACCATAAAAAATATAGAAATCAAGTGAATTGCATTTTAGATCTTTCCTGCAATTATACTTTAAATCTTTCACATTGGAAGTGGCTGTATTTTTGGCTCAGTTTCCTGTTTCTTTTAAAAAAAGTTTGCATTAGGCTTCAGTATCTATTAGTTTTTCAAAGTACCATATTCTTATTTTTGTTCTGTTTCTTATGTAATCTTCCTTGTACTGCGTTCTCATTATTCCTTGGCCAATGGCAGACATAACTCCACATCTGTAGAAATCAAAAGCCAGCTGTGGGAATACTTCTTTACTGCTCTGTTCTAGAAATACCCAATACACTATTTCCCTGTTGGTCCTCTATGACCGAGTATTATGTTAATGAAAACACAATTCAAGTTTAATTTTGACAAGGTTTGCAAACTTCTTCAGATCTTACTTTCAAATTTTGCTTAAAATGAAGAAGAACCTTATCTTGTATTATTCTATTATTTGAGGCATTGGGCCCAAGTAGTAATTATAGAGCAGGTGTAGAGTAAGTAGTGGCAACTTCTTCAGTTGTAGTAGTTCATGTGTAGTTTACTGACCCGGCAGTTTAGGAAATGTTTGTTGGCTGTAGCAACATTATTCCTAGTTGCCTGTCTTAGTTCATTTCAGATTAATCTGTCTTTCACTTGGAAGGGAAATGAATTGAGTTGGTAACTTCAAGAGGTATGCAAAATCTGTTACAAGGCTAAATAAATGTGCAGGATTTTATGTATGCTATTGAAATTGGACTGTCAATTTGACACAAATTCTCACAAACAGGATGTTGGATGACTTGATCTGTTTTTCAAATGAGAAACTTGAAAACAGCTATTTCAAAGAGATTGTAGAATGGAACAGTTCTGTTCTTCTATTATCTCTTGTAGACGATATCCAAGTATATTTATTGCATCATAATGCAGCTACAGAAATCTGATTAGTAGATGAGCACTTTGTTCAGCATTGCAATGCAAATAAATCACATATCATGGAATTGAAACTTTTTCTCAAGTTCTGGGTTTGTGTAATTAGCTTGGAGAGCAATTTAATAAACAGAATGATACTTCTTTCCATCTGCTCACTTCTAAACTGTTAGAATTGTTGAGTTGCTCAGTTGTATCTAGAGTTTTCATTAGGTTATTCACTTGACAAGGAACTCCTTATAAAGAAAATGTTCAGGGTTTGTAGATTTTTGGACTAGTCTCTTGAATTCTTGTGCCCCTCCCCAAGGAATTTAAAACAACTGTCTTTATAGTTGTGACTTGTTGCTTGTATCCTAATGGTTTTTATTGACTGTTTCCTAGTATGATTGGTTTGCTTATTGTACCCCATGACGATTATTAAGTGTTGTACCTTATGATTCTTGGCTCTTGACAAATGTATCTTTTCTTTTATGTACACTGAGAGCATATGCACCAAGACAAATCCCTTGTGTGTCTAATCACACTTGGCCAATAAAGAATTCTATCTATCCATCCATCCATCCAGATGTGGCATTACTTATCGTTGTTCTAGAATCAGTCAGCAAGGGCGGAGGGAGTAATTAATTAAAAAAACATGGAATTATAATTTTTGAAGTTTTTAAAAGAAATTTTTTTAATGAAAAGCTGTGTTAAGGAGCAGTAAGTTTGTCATTTAGCAGTACAAGTCATGACAAAAAAAGAATTATCCAGTTTTAGATAATGATGCTGAAAGCTCCAGAAAGCCATTGCTGATGATGTCAGAAATGGGTCAAGAATATCTCTTGATTCATGGAAGCTTCCTGTGTTGCCAAAAGTACAGCCAACTCAATTTATAGATATCCAGGATGGGGCACAAACAGGAAGGAGGAAATGTTGTATTCCAAGTCAATTCTTAGTCAAAATTCCACCCAGCTGAGGAAGCCGACTGTGGCTTTTCTTGGATAGGATTGTGCAACAAAAGCCTGAAAATATTCTACTACAGGTTGACCTCAACATACAGCCATAATGGAGCCTACCCATTAAGATCATCTGTCATAATAATTGTAAGATGGGTCAGTCATGCGACCAACCTGATTTTACAAAAATTTTTTGGCAGTGGGTGTGAAATGACACCAGGCAGTCATAAAGCTAAAAGTGTACAAAAAGAAGTAATTGAGACAGTGGTTTTCTATAGGCGAAAACCAGAGTTAAGTTACAGATTTTGGCAAAACCATCATATAACGCGGTCACAAGACCCTGTGAATGCTTCAAACAGCTGTAAATGCATCCCCGTTGCCGAACATGCAAAATTTGGTCATGTGATTGCAGAGGGCCCCAAAAGCCTAGGGACTTCTGATCTGGATCATAAGTTCCCTTTTTGTTAGTCCTAACTTCAAACCACAACTGGTTGTAATCCAAGACTACCTGCACTCAGGTTTGCAATAGTGTGCACAGTATAACTGCAAAATCTAATGCAATTTCCCCCATCCTGGGAATGTGTGTGAACTTGCTGACTGGATTTCAGTAACCCTTGTCTGGTTGGAGGGGGCTGTTGTAAACGTTCCCTATGTTTGTCTTAGATGTTTCTTGACAGTAAAGGCACTTGTGATCCTCTATCGACTGACCTGCATGTATGTACAGGCATACAGATGATACCTTCTTTGCCAAGGCTCACAATTTCCCATCGTGGTATGATTGCTAAGGATTATATCTCACATGTCTTGCTCATTGCAGGGTTGTGGCTGGAATAATTTTTTGTATACCAAGCCTAGGGCGTATACTGAAATAGGCCATGAGGCCAAAATGTGGCAATCCTATCAAAATTATGAATGGGACAGGTTGGCTTTCAGGAATCCTTTACCACTGTCACATTTGTAAGCTCCCAGAAAGTAGACCCATGCAATGCTTGGTATATTTCTGCATCAACGCAGGCCTAAAATTTGGCATGGCCTTTACAAAGGTTGATGTGATGGCATGGGTTTACCAAACATGCTTCAGAATTAAAAACAACAACAACATAAGGACTAGTCATTTAAATTATTTAATAAATACAAACTGGAGTATGAGGACATCAGTAAAAATCCATTCATTACAATTCCTATGACTTGTTAATGTTGTTGTTATTATTATTAATATTATTATTTTATTCTTTTTTTCTCTGACTAATACAGAATCCTCCTGACTTCTCATAACAGTTTAGGAAGCTTTTGTTTTTTTTTAAAAAAAGGTGTTTTTTGTCATTTATCACGGTGTAATCTCCTATAAATATATGTCACTAGTTCTCTCCATACTCTTGGGAAGGGTAAGAGAGTATTTCAGATGCTTCCATGTAATTCTGGGTTGAGATAAGAAAACTCAGGAAAAATGTGACACAGGAAATGCATTATTTTTTCCACCATAGATGTATTGCATTTCTTCATGTGAGGAAAATGGGATTTTCTTCTTAGAGAACTTCTTTCTGATTTTGTAGAAATGAGGATGGGGTAGGGCTTCGAGAAAAGAATTAGAGAGACAGACTTTGTTTCTTGATTTTTCCAGTTTCATTGGAAGGTTTTTAAATTTACGATCAAATAGTCCATGCAAAAGGCACATAGTTTAGGACTGCTTTGCTTAATACTTTCAATGCTTCTAATTTCCTTTTTTTTTTTTTTTACAAAAAATTAAATAAAAAGGCAGATTAATTTTTTTTTCTGGAGTGTTGTGGTTGGCTAAGAGTAGGTAATTGCAGTCAGAAATATTGGTTTACATCTAAAACAACATCCTATTTTAATGATGGCCAAAGGAGCAGGAATCACATTAGTCCTTTGTCGTAAAAACAATAAAGTGTGTGATATTTTAAAGTACAATTAACCCCTGTGAATTGATCTCATAAATGTTTGTGGATTTCTCATGTAATTCTGACTTCCATCTTTCTCATCTTCAGCTTTTATTTTCCTCCCTCCTCTCCCTCCAAGAAAAGAATCCATGATGTATATAATCTTCCTTTCCTGCATTAATTTGACTAAATGATCTGTGAAAGTTTATGGAATAAATAACTTATTAGCTGCTGAAATGATAGAAGACCTTTTGCTGTTTTCCCCATATTAACAATTGGAATTTGAATGAGAAGTATCATCACATTACGGTCAATCAACAGTTGCTATGGAGAAATAACAGGGATATAAGAATGTATTGATTAAATTTTTTGTGCTGCCAGGTTTTCCATACATAGCATATGGGTTTTTTTACCCTCCCATCTTTGCCATCATTCTGATGGAATTTCAGGAATCTGGACAAAAATGCTTCTGCTTGTGACCAGTTTTGAGCTGGTCTTTATCAAAATTACCTTGCTGCCTGATTCCCCCTTTCTCTGGTTTTTTTAAGGGGGGGGGAAGCAAAGTGAAAGAGAAAAAAAAAACTGGCTGTTCTGTTTTTGCTACTTGAGTTGTACGTTCAATTTATCATGAACAAATGCTGAAAGGAAAGTGTAGTCCCAGTACAAAGTTCAAGCCATGTTCACTGTATTTGCATTTCCAAGGTCTTTGCCCTGCAGATCTTCAGAACTGGGTTAGAGAATCACAACACGCTTGCTTAAATGTAAACTCAGTTTAGAATAGAACAGAACAGAACAGAATAGAATAGAATAGAATAGAATAGAATAGAATAGAATAGAATAGTTATGCGCCTCTTGGAGTCTGAATCTGAGGAGAAAGATGAACAGCTGACAGGGAGTGGAAGTATGGCTCCATTGGCTGTGGAGGAAACTGGGAAAAGGCAATATCCTGCTAGGCAGAGCAGGGAAGAGATAGAAAAAGGGAGAGGAAGTTCAGAGGAAAACCCAGGCCCACCCTCTCTTCATCCTAGGGCATGCAAGGAGGAATGGAGAAGAGAGCAATGTGGGTTACGTGGCTTACAGGGGAGGAAAGGGCCCTAATCCCCTTCATTAGCCACACCTGGGTTTGGGAGTTCAAAAGAGATGCAAGCTGAGTGTGGCATCTGCTGGGAACAAATGTGAGTTTATCTTGTGTTGACATTGGTTATCTGTGTTCCTATAATCCTCCCAGCCGTGTGATTTATTGATGTTCCTTCACATCTGGAATTCCTTCTCTTGCCCTGCCAGACTAATAACCTCATTTTGCCTTGATTGGGCTTATAGTTACAGTTTTTGTTGACCATGTTTTGGACTTGATTCTCTGCAGCCAAAGGCTGTTACTGGGGAGTTTTTCTCCAGCTTAGAAGGTAATCAGGACATGGGGGCAAAGTTGGAGCTAATAAAGGGATTCCTACTGATTATCTGACTGTGTTGCCTTGCGCCATGCCCTGGATCATCACAGAATAGAAGAGAAGAACCGATGTCTACAGAGATTCTTGGTCATCCAAGTCACGGTTGTCCCAATGGTGCCTCTTCAAGAGTTATTCCAGTGATTAATTGTTTTGTCAGGAAATTTTTTCTTAGTTCTGGTTGATTCTCTCTTTGATAAGTTTCTATCCATTACTTCTTGTCCTGCCTTCCGATGCTTTAGAGTAGCTTCTTTGTAGCAACCCCTGAGATATCACCCCTGGTCAAGTTGACACATGTCTTTATTCTGAAAAAGTTGCCCAAGATGTATTTATTAAGAAAGATCCACTTCCACAGTTTGATTTGTTAAGCAATTTCTTAAGCAATGCTTTGTCCTTATTTAAGCTTTTTTTATCTATGGTTAGTCCTCAACTTACAACAGTTTATTTAGTGACCGTTTGAAGTTACAACAGCATTGAAAGAAATGACTTACGGCCATTTTTCACCCTTGCAGCATCCCCATGGTCAGGTGATCAAAATTGTGATGCTTGGCAACTGACCCTTACTTATGATGGTTGCAGTGTCCTGGGGTCATGTGATCATCTTTTGCGACATTCTGACAAGCAAAGTCAATGGGGAAGCCAGATTCATTCAACAACCAGGTTACTAACTTAACAATTGCAGTGATTCACTTAACAACTGTGGCAAGAAAAGTTGGAAAAGGAGGCAAAACTCACTTAATAACTACTCTCAATTAACATAAATCAGGGATCAAAAGTCATAAGTCAGGGATTACCCGTATTAAGACAGGGCTGGGGAACTATGGAAACTTTATGGTCTGTGAACTTCAACTCCCAGAATTCCTGGGCCAGCCTGGCTCAGGAATTTTGGGTGTTGAAATCCACAGGTCATAAAGTTGCTATAGTTGCTATAGCTGCCCACCTCTGTATCAAGGTTTTTGTCATAGCTTAACAATTTAATACCAGCTGAAATGTGTTCTTAAGGGAATGGGACCATCAGAGATATGTGTTTGGAGTTTTGGATCTATGGACAACTCGTTAGGAAAAAGCCCTTTGTGTATGTGTTTTTTTGTTTTCTTCCTGAATAACTTTTCATGCAGTAGAAAAAGAGAAATGGATCCAAATATGGCAAATTCTTTCCCCTTCTTATTCCTATAAATGGCACTTATCATTGCTGGCATGCAGCTTCCGGAGATTGCTGCATCAATGAATTAAGTTCTGCATTGTCAAATATGACAGCACGGGACAAAATTCCTTATGTGTTTGTTTATTATGGTGCTTAATTTATCATTGTTACTTTTTTTTATAACATTTGTTTGCTTTTCTTATTTTTCTTCCCAAGAAGCTGCTGGTATATGATGTGTCTAAATGTTGGTTCCATTTTTTAACTTGGAATGTAGGTTGGCCTGAAAAAATGAGATTTGCTCAATCTATTATATTAGATATATGGTTTAGTGGAAAACTTGAGTTTGGTTTTTCTTTGTCCAATGATTTACCAAACTGGCAAAAAAACACAAACAAAAATGCTTCTTCCTGGTGGGTGGACAGGTTCATTTACTTTATTCCTTCTCCGTTTCTTTCTTTTTTTCTTTTTTCTGACATATTTTTGAAGGCACAGTGAGCTCACTAAATTAAATCCATCAATTAAATATTTCCCTTAGCTGTTTATAGCTTGCTAACCAGGATTTCTGTTCTTCAGTAACTAAAGTAAGTGGTTCCTTTTTGTTATTTTCATGAGAATATTCAGAGGCAGTCCTTGACTTACAACAATTTATTTAGTGACCATTCTAAATTACAGGAGCGCTGGAAAAAAGTGACTTAGGACCATTTTTCACACTTGTGTCCATTGCAGTAGCCCCATGGTCACATGATTAAAATTCAGGTGCTTGGCAACTGTTTCATATTCATGACAAGTTGCAGTGTCCCAGGGCTTGTGATCACCTTTTGTGACCTTCTGACAAGCAAAGTCAATGGGGAACCCAGATTCACTTAACCAACCATGTTGCAAAATGTCTATGGAGATTCTCAGTCATCCAGGTCATGGTTGTCCCAAAGGTGCCTTTTTTTTTTTTTTCAAGAGACAACTGGACATTCTGGTTTTTCTTTGAAGAAGTTTCACTTCTCATCCAAGAAGCTTCTTCAGCTCTGACGGGATGGGGTAGGGAATGGAAGTATTTATACAACATGAGTCTTCAAAGAAAAACTTGAAAGTCCAGTTGCCTCCTGAATAAAAACACTTTTGGGACAACTCTGTTACTAACTTAACAACTGCAGTGATTCACTTAACAGCTGTGGCAAGAAAGGTCGTAAAATGAGGCAAAATTTACTTAACAATTGTCTAACTTAGCCACAGAAATTTTGGGCTCAACTGTGGTTGTAAGTCAAGGACTACCTGTATCTGAAAAGCAATGTGCATAGATGTTTGGTGGAGGTGATTTTATAAGAATGAACAATTCAAGATGCCAGGAGAAGGGAAATTCTCAAATGTAAATGTCAAAAAACTAAAAGTTTCCCTTGCACATACATACTTGTCATTTCCGGCTCTAGGGGGCGGTGCTCATCTCCATTACAAAGCCAAAGAGCCAGCGCTGTCCGAAGATGTCTCTGTGATCATGTGGTCGGCATGACTAAACACCGAAGGTGCACCGAATGCTGTTACCTTCCCACCAAAGTGGTCCCTATTTTTTTATTTGCTTTTTTTTTACATGCTTTTGAACTGCTAGGTTGGCCAAAGCTGGGACAAGTAACAGGAGCTCACTTTGTTACGCGGCGCTAGGGATTCGAACTGCCGAATTGCTGAACTTTCTGATTGGCAAGCTCAGCATCTTAGTCACTGAGCCACCGCGTCCCTTTATGACCTCGAATGTACTGCACATTTAATTCCCCTGTTTTCCTTTGACTTTCCTGTAGAGTGAACAAGAAGATTAAACACATATACTTGAAGACCGAGGTGGGAACCAGCCAGTCCCAGACCAGAGATGCCTGTTATGTAAACCCCAAACAACCACACAATTGCAAGGAAAGTCAAGAAAAGAAGCCAGGAGTTGAGCAATTAACTGGCTTCATTCTTGTTTGCAATAAAGTTTCTAATCCAGTCAAGCCTTGTCTGTCCGTGTTCTGCTGTCTAGCCAAGACGTCTAGCTAAGTTACAAATTGTCTGTGAGTCAGATTTGAGATCTGTGATTCATACTTGAGCCCTTATTAGGGAGAAACGAAAGAAAGGAAGAACATTTAAAGATATATGGAATATTTATCATGTTCATCCATTTGTCTACAGTGAACCTTCTTCTGGCACAGATTTCATCCTATGTTAGAATATCATTCCTAGAATTAAGTAGTGCATGTACCCTCTTTTCCTTGAAAGAAATTTGGAAAGCACTTTTTTTGGTCATCAACTTAAATTAGAATTGGGAGGAGAAGGGGAAGGAAATTTAGAAAAATAAGTGATTCTCAATTCTCAGCAGAAGCTAAAGGGAGCCTATCCCAAAGATGCTTTTTTAAAAAGGCAACTGGATTTTCTTCATTTTTGAAAAACAAAGAAAGTCCCATTGCCTTTTAAAAAAAGCACCTTTGGGGAAACTGACCTAGATCACTGGTCTCCAACCTTGGCAACTTTAAGACTTGTGGACTTCAACTCCCAGAATTCCTCAGCCAGCAAAGAATTCTGGGAGCTGAAATCCACAAGTCTTAAAATTGCCAAGGTTGGAGACCCCTGACCTAGATGACCCTTCATAGATATTAAGGCTTAGTTTGGGGTGGAAAAGGAAGTTCCAACATGATTGTTGCAAATTTTGAAATGGGCAAAATTGTGTAGGGTGACTTGTATGTATTTAAACTTGAGGTTAGTATGGATGGGAAGGAAGAGGAGAAAAGAGAGAAAGACAGGAATTATCTATGAGTTTCTCTCCTTTCTCTAAAAGATCAAAGGCTAGTACTGATTAATGAGAGATTTAAAAGGGGTAGGTGAGAAAGTAAATAGTTTACTTCCCAGAAATAAAATTTAATATTTTAGTTCTACAGGTAGTCTGCAGCCCAACATTTCTGTTGTTAAGTGAGACATTTGTTAAGTGAGTTTTGCCCCATTTTATGACCTTTCTTGCCACAGTTGTTAAGGGAATCACTGAAATTGATAAGTGAGTATCTCGGTTGTGAAGTGAATCTGGCTTCCCCATTGACTTTGCTTGTCAGAAGGTTGCAAAAGGGGACTATATGACCTTGGGACTCTGCAGCGGTCATAAATATGAACCAATTGCCAATCATCTGAATTTTGATCACAGGGTCATGAGGATGCTACAAAAGTTGTAACTTTGAAAAATGATCATTGGTCACATTTTTCAATACCGTTGTAACTTTGAACAGTCACTAAATAAACCATTGTAAGTCGAAGACTACCTGTACTGGCTGACTCTCGGATTGAGTTGCTCAGTGAAATCAGCCTTGGCAGTAAAGCACTTCTAAATGTTTTGTGATGGCAGCATATTAAACTAAGAGTGATGTATCTAAACTGAGAAAAGAGGTTATGTTAAACTGATAAAAAGAGGTTTTTATGTGGGTCCTGGGCTGCCTTTTGGCATCTGACAAGAATATCCACATTCTCTGGAAAAGTGCAAAACGTGGTCAAAATGCATTGTTTGGCTTCTCTGTTTGTTAGCTGCACTTTTTATATATTATAGCTGGCAAGGAACTGAATGCCACATCATTCTGAACACTTGAAAAGCAATAAACACCCTGATTGCCTTTGGATGTAACTAAGCTGTATTCCTTGATTGCAAAAAAAGAGGTTTATTTTGGAGTACTTCCCCTTGCATTTCCAATTAACTGCCTTTCAGTATTATGTCTGATTTTTTAGACTAGATATGTATAAATCGTGGCCACCAGATCTTGAATTTTGGCTGGCCTGCCCTTCTGGCTGAACTTCTTTGGCCATAATCGCTGGAAATTGGTTGTATGGCTGGCTGCCATTTTGAAGCAGGAAACACACAAAAAATGGTGCTGTAAGTCTAAATAGCCTAGCTTTAGGAAAGAGGAAAAAAAAAATCTGAGAATGTCTCCCTCAAATTGAAGGAAAGGAAAATTTGATGTCTCAGCCCGACCTGTTTACATCCTTGTTATGTTTCTTGACAAGATTCTTAATTGCATCCCTGAACTGCATAGTGATAAATCTTCACTCTGCTGCAGTCAAACAAGCCAGTTTTCTAGCCCAGGGTTTCAGCTCCTTATTGAAACAGTAATGAAAAAAGGCTCTTAGTTAATAATAGGTGAAGGTTCTCCTTTTCACATACATGCTAGTTTTTTCCGGCTCTTGGGGGCGATGCTCATTTCCATTACAAACCGAAGAGCCAGCGCTGCCTGAAGACGTCTCCATGGCCATGTGGCCAGTGTGACTAAACACTGAAGGCGCATGGAACATTCATTGTTCCCTTCCCACCAAAGTGCTCCCCACTTTTCTACTTGCATTTTTACATGCTTTCAAACTGCTAGGTTGGCAGAAGCTGGGACATGTAATGGGAGCTCACTCCATTATGCAGTGCTAGGGATTTGAACTGCCGAACTGCAGACCTTTCTGATTGACAAGCTCAACGTCTTAGCCACTGAGCCACTGCGTCCCTAAGTCTTAGTTAATAATGGCAGGATAAATAGTAAGTCTTCCTGTGTCCACATGGCAGAAGAAAACTCTGAAGCTTAAAATTTTTCAATATGGTGCCTAGGTGGTGCCCGCCCCCCCCCCCCATGTGATTTGAAAGATACTTTAGAAAATGTGATTCAAAATTTGTGGATTTGAGAAAAATGGGAAAAATATCTTTTTCTATCAAAATGTTAATGATGAGGCTTTCATAGAATTAGAATTCTAATTGAAATTGGAATTTGATCATTCGTAAGAAATCAATCCTCATGGGCAAATTTAGGAGTGGAAAATATGGTTGCATATGTAATCTGATACTGTGTAATTCCTTTTCCAAATCATGACAAAAGTTTCAAAGGGAAACAGTTCTGGAAAAATCCCATCACCTTTATTTCTTGGTTCTGAAGTTGATGCAAGCATACGGTTGTCTCTTACTTCTATCTCTAATATTTCTATGAAAAATCAAACTAAAAGCAAAACATCCACCAACATTCATCCAGATCAAATCATTTGGAAGAAAGTATTTTGTGCAATTTATGTCCAGGGGCTCAGGAAAATCAGCCCATTATCATTTTTCTAAAAAATTGAAAGGACAGTAGGATACTATATTGGCTTTTCAAGAAGCCTTATTGAATCCTTTCCTAGTAGACAACATGAAAGTCTTCCCCAGGGGAAGCCACAGTTCAAAACATCAAACATTAGGCAAAATTTATGATCTGTGATTTAAGAAAAAAGGGAGATCTGAATTTCATATCTGGATTTTAAAGACAATATGCCTTAAATTTACTTGTCTCAGCTACTGAGCATGTTTAAGCCCTCACCCATTTTTTACTAATAAATTGATTGAGTCACAATTGAAGAAGGAATGCTCTGGTCTAGTTCATAGAATAGAATAAAATAGAATAAGAATAAGAATTAGAACATAACAGAACAGAACACTTTATTGGCCGAGTGTGATTGGACACACAAGGAATTTGTCTTGGTGTAAATGTTCTAAGTATACGTAAAAGAAAATATAAATTCATAAAGATTCGAGAATCATAAGGTACAACACTTAATGATAGTCATAGGATACAATAAGCAAATAAGCTAAGACTAAAGGAGATTGTAGTCATACTAGGGAACAATCAATATAAATCATAAGGATACAAGTGACAAAATTACAGTCATATAGTCACAAGTGGGAGGGGATGGGTGGTAAGGAGTGATGAGAAAGTTAATAGCAATAGTAGTTCAGATTTTGTAATAGTTGAACAATGTTGAGGGAATTGTTTTTTTAGCAGAGTGATGGCTTTCAGGGAAAAAATGTTCTTGTGTCTTGTTGTTCTGGTGTGAAACACATCATAAAAGTTTTCAAGTTTATAACTAGTTTGATCATTCAGATAGCAAGCTGGTTTCTCTTGAGTCAGAAGTTAAATAGAATTGGGTTAGTACTGGAATTCCAAGGTTAAACCAGGAATTTGAAAAAAATAATTCTGGAAAAATGTAGTGATAATCCACTTCTACCCAAGAGATGGATGAATCACTAAAACTTGAGCTAAGACTAAAGGAGATTGTATTCTTTCTGTTTTCAGAAATTTTGTAGAGTTAGAGGCTTCAAATTTTACAATTTTTTTGGGTAGGGGGAGGATGCACTGCATTTCAAGCAGGAATAAGCTCATTGTTGGTTACTGAGAATTGATTTGTTTCTTAGATGGAGAGGATGGTACAATTTTAAAAGATAGTGGGGAAAGGGATCCTTAGGTTCAAATAGTAATAGCACTTAGACTTGTATACTGCTTCACAGTGCTTTTACAGCCCTCTCTAAGCATTTTACAGAGCAGCCTATTTCCCCCAACAATCTGGGCCCTCAAATGCTAGAATTGTTAACATTTTTTTGTGTTGACAAGTGATTTCTTGCAGGGAAGAGGGTATAGAAAATAATTTTCACAAACCTGGACATCTTTCACTGCTGACTGTCCATGCAACACTGCTGTTTTATCACCCTTTAATTCTTTAAAAAAATGTTGAATCGGGAATGCTCTGGAAATACTACTCTCTATGCAGCCTCTCTGGAGAACAATTTATGAGCCCTTGCTCATGTTCTGTTAAGTGATAAATTCTGTCACTAAAGCAGGTGCGTGCTTGCCATTTTGTCACATACTTTTTAATTCTCATTCATTTAAACAAGGGTTAGGACTGGGCAAAAATCAGCTTGTTTGGATGGAACAAACACACTTGT
This sequence comes from Laticauda colubrina, assembly GCA_015471245.1. Classification (NCBI taxonomy): domain Eukaryota; kingdom Metazoa; phylum Chordata; class Lepidosauria; order Squamata; family Elapidae; genus Laticauda; species Laticauda colubrina. Next base: position 17,770,236 of record BLBF01000002.1, read on the forward strand.
TCTGAGTGGGAACCTTCATTGCAAGCAAATACTTCATTTCCAGGGCATAAACTTCTATATATAAAAATAATAGTCATCCTTTTTTTCCACCAACACCAACTAAAACAGGAGCGATCACAATTTTGAAGATTTTTTCCCTCTCCTTTTAATAAATTAAGGTAGCTACCTGCAAATTTTGCCTGTTTTAAAAGTAATGTCAGCAGAGGCTATTTAATATGACCCTTTATGTGCTGTGTTTTTTTTTATTGTAGCCCAAGGGGGGGGGGGGTTCATTTGCTGAAGAAAGAATCTATTTCTGTTTGGTTTATTTTTGATTTAGCAATACTGCATGCACAGTAGTATCAAGGAGGATTTTATCTTCATTCTATAAATCTCTTCTGATGGGACTCTCAATCTGGCAGAATGGAGCACAGCCAAAGTAATACTGTGTGCCAACAAAAAATGCTCCCGTCGCCTATGTCCAGATGTGATAATTTTTCTTTTTCTTTAATTACATCTCTGTTTGATAAGCTCGCTCATACCTATTAATAAAATTTTTATGCCCCTGCAAAAGGACTGGAGATGGTAACTCTCTAGCTTTTGTTTTATTTCAAGCTTATTGTTCACCAGATGGTAGAATAGATGATGAACTAGAACTGACGAGGCGATCAGAATGACCAAACCTTTGAACATTAAAAAGTTCTTTACCTTCATTACAATTCTGGTTTAGAGATTTGAAGATGGTTACACATTGTTATTTTGTTAGCAGTGACTTTAGGAATGGATGGCAACTCATAGGAAAAGATGAGTTACAGAGAGTATAGTAATAGACTCATATATTCCACTTCATAGTGGTTTATAGCCCACTCTAAGTGGTTTACAGAACCAGCATGTTGCTCCCAACAATCTGGGTCCTCATTTTAGCTACCTTGGAAGGATGAAAGGCTGCATCAACCCGAAGCTGGTCAGAATTGGACTCCTCCTGACAGTGAGGAGTGAGTTCGCCTGCAGTACTACATTCTAACCACTATGCTACTATGGCTCTATACTGCCCCACCATGGCTATATGTACTGTACACATAACAGAAGTATAGATATTGGTTCCACCTTTTGGTTGGCAAGAATTCAAGGAACTATTGATGTTTTCAATCTGCATAAGACAAGTTCCTGTGTGTTAAGCCTGAGCCATAGGCAGCTGTTGAAATGGAGCCAGGTCGAGTTTTGAATGCCAGAGTGAGCAGCTCAAGCCAAACCTAGAGAACAACACCAGAAGGCAAAATTGAAGAGCAAATCAAAACTTGTTAAGAACCTGGATTGAAAAAAAAAAAGACTTTATGAAGCTCTTTCTGCCAATGTTGGCATGGCCAAATCAAGCCACTGAGCTCAGGAATCTACTTCAGATCACAGTCAAGGTGCTTCCCATATAAGGTAACTGGCAGGTTTCCTTTTCTAGCCTTGGTTGGCTCCTGATATATATTGAATCACTTGTGTTTTATCTATACAATTGCATCTTTCATTTAGATTTGAATTTGAAACTCTTAATGACGTATCGTCTGGTAAACAATATTTTTTTAACTACAGTAGGGAAGTTTTCTTTTATTAAATCAAAAACAACTTGACAGACTGTATCAAGCCATGAAGTCACTATGCGTGACTATTTATTACAAGTATATTAGTCTTTCTTTCAGAATATACTAGGATTCAGAGCAATGTTTTTTCAGGCTTGGCAACTTTAAGATGTATGGACTTAAATCCCCAGAATTCTCCACTTAGCATGGGTAATTCTGGGAGTTGAAGTCCACACATCTTAAAGTTGATAAGGTCGGTTTAGAACAAGGCTGTCAAAGTCATGGCCGGTGGGCCAGGTGCATCACACACTGGCCAAGGCCACGGCTGGCTTAGCAAAGGGGGAAAAATCTGATATGTCACGGGATGCTGCCAGTTTGACAGCCTTGTTTTAGAGTTTACAGATTGTCTTCTTTAGATAATAGTGAGATCATTATGGATCTAAGGTAACCATTAAAACGAGGCCCATAGAGTTTTTCGTTCTGCATATTGTGTGACCTAACAAACACATTAAACTATAATATTTTTGTTGTCAGTTATAGTATATTAGGAAAATGGAACAACTGTGTTTTAACCCAGATTTAATTGTTTTATCTAAATAGGCTAAGTATCTAAAGTGGTGGTTCTCCTAACTCATATAAATATTTTTTTCTGAACTCTTGATTGTGGAAGTCCTAACTGGAGGTGCTTGATCCTAGAGGTTTCTGCATACAAATGTTTTTCTGTGCAAAAGGATATCATACTAATTATTGCGTCTTCAGGTCATTTCCTTGAATTTTTTTTTAAAACTTAGTTTAATATGTTTTGTGAATTTATTTCCAAAGTTAGTCTTGGAGTGGGGATAGCTCCATGAAAACCAAAGACTAATAGCGAAATTTTAGAGTTGCAATTCAATAAAATCCAGGGTCCTACTTGGCACAATGTGGTATATTTTGTAAACAATACATCTGGTAAACAATAATAAACGTATTACATACACAGAGCCTTGGACTATAAAATATGATGCAGCCATTGTCCTACATTCTCCCAAATTTGGCAATGTGACCTGACTGTAGAATGAGTCCTGAGATTTGGAAACCTAGGATTGCATTAACAAAAGTTGTTAGGGATAACATTGTTCACCCTAACTGTTTTAGGTGAAATACT
>BLBF01000002.1:17777926-17808889 GCA_015471245.1 Laticauda colubrina
CCTCCCCTCCCCTCCCCTCCCCTCCCCTCCCCTTCCCTATCCTATCCTATATATATATTTCCTATATATTGCCAAATATACAAGGAAGGCGGTTGGGAATCAAGATCATGAATTAGTGTTCAAAAAACCCCTTATTTTTCTAGGGATGTTCTCAGAACATACTTCTGCATTTGAATCAGAGGTGGTATTCAGTAGGTTTTGGAGAACTGGTAGCGGAAATTTTGAGTAGTTGGGAGAACCGGCAAATCCCACCTCTGACTGCCCCTTCCCCCATCTATTCTCTGCCTCCTGAGTCTCAGCTGATTGGCTGGGTCTTCTTTTGTTGCTCTGCACAGGAGAACAGAGCTGGAAAGCAGGTTAGTGGGGTGAGGAGGGAATGGGATTTTACAGTATCCTTTTCCTGCCATGCCCACCAAGCCACACCAAGCCCATCAAGCTACGCCCACAGAACAGGTAGTAAATTTTTTTGAACCCCACCACCAATTTGAATGTCATTGTGGTTGTTCCAGTAAATCATCTTAAAAGTGACATATCAGGTCTTCAGATAAATACAAGTTGCTCTTGTCTTTGTCTTTGTGGTTATGGATCAAAATGTCAAAATAGCAGACATTTTTTTTTAAATTGTAAAATGGAGAAACTATGCTTTACTGATTTCCAAAAAATAAATAAATAAAGCCCACTTATGATTTCATTCTTGGGTTTCCCCTGCCCTTGGCATAATATTTTCTTGATAAAACAAAAAAGCTTTATTGTGCCAAAGTGGATGAATCAGAAAATAAACATGATGTCTAGAAATTTTAAGTTTTCCACTTAACAACTGATGTGTCTGTTCCAATGGAGAAACAAGTCCATTTTGGAATCTTCCCAGTAGCTGATCAGTCATGTCTTCCAGCTGTTGGGGGTGTTGCCCCATTTGCTTTATGCACCTCCTATGGGAAAGCTTTGGGGGCATTTTTCCATATTAACAACTTGTAATCCTAGTGTTTCCAGTTCCTCTGAATGGCATGATAATTGTGAATAACATTGCTTGCTCATTGGCTTGAGTGCAATGACTGCTGTGGGGAAAGGAATATTTGCAACATCTTCTATAGATTAAAAACACCCAGATAGCCTGGCCTTTTAATGTCATGGAAAGGAACCAAATATATGTCAAGTGTGATGAGATTGCCTTGCTTTTAATTGTTTGCTCTGATTAGGTTTCAAGAAATATCTCACAATTTGGAAACAAACTCTGGGATACACCATCTCTATTGTTATAACTAAACGTGTCTTCCTGTTTTTGTTGGCATAATCCAAAAACTTGACACATAGGTATTAGGATTTTTCCCCTCTCTGTGTATTCCATCTCTTTTGAAATTCTTTTAAGTATCCTCCGTGGCAGCATGCTTCCTGGATAGCCAATTTATCTACAAATGAGCATAAAACCCATGTAATTGAAAGTGAATGCCAAAACATCTGATCCTCAGTCCTGAATGCTTGCCCAAATTGGAATAGAAAACAGACCCACCAAACCAGATCTCAACATATCCAAGTTAAATATATTTCCATTATTGTCAGATCAATAGAAAGCTATAAAATAATAATTTTATCTGCCTCATTAAGGCATTTTGATGTAAGAAGCCGGGTTGGTTAGAAGACTTTGTTGCTAAGATGTTGATGCTCTGATCTTTATAAATCATAATCAAGTAAAGCACGAATGTTGGCCCTCTTAAGGCCTGTTGGTGATCATTTTCATAACTGCATCTATTTTGTAAACCTTTAGGGGACATTTTTCTTTCATCCACCTAGATGTCAGTGTTTGATTAACTTTGGATACACCTTGCAGGTAAAATTCATGCTTAGGTAGGTTTTGTTTTATGTCATTCTGTGACAGTGTTGTTGATGGTCATCTGACAGATACAGGGAGGTAGATTTTAACAGGAAGCAAACTAATATTACGTTAGATTGGGTAAAGCAGATTGCTTCTGGATTTATTGTTGACCTCCGTACAACTCTCTGGATAGCCTTCAAAAAGCTACAGTCTCTCACCAAACCAGTCTCAAACTGTTGCAGCAAGGATGAACCGAAGCATATATTTTAAACATAAAACTTATGAGATTCTGAGGTTCAATGAAGAAAGGAGATGTTGTTGTTAGCTGCAAAGCTGACCCATCGCAACCCCATCCTCCCGGCTTCCTTTCCCTACCATCTTCTGGAGTCAATTTAAGATCTTGCCTCCTACTTCAGTGACTCCATCCAGCCATCTCATTCTCTGCCATCCCTGTTTTCTTTTGCCCTCAATCATTCTGAGCATTAGGCTCTTCACCAGTGAGTCCTTCCTTCTCATTAGGTGGCCAAAGTATTTGAGCTTCATCTTCAGGATCTGGGCTTCTAAAGAGCAGTAAGTCATCTGTAGGACTGACCAGTTTGATCTCCTTGCAGTCCAAGGGACTCGCAGGAATCTTCTCCAGCATACAAGTATGGTAAAGAGCTACTATTTGAACAAGTTTCTAGACATTTTTGAAGCAAAAATTAGATGAGCAATAATAGGACCATGAAATGTCTAGTTTACCAAAGGGGAGTTGAGGGGTACTAATGACCAGTGATTAGTCTAGATGAGTTTTGAGAACAAAACAGCGATAGATTCAGATATAAAAATAATAATCTCTGTGTCTATATCACTTTTCCTTTTACAAAAATCTGTTCGTCTGTATATTCAGATCACTGATCTTGTTCTCTTTTTCTTTTCATTGTTACCTTCAGGTACGACATTGACACTCCTTAGCTTATGCACACATATATACATACATTTAGCTTCCAATTTTCAACTTATAGCTGTTGTCGAAAAGTCTTCCGACAAATTTAGTGTGATAAAGAGGAAATAGTGCCCTGTTCAATTTTCCTTCCTTGATTTCATCTAAATACAGTGGTTTTTGCTCTTTTTTTCAGCAGATTTTCAATTGTTTTCTATATTATTTTTATTCTGATTCTAGTTTTTTTACATTGCATGTTGCCATCTTTCTATCCATATTTGCACAACATACTACAGTGGTTCCTGGGTACTCATTGTTAATTGGTTCTGGGAGGTGTGATGAGTATCAAAAATGATGAGTATCAAACAGTTTTTCCCACAAGGAATAATGTACTGAGTTACAAGGCAGTTGACACCGACAAGTTGTAGCTTATGGTGTTGAGTACCAAACAAGCACTGAGAACCAGGACAAAATTTTTGCATCAAAATGCATTGAGTACCAAATTTGATGAGTTTTAAAGCAGTTGTATTCCAAGGTATCATTGTACAGGTAATCCTCAACTTATAACTATTCATATAGTAGCCATTCAAAATGATGGTGGGTGCTGAAGAAAGTGACTTATGAATAGTTCTTTCATGTACAACTATCATATCATTCCCATAGTCATGGGATCACCATTTCAGAACTTCCCAGCTAGCTTCTGTTAAGTCAAGTAAATGGGGAACTGCATGATTTATTTAATGACCCCAGTGACTTGCTTAATGACCATGGCAAAAAGGGTTGTAAAATTAATAGTGGTTGCTTAATGACTGTACTGTTTAATAACAAATTTTCTGATCCCTGTTGTGTTTGCACATGGAGGAATATTTGTCTAAAATGAAGTTGGATAATCTTTGGATCAGCATATTTGTTCACTTCTTCATTTTTTACACCCACCCACATATCCACCTATATATATATGAAAGTATGTAAATTTGTTGGATCTATAAATATAAAAATTAGCTTGTTAAGACAGACAAAAACATTATGGAAACAAACCAAAATGAATTGCCACAGTTAGCTTCAGTCATAGTGAATTGCCACAGTCAGAGTGAAATCTTGGTGGAATAATGCAGTTTTGACTGGCTGCAGAATGTGAGGGAAGGGAAGAAGTTTATAGATGTTTTTCCTCATTTTTCTCATTCTCCAACTGCCAGCTGTCTAGAAGGGGCAGTTTCTGAGACATTTCCAAAATCCTATATGGAGTATTTTACAATAGCTCAGGTGAGTGGCAATCAGAACATTCAATCATTGAATGTACCTGTTTGGGAACTAAGGACAGTAGGCTGTAATATGTTTGCTTTTCTTTTTGTTTGAAACCATGGTTTGGTAACACAGTTTAGCCCATTGTATCCATTGAGTCATGTAGGAGAAGAACAGGGAAGTGGGGTTAAGCAAAACATCAGCCTAGAATTGTTAAGTTCCCACAAATAGTTTAAGTCCAACCCTTCTTGAATTCTGTTGACTCCTATCTTGCAGCAATTTAGCATTGACTGTTTATTGACTAGATTCTTGTGTATAGGCTTAACAAATAAATCTTTTGAACTGCAATGTGTGATCCCCAATTCTTTGGCCTTGACAGATCATGTCTAAGTCTCACTTACTGGGCAGTTTGGGAAGGTCTTTTCTTTGGGTGAGGTTTGCATCTGGGACTTGCAGTTCTTCATGTTGATGTATTTTCAGTCCTTCAAAATCTTTTATGAACTGATTAATTTTTAAAATCTTGATCATTTCACAAGTTAAGAATGTAGTGACTATGGAGAAGTCAATGAATCAAGTTGATTTCTGCATGTGGTTTCTGCAAGTGTATGCTGATGTATTTTCTTCAACAGGAAGATCCATTTGATGAAACATGCTGTCATGCTGTAGATATTTTCCTGAAATGGTAAATACAAATGATAGCAAAGAAGCAAAATATTGGACAATTTTGCCCAGTGAGGAGATGCACAGTCTAATTAAGGGTAGCTTGGTTGATGGATCCAACTTCTGTAACAATCTGTTCTCAAGGTATCAAGCTGTTTCTAATCACAGTTTTTATAGGCATTTATTCTGGATCAAGAAGCAGTTTCACCACCCCTCCGTAGAGTAATTATCTACTTTCTGCTGATTATCTTGTCATAAGACAAAACACCTCCAAAATAGGTGTATAAGACATGTCAACAGGAGTAGCTCTGTAGAGATCTGAAAACTAAAACCTTAGGAAGGCGAACAACATAATTCTGATAATCTTCCATTTTTTCAAAAAAGCACTAACATAATTGGGGATAAGTGGATATTAAAATCACATTTAACACCAGGTTATTTTTTCAAATTTAACTAGTTTTCAAGTCTCGCTTCTAAATAACCATTTCCTCAACAAGTATGCATTGTCTACATGTATAATTCTCCTGAGACCCTTTCATAAAATATTTAATGCAATTACAACGCTGTCTTTTTAAGGTCTGTGATTCAAGACTAGCATGCTGTTCTCTGTACATTTCATAACAATAGAGTGTAGAGATTTATGAATACAGGCAGTTCTTGACATACAACCATTTGTTTAGAGACCATTTGAAGTTACAGTGGCAATGGAAAAAGTGACTTATGACTTTTCACTCTTATGACCATTGAAGCATCCCCAGGGTCATGTGATCTAAATTTGAGGGTTTGGGAATTGGCTTGTTTTTGTGACAGTTGTACAAGACTATTTGTAATTTTCCCAGCCAGGTTCCGATGAGCAAAGTTAATGTGGAAGTCAGATTCACTTAACAACCTCATGATTCATTTAACAATTACAATGATTCATTTAAGAACTGTGTCAAAACAGGTTTTAAAATGGGGGTGCAATTCACTTAGCAACTGTCTCGCATACCAACAGAAATGTTGGTCTCCATTGTGATCATAAATCAAGGGCTATTTGTTGACCTTTGGGACCTCTTTCCTACCACCCTAGTGATGCCCATGGAGATTCTTAGTCATCCAGGTCAGGTTGTCCCAAAGATGCTTTTTTAAGAGGCAACTGGACCTTCTGATTTTCTTTGAAAATATTTCACTTCTCATCCAAGAATCTTCTTTAGCTCTGACTGGATAGTGGGGAATGGAAGGATTTATATTCCTTGCAGATAGCTGGCCATTTGCATTTTTTAGAGACTCCTTGAGGCCACTTGGATATTTGTCTGTGTGCTCAGGGTCATCTGAGTTTAGTTTAGTTTACTTTATTGTCATTGCACCTCATATAACGAAATCAAACACCATACTCATGAAAATAAACACAAAAACACATCCTTCACCCTTCACACATTGAACCGGAAACCCCCAACACCACACCAACACTGCACTATACAGTAGAATTCAAAAGAGCTACTGTCCTGGGATAGAAGCTATTTTTCAGCCTATTTGACCTTGTTTTTATTATTCTGTACCGTCTGCCAGATGGTAATAGTTCAAAAAAAGGGTTCCCAGGATGAGTTGGATCTTTGAGAATGTTTTGAACTTTCTTAAGGCAGCGGGAGCTATAAAGCTCTTCCAAAGAGGGGAGATGCAGGAGGAGTCCAAGTGAATATGGAGCTTTCTTAGAACTGCTGCAAGGACTGTGTTGTAGACTGGAGATAGAAGATGTCATATCCCTCCCCCACTGTTGAATGCAAATGATGTCTGCAAGGAGTGAAAAAGCTCTTTTGGGACAACCATGACCTGGATGATTGAGAATCTCTACAGACTTTTAGCTATACAATTTAGGATGAGCACCCTTTATATGATGTGGGAGAAAGAATGGATTTCCAAAGGAAAAATTGCAGATTGCAGAACTCAGGTGACTCTGAGAACACAGATAAACCTTCAAGTGCTTCAATGATCCTCGAAAAGGATGCAAATGACCATCTGCCTGCAAAGAATATTAATTCTTCCATTCTCCACCATCAAGTCAGAGCTGAAGAAGCAAAACATCTTCAAAGAAAAATCAGAAAGTCCAGTTTCCTCTAGAGGTACATCCTAGCAATGAGCTTCTCTCCCATCCCTATAGATTGTGGAAAGTGGGAAACCACTGTCCCCACAGTGGTCCTTGTTTCAAAACCCAGTCCAGCCAGAACCTATAAGCAAGAATCAACAACTGCCAAGTAAGCTTTTGTTCCCTCTGGTAGCCAAAGGTGAAATGATTGTGGAGCGCAGCAGAGGTGGTATTCAGCAGGTTCTGACCAGCCCTGGAGAACTGGTAGTGGAAATTTTGAGTAGTTGTGAGAACCGGCAAATACCACCTCTAACTGGTCCCACCCCCATCTATTCTCTGCCTCCCAAGTTCCAGCTGATCGGCTGGGTCTTCTGTGGTTGCCCTGCACAGGAGAACAGAGCTGAAAAGCAGGTTAGTGGGGTGGGGAGGGAATGGGGATTTTCCAGTATCCTTCTGCTGGAGTGGGGTGGGAATGGAGAGTTTACAGTGTCCTTCCCCTGCCACACCCACCATGTCACACCCACCAAACCACGCCCACAGAACTGGAAGTAAAAAAAATTGAATCCCACCACTGCAGCCGCAGGGCCCGTGGTTAGATGGGAACAGATAGGAAAGGCACTGATATAGAAAGGGTAACTAAAGTGTCTTGGCAATGTGATTGAAAATGCTTTTGGATCAGACAGAACGGCCTTTATGTCCCACAATAAGAACCAAATGTTCTACAACACGATCCCAACCTGGTAGTTTCTAGATATGCTAAAGAAGACATCTGGGAGTTGTGTTTCCTAATATATCTCAAGGGCACCAGGGTGGAGGAAGTAATCTCACATTCTGCCACATCTGTTTACTTCAGGGATATTTAGATTATATATAAACAACCGTTTAGAACAAACCTTGCTTACATCAATCCAGAGAATCTGTTTTAAATCTGCTGCTTTAATAATGGCTGCTTTAAATATCTATAAATTTTATATGCATAATTTTCAGTGACACCCCTTCCCCCAAATTTCCCTTTTAAAACTGCTGAAAGCAAGAACTAAATTTGTGAAATATAGGGCTGTTCCTGCAGATATTAGCTGAAACAGTAGAAGGGAATAATTAGGCATCTTTGGCTGATCTCGAAAAAACTTAGTAGGGTTGATCTGAGTATTTCTTGGATAGGAAACCAAATTGGCAATCCCAGGGTGGTAAATTAAATTAGGAAACCGGGAAAACATCTTGGAAGAGGACAATATCAAACTACTTTTTGTATTTGCCAAAAAAAAACAACCCCAACAACAACCCCTGTATGTTTGTGTCCATGAAGTCATCAAGAGTTGAACCATCTAAGTCATTTAAAATTATCATCCTGGCTTGGTTTTGAGATGGCCAAACTCACCTAATTTTTTGCTATGGTTGCAATATGGAATACTGATATACAATAATAAATGCATACATCTAGGTTATTCTAGTTCTGGAGTTCCCAGTCTGGTAGCTGTGAACATTTATCCTGTTCATAGATACTTTGTTTGATGCCCTGTATTGTTTTTTTACATTAACAACAGGTTTAAATTAAAAAATAAGAATCAGATATGCTCCAGAACAAAGCACCAGGATGATATATCTTTATTCCGAAGAATTTCTCTCTCTCTCTCTTTTTTTTTTTAAATTTTAATTTGGGTTTTCACAAAAAACAAAATACAAATAAAACATCTTTTTTGAAAATAGCATGGTCCCAGTTTATCACTTCTTCATACAGACACAAACTCAATTTCATACTCATTTTTATATTCTATTCCATATCTCATTACCATTTTATTGTTGTTGTTGCTATATAGTCCAGTTTATTGTCTACAATTCCATTGAAATCTCCCATCATAACTATATTGACATAGTCCAGTTCAATTATTTTCATGTGTATTTTTTTATAAAATTCTTCTTGTTTATCATTTGGAGCATAAATTGCAATCAAGAGTATTTTCGTATTATTGTCCATTATTTCCACCATTAATACTCTTCCATCTTCATCAGTATAAATCAATTTTGCTAAGATGGTCTCTTTAATATATAAAACCACTCCTCTTTTCTTACATTGAGTCAAAGAAGTAAATATTTTCTCTAATTTTGGTTGTATCAACAATTGTTCATATTGTTTTTTAATATGTACTTCTTGTAGACAAATTATATCAAATTTTAATTTCTCTAATTAGTGAAAATTTTTCCTTCTTTTAACAGCTGAATTAAGTCCATTTATATTCATTGTAATCAGTTTTTTCTCTTCCATGATTATGCTTTATAATTAGGTTTGGTAGCTCTCGTAGATCTTGGTTCATGTTGTTCTTTAGTTTCCACCGATCCACCTACTGCGCCTTCTTTTTTTTCAGTCTCCATTTAGTCATCTTGGAATTCAGTTAGTGAAATCTCTTTTTCTGCCTCCTCCTCTCTCCTTCCAAAAAATTCTGCATAAAATATTTCTGCATAAAATATTTGTGCATAAAATATTTCTGCTTTCTCGATTGAGTCAATTCTATGTCTCTGTTCTTATCATATAAACATTAACCCTTCTGGGATTAGCCATCTATAATTCACCTCTTTTTTCAATAGCATTTTAGTCAGAAATCGGTATTGTCTTCTCATCTCTCTCAATCTTCTGGGTATTTGCTTTAAAACCACAATCTTCTTGCCTTTGTATTTCAATGTTTTTTCTCTTACCACTTGTAATATTTGTGTTTTAATGGCTTTTTTTGTAAATCTGATATGAACTTATCTTGGTAGGTTATTTCTCATCACATACCTTGTAAAAACTCGGTATATCTCATCTACTCCATCCATCATCTTCTCTTCTGTTATTTCCAAAGCTTCAGCCAATATTTCTATCATTATCTCAGCTAGATTTTGTCCTTTTTCTTCCTCTATGTTTTGAAAACTGAGATAGAATTCTGATCTGTCCACCTCCCATTTCAGCATCCCACTTTTATCTTGTTCAACCACTGCTAATCTGCTATCAATATCTCTAATCTTCTTATCTCTTTGTTTATCTTCTTCAATTTTTTGGAATCTCTCATCATGCTTCACCATCATTTGTTGAATATTCTCCACCTTTTCATCAGTTTTCTCTGTTCTTTGCTCAATATTTTCTATGTTCTTTTCAATGGTGTCTGATTTTATTTTAAGGTCTTGGATTCCTTGCATAATCATCTGTAAAGTCACTCTTTCTTGATCTTTGTCTTGCTTTAACATTGTTTGAATTGAACGTTGTCCTCCAGATGGTGGGGAGGCGGAAGTAGAAGTTGAGGAGCCAGAAGCTATAAATTTCCTACTCATTTTAAACAATTCAGGATCTTCAGATTCTTCTAAACCCTAATCCAATTATGGAATAGCCAATTATGATCCTAAATGAAAAATAAAAATGGTAGAGAGAAAAACCCAATAATAATAAAAAGAAAAGGAGAAAAAATTTATTCAGGTTCTTTTTAACCTTAATCCAATCAATAATTAGGTAGAAAGGAAGGGGAAAAATAAAAAGGTTTAAGAAGAGCAAACAAAAAAAAATTGAGAAAATAAAAATAATTCTTCAGGTTCTTCAATGCCTTAATCCAATTGAGAATTCTCAAATTAAAAAAAAGCATAAAAGTAAATCAAAAAACAAAAAATCTCAAAGAAGAAAGGAAAAAAAAGAAAATTTTGAGCCTTTCCCTTTAAAATATTAAGCAAAAATGGAAATATTACAAAAATAAAGGTTTTAAAAAGAAAAAATGAACAGTACAGCTGGTGAGGGGGGGTTTAGCACAATTGAAGAGAATAAAAAAGACACACTGCACTTTATTTAATTATCCAAGGCTCTTGTCATAACTCCAAGCTTCAAAGCCAAGTTTCATTTGTTGATAGAAATCCAGAAGAATACCTGCAATAACACTCTCCCGTGCTCTTCCCTCTATCTTATCACGTAGCAATGTCCTTGAGAAAGAATTTCAAAGCTTTCTTTCTCAGCTTTCTCAGCTTCGTCTAAAATATTTTTGCCTCTAGTTGGCAGTGTTACAAAGTTTCTTTACTTTCACTCTTCCCCTCCTTTCCCAGACAAAACGTAATAGAAGTTAAAAATAAAAAAGAAACAAGTATTTAAAAATAACTAAAGGGAGTCTCTAACCTAGAATATTACAAAGTCAAAAAAGAAAAGAAAAAATAAATATAAATAGAGAAAGAAACAGTCCAGTTAGCAAGTGCAAAATCACGATAGAAGTCCAGCCATAAGAAAAAAACAAAACAAAAAGCAAAGCCTTCTTACTTTGACACTTCTGTTTATAAACCGCCGCTTATTCAGTTCTGTCAAAACTTTTACAAAAAAATTTTTTCCCCTTAGAGTGTCCTTTAAGATTCTTTTAAGTCTTAGAATAATAAAAGAAAAATTCTCACCAAACTGACCAAACTCTCACCAAACTCCCTCCCCTATTTACCCCCTTGTCTCTCTACTTCTAACTCTCTCATCTGTAATCCCCTCTTCTGTTGCTTTCTAATATTATCCTTATCTTTCAAATTGTCCTTCTTCATTTTGGTTGTTTTTTCTTGTCTTAAACCTTTCACTCTCTTTCCCCCTTTTTCTCCCCCCCCCTTAAAATTATTTGATCATTAAAGATGGCTTCTTCTTTGTCCCAGTCTTCTTGTTCTGCAAGCATTTCTTGTTGCTTCTCATAGTTCTAGATCTCCATTTCTAAAAATTGAAACACGAAGCCAAAAGAACTTCTCCCTTCTTGCGCATCTTCTTTCCATTTTTTAAATTCCGTTTTCAGTTCTTCAAAGAATGATACCATTTAAAAAACTTTTAAACAACCACCCAGTTAATTTTAGTCAGTCTAGTTGCAAAAACCAAAAATCACCAAATAATCCAATAATCCAAGGCTGTTACTACTTGCTTCTTTTTTCCACTTTATCTTCCTGGGGTTCTATTATTTTGTTACCAAGTTTCCATTAAAATGTATCTTTGAAGAATCTTATCAAAATTTCACTTTTAATTACAGTTCCATTCCTTAATTCCAGGTAGTCTCCTCCATTTTTCCAGATCCTGCCCTTGTATTCTTTTTTTCTCCTTTCCAGCTTTTAAAAACTTTTAAATGTCCAGAAATCTTTATTATCTTTTTGACTTTTATTTCCAGCTTAGATGCCTATTAATGTCAAAGTGGATTTTTTTTTCAATTTCTTGCTTAAGTCTCTTAACTGTTAGTATAAGGAAGGGAAGAAAAAACCTAATCCTTTCCATTCTCTCTCTTCTTCGCAGCTTCAAGATCTTCTTTGGCAACAATGTTGTTTTGCTTAAATTCCAGGGTACCTTATTTGTTGCTTTTGCAGTTTGACCCGGTCAACCTAAACTTTCTCTTCTTATCTTCCTCCTGCACATTCTTTTCCGGTGGAGTTCTTCTTTGTGGTGGCCATTTCTGACCACTGCTGCAACCGCCTTCAGGAAAGGGAGTCATGGCCAGCTGGGGAGGAGAGATGCAGCTCTCCTCAACCTTGCAGGCAGTCTCTCCCTTCTTCACCACCTCTACAGGTTGGCTTAGCCCTTAAATCAGCTGCTTGGGGTGTTCCAGCGGTGAGCATGGATTGAAGCCTCGGAGAGACGAGGTTTCGGTCTGTCGCCGAAGAAGCTCAAAACCGGAACCCCGAAGAATTTCTCTTGAGTCATCCACTTTACCTTTGATGATAGAACATAGGATTATCTTTGTTAATCAGTCTCATTATCTTTGGAGAAGAACATTCATGTGTACAGAAAAAACACAAAAACTACACAGAGAGGCTAGAGATGGTGAAATAATCTGCTGGGAAATAAGTGTTCTGGATCAGTTATAATTCCCATGGTAACTCTTCGTGAAGGAGAAGAGTTCACATCAGGGAATTGTCCATGGTACGACTTCTTATTCTCCATTACATCCACCTGACCCATCAAGATAGAAGGATGTGGTATGTTACAGATCCCATCAATTAGGAGTTTGCATCTGGTGGGACCACAATAAAGGGCCTTCTCAGTGGTGGCCCCTTCTTTATGGAATATTATTCCCCTCAAGTTACAATTGGCCCCCAATCCTTTTGCTTTTCCAAAAAGCCCTAAAATGTGGTTGTGTCACTGGGCCTGAGGACCATGATTGAAATGGAGCTCATCAAGTGGTTGATTTTATTATGTTGCTGCTGCCATGAGTAGGATCAGCTGAGCTGGAGGGTTTATGAGTTTATTATATGGTGGGTTTTTAAATGTTGTAAGCCATCTGGAGTCAGTTGGGCAGACACATAAATTTGTTTAATAAGTAAATACATTTCAACATTCAAAACCTGCACATTTAAAGTTGGCGATCCCTTGTTTTAATCATTGATATTGCTATTTGAATGTAGAACTTTAACCTTTATAGTTCATTGTGTTTTACTAATCTAGGCGAAATGTTAAAATATTTTGATAGCCCATGTTATGATTTGCCATATGCTAAATAAATAAATCATTGAGTTCCAATTGCTCTGTTACATTCAGGATTTCAAATTAATATATTCCAATCTTGTCTTGAAAACCTGCACAGTGAATCTTCCCACACTCGAGGCCTCGGATAGCAGAATTGATGATATTCCAATGGATTCACTGTTGAAATTCAGCACTGAAAGCAAAGCAAATATACAGATACCGAGTTTCTCCATCAATACGGCCTCCACCAATAGGAAGCCCCACCATGTTTTATAGGCATTCAATTTATAAAATCAAATTAAGCCCCCCCCCAAATTAAGGCCCATATTAAACATGCGAAATAGAGGGGAATGGCAGGGGGACTTGCATTTAGGAAGTACTTGCATGCCTGGATATGGTGCTGCCTGCGTTGGTGGGGCACTTCATACCGGGAGACCTTCTGCCACCGTTGCTTTTCCTTCTCCCTTGCTTCTGCGGCATTCTAACTCCATGGAGTTTGGCACAGCCACGTGCGGCCAGTCAGGGCTCCTCCCTGCAATTGGAGTCCTGAGGAGACACTTGGCTTCAGGCGCTCCCATCGCCGCATTTTGAGGGAAGGCGCTCGCCCAAGAGGATCTCTTCCCCCCCCCCCTCTCCCCGCAAGGTCTGCGCTGCGGCTGAGGAGGAGGAGGCTGCAGCCAGTTCTTTCTGCTTGCTGAGAAGTGAGGAAGCCGCGGCTTTTCACAGCAAGCGAAGACCTGCTCGCCCAGGTGAGATTTGGGAACGAGGGGCAGGAGGAGGCATGCACGTACCCGCGGCTCACTTTCCCAGCTCTGCCCAGCCTGCACGGCTCTGGCGCGGCCCTGGCGGGATGAGCGGAGGGTCTGGCGGGTGGCACTCACTGCCTTGGGCGCCCCAGGCTAAGCTGACAGACGGGCCCTCCTTCCCGGCAGCAGAGCTCTCACCAAGGCGTGCATGCCTCCTCCTGCCCCTTGTTCCCAAATCTCACCCGGGTGAGCAGCGCTTCGCTTTGCTGTTCAGGCACACGACGGGAGTGCCTGAAGCCAAGTGTCTCCTCAGGGAGGAGTCCTGACTGGCTGCACATGGCTGTGCCAAATGCCGCGGCGAATGCCGCGGCAGCAAGGGAGAAGGAAAAGGTCTCCCGAACCCCAAGATGTTACTGCGTGCCCACCCGAGGATGCAAGGGGGGGAATTAAGTCACCCCCGAAAAGATGGCTGAGCCGTTTTTTCAGGGGTCAAAAAAAATGTAAGGCCTGGCCTTATAATTTGAGAAACATGGTAATAAATCTCTGTAAATTTTTGAACATTCATCAGTACCTATTATTCAACCATTTAACCACTTATATATGGGTGGTCTGGCTATTTGGAAGAGAGCTTCAGAAGAAGATATCAAAAAGAGTATGTTGTGAAAGAGTGGGTGAATTTGGTCTCCTCACATTGGACAATATAAATATTTTATGATGGAAAATAATCTTTTGAAGTGAGAAGTTGACAACTGGAAAAAAAACCAAAGGTGTGGAACTGAAAAATCTTCTATTTTAGGCAAGGGTGTTTATGGATCCTAAAATAAATTAGTCATTTTCATTTTATGATGGAATGTCTGCTGTCTACTCTAGTGCTTTTCCCAATTGGATTACAAAATAAATAGATAAAAAGGAGATATCCATCAAAGGCTAATTTTTGCAAAATATCTTTGTATTTTGGAATGGATGCTTCCACATCCAGAGGCATACAATGTTCAAATGTTTCCTCCTGCTTTTAAAGAGTGCCTGAGAAAAAAATTACTGCTGACCCTGTGTCTTTTGGATAAAAAATATTTATCAAAGGCACTGAGAAAATCATGTGTTAGCTGTTATAGCTCTTTTGAAAGTGCATGACAAAGTGATACTTGAATTTCTCAATTCCTAAATGTTTTTTTTTTAAACTGAAATATGTCAATACATTTTCCTCAGCCAGTTGAGAACTCTCTTTTAGCTTTGCTTTTAATTATGAATGTCCTTCCTCATCTATTTTCCCCTTATATTTTTTTTCATATGTCTTATATATGTTTTAAGAAGAGAGAGAGAGACCAAAGATCTATTTAAAGACCACACTTTTAAGATTAAACACAGATATCATTCCAATGAGAATCCACTCCCAAGTGTACAAACTCTGAGATGGTTTAAATATCTGATTAAAATAATACATATTTTTCCACTGTATAGTGATTAACTATTCTTGTCTTTCATCACACTGAATAATAGAAACTTTGGATTTCATGAAGAATTTTAATTTAACATTGCAGTTTTCATAAGTTAGAATATAACCTCTAGCATCTGAGAATCTTAGGATCAGAAGGTTCCATTAGGCTACCAAGTTCAACTCTTTTTCAGTTCAAGGATCTAGTTTAAATAGTTTCTGGACAGATGGCTGTTCTTTTATGCTTGAACACATCCAATGAAGAGAAGCCATCAATTCTTTTGAATAGAGGACTATATTTCCAAAATGTTTTTTATTTTTTGGACTTTCCTGGACTTCCGTCTTGAATTGATGTTGTTATAATTCAAATGTGCTGAATTTTGGAGATTGCAGTTCACAACTAGATGAGCTAACTCTACTGCAATGTAAGTTTACATTAACAGAAAGTACAAACTTCCCACCACCATTTTAACTGCTTGATCAGTTAGGGTGGGTCCTTCCAAAGTTTCTTTCTCTGACAGATAAGCGACTAGAGGCTCGTTCCTCTTTAATGTGACTGTTTCTTGAGCATCATCAAGGCCTCCTATCCCAAGGCCATCTATACATTTCATGACTATTAATTTATAGTCCATCTTCCATCCCATTCCATTACTCTTTAGCTTTATCTTACTTCTAATAGATGAACACATTTGTTCATCTCTCTGATGACATTTTCCATATCACTCAGTACTTATCCCTTTGTAGCTTTGGATTGCAATCTGGATTTACATACTAAGCAAAGTACATGCTATACTAATGGGTTTCTGGCCCTCTGTGGTTTCTCATTTGTGACTCTAAAAGATTGCTACAAAATTGCTTGGAGAAACAT
Organism: Laticauda colubrina; assembly: GCA_015471245.1. Taxonomy (NCBI): domain Eukaryota; kingdom Metazoa; phylum Chordata; class Lepidosauria; order Squamata; family Elapidae; genus Laticauda; species Laticauda colubrina. The sequence goes on from BLBF01000002.1 coordinate 17,794,087, forward strand.
AAAAGTTACATCTCATTTAGAGTACATATCCAGTTTGTGATACCTATAAGATTGTATAAGGTCTAACATTACATATGTAATTATCAGTAAACATTTGCCATACAAAACTTTTTTGTAGTATAATAGCTGGGCATTTTGTATTGGTTGGGTTGTTTTTAGAACAGGGTTGTCAAAGTCCTGGCCCGTGGGCTGGATGCATCACACATTAGCCACAGCCACGCTGGTTTAGCGGAGGGGAAAAAAAGTCCTGACATGTCACGTGATACTGCCGTGACAATGTGAGTTTGACACCACTGTTTAGAACACCAATCTTTAATTGGTGCACATGTTAAATATACCAGTATATCATGGTCAGATGTTTGATTTCAGTAAGATCTACCAGTTAGCTATTTTATTTTTCTCCCAGCTATAAGAATAAGGATTTGCATTGCCAGTATGATTCAGTAAGGAGTTAAATATATGTGGTTCTTTCCTAAGGAATTCTTCTAACTTTTGAGAGGTCAGTCCTTGACAGAGTTTTTAAGGATATAATATTTTGATTCAGCATCTATATCCTAGAACAGCTTCAGGGAGATTTATGGAGAGAACAAGGATTTGGATAGCTACAGGGGTTGTAGTTATCTGAAAAAAAGAGTTAAAGAGGAGATGATATATGCAAATATATTCTCCATGGAAAATTTTGCCATTTGTTATTAATTATCCTCCTTTTTCAGCCCCAAATATCACATTTATTCCATATTGCTGTATTTTCCCTCATTTCCAACACAAGGAAATTTACAGATCATACGGATACCAAATGAATAAATGTCATTATCTTCATTTTTCTTTACTAAGTTCCGTATTGTCTATATGTTCCATGGCTTTCACATTCCTCACAACAGCCATATTGTTTTGTATTCTGCTCTGTTTTTCATGCAGATAGATATTTTCCTTTCCTAGCAACCAATCAAATGCTTCATTCCCTTGAAGAGGCTTTATAGGCTACGCATAAGTTAGGACAGTTCTTAGTATTTTGATAATTCTTATTAAAAATCTGCAATTGACATAGAATTGCAATTTCCAGGAATATTTGAGGAGGAGGTATAATAATGAAAGTAAATTAAGCCTGTAATATGGATGTACAAGCAATGAAACATACTGTATGATTAGTAATGAAAGATTCTTCAGGCCAATTATTATTCATCACACATATCAATGTTTAGACATTATGTGGAATTAATTTCCTTTATGACCTTGAAAAATGGAGTTTAAGATTACAGAAGAGAATAAGTTTGGAATAATGGTTAAAAGCTTAGAGTAGTAGAAAACAGAAGACTGTGAGAACTAGTCTTGCTTTAGGCAAAAAGCCAACTGAGTGAGTGACCTTGAGTCAGTCACTCTCTCTCAGTTTAAGAAGACTGTGGTAAATGACTTCCAAAATTGTTGCCAAGAAAACTGCATGAACATATCCAGGCAGTTGCTGAGTGTCAACATTGACTTGAAGGCCATCAACCCATTCCTGTCCCATGAGTAAAAAGAAGCTTGCCCTCATTCATCCTAATGCACTGGAAATGATACAACTCTCCTTATCAAGGAAGGTGTTAGGGAAAAAAAATCTGGTTTTCTCTGGAAAGTTTCCCTAGCTGAGTGCATAATCTCTGAAAAAGAAAGTATTTGGTAGGAATAAGGGGAAATAGAGCAAAAGGAAGAGACAGTGGTACCTCAGTACTTAATGCTTCGAAACTCACAAAATTTGGTATTCAGTGCATTTTGATGAGAAAATTTTGTCCTGATACTTATTGTTTTTTTGATACTCAATGTACAAACAACAAACTTGTTGTGTAGGTTGCCTCATGACTCGCTACCCTCTTCTAGCCAAAACAAAGGATGATGTGTTAGTCACATAGTAGCTCTTGCCCTGTGCACATCTCCTTGTGGTCTTATCTTAGCTTCGGTGGTCATTTTGTGTATTTTTGCATTTTTTTTTCCTCAACAGTACAGGTAAAATGAAGTTTTTGCTTTATTTATTCTAAATATTTATCAATTTTTAAGTTAATTTCTCATGAAATGACATACAACCCTATCATTTAAAATGTTGCCCTAAAAATATGCATTGTCCTTGGTTTGGGAATGCATTAATATTTTTTTACATCATTCATTTTGGGAAAAATGTGTTTGATACTCATCGTTTTTGGTACATGTCATGCGTCCAGAAACCACCACTGTACGAAGTTGTATAAGTAGAACAACAACAAGAAAAGAGATATATAGTGAATTATTAAATGAGGATTTACAAACATGGGAGTGGTAAAGCAAATCAGCGAGGCTAGTGAGACAGATCCATTAACACATTTTAAAAATATTAGCCATGCCTGTAGCTCATTATATAATTGTATTGTATTTATAAGACCACCTAATACTTCAATGGCCAAAGATGTGGGTAGTTTTAATTCATTAGCAATCAAATTAATAAAAGTGTGTTGTAAGTGTTAGATTTGTTGTCACTGTTGGCAAAGCCCAGTGTGACCAATTTTCTGTATTTCAATTAATTAATTCTTAATAAAAATAAATAATTAGGCAAATAAAACTTAAGGAGAGGAAAACATTTCAGCAATCCAAATTGTTTAAAAGTGGTCCTGAACTGCAGGTCCTTAAAGTTTCATAAGTATTTGCTCCAATTATTTGAAAACTAAATTGTGGACTCTACAATAGAAATTCAATATGGAATATATTCAGTTAACTAAGAAGGGTAATCTTGTGTTTGTAAGAAAGTCCCTTTTATACATTTTCATTTGTTTGGGATGTAGATTCAGATACAGATTAACAGATTTGGAAGGAACCTTGTGGGTCATCTAGTACAACCTCCTTCCCAAGCGGAATCCTACATTACTTCTGACAGATCTTATCTTCAAAGCTTCTAGTGATAAAACTCTCACAACTTCTAAAGGCTAGCTATTTGGTTGATTGTTCACATTGTCAGAAAATTTTTTATTTCTAGACTGAATCTCCTTGATCAGTTTCTATCCATTGTTCCTTCGGGTGCTTTGGAAAATAGTGTGACCCTCTCCTCTCTGTGGCAGCCCCTCAAATATTGGAACACTGCTATCATGTCTCCCCTGGTCCTTCTCTTCACTAGTCTAGTCTTGCCCAGTTCCGGCAACAGTTCATTGTATGTTTTAGCCTCCAGTCCCTAATCATCTTGGTTAATCTTCTCTTCACTCTTTCTAGAGTCTCAACATCTTTTTTATAGTGTGGTGACCAAAACCGGATGCAGTATTCTAGGTGTGGTCTTTTTTAAGGTTTTATAGAGTGATATTAGTAACTCACTTGATCTTGATTGTATCCCTATGTTAATGCAATTTAGGATTGAATTGGCTTTTTTGGCTGCCACTGCACATTGTTGGCTCATATTTAGCTAGTTGTCCACTAAGACTCCAAGATTCCTCTCACAGTTACTGTTATAAAGCCTGGTTTCACCCAGTCTATCTGTGTACTTTTGGTTTTTCTTGCCAAAGTGTAGGATTTTACTTTTCTCTACATTGAATTTCATTTTGTTAGATAGGACCCAATGTTCAACTCTATCAAGAACCATGTAACCCTGCTAGCGGGATCAAAGAGCTTTTCTAGATCTGACTAATGATATTTTTTTAAAAAAAATCTGTGGGGATAGAACTGTTGGGTTGCAAGAGAAGTCAATTTTTTCTTTGGAATATCCCCCATGACCATCACAATAAGAGTCATTTAACAATTGTGGAAGTGATAAGGTCTGTGAAACCTCAGGAAACTTCAGTATATGTTATGTATCCATCTCTCAGCCTTCACTTTGTGCTGAGCCTCTACCTTCCTAGGATACTGTTGGGGTGCCAACATTTGTAATGATTTGGTTTGCAGTACAAATTTGCTCAGCTGAAGTTTATGTGCTGAATGCCATTTCTCTGAGAAGAACTTCTGTGGCTTGGAATGGAAATTCCGGCTCAGTACAAATAGGAGTCTGTGTTCCATCTGCGTTGTAGCCACATGTATAGAAATTTTTCAATTGCTCAACACTTGATAAAAAATACAGATCATTTTGATCTGTAATTAAAAAAAACGAGACCGGGGAAAAAAGCGAAGAGTAGGTCTTGAAAAGTGTACAGATAGTTCTGAAGTTAATAACATCTTGTTCAGTGACTGTTGGAAGTTAGAATGGTACTGAAAAAAGTGACCTATGACAATTTTTCGTATTTAGTACTGTTGTAGCATTTCCATTGTCATATGATCAAAATTCAGATACTTGGCAACTCACTCATATTTATGTTGGCTGCAAGTGTCCCTATGTTAAGCCCATGCCACACTGCCCAACGGACGCAAAAAGGACACAGCGGATGAGCAAAATGTTCCATCCGTTGTTATCCGCTCTCAAAAGGGGCAAAAATTTGCATAACCGGAGCGGACAACACGGACGTGGGGAGGACGCAGGGCGGATGCAAAGTGGATGCGGAACGGAAGCCCAGCGGATAGAAGCGGATGGGAGCGGATGGCACGTCCGCAAGGCTTCCGGGGGACCTCAGCAAAGCGGACGCGGAACGGATACAGTGGATGCAGAGCAGATGCCGAACGGATGAAGCGGATGCAGAGCAGATGCACAGCGGAAGCCTAATGGATGCCTGGCGTTAATTGCACATGCGGGGAGGATGCATTACGTCAGCCCCGCGGATATAACGGAAGCAGCTCGGAAGCAGGTCGCCATTCAGAGGAAAGACCTGCTGCCGGACGGATTGGCTGCCTTGCCTGCCCTGCCTGCATGTCTGCCTGCCAGCCTTGCTGCCAGCCTTGCTACCAGCCTTGCTGCCAGCCTCCCTGCCAGCCTCGCTGCCAGCCTGCCTGCAAGACTTGCTGCCAGCCAGTCTGCCTGCCAGCCTTGCTGCATGACTTCCTGCCAGCCTTGGTTCATGTCTGCCTGCCAGCCTTGGTGCCTGCCTCCCTGCGAGCCTTGATGCCTGCCTTGGTGCCAGCCTCCCTGCCAGCCTTCCTGCCAGCCTTGGTTCCTGCCAGCCTCCCTGCCAGCCAGCAACCCCACAACCATGCGGAAGCACAGCAAACCTCAGCCATCTGCTGCCAGCCCTGGCAAGAGGGACAGGGCTATCATCCCGCCCCCTGGCCCTCACTCTGGTTCTGCTGGGGCTTCTGCAGTACGGGCTCGCTCTTCTGGGGCTGGGGCTTCTGCTGCTTCTGCTTCTGGAGGAGCTGATGACAAGCACTCCAGCACCAGCCACCTCCAAAGCACCTGGACCCTTCACCCCTGAGACTGAGCGACCAAGAGGAGTGCCAGAGACTCATTTTTGTCTTATAGCTTGTTGTTAATAAAGTCTATTTTTGATTCACACACTTGCTTCATTTCTTTTTTTTTAATAAAGTCTTGCTGGAAACTTTTAGAAATGGTTTAAGCCTTTGCATGCTTGTGGGATGGGTTAAGATAGCTGTGGGATGGGTTGAGATAGCTGTGGGATGGGCAGGGATACCTGTGGGATGGGTAATAGCTGTGGGATAGATAAACCTCCAGTGCAAGCATAGTGGGACTGTATGGTCCACCCTCCCAGGTGCCACACATACAGCCCTTTATTATCAATAATAATGTAATAATTATCCACACATGTCAACATAAACACAACTCTTTATTAAACACCCTGTTCATTGTAGGCCAACCAAACATACATGGCCCAATCTCATCCGTGTGATGAGACAGGCTGAAGGAAGCATCCATTAAGCATCAACCATCCTGTCTTGCCACTCCAGTGCTCCAGCTGGGGAGTTGCACCATTGTCTCAGGAGGTTGCGCTTCTTCTTCGCTTCTAGTGAGGCTCTGTTGGGGTCTTGCACATCCTCAGTGTCGATCAGGTTTTGCCCTTGCCTCCATTCCCCAGGCTCCATGTCCCCATTGCCTTGTTGGAGGTCCACGAGCCTGTTCTGCAAGACTGGGTAGCGGGTGCGCATGAGATTGTGCAGGATGCAGCAAGCTTCCATGATCCTCCTCACGGTCTCTGGGCAATGCTGCATGGTGGTGAGAAGTATCTGGAACTTGTTGGCCAGGATGCCAAAGGCATTCTCCACCACCCGCCTTGCCCTGGACAGCCTGTAGTTGAAGATCCTCTCTTCACGGGTGAGGAGTCTGGAAGTGTAGGGCTTCATGAGGTAGGTTGTGAGGGAGAAGGCGTCATCCCCCATGATGAAGTAGGGCACATCTTTTGTGTCATTGGGCAGGGGTTCTGGATCTGGGAAGCCCACGATGAGGTTGCCTTCCAGCTCCTCCTTGAGGTGACTGGCGTTGTATACCTGGGCATCTGAAGATGAGCCGTTGCCTGAAGCATCGATGCACATGAACTTGTAGTCAGCATCGACCATGGCGAAGAGGATGATGCTGAAGAAGCCCTTGGAGTTGAAATAAGTGGACCCCGACTTGGCTGGAGATTTGCAGGCCACGTGCTTGCCATCTATGGCTCCAACGGTGTGGGGGAAGTTCCACTTCTGATACCACTGCTCTGCAACTTTCTTCCATCCTTCTTCAGTGGAGGGGTACTGGAGGAGCTCCTCCTTGTATTCTTCGATGATGGCCTGCACCACTTCTCTGACCACAATGCTGATGGTGTTGGATGGCACCCTCCAGCCGTACTGCATGCTCCTGTAGGAGGTCCCTGAGGCCAGGTGGCGCAGAGTGAGTGCCACCTTGTGTCCAGGTTCCAGGCTGGGCCAGAAGCTGGTGTTTGTCTTGGTCAACCTGGGTGTCAGCCGCTGCATAACTTCGTCAAACATGGCTGGAGGCATCCTCATGAAGTTCTGGAACGCCCGAGTGTCTTCGTTCCTGAGCTCCACCATCAGCTTGTTGTACAGTCCGTCCTCTGCTCTTCTGTCGAACCATCTTCGGATCCAGACTCTTTTTGGGTGGCTCCTTTTCTTCTCGCAGTAGAGTTCACAGAGCCTGCAGATGGCTTCCCACTGTTGCAGAAGGATGGTGGCTGCCGAAAGGACTTTGTTACAATCCACGGTGGACATGACTGGATGCTTGTAGAAGAGGAAGAGCCAGATGAAGGCTGAAGAGGTCTGCACCGCTGGGCTGCTGTTCTGAAAGTGAGATGCAGGCGAGTTGCTCCCCCTTTTTATAGGCAGTATAGGTTTTCCACTAGGCATCCTCTAGGCATCCTCTAGACATCCTTAATATCCGAGATAGGTCCCCTCTGTGAACGTTTTTTCTGTTTTAAACGCTTTGTTTCCATGCTGCATCTGTTCTGTATCCGTTCTGCATCCGTTCTGCATCCGTTTTGCTTACTCCCTGCGTCCGGGCGGATGGAGTTCCGCGGATGCGTAGTGGACGCCTAGCGGATATAGCGGATGCATAGCGGATGCGTAGCGGATGCGTAGCGGATGCAGAACGGATGAACTGGATACATTTTCTGTGCAAAAGTTTTGGGCAGCCCAAAACTTTTGGAGCGGATGAAACGTCCATAAACGGATGCTGGACGGATAGAGAGGAAGCCAAACAGAGGCAGTGAGTACATCGCGTTTTCGAACGGATGGCAAGGTTTTTTGTCCGTTTTACCTCCTCTTTGCATCCGTTGGTTCAGTGTGACATGGGCTTTAGGTGATCGATTACCTTTTGCAGCTTAACAGCCATGTTACTAACTTACCAACCACAATGATTCACTTAACAACTGTGGCAAGAATGGTCATAAAATAGGGCAAACTCACTTAACAATTGTCTCACTTAGCAACAGAAAATTTGAGCTCCATTGTAGTCGTACGTTGAGGACTACCTGTACACTTAAAAATGTATCCTGTAGCTTTTGAGCAGTGTTTCTGAGCCTTGGCAATGTTAATTCCCAGAATTCTCCAGCCAACTTGCCAAACTCTGGAAAAACATGGGTATGGTGGATACCAGGCATGTAAGTGAAGCCTTCATCTATATCAGGAGTGTCAAACTAGATTTCATTGAAGGCCGCATCAGGGTTTTGTTTGACCTTGGGGGGCTGGGGTGAGCATGGCCAGGGAGGTCGTGGCCAGCTCGACGTCCCTCGTATCGGGTGAACCTGCAGTGACCTGAGTGCTCTGCCAGCAAAAATAGGCTCCCAAGCACCATTTCAGCTGTGACTGGTTCCTGCAACCCTCTGCCAGTGAAAACGGAGCTTGGGAGTGCCACCCGTAGTCCTTGCGAGCTCCGATTTCAGCTGTGATGGCCTCCTGCAATCCTCTGCCAGGGGAAATGGAGCTCAAGAGGGCCATACACAGCCCTCCCTAGCTCCATTTTTGCTGGCAGAGGCACTGTGAGCCTGTCCTTCACTGTTTCTAGGGTAGCCCTGCAGGCTACATCTAAGCACCCCACAGGCTAGATCTGGCCCCTGGATCTTGAGTTTGACACCCTTGATCTAAAAGCACATTAGTATTTAGTACTAGTCTTATTTTACGCTTTTGTGTGTTTTATCGTACTTTCTTGTATCTCTCTCTCTTCTTTTATCTTATCGTTACCCTTTATCACATCTTACTTCATTTTAGCTTGTTTTATTTTATTTTATTGGGGCTGATGGCCATTTTTTTCTTGATACGGTCAATGACTAATCAATAAAGCTACTACTTTAGGGGATCAATTTCTCAGACACTTTTCACAACTTTCCCTGAATATGTTCAGGGCTTAGATGAAAAACACATAAAGCATTTTGAAGACTATCTGGGAACCTAACAAAAAACACAGAAGCTTTTTCACAAGAATGAAAATGAACACAAGATTTAATGGAAGTGTTTCCACACTGTGATGTGTTGGTAGCGGGATAAATCTTAGTTCTTTTGTTTGTTTCTTGACTCCCACATGTAGACCTAAAGCCTTCTTTTCTTTCAACGCTAAAGCCAGCGGGAACCAGTACTGTCAAAGAAAGGATGCATTAAAGTATAATAGATTACATGCATAAACATTTAGAAGCCGAGGGAGAAATTTTGAGCTTTTTGGAAAGAAACAGACATTATCTGCCAAGTATGATTAACAGTGAATCCATTAATGCCAATTCATCAGGCCTCAGATGCTGCATGCGTTATTTCCCCCCCCCCGACAGATTTTGAACAAACAAAAAACGGATACAGAATTATTGCATATTGTCCATTGAGGTCAGGGTGGTCTCTTGGGTAATTCACACTTCAAAAATGTTATTCAGACAGTACATTGCCATTCCAGCATTAAATGAAGATATGGGTCACGTGTTGCCTCCCCCCCCCCCCCCGTTTTTAACCAAGTATTGGCCAATCTGGTGTAGATATGAAATCTGAGCTTGTTTTAGCATCAGTTTGACTGCACACTTATTGCTATGTGGTTTGAGGATTCAGAATTAAGTGAGTGAGGCCTGGATGGGGATGTATAGGGAAACTAAAGGCTGTGGTCTATGCTGGAAAATTAAAAAAAACAACAACACCTTAATGGAAGGTAACAAGAAACCATTTTAGTTTCAGCCTTCCATCCTTCTGAGGACAATAAAGGGAGAAGCCAGATTGTTGGGGGAAATGTGCACATAATGCTTCTACATTGTAAACCACCCAGAGAGTTTTGTAAAGTACCATGTGGGGGTATATAAGCCTAAATGCTTTGCTAATGCTAAATGCCAAAAGTACTGTAAGGACATATCTATCTAGACATTGGGAGTTCTTCTTTTCTTGATGGTTTTATTGAAGTGCAATCAAGACATTTTTGTAGACAAAAGAAATAAAAGAAGCATATGGTAGCAACATCTAATGTTTATAGGGGCCAGTTAAATTTATGTCTTATTGTGGTATTGTTGTGATGGAATCTCCTGCTAGCCTGGAAGGAGGAGCCAAGAAAGGTCTAAGTTTAGTGTCTTTGCACTGCAGTAAAGGATTCACAATAGACCTCTCCCAGAATCCTTGAAGCTTTGTCTTAGCCATCCCAAGGAAATGCAGTCAGTCTGGTAAGATTCTTATAACATAGTTGACTAGCTATAAAACTTCTGTTGAGACTCTTCATGAATAGTTCCAATTGCTTTTGCCTGATAGCTGTGCACGGTCATGGGTGTCAAACTCACCATGGGTGTCAAACTCACCATGTCATATTGCCATCATGCGACGTTTCATGATGTTTTTCCCCTTCATGGAGCTGGGGTGGGCGTGGCCTGCATGTGACACATCTGGCCCATGGGCCACCAGTTTGACACCCCTGGTATAGATGGTGTCACTTGGGGGAAGTTTCCATGTATTTCTAAGAATGGACTAGGGTATGGGACATTTATTTTAGCTTGCTTCATGTATTTGAGGAAGAAAAAAAAGTTAGGGGAGACAAGGATAAGTTTTATTATCTTTTTAGCCCCATCCATTCTGGTTAAAAGGAAAAGTCTGAGATTGTAATTAACTCTTTTCTATCTAACATCCTCTTAATTCAACTCATCCAGGGGTTACCACATTGGGAAAGACTGATGTTGAAACATGATGAGAGCCTTCCTAGATTTAGAACTGTGTAATGTTTTCAACTGCACGGATTATTGTAATTGTGCTCAACCTTAAGTAAAGGCATTATTTTAGATTTTCACAACAATCCCCACCACGCCTCTTCATTTCTTCCCTCCTCTTCCCCAGATGCTAGAAATTATTCAGAACTTCAGCAAATAGTCTGGAGACTGTCAAGATTTGGATGGGGAAAAACAGGTACAGATTCAAATGAAATAAGACAGAATGGCTATTGATTTAGAGGTTGGATGATTTCGGGACTGCACCAACTTTCTCAGAGCTTCAGGTTATATACCAGAAATGGCTTTACCTGGAATAGGATATGCTGAAATAGTTACTCATGTCCTTGCCATCTGTACATTAGATTGCTTAACTTCAGTTAACAGATAATCCGAGTTGGAAGGGACTTTATAGGTCATCTAGTCCAACCCCACACCCAAGCAGGAGACCCTGCACCATTTCTGACAAATGGCGGTTCAGTCTCTTCTTAAAAGTCTCAAGTGATGACAGTCTCACAACTTCTGAGGGTAAAACTGTTCCATTGGTTGATTTGACTCACTGTCAGAAAATTTCTCCTTATTTCTAGGTTGAATCTCTCCTTGTTCAGTTTCCATCCATTACTCCTTGTCTGGCCTTCGGGTGCTTTAGAAAATAGCTTGACCCCTTCATCTCTGTGGCAGCCCCTCAAATATTGGAACATTACTATCATGTCTCCCCGGTCCCTCTCTTCACTCGACTAGCCATGGGCAAATTCCTGTAATTGTTCTTCATATGTTTTACTCTCCAGCCCCCTAATCATCCTGGTTGCTCTTCTCTGTACTTGAAGTCCACCCATAATGTTCAGCTGTTCCAGTATGCAGTGACACATGGCTTTTGGTGGTCAATCACAACCCTGCAATGTTACAACTCTGCTGTGAAAGAGATCCTGGTTATCAGTAGAATCTTGAGAATAATTCTAGATGGTGTTCACAACTATGAAGGCCTAGATGGTCTGGCACCTGGATATTTTAGGAAAACCTTTTCCCAAATAGTTTCTGCCTATAGTATCTAACAATTAATGTAATAACAGGGACCTTGAAGTCTTCTAGTCCAACCTCCTGGTCAAGCAGGAGACCCTATACCAGGGGTGTCAAATTAAATTTCATTGAGGGCCACATCAGGGTTGTGTTTGATCTGGGGTTAGGGTGGGGGGGGCGTGGCCCTGGGGCATGGCCAGCTCGACGTCACTTATATCAGGGGCACCTGTGGTGGCCCAGGTGGGGCTGGGGGTATCCACTGTCTACAGCTCCAGTTTTGACTGAGAGGGCCTCCTGTACCTTCTGCCAGTGAAAAGGGCCACCATGTGCGGCCCTCCCAAGCTCTGTTTTTGCTGGCAGAAGCACCACAGGCTGGTCCTTCGCTATTTCCAGTGTAGCCCTATGGACCAGATCTAAGTACCCCAAGGGCCAGATCTGTACCATAGGTCTTCAGTTTGACAGCCCTGCCCTATACCATTCCTGACAAATGGCTGCCCAATCTGTTCTTAGAAAACTCCAGTAAAGGAACTCTTAAGTTCTAGAGGCAAGCTACTAAATGTCCCCATCCCAGCTAGGAAATACAGCATGAGATGGTCTGAGTACCCTTTCTCTGTATCGACTCCTCTGGAATAAGGGGGATCTTCACCCTCATGGCATTCTGGAAGCAGATGAAAACATGGCTGTTCAATAAGTGGCATATTCAATAAGTGGCATATTCAATAAGTGGCATATTCAATAAGCAGCAGTGCCTTATTCAATAAATTTTAGTTCATTACTTTTACTATTAAATTTAAAGTGGAAAATTTGATTGGATTTATTATTTTAATTATATGTTGTTCTGGCATTGTGTTTTATGTGTAAGTTTCATAAGCCATCTCAAATCCATTTGATTTCATGTGGTAGACATAAATAGGTAAATAGCTAAAGATATTGAAGTAAATAAATTAAATGTTATGTCCTTTTATACTCTTGGTTTTATTTAATATCCAATATTTATATACCTCTAAACATGGTGGCATTCAAATATAATAAGATATTAAAATAATAATTACTTGGTGTGGATAGGCAGTTGTTTAATTCCTATGTGTTGCTGAGATTTGTTTTCGATGATATGAAAAAAGATACACCATAGGTAAAATCATAACAGTGCTTTCCCCCCAAGAAGTCAACAGTGAGATGATACGAAGTTTCAAAAATAGAGAGCTAGCTGTGTTTTTATCTCTTCCATTCTATTTGTTTATTACTATTTTTCAGACCGAGGAACAAGTTTAATGACTGCCATTTTTTTTTTTTTTGCTAATATTAAGTCTTGTTCTGGAAATATTGTGGGAGATGTCCTTTCTGCTTGTAGGACAAAGCTTTCTTTAGCCAAGAATTTTCTTTTTGAATTAATTTATATTTAAAAAATTGTTAATTTTTCTTTGTTTTACTTTTGCCCTGTGAGCGAAAGTGTAGGATAGAAATAACAAAAATGCCTAAATAACAGACATGGATGAGCTACATATTGGTTATCACGCATTTTTGATTTCCAGGTAGATTATGATTAGAGTGAGTTAAAAAAAATACAATATTCAATTTGGTGCAATTTTTAAAGGGATACCAGGTCATATTTAACGTAGCCCTAAATTCAACTAATGAGAGGCAAAATGGAGAAAACTAAGATTTTATCAGAAAAAAATACAAGTTTTTTTAAAAAGAGGTTTGTACTTACATTAGAGCAAAAATTTGATGTAATTGAACAACATGAATGTGGCCATAGAAATGCTAAAATAGGATGTTGTTGGAATGTCTGAATCAACAATAGAACATTTTTTAAAAATTGCTTTCTTTAACTACTCTGTGATTTTGTTAACCATAAATTTAAATTATAAGTATATTCTTTTTATCCTTCAGTGTAATTTTTCATTAATTACACAAAAATATGTTTAAATTGCCTATTTCTGTCAAACTAATTACTCTGTGGAAACATAGAAATATCACTTCAAATAATGTGAATTTGGATAAGGTGACTATTTCATGGGATTCAGCAACTCCACTAATGGAGGCCTACCTGTATTAAGTATATCCATCTTATCAAACAGTATTGGATAAACTCCCTGGATTTGTATTTGGCTGAGATTATCAAAAGAGGAAGGGGGAGAGATTAACAGCCAGCTGGCTACAGTTTAAATTTGAGAAATTGTGTTGAATTTAGTAGATTATACGTTCTGCAAAGGTTCAAAGCATGACTGGGCAGGTAGATTGCTTATTTCTTTTGTTCCAGGTTTATGAGACCATATTATTGTATTGGTTGCAATCATAGGTTATATTTCCTCATTATTATTATCTTTATTGTCAGAGTACAACATGTCTACAATGAGATTGGCTCTCTGCACACTACGTTCCCCAACACAACTCACAGTGAGGACAGAAGTCCCTAACTTAGACCCAATCTTATTACACTATGTGACCTTGTTGCACAACGCGCAGGCCTTACAAGTCTATCGTACTATGTTGAGTTATTTTCCATTCAGAAGTCTGACAGCCCACGGGTAGAAACTATTCTTCAGCCTGTTGGTGCGGCTAGCTATGCTTCTATATCTTCTACTCTCATTCTAATCTTTAAAAATGTGGTGGGAAAATTCTTGCCCTTCTGACATGCTTTTATCCTACATAATATATTGAAATGCAGTTGAATGCTCTTCTCAAAACCTTATTGCATTCAACATGAGATAAATTAATTTAAACATGAACATTTCCTTTAGAAGGAAAAAAAAAGATCACTCAGAGTGGGACATAAAAGCATTTTCAAGAGAATCCAAGGATTATTAATTCCCATTAGTTCAGCGCTTTAAATGATCTTTTAGCTCAAGAAAGAAACCCATGTTTTAGTCTTTCTCTTTGAAATTGGTGGAAAGTGCTTAACCTTAGGTATTTTTTTTCTCTTATTCCCATCGGTTTCAATGGGACAGGTTTTAGCATTAGATAACATCTCTGATTATTCTAATGATTGGTTCTTTTAAGTGTTTAACCTTGGTTAAAATATATTCACTCTTTACGGATGCACAGGTCGGTTCTCAGTGAAGCTCTGGTTTAGGTTCATGAGATATAATGACTCAGTAATCTGACTTTGAAATGAGTTTTTCTCCCTGAAAGATTAAGGTTAAGATTTTGTTGGAAATGGGACTTATCAAACACTGTTTCAAAGGAGGAGGAGGGGTATTGAATGATCAATTATTCTGTAGTTGTGTTCTAAGATTGCAAAGTCTCTCCCTCTCCCCCTCTTTCTTTCTTTCTTTCTCTCTCTCTCTTTCTCTCTCTCTCTCTCTCTCTCTCTCTCTCTCTCTCTCTCTCTCTCT
>BLBF01000002.1:17808899-17841485 GCA_015471245.1 Laticauda colubrina
CTCTCTCTCTCTCTCTCTCTCTCTCTCTCTCTCTCTCTCTCTCTCTCCCTCTCTCTCTCCCCCCTCCCCCTCCCTCCTCCCTCTCCTTCCGCCTGAAGATAAAACCCAGATTTATAATCTATTGTACAATGGCTTGTTGATTAGAGATCAGACTAGATGTGTAGATGTAATCAGGGATAGATTTGGGTTGGATTTTAGAAGAAGTAAAGCTTAGATGTGTGTTGCTCTTGCCAGGTAAGTCATCTTGGATCAGGGAGTCCTCCATTTGTCTCTCAGGTAGTTTAGCAGACATGGAAAGGCCACAGATTGCAGCTGCATCCAATTGTTGATCTGCACAACAGCAATTGCACAAGCATAACAGTAGAATAACTGTACCCATCTGCATTAACTCCTTCATCCTTGTGTCAGGTTGGTCTAGTACCAGCTTCAACTCTTTTTCCCCTTTAGACAGTCTGCTGCTTCCATGGGAGTGAAAAATCAATGTAATATTCCATTCCTCGCTCAATAGTTATTTCTATAATGTAATATTTCATCAAGACCACTCTCTCCCTTCCTGCTGTTCTGTGACCCATTAGTGCCTTTCAGTAGTGTTGATAATCAAGGATGGTGACATTTATTATCATTCAACACATAGTGCCACCAATTCCCACCACTGCTTTTTACAAATCTTCAAAGTTCGTTTACATGTCTAGTTTGCTTTGAGGAATCCAGTCCATCTGCCTCAACATCTTGTATATCTTTAAATACCCCAGCTCAGTATGCTTGCTTGAAAAAATACTTAATTTTGAAGAAATCTAAAGCTTTTCTTTTGTTACTTGAAGAATTATAGGGTAAAATAGGTGATGGTTACCATGAAATTATTCATATAGCAGGGCAAATAATCAAGAAAATTTATCTAAATTAAGACTGATTGGGAAGGAAAAAAAACCCTGCACAATTTGAAATATTGGACACACATATTCAATATTGCTCAAATTGAGATGCATCAGACTTGGCATAACTCATTCACCAGATACGATGGTCCAGGAGAGGCTGGGGAAAAAAAAGCATAGATTGGGGTATATTTGAAAAAGCAAAGTTTTGGACAAAGTTAAACTTGCTGATTTGCAAAGTTGGCACGGCTATTATAACCTTGATTACTTAAAAAGACTTCGAGCAATATTTAAATAAATTATGTGTGTGTTTTGAGAGATGGCTCGACATTCAAATTTTAAAAGTATTTTTTAAAATCATCTCATAAATAATATATTATTATTATCTCATAATAATATATTATATAATATATTATTATATAATAATATAATAATATAATTATATATATCTCCCCAAGATACACAAAGAAGGAACTCCACTTAGACCAATAGTCAGCTCCATAGGCTCACCTCTACAAAACCTAGCCAAATTTCTCACCAAACAACTATAACCCGATGCAGAATCCATCAACTCACACGTAAGAAACTCATTCCAGTTCATTGAGATCATAAAGAAACAAAACTAACAGTCCAGCGACCTACTAGTGAGCTTCGATGTCACATCCCTCTTCACCCAAGTGCTTATAAAAGAAGCCTTGACAGCCATCCAAAACAAATACAACCCCCCCAAGCACATCCTAGATCTTACCAACCATTGCCTATCCAATACATACTTCACCTACAATGGACAAAAATACAAACAAATAGAAGGAGCACCCATGGGATCACCCCTCTCACCTGTCATTGCAAACCTCTACATGGAACACTTTGAAACACAAGCTCTAGAAAAATATGATCACAAACCCAAACTCTGGCTCAGATACATAGATGACATCTTCATAATCTGGCCACACGGGAAAGAAAAACTGAACAACTTTCTCACACACCTCAACAGCCTACACCCCAAAATACAATTCACCATGGAACCAGAAGCTAACAATCAATTTACCTTCCTAGATGTCTTCGTATACAAAAAATCCAATGGCTCCCTAGGACACACCATCTACCAGAAGAAAATATATACAAACCGCTATCTACACACACTCTCACACTACCACCCAGCACAGATCAATTCCTAGCTGAGACACTCATCTCCAGAGCAAAATGCTTAGCCGACGAACAACACTTAAAAACTGAACTACACACTCTCACTAATATACTAACAGCCAATGGATTCCAAAGAAAGAAGATTACCCACCTAATCCAAAAACAAACCCTAACCAAAATCCAAGACAGAGAACAAGAGAATGGCAAAGCCCTCCTCCCATATATAAAAGGCACTACAGACAAAATCAGCAAGATCCTCCAAAAACACGACATTAAGACAGCATTCTGCACAAACAGAAAAATATCCACCATCCTAAGAAACCCTAAAGACAGAATCGAGTTAGAAAACCAAGGAGTATACGAAATCCCTTGCACCGCCTGCACCGCCACTTACATCGGGCAAACCAACAGAAGAATTAGTGCATGCATTGAAGAACACAAGAACTCAATCAAAAAAGAAGAACCAACCTCTTCCCTGGTCCAACACCTCAAAGCCACAGGATATGAGATTGACTTTAAAAATACCAGAACTATCACCAAAACCGAACACTTCAACAACAGAATAATCAGAGAAGCCATAGAGATAGAAAAACGCCCACACAGCATGAATAAAAGAGATGATACCTCCCGCCTACCAACCATTTGGAAACCCACCCTCATCAACAAACGAATACCTAACATAAAGAATGACACCAGACCCAAACCCATGACAGCCATACAAGATGCTACCACCACAGCCAAGCCCCCACTTGAACAGAACACACCCCCAGCCAATCAGAACACAGCCAACCCCCCAACCAATCAGATCACAGCCAGCCCCCCAACCAATGAGAACACACCTCCAGCCAGTCAGAACACAGCCAAGCCCCCACCCAGTCAAGTCACACCCCCACTGGCAGTTAAAAGGAAAAAACAGCTGCAAGCTCACATTACTCTGAGAAGCACAAAGCCGAAGACACAAGCCTGAAGATGATGAATGAGACTTCATCGAAACGTTGCAAAGATACTTCCAATTTTATGTGGGAGAAAACCCGAATAACCAAAGATCCACACACAAATACCCGCGAAAACCTCAGAAAACATATATATATATATATATATATATATGTGTGTGTGTGTGTGTGTGTGTGTGTGTGTGTGTGCGCGCGCGCTGTTCAGCTTCCTTTGGGTATTATCCCACGTCATTGTAGTGCTTTTAAAGTTGTAGCAACGTTTCAGCAGAATCTCATCTGCCATCATCAGGCTTCTGTACAGAGTTTGTATGTGGGTCAGGGTCTCACAGCCGTTGGTTTTAAATTTGAGGCTAGCCTATCCTGATTGGTTGGGAGTCTTGGTCTGTGTTTATTGGACTTGGAGTTTGTTTGATTGGTGTTTCTGGTTTCTTCTGTCTGTTTTGTGGCTTTGATTGACTGGCAACACTCTGCTCCTGCACTGGAGGCTTTCAGTGCAGCTTGGCTTCATGTGAAAGGACGGATATTATCTATTAGGAAGCCAGGTTTCATCTGGGTGCCTGGTGGTGGGGTGTTTGAGCTGGAGGTATCAGAGGGAGTCTGTTTGTGCCCAGGTGTTTGCCTGGCTTGTGGTGTGGAGATCTTTCTATTTGAGAGTGCAGGCTTCCAAATGATTGACAGTCTGGTGGAATCATCTCTTCTATTCATGCTTTCAGGTCTTTTTTCAATCTCTATGGCTTCTCTGATGATTCTGTGGCTGGGGTTTTCTATAGTGGCTAGGGTTTTAGTGCCCATTACTTTTCTGTCCATTACTATGAAACTTACTATGAAACAAACTATGAAACAAACTATGAAACAGACTATGAAACAAATTGACAGACCTACTCCAAGACTCCACATACAAACCTATAAACACAGACCCAACCACATATCTAGAAAAATTAACCAAGAAGTAAATTATAACCAGCCACATAAGCAAAGAAATCCAACAGACGATCATCCCAGGAGAAAAATCTTCTAGATGCCCCAAATTATACGGCCTCCCAAAAATACACAAAGAAGGCATACCTCTCAGACCCATAGTCATCTCCATAGGAGCACCATTACAAAACCTAGCTAATTACTTAGCAAAACAACTACAGCCCCATGCTGAAACCGCAGCTTCACATGTACAAAACTCATACCACTTCTTAGAAATGATCAAAGATCTACACATGGAACAAGAAGATCTGCTTGTAAGTTTCGACGTGGTTTCACTATTCACTCAAGTCCCAATAAAAGAAACTCTTGAAATCATCAAAAATAAATACCAACCAGCTAAAGACCTCATGGAACTAACAGAACACTGCCTAACCAACACATATTTCATATACAAAGGACAAAGATAGAAGCAAATTGAAGGAGCCCCTATGGGATCACCACTGTCACCCGTCATTGCAAACCTGTTCATGGAAGAATTCGAATCCAGAGCCCTGGCTAATGCCACCCACAAACCCAAACTATGGCTAAGATACATCGATGACACATTTGTGATTTGGCCCCATGGAAAAGAAAACCTAAACAATTTCCTAACACACCTAAACAACACACACCCCAAAATCAAGTTCACCATGGAAACGGAAATAAACAAACAACTACCATTCCTAGATGTACTAATCTACAAAAGAACAGATGACACACTGGGACACACCATATACCAAAAGAAAACACACACCAACCGCTACCTCAACGCCCAATCCCACCACCACCCAGCACAGATAATTTCTGTTGCGAAAACACTAATTACCAGAACCAAACGCCTGGCAGATAAGACACATATAAAGACTGAACTATGCACCCTGACTGAAGTATTGACAGCCAATGGCTTCCAAAAAAACAAAATCACCAACCTGATCCACAAAAACACACCAAGACATAACAGAGACTTAGAAGACCAACAGACCTATGGAACAGTTGTCTTGCCCTACATAAGAGGTACCACAGATAAAATCAGTAAGATACTACACAGGCATCACATCAAGACTGCCTTCAAAACAGACAAAAAAATAGCAGCCATCCTGAGAAACCCCAAAGACAAAATTGACCTGGAAAACCAAGGTATATACGAAATTCCCTGTACATCATGCCCGGCCACATGCATTGGACAGACCAATAGAAGAATAAGTACCCGCCTAGATGAACACAAAAATGCAGTAAAAAAGCTGGAACACACCTCCTCACTAGTCCAAAACATGAAAACCACAGGTCACAACATCAACTTCAATGGCACTAAAACCCTAGCCACTATAGAAAACAGAATCATCAGAGAAGCCATAGAGATTGAAAAAAGACCTGACAGCATGAATAGAAGAGATGATTCCAGCAGACTGTCAATCATTTGGAAACCTGCACTCTCAAATAGAAAGATCTCCACGCCACAAAACAAACACCTGAGCACAGACAGACTCCCTTTGATGCCTCCAACTCAAACACCCCCACACCTGAGCACAGACAGACTCCCTCAGATGCCTCCAAGTCAAACACCCCCCCACCAGGCACCCAGGTGAAACCCAGCTTGCTAATGAATAGCAGCTTGCTAATGAAGAGCAGCCGTCCCTTCACACGGAGCCAAGCTGCACTGAAAGCCTCCAACACAAGAACAGAATTTTGCCAGCCAATCAAAGCCACAAAACAGACAGAAGAAACCAGAAACACCAATCAATCAAACTCCAAGTCCAATGAAACAGGTCCAGGCTCCCAACCAATCAGAATGGACCAGCCTCAAATTTAAAACCAGGAGCTGTAAGACCCATATCCATATAGAAGCCTGAAGATGGCAGATGAGATTCTGCTGAAATGTTGCTACAACTTTAACAGAACTACAATGACGTGGAATAATACCCGAAGGAAGCTAAACAGCACACATGTAAGTACCCGCGAAAACCTAAGAATATATATATATATATAATATTATTATCATCTCATAATAATATAATGAGATTTTATGTGCATTTCCAGTTTTCCAACCAGGCGTCATCAAAGTAGAATTGGTCTATGACTTCCAGAACCTAACTTTTCAATATTGAGTGAGCAATGTGCACCCTTTTCTGTTAATCCCTAAATTAAGAACATTCAATCTATAGATCCACCTGTACTTACTAACGGATTGCAATAAAGCTTATTATTTTAAAAACTTGAATGAAATAATAAATAACAAATGCATGCTCACAAAATCATTGTGCAGCTTCAATGGGTTCTCACCTTGAGGAAGAATGCCATCTGACATTTTAAGTTAGACCACTGTGGTGACTGATGCTAAATAAATGTTCTGATTTGCATACAGATTTCACTTAGACTTAGAAATGGATCTAATTCGTAAATTGGGGACTGCCTGTATAGGTAGTGCTCAAGTTATGAACACAGTTGAGCCCAAAATTTATGCTTCTCAGTGAGAAATTTGTTAAGTGGATTTAGCCCCATTTTACGACTTTTCTTGCCACATTTGTTTTAAGTGAATCACTGCTGTTCTTAAACTAGTAACATGGTTGTTCAATGAATCTGATTTCAATGATCAGGTGAAAGCTGATATAGGGTAATATGAGACCATAAACAGTGCCCTGCTGAATAGGACTCTGGTCTATCTCGTCCAGCAGCCTCTTCTGCAGGGACCACTAAGTCAACAAGGAAGCCACTAGACCAGGGGTGTCAAACTTGATTTCATTGAGGGCTGCATCAGCATGATGTTTGACCTTAAGGGGGCCTGGGGACTTGGCCAGGGTGAGAATGGGAAGTTTAACATCACTTGTGTTGGGGGCGCCTGTGGTGGCCCAAACACTCTTGTCAGAGGAGCTCCTGTTTTGGCTTGAGACAGCCAGCCTCTTGCAACAAGTTCCTGAGCTCCATTTTGGCCTGTGACATTCTCCTGCAACCCTCTGCCAGTGAAACCGGAGCTCGCAAGAGCCATATGCGGCCATCACAAGCTCCATTTTTACTTGCAGAGGCATTGTGGGCTGGTCCTTTGCTGTTTCCAGGATGGCCCCATGGGCCGAATTTGCCCCCTGGGCCTTGCGTTTGACATCCCTGCACTAGACTCTCAGCAGATGCTTGTCAGAGGAAGTCCTATAACCATCACAACTAACAGCCGTCAATTCTTATGAAGTCCATGAATTGATCCGAAAGCCAGGATCATCTCTTGTAGTAGTGAATTCCAAATTAAATTATTGGTTGAGTAAAAAAAATCTTTTTGTCTGCACTGATTCTTCCAAAATTAAAGTTCATTGGATGCTGTCTGGTTTGAGTATTTGGGGAAAGGGGAAATAGCTCCTCTGAATCCATTTAATCTACATCATGCGTAATTCTGTACACTTTAATAGAGACTATTGATCCTTGTTGAATTGATACAATTAATTTCAGGTTATTACTGATTCTAGTATTAGAATATTGAAGAATCTTCTGCATGGTTAGGGTCTTTGCAGTGCAGTTTTGCTTATTTTTTGCAACCTTAATGTTATGGCTATGCTTCCACTATTATCCCTGGAGCATCTTTGTTAATTCATGAGGTTATAGGAGAGGGCTTTGGGGCAACTGCAAAACAGAAATTAATTGAAACAAGTCTGCAAATGAGGGACCTGTTCTCTCCTACTCCTTTGGTTTCATATATGTCAGACTGGATTATAGTTATTCATACGAACAATACTTTAGACCCACTTTCCCCCTGCAGCAGTGTTTGATTATATTATTCAGTGCTGGAGAGATGAAAAGGATCTATTTATTAGCTACTCAAATGAGAGAGAGAGAAAGAAAATGTGGGTAGAGCTGTGGAAAATGACTGCAAGATTGTTTTATGTTGTAATAATTTGCTTATCACAATATAAAGTGGCTTAAACAGGTCCTGTATTTTGTACCAGGGCACAGTAGCATTCTAGCTGACTGGCTAAAAACTTAGAATCTATGATAATGTTTTTCCTTAGCTTGGAATGACTACTTGCTAGGTTTCCAGAAAGGACTAGGTATCGCATGTCACTTTGGGTGATCATTTCAGAGATATTTCCTTTTCTAAACAGAGAAACAAAATGATCACAGATGGGCAAAAAAAACCAAACAAACCTGGGTGAGTGAATTTCAACTTCCTAACATTTTTCCTGCTGAGTTTCCTTGTGGGAATCTGGTAAGGAGCATCAGAAATTACCCTTCCTTTCCCACAACTGAGTGGCTACTTTGGGGTGGGATGAGGGGAAGGGATTATGAGACTGTCTGGGAAGCTGTCACAGAGCATTAAAATGAAGATTGAATCATTGCAACAGCACTGCAGCAACAGCCAGGTAAAGGTTCCCCTCACACGTATGTGCGAGTCGTTTCTGACTCTAGGGGACGGTGCTCATCTTCTTTATGAAGCTGAAGAGCCAGTGCTGTCCACAGATGTCTCCGTGGTCATGTGGCCAGTGTGACTAAATGAAGAAGGCGCACGGAACACTGTTACCTTCCCATCAAAGTGGCCCCTATTTTTCTACTTGCATTTTTACGTGCTTTCAGATTGCTAGGTTGGCAGAAGCTGGGACAAGTAATGGGAGCTCACTCCATTATGCAATGCTAGGGATTCGAACTGACGACCTTTCTGATCCTAAGTTCAGTGTCTTAGCCACTGAGCCACCGCATCCCTTGAAGCAGCCAAAACATCTCCAAATTTCATTCCCTCAGGAGTAATGGGTTCTGGATTTTGAACACATTCCACAAGTTAGTCCATAGAGTTACTTTGATTCAAAAATTATTGCACAATTTTGTTTAATTATAGTCAAAGATTTTAGTGGTATGTAGATAATGGGAATGGAGAAAATAAGGCTGGATTCATGGCTGTGGTTATTTCAAGATGTGGTGCTGAGATCTGTATTGTGTTTCAGAAAAATATTTGGAAATGTCTTTACACTGGCACTTGTAAGTAATTGTCCGATTGTCAATAATTCTGTTTGAGCCAAGTTCAATATTGTACGGTACTGCTAGCAAGTTCTGTGAGAAAACCAAAAGGTTTACTACAATTTTTGTTTATTGTAAGAACATGACAAGAATATAATATATCCTCTATCACAAGTCATGTTGTTTATTCAAATTTAAGTCTCTTCAAATTTAAAGAAAAAGAATTTGGGGGGCAAGAATCCTTCATGGTCTGACCATCTAAGAATATTCCGAGGAATTTAAGCTGGATATTTTGCAAGCAAATTCTATGTTCTTCCATGGTTTACTGTATGTCTAAAAGGTCCTTACTGAGAGAAAGAGTATCTGAAAGTACAGAAGACAAATCAATATCTTTGGGCTGTTTAATTTTTGGCTGTGAGGCAGTATTGCAGACTAATTCTGCCAACATCCTGCAGTTTGATTCTCACCGGCTGAAGTTTGACTCAACCTTCTATCTTTTTGAGATCAGTGAAATGAGGACCAAGATTGTTGGGGGCAATAGGCTGACTCTGTAAACCGCTTAGGAAGGGCTGTAAAGCACTATAAAGTACACTGCTCAAAAAAATAAAGGTAACACAAAAATAAGACATCCTAGATTTGAATAAATGAAATATTCTTATTAAATACTTTGTTCATCACATAGTTGAATGTGCTGACAACTAAATCACACAAAAATTATTAATGGAAATCAAATTTAGCAACCCATGGAGGTCTGGATTTGGAGTTACACTCAAAATTAAAGTGGAAAAAAAAACACTACTGGCTGATCCAACTTTGATGTAATGTCCTTAAAACACATCAAATGAGGCTCAGTAGTGTGTGTGGCCTCCATGTGCCGGTATGGCCTCCCTACAACACCTGTGCATGCTCCTGATGAGGTGGCAGATGGTCTCCTGAGGGATCTCCTCCCACACCCGGACTAAAGCATCCCCCAATTCCTGGACAGTCTGTGGTGCAATGTGGCATTGGTGGATGGAGCAAGACATGATGTCCCAAATTGGATTCGGGTTGGGGAACGGGCGGGCCAGTCCGTAGCATCAATGCCTTCGTCTTGCAGGAACTGCCGACACTCCAGCCACATGAGGTCCAGCGTTGTCATGCATTAGGACGAACCCAGGGCCAACCGCACCAGCATATGGTCTCACAAGGGGTCTGAGGATCTCATCTCGGTACCTAATGGCAGTCAGGCTACCTCTGGCAAGCACATAGAGGGCTGTGTGGCCCCCTAAAGAAATGCCACCCCACACCATTACTGACCCACTGCCAAACCGGTCGTGCTGGAAGATGTTGCAGGCAGCAGAATGTTCTCCACGGCGTCTCCAGATCCTGTGATGTCTGTCACATGTGCTCAGTGTGGACCTGCTTTCATCTGTGAAGAGCACAGGGCACCAGTGGCGAATTTGCCAATTTTGGTGTTCTCTGGCAAATGCCAAATGTCCTGCAGGGTATTGGGCTGTAAGCACAACCTCCACCTGTGGACGTCAGGCCCTCATACCACCCTCATGGAGTCTGTTTCTGACCGTTTGAGCAGCCACATGCACATTTGTGGCCCACTGGAGGTTATTTTGCAGGGTTCTGGCAGTGCTCCTCCTGTCCCTCCTTGCACAAAGGCAGAGGTAGCGGTCTGATGCTGGGCTGTTGTCCTCCTGTGGCCTCCTCCATGTCTCCTGATGTACTGGCCTGTCTCCTGGTAGTGCCTCCATGCTCTGGACACTACGCTGACAAACACAGAAAACCTTCTTGCCACAGCTCACATTGATGTGCCATCCTGGATGAACTGCACTACCTGAGCCACTTGTGTGGGTTGTAGACTCCGTCTCATGCTACCACTAGAGTGACAGCACTGCCAGCATTCAAAAATGACCAAACCATCAGCCAGAAAGCATAGGAATTGAGAAGCGGTCTCTGGTCACCACCTGCAGAACCACTCCTTTATTGGGGATGTCATGAAACCTGCCTATGCTTTCCACCTGTTGTCTATTCCATTTGCACAACAGCATATGAAATTGATTGTCAATCAGTGTTGCTACCTAAGTGGACAGTTTAATTTCACAGAAGTGTGATTGACTTGGAGTTACATTGTGTTGTTTAAGTATTCCCTTTATTTTTTTTGAGCAGTGTATATAAGTCTTAAGTGCTGTTGCTATTCCAAAGCAGCCGATCAATGTTTTTTGAAGCCCATTACAATTGGGACCAGAATTTCTATTTCTAAGCAAGGCAATTGTTAAATGAATCATACCTGATTTTATAGCCTTTTTTTTTGCATTGATTGTTAAGTGAATCACTGCAGTTGTTCAGTGAATCTTGTGATTCTTAAGCAAATCTAGGCTCCCCCACTGGCTTTGCTATTCAGAAGCCAGTTGGAAAGATCACAAATGGTGATTATGTGGCCACAGGACACTGTGTTTTCATAGCTGTGTGAAGTTTTGGAACACAATAGTCAGATATGGGAGATTCCATTCTATACCCTACAATGGACATCTCTCCCTTTGCAGATTGACAGAGGTAGATGACCTGGCTCACATCCTATTTGATTGTTGCTTGTATAACAGGGTGAGAGGCAGGTACCTCGGTCTATTATACCAAACAAATGACCCATTGGGATCCTCATATCAAAACAACTTACCTTATATGTGGCCAGAATCTGAAAATAACATTTAACCCAGCATAGTATTTAAGCAAAATGGTTCAGTTGAGATTAGCATATACAGGACTGATTGGGATAGATTGTAGGGATGATACCAAAATACAATTTTGTCATATTTTAGTTTTCTGTATATAAAATTATTGTACTTTATTCCAATTTCATTTAAACTGTATTTTATTCCAATTTCATTTTAAATTGTTTTTATCAGATTTTGGTAATAATTTGTGTCTGGAACCCTGCACTTTGATATGGCCTAATCAATAAAGTAAAGTAAACTAAAACAATCTGGATCTGATCTAACTAAGTGTTCTGACCAAGGCTTCTGAGACTGTAATTACACACCCGCTTATTTTAAAAACAAGTCTTGTTTTATTGCAACGCTGGAAATTATTTTCATTCCCAGCCAGTAATGACTCTCAAACATTCCATGAGATAAGCACCCACCTTTTTTCCCTCTGAAGTGCTGCCAAGAAAAGTAGTGTCCAATCAACTAGAAAAAAACCCACGTTTTACTTCCACATTCATTTTAATTGTGTATTGAACAATATCGAACAGAAGGTTAATTAAGTGTCCTTGAAAGACTGTTCCTATACATTTGTTTAATTTTGCAAAGAATAAGTACAAAGAGCTTCAAGAATGAATCTGAACCAAACAAACAATTTAATTCCTGCAAAGGTTTCATCATATTTGCCTCTCCTTTATACCTTATGGGAGAAACAATCACCTCCCAGCCTTACTCCCAAGTCACCCCTTTTGTTTCAGCTGCTCTTGCCTTCTAGCGTCTCTGCTCACATGCACACTAGGAACAGGCTCCCCTTATTCTTCTGCCTCGCTGCTGCCAGACTCTGAAGGCTCCAGAGGTAGCACTCTCCTCCCAGTCCTGGCCCCATTTCTCGGACCCTCATCTGAGTCCTCTCTAGACTCCCTGACTGGTCCCCGTTCTTCCCCACTGTCCGATTCCGCTGCCGTCTGCACCGGCTGCTGGCGAACCACAACGCTAGCACACATAATGATGTGTCCTTAAAAAAAACATATTCTGATGGAAATCTGAAATTATGCAGCCTACAACACACACACATACGCACACACACACACACAAACCAAAGTCTGATTAGTTGCTTTTTTTTTGCAGGGCCAAAACACTTTCATGATTGTTGTTTCCTGATCTGGCTCCTCAGTCTTCCATGAATGGAAATCCTTCAGGAATTAAAGGGGAGAAGCAAATATGTATTGCAGAGAAATACATTTTGCATCACTGACAGTGGTGGCCTCTGGACTTTCTCTCATATGGCTGCTTCTAGAGAATCTGTCTTCCTCAGAAAAATTAAACAAATGTACAGGAACAGTCTTTCAAGGACTCTTAATTAGCCTTCTGTTCGATATTGTTCAATGCACAATTAAAATTAGTGTGGAAGTAAAATACAACTGTAGTACAGAAGGTTCTTCCCCCTCCCCTTCCTTCTCCTGTGGCTGCACCTTGCAGTCCGTAAATAATGTTTAGGAACAGGCGACAGACTTCTGTGACAGATGCTTTTTTTTGCTTTGAGCAAAACTACCAACTATTTGTTTCTGCTACAAGGAAAAGTCGATTTGCTCTAAACTTTTGACAACACGCTCTTTACAATTTAAAGCACAGGTGGAAGCTTTCGGGGATTGTGGCTCCGCTGGAGACCTTCTGCATTGCCTTGGAGGCATTATTTAATCAGATTCTCTTTACCGGAAATTGGAAGGATTGCACCACGACTATTAAAATCTTCTTTATCGCATCAGCACTGCTGTGCCAGCACCTTGGTCCCTAAGATAGGGTGGAAAGGGAGGCTTGTAGCCCTGGTGCAAAGATGCAACAACTATTAACACTTAAGTTCTCCCTCTCTCCCACTCTTTTTACTTAGTACTTTCATTCAGGAGAGAGTGAAGAAGTTTGTGTGGTTCTCATTGAACATTTAAACGATATTAGTTTAGCATTTTATTCTTCCAGAACATGGCATTGAAGAAGAGAAGAGATGGATAGCATACAAGTTTGATAAGAAAGAAAGAAGAAGGAGGGAAGGAAGGAAGAAAGAAAAGAAAGGAAAGATAGAAAGAGAAAAAGAAAAAAGAAAGAGAAAGAAAGAAAAAGAAAAGGAAAGAAATAAAGAAAAAATAAAGAAAGATAAGGAAAAGTAGGAAAGAGACAGAAAGACAGAAAGAAAGAAAGATTCATTCCTGGTGATTTTCTTTAAACTGAGATATTCCCTGGGTTCAACTGGCCCACTCTCTGCTTTGCTTAGCTTGGGGATGACTTGGAAGATTTTGATATGGTGATCAGTTCTGGTATATTGATATGTGCAACGGAAAGCTGTATTCAGATCCAGACCAATTTTCAGAACTCATTGCATATGCTTTGAATCGTTTGCTTTCTCTCCATTCAGCCTAATCGATCTTCTCAAAAGGTCGCAAGAAATAGCCAAATAACAAGTACACAGAACAAGTCAATCAGTACCTAACAAGTTCTGGGTTGTTTCCAGATTCTGAAATGGCCATTTGCTGGCATGAAAGATGGGAAAGAGGATTAGTGTCTTTTCTGTTTGATTTCTGGGTATCTGTTCATTGTTGTGGAAAAGTAAAAAGTTGGCTTGGACAAACTGGTGTTTTAATAAAATAGAGCTGTTCTTTAATTTTAAAAATATAGGTATATCATTGATCTAATAACAATAATTACATAGATAATTATGTAATTAATAATTACATAGATAATTATGTAAGGTGCTGCTGACTGGGTAAAAGCTACATGCACAGATGCAAACTTTATTCGGTCTTAATCCCAAACAAGGTAAACTCTAAAGTTTTTTGAAACTTTTGATGAATTGCTGCTGCTTTTTCATACTGCTGCTTGCATCAGTTTAATCTTCTGCCTTGGGTCTGCTGGCACCGTTTTGGGGCATTGATTCTGCTGTAGCTTAGAAGAGACTCTGCTGCCATCTGAATTCTTAATAACACTTCTGTTGGCAGGCAAGCTCTCTCCTTCCTTCCCTATGGGCCATATGAAATGTCCAATTCATTATGTTTCCTCCAGTTCTGACTGGAACTCTGCGTGAAATTGCAATGCAAGTTTGAATATCATATCTTTATTTCTAGCCTGGTTGTGTCCTCCCCCTCCCTTCCTCCTTGTTCTTCTCTTCTTCCGTTAGGAAATGACAACAAATAAATGAAGAAAATTCTAAGAAATGTGTAAAAATAAAAAAAACATACCCTTTCATATAGAATGAACTTAAATCAGTGTTCAGCTGTTAAACTGACAATGAGAAACTAGGAAATTTTGTTTAGGAATTCTATTCCCCCTCCCCACCTGAAAAGAAATCTGTTCCAAATGCAAAACACAAGCAGAAGAGAGGAGTTTCAGTTTCAGTTTTAGTTTCACAGCACCAAAAGTTTTAGTACAGAACAGTTGATCTAAGCCACGCCTAAACTCCTTGTTCACACAGCAAATACTGTTTCAGTTTCCAGACAACTCTCAAACACTGACAGGACGCTAGCCAGATGAATACTGATGGATGCTGATAGGCAGAGGCAG
Source organism: Laticauda colubrina (assembly GCA_015471245.1). NCBI lineage: Eukaryota > Metazoa > Chordata > Lepidosauria > Squamata > Elapidae > Laticauda > Laticauda colubrina. The sequence goes on from BLBF01000002.1 coordinate 17,823,996, forward strand.
AATTTCTCTCCCCCCCCCCCATTTTCCTCCCCAAAAACTAAGCCCGACACATAGTTTCATAGCGAAGCACAGGTATCGAGCTAGTATATACAGGTGAAACTCAAAAAATTAGAATATTGTGCAAAAGTTCATTTATTTCAGTAATGCAACTTAAAAGGTGAAACTAATATATGCAAAATGTGAAACTCATTACATGCAAAGCAAGATAGTTCAAGGTGTGATGTGTTATAATTGAGATGATTATGGTTTACAGCTCATGAAAACCCCAAATCCACAATCTCAGAAAATCAGAATGTTGTGAAAAGGATCAATATTCTAGGCTCAAAGTGTCCCATTCTAATCAGTTAATTAAGCCATAACACCTGCAAAGGGTTCCTGAGCCTTTAAATGGTCTCTCAGTCTGGTTCAGTCGGAATCACAATCATGGGAATGACTGCTGACCTGACAGTTGTGTAGAAAACCATCCATAAGGTAATTGCAAAAGAAGTTGGATGTTCCCAAAGTGCTGTATCAAAGCACATGAATAGAAAGTTACGTAGAAGGGAAAAGGGTGGAAGAAAAAGGTGCACAAGTAGCAGGGATTACTGCAGCCTGGAGAGGATTGTCAAGAAAAGGCCATTCAAAAGTATTGGGGATTTTCACAAGGAGTGGACTGAGGCTGGAGCCAGTGTATCAAGAGCCACCACACACAGACGGATCCTGGAAATGTCATATTCCTCTTGTCAAGCCACTCCTGAACAACAAACAACATCAGAAGCGTCTTACCTGGGCTAAAGAAAAACAGACTTGGTCTGTTGCTCAGTGGTCCAAAGTCCTCTTTTCTGATGAGAGCAACTTTTGCATCTCATTTGGAAACCAAGGACCTAGAGTCTGGAGGAAGAATGGAGAGGCACACACTGCAAGATGCTTGAAGTCCAGTGTGAAGTTTCCACAGTGTGAAGTTTCTGTGTTGATTGGAGAGCCATGTCATCTGCTGGTGTTGGTCCACTGTGCTTCATTAAGTCCAGGGTCAATGCCTCCGTCGACCAGGAGATTTTGGAGCATTTCATGTTTCCTTCCACAGACAAGTTTTATGGGGATGCTGACTTCATTTTCCAGCAGGACTTGGCACCTGCCCACACTGCCAAAAGCACCAAAACCTGGTTTAATGACTGTGGGATTACTGTGCTTGATTGGCCAGCAAACTCGCATTGCCAAGAGAAAGATGAGAGACATGAGACCGAACAAGGCAGAAGAGCTGAAGGCCACTATTGAAACATCCTGGTCTTCCATAACACCTCAGCAGTGCCACAGGCTGACAGCTTCCATGCCATGCCACATTGAGGCAGTAATTGCTGCAAAAGGGGCCCAAACCAAGTACTAAGTACATATGCATGCTTATACTTTTCAGAGGTCCGATATTGTTCTATGTACAATCCTTGTTTTATTGATTGCATGCAATATTCTAATTTTCTGAGATTGTGGATTTGGGGTTTTCATGAGCTGTAAGCCATAATCATCACAATTATGACAGATCATGGCTTGAACTATTTTGTTTTGCATGTAATGAGTCTATCTCATATATTAGTTTCACCTTTTAAGTTGCATTACTGAAATAAATGAACCTTTGCACGATATTCTAATTTTTTGAGTTTCACCTGTAATATGCGACATCCCAAGATAAGGTAGAGTGAAGTTGTTTTCTATATAGTGATCAAGAAAAGAAACATTTATTTATAGTTGAAGAGGAAGGAAGCTTAACCACACATTCATTTATTTTTAAAGCATGTTTTAAAAGATTAAAGTTTCATATCCTGACAATACTTTTTTAATTATTTAACCCCACAACCTGTTAATTACTTATTTCAAATGAAAAAAAAAGCTTGGCAGACAACATCAGGTGATGCTGAGGTGTTTCAGAAGAAAAATAAATAGCTGATGTGTATAAAAAAAATCCAGTCCTTTTGCATATCTCAGATTACAGTAATTTGTTTGACTAATTGGAAAAATTTAAATAATTGGTATTTAATGGTGTGGTTTTTTGAGCATAGAGATTATAGTACATACAAAACAGTGCCATTTTTTCTTGCTGTATATCTTGAGGTATGTTCTAAAATAATCCTATTTATACCAATGTAATTCATTATATGGGAGTTAATTTCAAGCGTTAACTATTTTTATCTTTTTTAAAGGGAGATTAAGTGGCAATTGTTTGAGAATTTGGCATAGAATTTTATATGTATGCTGTTGGCTGGTATAAAACTGCTGCAGACAGAAAATCAAAATGGAGACAGCCCTCTTTACTTCTCTTTCCCATTTTCAGGAAATATATTTATCAGTCTTTACAACAGGATATCGTAATAAATGTCAACTTTGCAAGCATTCAACCTATTATTCGGCATTAAGCTTGACTAGGCAGAAGACTCTCAGACACAGCTTAGTTAGATTAGAATCTTTATTGCAGACAAGAATGAAGTCTTTTAAACATGTAGTTAATTGTCCAGGGCAATGCAAAGAAGGCTAAAGACTATATACCTTCAACCTCATCCTAATGTAATCCAGCCACACTCCTGCTAAGAGGGAAAAAAAAGTTCTCACACTCTTCCTTGCATTGAAAGGAAGATGGAAAAGTCTGCATTTTGAACATCAAATGTTAACAATTTCTAGCCTTTTGTCTTTTTTTTTTTCATGTTCATCCCATGTAGTTTTGTACATTCAAAGACACTGGACCGGAACATAAAGTTTTGCTTAAAAAGAAATGATTTTTCAAACCATACTGGTTGAAGTTCCAAATTTATTGCCTTCTGTTACCTGCTTTAGTCCTTTTTCTTTATTAGCTCAGATTGTTTTTGGTTTTATTTGTTCTGCTCCAGCCTGTTGCACCATTTTGATAAACAATTTTCCAGTATTTCCCTTTTCCATGGTGCCTCTTAATCACTGTAATTGCTCTGTTGCTGAAACATAAGACACTCTGATCCTCCAGTTACCTGGATGGATACTTTAAGAGTCTCACATATATTCAGGTTTTGATGGATCATGGCTAACCTAATAATCATCTTTTAACAAAAAATTTACACCAGCAGAACTGACATCTGTATTAAAATATAACTCCCACCAATGAAATGTTTATAGTTCTTAAATGTTAATTTTAATCCAAGTAAAAATTTGAACTATTTTGGCTTACATATTTTTTAAGATTAGACCATCAGCATTTGACTTATCATTATTAATGAGCATCATCTTATAGGGCATAATACAAGGGTCTTCAAACTTGACAAGTTTAAGATTTGTGGACTTCAAGTCCCAGAATTCCTGAGCTAACATGACTGGAGGAGGAATTCTGGGAGTTGAAGTCCATAAGTCTTAAAACTGTCAAGTTTGAAGACTCCTGGTCTAGGAACTGCCTGGAACAGTGTTCCCCTGAGATTAATGTGGCTCCCACCCTTATGATGTTTAGAAAATTGTTAAAGACCTAGTTACTCCCAGACCTTGAGTTACAATGTTGTGGAGCCCCTTAAGTTGTAGTTGTATTCTTCCAATCAATTATGGTTGATCCCTATCTTTTTATTTGCACATTGTGCAAAGCCATCAAGGGGTCAGTAAGCCTCAAAATTTTATAGAGGAAAAAAAAAAATTCCTTAAAACTCATTGGATGTCTTTTTCTGGGGCCAGTGTTGAATGAAATAAGATGTTAAATTATTGCCATGATGTCATGAAGCAACTTTCTATAATATCTGTAGTAGTATTATCTTATTTATGAAGCCTTTACAACATGTGACGAACATAATTAGACAGTGCTTTAATTTTGTAATATGTCATCATTCTAAATAGTTTAATAGTTGTACTTAGCCCTGCTGAGATACCATAATAAAATCCCCATTCTGGTTATTAAGAGAGAATGAAGAAAAAAAAAAAAGAGCAATGTTAATGAGGAAAGAATTTCGCACAGACACATACATAGCCTCGTTCACAATTTAGTTTGGGAAACAAAATAAAAAAGAAAGAATAAAGAACTAGCAGTTGTTCTGATTGCAATGCATTGAATTCAAGAAATATATGCTGGTTAATGTAAAATGAGTGACACATTGCAAGTCTCTCTCTCCCCCCCTCCAATTCCTGTGAAACTATTCCAGAACACATTTAAAATCTCTGTCATGTTGTTTCATTTTTCTACTATGGTGAAGCCCCCTGGTAAATGCCATTGGTCTATATAGCACAGAAGACCTTTCAAAGCTCAGACAGCATCAAGGACCCCACAGTTCAACCCTGAGCTACAAATATACTCTTATATTGAGACCCTTCTACGTGTGTCAAGAAATAGCTTTGTGCATTTGCGCTTAAATGTTTTCTCATGCTGTGTTTTCATTGTTCCTGACCATGGGAAGTTTTTTAAAGGCAATCAGCTGAATGGGTTTATAACGATCTTGCGAACTCTTATGCGTAACATAAAAAAAATCTAAAGAAGCTTAAGGTATGTGGGAAGACCTGGGAACAAATTTCTAATGCACATCCTGTCTTTTTTGTTGAATTGCTGCACATATTTGTGGGAAGGGATAAATAATCTAAAATAGTGTATAAATTGTTGTGTTTGAGCCTTCTCAACATTTTCTTCACCACGGATCTCCTTTAAATACATTTTTGTGGCATGGATCATGGCCGCGGACCACAAGACTTAACTCATGATTTAAATCATAACATTTCTTCAAGCTTCTGTGGAACCCCCTCCCTCCCCGGGGTTCACGGATGGCAGGTTGAGAACCAATGGCCTAGAATGGGTGTCAAACATGTAGTCTCGTGTTGCCATCATGTGATGTGTCATGACTTTTTTTCCCTTTGTGGAGCTGGGATGTGTGTGGCCTGCACATGACGCATTTGGCCCCTGGGCTGCCACTTTGACACCCCTGACCTAGAAGATCTTGATTCAAATGACCACTTGTTCTACTGTGGACACTGCAGTTTCCCAGAGTCATGTGATCGCCTTTTGAGACCTTCCGGTCAGAAAAGTCAATGGGAGGGAAGATTCACTTAAGAACTATGTTACTTAACAATTGCAGTGATTCACTTAACTGTGTCAAGAAGGATTGTAAAACGGGACAAAACTCAGCTGTCTTGCTTTAACAATACAATTTTGGGCTCAATTACCGTCATAAACCAAGGACTACCTGCATGATTTACTTCAGGTATGAACTCTACTCTTGTTTTCTCAAAAGCATAAAATACGTCAAAGCAGAGGAGAAAAAGGGACGAAAGAGGAAGAAAACAGACAACCAAATCAAATTGGAATATGTTTTAGGCACCACTGAAAATTATGTTTATGGAATATCTTTCAAAATGCTTTTTATTTAAATTAAGCTGCTATGTTTGGTAGGTTTTTAAAAATATATATCCTGTACATGTTCTATCTTCCCTAGAGCTATCTTTAAAAATATTGACAGAGACTGTTGTTCGTCTTGCTGATGGTAATCACCTAATTGTTACTTGTATTCCCCTGCCTGTTGTGTCCAAATAACTATCAATTTGTTGTAGAAAATCATTCTGGTGTCATCCCTATACTTTATAAATTGCACGTAATGCGATGCAATTTCGTTAATGGGAACATTCATGCTATATATATAGCAAGCTCACATTACCCTGAGAAGCACAGAGCCGAAGAAACAAGCCTGAAGATGATGAATGAGACTTCATCAAAATGTCGCCTAGATACTTCCAATTTTATGCGGGAGAAAACCCGAATAACCAAAGATCCACATACAAATACCCGCAAAAACCTCAGAAAATGTATATGTGTGTGTGTGTGTGTGTGTGTACACACATACATATAGATATTTTATATATGTTTGTTTTCACCGAGGTTACAGATCAATTTCACTTGCTGAGTTGAGAGTACCTTTGTTATCACAAAGGATCTAAAGTCAAATAATCATGCCTAGAATTTGATACTAGCTGTAATTTGCAATTACCAGCATATATCTTCGTACTAAAGTTCTGTTGTTCATCTGTCTGACCATGCAATAAAGGTCATGTTGATAAAGAACCAACATAGATGTGGAAAGGGAGCTTGGTGGTCACCAGTTTAGAGATTTGATGTCTCCAGGTAATGTGTTGTCTACACTTGCTTTGGTCAGACAGATAGGATATGGATAAAACCCAAAGCTTTCATTCACTGCTTTAGAGTTAAAATCATTTGGGGATAATAATGTTTCTATCCATGAGTCAAATGAATTCAAAGATATGATGGATACAGTCGGTGGTGGGATTCAAATAATTTAACAACCGGTTTGCCCAGAGTCAGGCTGGCTATCGTGGGAGGTATGGCCCATCCCCGTCTTCCAGCTCCACCTCACATCTGGGACGAGCCTCTCACGATGTCCAAACTGACCCTGGGTGAACTGGTTGTTAAATTACACCCCCTCCCCCCGCTATCAAAGTGGATCCTGGGCACTGCATTGCAATGGAGAAATGGGAAATGGAACAGCTGGTATGAGGGAAGGAGGAGGAGCAGACAGAAGAAAGAGGGAAAGTGGCCTTGTCCTTCCCTCACACCGGCTGCTCCATTGCCTGTTTCTCCATTACAGTGCAACACCCAGGATCCACTTTGATAGCAATGTACATGCACGTGAATTTAACTACCAGTTCATCCAAACCAGTGAGAACCAGCTGAATCCCACCACAGGATACAACCTATAAAAATAATGCCAATCACTTCACAGTAAGAATGGACCCTGGTTTATACATTTATTTTTTAATTCTTCTTGAAGCAATTTCTACCTTTCCCTTCTCAGAAAGGGCTATATTTCCCATGCTCTGATTGTGGTAGACAGTGGGTTTGCAAGATGTGCTTTCCAGAAGAACCCTGTTTCACAATCATTGTGTCTTTCACAATCATTGGAAAGCAAAGTTGTGGTTTAATTGGAATTGAAAGAGGAAATACTCAGAACTGGAGGAAAAATGGAGGACAGGTGTACTTATATCATAACTGGATTTATGAGACTGGAAAAGTGTCATCTGGCACCTGATTACCGGTAGTCCTGACAACAGTTCATTTAGTGACCATTTGAGGTTACAATGACACTGAAAAAATGATTTATTACAGTTTTTCACACTTGTAACCAAAGCCACATCCCTATGGTCACATGATAAAAATTCAGACGCTTGGCAATTGATTCTTATTTATGACCATTGCAGTGTCCCAGGGTCATGTGATCACCATTTGTTACCACCTGACAAGCAGGGTCAATGGGAAAGCTAGATATTTAACAACTGTGTTACTAATTTAACAACTATAGTGATGCACTTAACAATAGTGGCAGGAAAGGTCGTACAATGAAGAAAAATTCATTTAACAGATGTCTTGCTTAGCAACATAAATTTCTGGGCTCAGTTATGGTCCTAAGTTGAGGACCACCTGCTTGCCCATGTGCATTTTCTTATATCTATACCTTGTACATTTGGGGGGGAGGGAAGCAGAAATAAAGCTTGTTTTAGTTGGTTGCAATTTCTAAAGATGTTTTTGCTTATCTACATTATTAGCCTACACCAAATGCATTTATTCTGAGAAACTCTGATGCTGACAATTGGTTGTTTACAGGGAGCAGAATCAACATCTAAAACAAAGACAACATCCAATCATGAGTTTTTAATTCAGCTGTGTTGTGCCTGATTTTCTATATTTACTATTTGCGGATTTCCATTCAACATTGTGCAACCACAAAATTCAAATCACATGTTTTGTAATGAGTCTTTCTCAGAGTTGTTTGGATAAATAGATTCCAAATAGAAAGATTTTTCTTCTTTCCTTGAGGCAGTTGAGGATGCCACAAAAAAAGGATGAAAACAAAATGTGAAGATGAATTTGTATGTTTCAGTCCAACACAGTTTAGTAAGGCACCGGGGTTGCTTTAAAAAAAAGATATTTCAGTAGCATAAACTAATAACTGCTCATGCAAATCTTATAATTTGTTCTTCATTGACAACATTTTGTCAATGTTGAATTGCACACACAATTACACAAATATTTTTTTGAAATTTTAATAACCCTAAACTGAAGAAACGCCCCAAAAGTCTTGAGCTAAATGAGAAGCTACTCAGACTTCCTGAATCTGGTATCTTCTCAATGTTAGCATTGCCATTCCTAAAATTTCTAGCCAGCTTAAGGCATGTTATCTAAGAATTTGTTATAGTCTTCTCGGCACATCTGAATGGTTCCCAATCAAGGAAACCATCTCAGAAAGAAATTCCAGACTGGGAAGTGGAAGGGCAGATAGCTAACTCTCAAAAACTGATATAGTATAGCAATAGCTGGTCTTGACTTTAAAACTAAACTCTAAAACTAAAACTGAGTATGGGAATATTTATGGTTCATATCCCTCATCAATTACATAATCATTCAGCTGAAGTTAAATAATTTAACCTTTTCCATGTATTTTGGGCTGCATCTTTATTAAGATTTTGCCAGAATCATGCACAACCTCAAGCATCTTAAGAAAGTTCTAAGAAACATGCACACAATGTTAGTATTGCAATCCCTTTCATTAAATGTATAGAAAGTTGATTAAGAGTTGCAGGCACTGGAAAGCAAGTGCTGGAAATCCCATAAGTACAGGTAGTTTGGTTAAATTTGTCCAGACCAGTGATGGGATTCAACTTTTTTTTTACTCCCGGTTCTGTGGGTGTGGCTTGGTGGGCATGGCAGGGGAAGGATACTGTACAATCTCCAGTCAGAGGTGGCATTGCCGGTTCTCTGAACTACTCAAAATTTCCGCTACCGGTTCTCCAGAACTGGTCAGAACCTGCTGAATACCACCTCTGGTTGGTATAAACACAGTTTGAAGTTTCCTGTCCATTGTTCAAAAATATCTTTCAATGCATTCCATGTTAAAATATTTTGCATTATTCTCTATTAATCAATATGGGATAAATATGGAATACAGAATTAATATGGATGGAAACTTCTCAAGGAGAGCACCAACTTGGAACTAAGGAGAATTTCCCTGACAGTAAGAACAATTAATCAGTGGAACATCTTGGATGCAGAAGTTGTGGGTCCTGTATGACTGGAAGTTTTTATACAGAGATTGGACAACCATTTCTCCGAAATGATATAGGGCCTTCTGCTTGAGCAGTGGTTGGAATTAGAAGACCTCCAAGATCCCTTCCAACAGTTATTCTGTTGAATCTATTATATGCTTAAATCAGTGTATAATACCCAACTAAAGAGATAAGCAGCTGAAGCAGTTTATGATCTTTACTCCTGCTTTATGCCTTAATAGACATGGTAGGTTTGCCAACCTACCTCAGATGAAGGGAGTTTGAAAATATCTTTTGCTGTTAGACACTGCCTTTTGCTTCACTTGCTTGGACAGTGAGCTTGTTCAAGGCCCCTTGAAGGATTTGGGGGGGGGGGGAGTTCGTGTAGGTCAGAATAGAGAATCCTGTAGCAATTTTTGTTCCTGGTTTCCCCTCCACTATCAGCTTGAGTTGCTCATCCCATTTATCATCTTCCTTCCTTGATGCAACCTTTAAGCTCAATAGGCACCCAGTCTGAAAATAGTCTTCTATACTGTAGCCCTCCTGTATGTGTTATAAGATACAGAGACAGTATGCTAAATCAGATGTTTACAATCCCAGCTTAATAAACGGTGAGTTATTAAATGTAGATTGTTAATGTCTAAAGCAAGTCAATGCTCTGTGAAGCATTTTGGATACTGAGACACAATTACAATAATAACATAAGCCCAAAGAGCAGAGAGTCACTATTTATAGATGGTATAGCTAATGTATAAGGTCTTTATTTATATGAGCAGTATGTTTTCATAATTAAGGCACTTTCAGTTTGACCCTCTGCTGATTTTTCAGTTTAAATCATACTTTCCTTCCATCTGTTTTTTTTTTTTAATGAAGGAAATCTGTATAGCTATAGATAACTACAGAGTATGTTGAGACAAACGTTGAAGGATTTGTTTCTTACCTTCATAAATTAATAGGGGCTCATTCAGATTACTGGGTATATAAAGCAAAGGTGGGGAACAATGGCTTGTGAATTTCAACTCCCAGCTTTTATGACTTGTGGATTTCAACTCCCAGAATTCCTGAGCCAGTCACATTATTTCCCTTTAAACACTTTCTCTCTCTAGGGATGTGATTCAACTGGTGTAACAACCGGTTCAATGAGTGTGTGCTTTGCGTTTGCTATTGACCTTCTCCAGCAATCCCTGTGTGTTAAACAGTGACACCCAACAATCCACTGCGCTGCGTGAATCAGCTGAGTTTGAAAAACAGGATATAAACCACAGCCTAGAGGGCCAGGCGGGTGGGTGGGTCCAACAGCTGATCATCAGAGCAAACCAAATCGATTCACTCCTAGCTAATCCTCAGAGATACTGGTTTTCCTGAACTGGGCCGAACTGGTAGATTCCCATCCCTGTCTGTCTCTCTGATGCAATAGGATTGTGTGTGTGTTAGTTGGATTCAATGGGTTAGAGATTTTCTGTCTTCACTGTGAGTTGTATTGTGTTGGGGGGGGGTGCACAAAGAGAGGCTCAGCCAATCTCATTGTACACATGTTGTTCTCTGACAATAAAGGTTTGAATCTCTCTCCTCTCTCTCTCTTCCTCTCCCCCTCCCTCCCTCCCTTCCTCTGTCTCTGTCTGTCTGTCTCTCTCTAAAAGGCAGAAAGACAGAGGGAGAGAGAGAGAGGAAGGAAGGAAGGAAGGAAGGAAGGAAGGAAGGAAGGAAGGAAGGAAGGAAGGAAGGAAGGAAGGAAAAAAAGAAAAAGTAGTTTTTTAAAAGCATCTGTCCTTGGTTGTTTTCTTTCTTTCACTAAACCCTATGCTCCATTGTTGCTTCAACTCTTGTTGACTCATAGCTGGCTTCCAAAAGTTGAAATAGCTCATTCAAGGTCCATCTTTATATTTTATAAATTTTGTTTGTTTGTTTTTGGTTGAGCAATGCCTTTTTGAACTAATACTGTCAAGGAAAACTAAAGAACATGACTCAAGCTGGGTCAGACTTTTATTTGTTTGAAAGATATAAGAAACATTTTATTTTTTAACTTTCTGGCTCCACTTGTGATGATGATTTAAGCTAGCAAACAATTTAGTTGCAAGTGCTTATTTTGATTCTGCCTACTGATGATAAAGCATCTCATTTAAGAATAGGTTCAGATAATGCCTATTTTCAAACTGTCAGAGAACAGAGAACCTTTTCTTCTGAGCTTGTTCAGCCCTGAGAGTTTTTGTCCTCCCAAAGAAGTAATCAAGAGCAGTGTCAATTCCTTCAAAATTTAACTCTGTTGATAACAGAGGTTTTTTTTTTATTGAGAAGTCCTTGCTGTTGTGCATTCTTGACATTCCTGTTCCTCTTGCAGCAAAGCAGAAAAAATACATGAAACGTGAGGTTTTCAAGCATCCAGCTTATCCTATTAACACATCACAATCCAAAAAAACTCCATTAACTCTGAATTCTTGCACCCTGGGTGGGTATTGTTCAGTGCCAGGTATGTAATGTAGTGCTTTCTGGTGCCATCTCACAACTTTGGGTGAGAAAAAAGAACTTGTGATCGCTTGGAAATTTTAATAGCTTGGTAAACCCATGATTGTAAAGTAAGGCTGGACAACTAGTATAGTATGATTGACATTCCAGAATTTGCATATTTGTATATCTCTATTTTCAAGAGTTGTGGGACACGATGGCTCTTTGGCTAAGACACTGAGCTTGTCAATCAGAAAAGTCAGCAGTTCGGCAGTTCGAATCCCTAGTGCCACGTAATGGAGTGAGCTCCCGTTACTTGTCACAGCTTCTGCCAACCTAGCAGTTCGAAAGCATGTAAAAAGGCAAATAGAAAAATAGGGACCACTTTGGTGGGAAGGTAACAGCATTCTTTGCGCCTTTGCCAGCCACATGACCAAGGAGACATCTTCGGACAGCTCTTCGGCTTTGTAGCGGAGATGAGCACCGTCCCCTTGAGCTGGAAATGACTAGTATGTATGTGCGAGGGGAACCTTTACCTTTTATTTCCAAGAGTTCGGAGCTACAGTATATTAATAGTTTGCCTTACTTTTGTTATAAACTGTTCAAAGAGATTTTTGTCTTCTCTGAGTTTTGTTCTGAGTGTTTGGCTGCTTAACCACCTGAATGTCTTGATGTTCTGAAGTTGCTCAAACTTGTTTTGGGCCTAATTAGAAGTCCTTCACCTGAGGTTGTCAAAAATTGACAAATCAGCACTTCATAATGTTTGAAGAACACTAACCATAGGCACACACTTAGCTACTTCCTGATGCTTTCATTTTTCATGCGAGACTTTAATGGTTGGTGTGTGTCATTAAAATAAAATATGTAGCTTTAAAAATAAACTTCAGTTTATCTAGTTTACAGAACTTGTTCTGGTGGCCATCTATTCTTGGTTTGACCTCTTCCCTTCCCTCCTCTTCCCCATGCTGTCAGACACATTCTTTTTAATGAAACAAACATAAGATGCTCCACATTTTTCAATAATACAGAGAAACTAGACTCTAAGCTTGTTTTCTGGTGTTTAAAAAAGAGTTATTTACCTTTTGTTGTCCTGCAGGAGGTATTCTAAAGAATTAATGAGGTACAAATAGCAAAGCACTTTGGAGATGCAAAATGTTATGTAGTATCAACCGTAATTATAAGTAGGGCCACTTTTATCTTCTTGTCACCTCAGTTTTCATGACTGTCTGTTGACTGACACATAGGTTGACAGTTAAGAAAGATGGCTGCCTGCCTAATCAGAGACATTTGGAGATGCTGGTTTTAATTACAGCCCATGTTTGAAATGCAGGTTGGTGTTTTTGATGTGGAGCAAAGAGCTTTGTGGTTTATCAGTTACAGAGGCCAATTGAGCAGGAATAAAAAGGGACCTTATTTTCAGCCGTGTGCATCCTGTCCGTCTACAGTTAAAACAGGGTTCAATTGAATAGTTTTTGTATCAGTGTTATTAAAAATTCAAGCAGTGAGAACTGCATGTCCTTGTTCTCTGACATTTGAAGGTTTCTGTTGTTCTAAAAATGCAGTCTTTTAGCCAATCTATAATGGAAGGAATTGTTCGGTCGCTAAGCCATGTCCGACTCTTTGTGACCCCATGGACCACAGCTTGCCAGGGCCCTCCACTCTCTTCTAGAATCCTTCCAAACTCATACCACTGCATCAGTGACACTATCTAATCATCACATCTTCTGCTGTCCTTTTCTCATTTTGCCTTCAGTCTTTCCCAATATCAGAGTCTTTTTCAGTCAGTCTTCTCATTTGGTAGCCAAATATTTGAGTTTCAACTTCAGTATCTGTCTTTCCAAAGAACAGTCAAAACTGATTTCCTTTAGTCAGGGGTGGGATACAACAGGGTTAACTACTGGTTCGAGATTTAAGAGCTTCCCTGCATGCATCAGCAGACTATGTGCAGAGAAGCAGCCTTTGAAACAGCCCTCTTTTCCTGGTTTTTTGACTGCAGATGTGCCTCTTTCGGCAGCTAAAGTTGAAAAATCAGGAAATAAAGATCAGGTAAGAGCCCTGGTGGGCAGGTGGGTTAAAAACATCAGCAGACATAGAACCGGTTCTATGTCTGCTGCTCTTCAAAGCTACCAGTTCTACAGAGGTGGACAGAACTGGTAGAAACCCAACCCTGCCTTTAGTATTGATTGATTTGATCTCCTTGCAGACCAAGGGATTCTCAAAAGCCTTTTCCAACACCAGCAATTTGAAAGCATCAATTCTTTGGCACTCAGCCTTCCTTATGATCCAACTCGCACAGCCATATTGTCAGTTCCAACTAACCAACTCCAAACCAATAAAGTCTGAGACAGACATTTCCTCAAAGTTCCATTTTTTATTGGCACATCTGGGATAACCCGAATCTGAGAGTTCCAGGTTTTCCCTTCCCAAAAAATAATCAAAGATCCATCCCCTGCATCCATCAGTCCATCACATGCTGCAATCAAATCTTCGTCCCAAGTGGAGACATCCCTTCAGTCACTCCCCTCCAGGTGCAACATGTCCTTGACTCTCTGAGAAAGAATGTAGTGTCTAATCTTCTACCTCACTATGAAATTCCCCCTCCCAAATACCCAGGCACTAAATGTGGCAGCCTTAAGCTTCCAAGTAAAAAATGGCTTCCAAGGATGACACATATATTATTGTTGGGGAAACCATAGCTTTGACTGCATGGACCTTTGTCAGCAATGTGGTGCTTCTGCTTTTTAATATGCTGTCTAGGTTTGCCGTACCTTCCCCCCAAGGAGCAAGCATCTTTTAATTTCATGGCTGCAGATGCCATCTGCATTCTTGGAATCTAAGAATATTAAATTTGTCATTGCTTCCATTTCTGCCCATTCTATTTACCAGGAAGTGATGAGACCAGATGCCACGACCTTAGCTTTTTATATACATGTTGAGTTCCAAGTCACCTTTTGCACTTTCTTCTTTCACCCTCAGCAAGAAGCTCTTTTCTGCCATTAGAGGAGTATCATCTGCTTATTTGAGGTTATTGGTATTTCTCCTAAGCAATTTTTATCCTCCAGTTTATGATTCATCCCGCCTAGCATTTTGCATGACAATGGAAGGAGAGGGGCATTAAAAACAACAACAACCAGAAGAGCTCTTCCTTTCTTGTTCCTCTTCTTTTAGCTTTTTAAATTCAATTTTCAGTTCATCAGCAAGTAGTGCCATTGTGAAAAGTTTTTTTATGCAACCCAAATGTTTTTAGTCTTTCAAATAATGATTTCCAAAAGTCCCAAAGTCACCAAGCAATCCAAATACACACAGACTGTTTCATTTAGCACTTTCTTCTTTTTATACTTTTTCTTCCTGGGGTTATAGTTCAGTTACAAAGCTCCAATTAAAATATATCTTTTAGAAGTCTTGTTATAGTTTAGCTCTGATCTTATAAATTCCAAGCAGCCTCCTCCAACAAAATCTTAATATTAATTCTTTTCCTCTCCCTTCCATTTAAAGCAAAAAAGTTTTTTTTTTCTCCCAATTGCTCAGAAATCTTTATTGTCCCCTTGGCTTTAGTTTTCAAGATTACCTGCTGATGCCAAAACGGGTTTTTCGGATTTCTCCATTCATTTGCTATCACCGTAAGAAAGGAGAGTGAGAAAAAGCAAACTTTCCCTTTTAACTTTCATTCGCTGCTTTTTCCGTCTTCATCAGGAACGATGTATCTTTAATGAAGCTTAAATTCCAGGGTATTTAAATCTTACTTATTATCCCAGTTAGCCAAAAACTTTCACTTTCTCAGCTTCCTCCTGCACATTCTTATCCGGATGAAAGCTTCTTTGTGGTGGCCATTGCTGACTGCCGCTCCACCGCTTTTGGAAAAGGGAGTTAAGTCAGTTGAGGAGGGGGGTTGCAATTCCCCCGGACCCCTGCTGCATCTTCCCTATCTTCAGTTACCTCTACGGGGTAACTATAGCCCCCAAATCCAGCTGGATCGGGGGCACTCCAGCGGCGAGTGGAGCAGAAACCGTGCATAATCGCGGATTCCTGACGCCGCCAAAGCCTTGCAAACTGGAAGTCTGGATCTGTTTTCCATTTTTTAGAAATGGTGATTTCTACCTACCAGAAATTACAAGAACAAGACTGGGATGAAGAAGAAGCCATCTTTAATGAACAAACAACTTTAGCTGGGGAAGAATAGGGAAAGAGGGGAAAGAATGGAGAAATTACGACTTATAAAAACAACCAAAAAAAGGAAAAATAAGGTGAAAAATCGAGACAATGTCAGAAAGCAACAGAAAAGAATACAGAAGAAGGTGGAGATTAAGAAACAAGGGGGTAAAAAGGCAGGATTGGAGAAGAAAGGAAGGGAAAAAGGGAAGAGAAGTTACAAAGGTTTAAATTTAAAACAAGATGTAAAGAAACAAGATTTATTCAGATGGTGGGTAAAAATATGATTAAAAAGAGATTCTGCAAAAGTATATAAGATTGTCTTGTATTTATATTTGAAATAATGTTAGAAAACTGGATTTAATAATAGAGCTTAATTTGCTATGGATTATTGTTTTAATTATATTCTAAACTTATGACTCTTTTTTATTTTATAATATAGTATGTAGCTTTAGAATGTACTAAGCAGAATCAGAATGAAAAGTATATATTATTTTAAGTGTTAAATTTAGTTGAAAGATTTAAAGGCGTCATACTTCAATCAGTGATTACAGGACAAATACAGGACAAATGAGAAAAGATAATAGAAAATTGAAATAGAACAGACAAAAGACATACGCATAATGATTTAAATTGAGATGAAATAAATAAAATAGAATTAAGAGAGTGAAAAGAGGGGAGAAGCTGTGTAGAAAATGTAGAATGGTAAATAAAATATGAAATGGGATAAAAAGTGAGCATGAATTCGAATTTATGTCTGTACAAAAAGATGTAACCTGGGACTAAGCCGCTTTCCCCAAAAAAGTTTTATGTTTTTATGTTTTGTGTTTTGTTTGTGTATGTTTGTTTATTGAAAATCAATAAAATTTTTATATAAAAAAAACAACAAGCAGAAACACCTATGAGAATAATTTGAAATGTTAGACCAGCTGTTTAGATCCAAAGGAATGCTATAATTTCCTTATTTAAACTGCTTAAGACTTGAAACAATGCCTCTTGGTAACACATCTTATACAATTTGGAAATTGAGTTGAAAAGCCAAAGTGATTTGCTCTTAGCTGATTCTTTCCCATTTTCTGCTTTTGAAGAGCAAGAAATGATTTCAAAAGAAACATGCTGTGTGATGAACGTGGCTGCATGTTATCAGTGGTTAGCTATTTTTTTTTTTCATAAGCATTCCCTCTTGTGAAAATGAGTCTTCCATTTGGCAGAGAATTCCATTGTTTTTCCTTAATGGTTTTTTTTTTTTTTTTTAGGTGGTGTTTCCAGCTTTTGTAACATACATCTCTTTCTTATTCTATGGGAAGTTGCAGCTGACAGTTCTTTAGCTTGGGTCGGCTTTCATAAGTATTGAGATCTTCTCAAGAATCTAGGATTTTGTAACATATCACTGTTATATATGTGCAGATCAGAGGTGGTATTCAGCAAGTTCTGATCAGTTCTAGAGAACCAGTAGTGGAAATTTTGAATAGTTCGGACAACCAGCAAATATCACCTCTGACTGGATATTTTACAGTATCCTTTTCCTGCCACGCCCACCAAGACACGCCCACAGAACCATGGTAAAAAAAAATTGAATTCCACCACTGGTGCAGATCCAAGCAACATGGCCTTTTGCCCTTGACAGATGGAAATTTTGTCAATGAACGCATTTTTTAAGTCCTCAGAAAAAAGTTTGGGACGGAATAGGACAGTTATAGCCCCATATATCTGGAGGAAAGGGAACACATAAATAGCTTGCTTCAAATTGTATCTGTGAGCACATATAGGCCAAATATTTCTGTCACTCATTTGCACAATCATTATGCTACTTAGTGATTCAGGAATAATAATATATAATAATGATATAATAATAATAATAATAATAATAATAATAATAATAATAATAATAAT
>BLBF01000002.1:17841495-17860884 GCA_015471245.1 Laticauda colubrina
ATAATAATAATAATAATAATAATAATAATAATAATAATAATAATAATAACAATAACAACAACAACAACAACAACAACAACAACAACAATAATAATGCTTTCAAACTGCTAGGTGTGGAAGAACTGAGGCAAGAATGGGAATTCACCCCATCATGCATTGTTTACGTTTACTGGCGCCGTCAGCTTTCCAGTTGAAAAACTCAGCATCTTTAACTGCATCATGCCCCTTAATATATTATAGAGAATTACAGGAGATTCCAATAATGTATTGCACATAACTGTTTATCTAGCAGATCTGTTTCCTCTTTCCATTAAATTAGAAATTTGTCTTCAAGGTTATTGAAGATGTGGAAAGACTTTATGAGTCAAGCATTTCGTTGAAGTTTTGGAAAGGGATGTGGCACTCAAGCTTTGTTTGGAAAGGTTTGTCTAATAGAAGAATAATCAACAAATATATTCCTAAATATATACTGCCTAAGCAATATAGAAATAATATGCTTCAATCTGCAGAAAGAATAAATGATTATGCAATAGTTAGCATTTTTCTTCATCTGAGAACTACGAACAATTTCAGTCAACTTTGAGGGAAAGACCAACAGAATTAGAAAGCAGTAAGTATATTAGAATTCCTAGTGTCATCAAATGGTATTTGACAGAAAAGTGTTGAGGAATTACAAAAATATGTTGGAATAATAGACTCAGATTGTTAGATCGATTTTTAAAAAACAAGATAATCTATATTATAAGATCTTAATGGTGCCAACCATATTCTGTGAACATGCTAACTTTTTGAGAGCGCTCAATAATTGTAGCATTAACCAAGCAAAGGAGAAAGTATGTGTTTCATGCGAGAATATTTTTACAATGACACCTTTTTGTTCTTCGGATGCCTGTGGATCTTAGCAAAGAAAACACTGTTAGTATTGCATCACAGCCTTAAAATATCAGTGTAAAGATGAATGTCTGGAAACTTAACTGATGTAGATTTTTGCCATCCTACAGAATCCAGGTTGTTCCTCAGATTTTTAGTGAAGCCAATACAATTCTCCGTGTTAAAGAACAGTTGCAAAAAGGAAAAGTATTTCTGAAGAAAGTTGGTTTTGTACTAGATGATGGGAGATAAATAAAAGGTGTGGGACAAAACTAATCAACTTTCTGCTGATCTACACAAGCCTTATTAATTAATAATGCTGAAATAGATATTAAAATGTTCATCCTGAGCAGCTAGGAAAAAACAGGCTTAGTACCTAACTACTCATGAAAGAACATTATCTTTCAAGTCAAAGAACTGAAATCTCAGGATATGATTTGATGTTTTTTAATCAAGGGCTTTACATTCAACAAACATATGCATCAAGCAGAAGTGAAAATTAACTTAGTAGCACCCACTACTGATAACTGATGAACGAGGATAAGATCACTTTTCTATCTAATCCTGATCTGAGAAATTCACCCTGTTAATTGCAACAAACATGCCCAAAGTACAGCTAAGCATCTTAAATTGTTAGATTATTTGAAGGGGGGGAGGGGGCTTCTGTGGGAATCCTTTTTTAGAAAAAGTTGTAAGTATTAGCCCTTTCCAGCTAGGCAGTGTTAGCAAAATACATGGAGGATTTTCATTGTTCAGATGTTGCATTGATTGAAGATTGTTGAAGAAAACAGACCTTAGTTGTAAATCAAGCAACAGATATATATTGGAATAGCAATATTAGTAAACCTTATCAAGGTTTACTGTCAAGGCTATCTGTCAGAATAGAAAAATTGCAGTATATATTCAAGTTAAAGATATTTGAAAAAGGAAAAAAAATATTCCAATCACTTTTAATTTGGCATTCAAATGAAGGTGAGAGTTGTAGCCAAATAGGGAATCATTAGATGGCATGTTTGATATCATTAAGTGGCAACCTTGTTTTGCTGGCTTAAAAGATTTCAGAGCTTATTAAATTTATGGCATAATAGTAATAACTGTAGTGGTGGTGGTAATGGCAATTATGTGATAATACAAATTGTTAGATTGTTAGTGGTACCAAAGAGGCGGTCATTTTTCTGAGAATCTCATGGGCATATGATGTGACACCCCCAAAAATATGGCATTCCTCACTTAATCCTCCAAGGAAAGATTGAAGGCAAACGATGTTCAGGTGCAGAAGAAGAACATAACGGCTTTAAAATCTAAAAGCCTGGTTTGGACAAAACTCAGTAACACTTTTTCGTGTGGCTGTTGATAAAA
Source organism: Laticauda colubrina (assembly GCA_015471245.1). Taxonomy (NCBI): domain Eukaryota; kingdom Metazoa; phylum Chordata; class Lepidosauria; order Squamata; family Elapidae; genus Laticauda; species Laticauda colubrina. Next base: position 17,843,725 of record BLBF01000002.1, read on the forward strand.
ATAGAATCGGCAACATGATTGGCAACGTCCAATAACGGATATGGCAGAAGAGAAAGAAAACCTGTTGACATTTTTAACAAAGGGATGAAGACTGTTGCTATTACAAATGTCCCCCAAAGTTTGTGATAGCCACCACTGAAGATAAAAAGCTGATGTGGATCTTATGATGAACTAGGAGATCAGTTGATCAATCAGAATTTGTTGCAATTAGAGACTATTTTAGTAATAGTTTTGTTACATTAACTTTAAGTAAAATACTCAAGTTTAGTTGAGTTGATACCATCATCATATGTTAAATTTGGCAAAATCTAGCACAAAAAAATATTTTCGGCTCATTTAGATGCAGGCAGATGAATATTCCATCAGAGAGTCTCTGCAGTAAGAAAAATCCAACCACATGGCCATATGCTCTTACAATGTGGGTATTTTTAGAGTCCACATTCAAGCAACAGTGACAGAAATATGTTAAAACAGTAAAGAGCTTTGTCAGATCAAGCATAGTTCTCTGGAAGCACCACTGCATTTAAAATACATCGCAGTAATAACAAAATAGTTCAAAAGTGTTTAGATTGGACCTTTCCTAGTTGGCTGTTGTCTTTATATACGTAGAACTGGGTATGAGAAACTAACTGGGCTGCAGGTTTAGCCCGTTGTTATAATGTGCATCATAACAATGGCAGCATTTTCAGTTTCATAGTTAAAATGTGCCATCTATGAACCAAGAACTAGGACATAATTATTTATTAAACATTTTTTAATCAGTTTGATGAAATGTAAAATAATTCCATATCTGGGTTGGTCATAATTTATCAGCAGGTTTTGATTTCCATGGGTACAAATATTTAGAGATTTATCTGATTATAGTAATGGGAAAGTAACATTGCTTTCATCTTGGAAAGTTCCATCCAAAAATGCCAAACAGATGAAGGATTTCCTTTTGAATGTTTTGCAAAGAGATTTAAATGGTTCATTACTCCAGATTCTTTTTCTCATTTGAACATTTGTTGTTTACCAAAACAAACTCAAAACAAGTCTACCTACTTGTGATTTCGGCTTTTGCGTACTAGTTCAGGGAAAGTATATTGTGTGTTGCTCTGATCAGAAAGTGTACTTGTTATTCCTGAAATAGATTAAACTAGATTTTATGCTTCTCTGAACATCTTTGGAATTTCTCTTCTGCATCTAAAAGTTCATTTAGAAAGCATTAAGTTGGTTACCTTGGAATGATGCCTCAAAAAGAATATGTTTTAATTATTGATTAATCATCTCTTTGATTAATTATTGATTAATCATCTACCATATTTTGTTCACTTTTCTAGTAAATAGGAGTATCTTGCATTATAATTGCCTTTCTGTCTCTTAGCACTAAACCCGTTCTTTCTTGCAAGCAGGCAAGGGTATCAATTTGCCTTTAGGGGTTACTAATCCACATTAAAGATAACATACTCAAGATTGCTTAACAGAGATTATATTCACTTTAAAACTACTTCTTTGTGCTTACAGCTGAATTTTTAGAAATAAGAGAAGCAGAGAAAGGTAATTTAACAGGAAATGTTGCATAAAAGCTCTTTCTTTGTCCTTCTACCTCCTTTATAATATTAGCTATGACCTCAAAGAGCTTTCTTATTTATAAAGAGAAATGTGCAATTTTAATCCTAGGCTAATTAATCATAATTATGCCAGAGGGTAGTAGCCTAGCATGCTATCTATGGATTCACACTCTTGAATATCTGTTTGAGAAATAGGATTTTTTTTTAAGAATTGGAAGAATATAAAATGGAGATTTTTGTCTTTTAACTCCAGAGATAGTAGCCAGCTCATTCATGTTAAGTGCGACATTAATGCTAAAATATTTTTTTCTCATAACTTTAGGGAGGAACTTATCTGGGAAGAGGGTGTTAATGGTACCTAGTAAAAGTTCATCTGGATCAGGGGTGTCAAACTCACGTTGTCACATGATATATCAGAACTTTTTTCCCTTTTGCTAAACTGGCCGTGGCCAGTGCGTGATGCATCAGGGTAAAATGCTTTTATAAGATTTCCAATCAATCATAGATTTGCTTGTCTATTATTTTCGGAAGCTGAAGGATAAGGGAATTACTGCAATATCACTTGGAAAAACAAAGGTCTAATGAAATTAGCCAGGCAGTAAAATGATCCTTGCAGGTCTCCAAACAGAAGTGAATAAAGGAGAGGAAGTTTTCTATATATTGAATGAACAATAGGTATGCAAAATGTGAAATATAGATGAGGAGTTGCAAATTTCCACATGTAAATTTGGTATTTCAGTGGGTCTAAAATACAACCATATATTTCTTTCAACTCTTTTTTTTTTTTAATGCATTGTATGTAGTGATATATTGTATTGTTGTATCTTGAATTATACAGTTGAGGATGCTGTGATTTGAATTCTCCAGTTGCCAGGGTCTCTTCTTATGATTTGAGGGGGGTGGGGGGTGGGTTCCATCTCTAAAATTGATCAGTGGGTGGCTGGGCATGACAACTTGGCTGAGAGATTGTAGAAGAGATCTCAAAGCAGTTTGGCAATTAGAAGAGCCACAGGAGTGATAATTAATGTTGTGTAACCAGTCAGAATTTTAAAAAAAACATTTGTGGTCTTCAATAGATGAGCTGCTTAGAAGAATATTGCCTGAGTAAGCTGCCTAGATCCATCTGTGAGGGAAAAGAAAATAACATAATAAAAATAAGCAAAAAACTGCATCATATAAACATGGATAAGGGTGTTAAAAATAAGAATAGAGAAACATTTTTCTCATCTAAGTTTTAAAGTTTAACCATTGCAGAGAAAAATAATCTCTTTACTCCTCTTAGGTATAATGACAGGATTAGTCAAGGTAACTATTATTCTTTAATCTGTTTACGAAAACTATTAACTGATGAAATCTCTCAATTCATAAGAAGGAAATGTAAAAAGTATTTGTGAATATGAATGCTGTGATTGAGAATGTTACTTTTCTCCATGTGTGCATCTAGTAGGAATGGAACTCTTTTTCCCAAAAAGGACATTATTGTTCTGACCTAAACCTTGTTTCAAGGAAACAAACACGAAACAGAGGTAACAGCAAAACCTTTTAATGATTCTTTACGAATTCTGTTCCTTCACGTTTAAAAGGCTCTCTGATAAGAACAAGCATTGTCAAAGTTGTGCAAGGATGCCAAGAATACTAGATAAAGTTACTAAGAAATATTCAAACACAAAGAGTCTCCAAACACCAACCAAGATACTTCAAACGTCCACCAGGCTTGAGTGCAAAATCTTCTTTGCTTCCTGCAAAGAACTCCTGTTTCTCAGCTGGCTTTTATCTCTTAAGGAAGGGGCCATTACCTTGCAGCCTTACTCCTGAGTCATCCATGCTGCTGCAGCTGTTCTTTCCTTCGAGCTGCCCTGCCTACATGCGCACTGGGCACAGTCTCCTCGGGGACCTCTTCATCACTGCTGCCAGCCTCCACAATCTCCAAAGGCAGCACTCTACTCCCTGATGGTTCTGGCCCCATCCCTTCATCACACACAGGCCCCTCATCTGAGTCCTCACTCTCTGAGACCTCAGCTGTCCGCACTTGTTGCCAGTGAACCACAACACTTATATGCGGCAAAGTAAAAAAATATCACCCATATTAGAGGTGATTGTAGGGGGAGGAAATCTAATTAAAGGGCACGTGCTTTAATTCAGAGGTCTCCAAGCTTTCCGACTTTGCAGATTGATAGGGAGATTGTTTTGCCACTTGTACAAATGGAACTTCCTATGCATGTGTAAGGGCCCACTGCTTGTGTGGCCCAGTACTGGGCGACAGCCTAGGGATTGGAGACTCCTTCCTTAATTTTCCTAATGCTTTGCCTAGATTGGAGGTAAGAAACTTATGACAATCCCTGTTGCCCTCAATCATGAATCTGTTTTTGTGTACTGTTCTTCAGATGTGAGATTTCATGCCATGAAGAAGCATGAGTAGCATTCCATTGTGAGAATTAGGGAGATGATGTTGGATGGATGGATGGATGGATGGATGGATGGATGGACGGATGGACAACAGACAGACAGACAGATGTAACTAATGCATTTGAAATCGCAAGTCTGCACAACTGATTATTAAGTTGCTGATTTCTGGCAACATATAGATTTAGATCGGGGTGTCAAATTCGTGGCCCATTGGCTGGATGCATCACACTCTGGCCACGCCCATGCCTGATTTAGCGAAGGGGGGGACAGTTGTGATATGTCACATGACAATGCGAGATTGACACCCCTGATTTAGATTATCTGTCCTTAATGGTCTACTTATCATTACTGGAATTCAATCTGTCCACTTTGCTGTTGGTTGGATCCTTCCACCTTTTCCAGCACTATAGATTTCTCCAAGAGTTGGATCTTTCACATAATGTGTTCAAAATAGGATAATTTGAGCTAGTCATTTGTGCCTCGAGTGAAACTCTGGGTTGATTTGTTTGTTTTTTTGGTTATCCACAATAATGTAAGGAAGGAGTCTTCTCCAAGTTCAAAAGCATCAATACTCTATTGTGCTTTTCCAAAGTCTAGCTTTCTATTGCTTTTCGTCTTTTTTTTTTTCAAACAAAACATTTCCCATCAGTATCAAAATTTGGAGTAACGGAAGTTGTATCCCAAATCAGACTTAATCCAACATTGCATGTAAAGACAGGTATATATTTTTTTAAAAGTGTATGAAAGTATCAAGTGTTGTTTATATTATTTTGTTGTTTCTTTTCTTCAAAGAAGGTAAGACACTAATCTTGTTATGGGAAGAGACTTAAGACTACTTGAAACATGATCATCACAGGCTTCCTCTGTGCTGGATAATCACACTGTACTTGACTTGAGATATGTTTTGTTTTTGGTTGAAGAGGGTGAAGGATTGGGACTTTCTGCAAAACAGAAATTACTCAGATGGGATGTGGAAAAAAGAGACATTCATTTTGGATTAAGAAAAGATGGTTGAACGTCTGTGCAAAATATATTAAATCTTCAGAAATTAGAAAAAAATTCTGTTTATAATAATAGGGAATATTGTTTGACAAGAGGTTCCTGGTGTTGTAGCTTATGATGTTTGGATATGTGCCACATTACACACATGTTGTAATTGTATGCCTTGGAAAAATGAATACTGTTGTGTGCAACTTAGATGAACTTCATAAATCAAGGAGATTCACTTGATCCTGTTTGACTTGACTCTGTGCCAGCCATACATATGCTTATACATCATGCATTTGGGGTTGGAGATGACATTTTAATGGTTTGATTAGTTTAGGAACAATACTTTCATTGTATGTGCTGCAATTACATTAAGTACCATGTGAAGTTGTTACACTACAGTGAACCTTGCCGTTCCCTTTCTCTCCACATCCTGTCTCTATTCCAAATTCAACCAATAATTTAACTCAGTCCTTTTTAAAAAAATAAACGGTTCAAGTAATAAAGCTGTTGGCCTTGATCATATAAGGGGAGGAAATGGTTGTGTGTGAAAATGCCAAAATGATACAAAATATTATTTACAGCAGCACAGGGGGCTTTTAAAAAGCTGATAAAATCATTAAAAATGTTATTCAGGCTTTTGTTTTTACCCCTTGTGTTATTTGCCACTTTCACTAAAATGGTGTCTATAACTGAAACTGTACCCTGTTGTATTCATAGCACGACCAAACCATGGCTTAGTATTAATTAGAATGAGCCTTATGGCTCCTGTGGTTTAACCATCATTCCTCTCTAGCAGGTGGAGATAAAAAGCTGCATGTTTGTTTGTAAGCTAACTAACATTTCTGATTATAGTCTGAATTCATGGTTGGTTTGAATTCTGTTTTCAAGTAAACCATCAAATTATGCTTAATGACTTGGCTCATTTGCAAACTATAGTTTGAACAGAGGTATTTCAGTTTAAAATCATACGACTACAAGCAGTGTGCTTCCTCCAAAGGGTTAAATGTGGTCTCTGCATTTCCCATCCAACAGTTGGAATATATTTCTTCTTTATAAGAAGGCAGAAAGGCAGAATTATTGAAATAGTTGAAGAATATTCATGGTAATATGGGCTGTGCAGCCATTTGGATCTGATCTCCCAAAGATACTTTTGAGCAGACAAGACTACAACTATAGTTCATGTTTCTAATCCTTTAAAGTGGCTGCATCGTTTCCTTGGATTTCATGGTTCCTGCAGAAATCAGACACCATCCTTTGAAATGACAAATGACACAGCTGCTTTAATGTGCTGGAGTGAATGCTAGCTTTGTTCATTCATGTCTTTGGAAGGATTTTTTTTTCTTAGCACAAACCCCAAATGCCATTCCTAATATTAACTGTGTTTATTTCCACCAATTTTAATGAAATGTGAATTAAATCACATTTCTTTTCTCCCTAACTTGACCGTTTCTTTGTCTGGATCCCAGACTATTTTTAAAGCATGATCCCCTAATTTGCCATCACATCAGGGTCAATACTGGTCTGACCTTGGCTGGTTTCAAAAAGCTGAGCAGAGTCCAAGATTGAAAAGTACTCAGACAGGGTACCACCAGGGAGTAGTAGCATGACTGTAGACTACATTGTGAAATTGAAAGTGGCGGCGGGGGGGGGGGCGGAAACCCTCCCAGAAATGTCTTTCTACACTGCTTCCTTAGTGTTGCCATGAAAATTGCTTGGCTGTATCCATGAAGCCAGCAGAGCTGTGCTCAACTCAAGGGCATCTTTATCTAATGCTTTATTATACCACCCATGAATTGATGAATCATTTAAAAACAATAATAGCAGATGCATCCAGGAGAGTCAGATTTTTTTTAAAAAAAAAAATTGTAACTCGTTCCTTCCATCAAAGCCACCATGGAGCAGTTCCCCACCCTCAAATCTACTCGCTAATTTAAAAGAGGTACTTCAAAGAAATAAATGTAATCTCTTCTGATACGTGTTCAAAGGAAAGTGATGCATGGAAAGAACTTAGAAATACTTTTCTTGTGATTGCACCTCTACTGTATTACACGTCAGTGGAGCTCACATGACATAGGCATGGGTTAGAAGTGGCCAGCCCATGAAAGATACAGCTGGAGCCTTCGGTACTTAGAAGTACATATCAGTGACTCGTGCTGCAATTTCCTTGTTTTGGACAGTAATATGTTTAATCTTCCTTAGTATTGTACGCTTAATCTCTCTTACGTTTGTTTTATCTCGTTTGCATGTGCTGGCTTGCCAGGGTACAGATAGGGTTTTCCTTGAAATATTAATCAACTTTTCTTGGTATGGTGCAGCTTTCTACATCGTGACAGCTTGCCCTCCCTCCCCTCATCCGACTTCATCCCTCCCCTCCTCAGCCATTGACATTCGATTGTTCAGCTTTTCCTTTTAGCTGAAAACACAGCCAGTTTTATGTGGTGTTAATAAGGTGAGAATGCAGCCATGATTATGTAGCGGTACCTCCACTTCTCTGACTTTGTCAGGTGCTAATTGAATTTATTAAATCTCACCTGTATTAGGCTTTTCAAAAGCCATTAAGAGCACCTTGAAATGAGATTTCTCCCCATCTGGTTTTCTTTTTCTTCCCTCCTCCCTCAAAGATACAGCACTTTGCTGAGGTGATTTTTCCAGCCCTTGGATCCATGAACCTCTATAGCATGGTCCAGGGTATCTGAGGAGCTGTCTCACCCCTATGAGGGCCCACTTATGCCTGGCCCACTTATGCCAGCGGAAGAGGCCTGCTATGGACTCTTTATCTGCCAAGGAATTCTGGTGGACAGAGTCAAAGAGAAGAGCCTTTTCCGTTGAGGCCCCAATCCAGTGGAACACTCTGAATCCTGGATGTGAGCACTGTTCCCTTCCTTATAGACTTCTAGAAGAGTATTGAAAGTTGATTTTGATGGCCCCAAGCCCCGAGGGAGATGCTCACCATTGGAGGTAGTTAATGGGATAAGAAGCCCTCTCCCCTGTACTGTCCATTTCTTGGTTCCTGCTTTTTCACATTGTTTTTAAAACATAATTATTTCCATAGTTTTAAATTTTTGATTGTTTTTCTGTTTATCATTTTATGTTGTGTAAGCCGCTCAGAGTCACCATATTCTGGAGACGAGAAGCAGTTAAATTTAATAAATAAATAAATATACTTAGGAGATATTTTGACAGGCTTCAAGATTGATTGTACACAGCGTGCCACTCAGGGTCCTGGTTATACATCGAGTTCTTGTACAGGAAGTTGAGTTTTGTTTTCTTTTGCTCAAGCAGAAAAGCATAATAGATAGCAGGCTTCCCCAACCAAGTGCTACCCAAGCAGATGCTATGAAACTGCAGCTTTCAGAATACAGACGTGTAGGGCACTAGGAAAGGAAAGTTTGATGGGCACCACAATCCTGAAAATAGCTACAGTCAAGTGGTAGACAACATGCATTGAATGAGAAAGGCTCCAGATTCTGTGGATATGGCTAAAGATAAAATCAGACCTGATTGAAAGTCATTATTTGAAAGCTTAGAACTAGTCTGTCTTTAGCTATCATCTGACTAAGTATATTATTTTAAAATATGTATTGGCATGATTAACAACAGCAAGGTCAGGCACAAAGTGGGGCAGTATCAGTCCTGTTTTACTCCTTTTTCACTATCTTTCACTAGCTTATGAGGTGGTACAGTGGTTAGAGTGCAGTACAATAGGCGACTTCTGCTGCCTGCCGGCTACCTGCAGTTTGGCAGTTCAAATCTCACCAGGCTCAAGGTTGACTCCGCTTTCCATCTTTCCGAGGTGGGTAAAATGAGGACCAGGTTGTTGAGGGCAATATGCTGACTTTGTAAATCACTTAGAGAGAGGTATAAAAGTACTATAAAGTGGTATATAAGTCTAAGTGTTATTGCTAAGTGCTATGTTGTTTGCCTTGGATAAACTGGTAGAAGCCAGAACAGAACAGCCAATTAAAAACCCAGTCATCTCTTGCATGGGATTCATTTAGCTTTATCAATTCCAAGTTTGCGTGTGACTAAAAGTAACCTTGCTTAGAACTACTTGAGTCAGTTGGCCAAGTTGGGGTATTTCTAGGACACCCTAGCCCAGCTGTCTTCTACTGCACTTGATTAAATTTGTTAATTACAGCCATTATAATATAATCAGAGTAAAAAAGCATGCTCTTCAGATAATCTGGACTTCAGGATTTACAAACCCTTATCATGGCCAGGTTAACTGAGAGTATGTTCCATAACTGCATATAATGGCAGTGTTGATGACTTTGCTTGATTATATTCATCCTCACAGGAGCTTTATAAAGTAATATGAACATTGTTTTATGTTTCTCTTTGCAACAGAGAGGTCATTGTAAATTATATCTCAAAACTTACTACAAAGGCTAATTTCTCACTTCTGGGTGAAATACACTACACATAATAGGTAAAAAAAATCTAATATGTACCACTCATTGAATTATGAAAACCATCTGTATAAGTTTCCTAGTGCAAACAGAAAATCCCAATTTGTAATGCTCCAAGGGATTCAGGCTGAAGTTGGTGATTTCTGCCAAATGTCTCCATCTTAAAGGGGTGAACACTGTGAATATTTCTTCTCCTTTCCTTCATTACGCCCACTCCTTTTCTTTTAGCTTAGGTAGACATGTCAATATGTCTTATAATAAATATATGGACTAATTTTGAAGCACTGGGAATTTATCCTCTGGCCATCTTCTCCTCAACTTCTCTGTAATTCCTTTGCAGTGTTCCAGCTGAAGCATTTTTCTGGATGAATCCCTATATTGGGGATTCTGGAAACTGTAGTCATGATGACTATATCATTTATGTACACTGAGAGCTTATGCACCAAAGACAAATTCCTTGTGTGTCCAATCACACTTGGCCAATAAAGAATTCTATTCTATTCCTATTCCTATTCTATCCCATCCCATCCTATTCATAACAGAGTCATGAAATAGGAAAGGGTTTTTCTGTGGAGCTGAATTTATAGCCGGTAGAATTGTGTCCTCTGGAAAATTTGCTATGACTTCCAGCTCATAGAATTAGTAACCTTTGGATAAGGATGCTCAATTGACTTGTTTTGGGTGCCTTTGTGGCTCATTATTTCAGCTATCCTTTTGTGAGATATTGCTTTTGTTACTGTTGTGACAGTGCTGTGCTTTCTTTCCTCCTATTCATGTTGCAATATAAGCAATGAAGACATGGCTGTACTCTTCCAATTCTTAGTTAAGCTTTCCCCAATGTTATTGTTCTGAATGAATTTGGGGGAGCTTAATTATTGGAAAGCCTGTCAAGAGACTAGAAATGCTCCCAAAGCATGGATTTTCAATCATGTCCAACTGGAAATCAGATGCTTAGAAAAGCCTTTGATACAAGCCATGTTAGTAATAGCCTGATCTTCAAATGCAGACGTATAGTTTGGCTACCTCATGGGAGAACTGTCAGAAACTGATGAGTAGAACCATTTCTCCCATAAAGTTTCTGCATGGTTTGGGCATCCATTTCAAATTCAAGCAAATGAGCCTGTTCTACTCTTGGTCTTGAAGTGGTAATTTCTAGTTTCTTTCCTACCACTTTTCTCTTTTTTGCAATTCACATGAGTTCTGGCATGCCTATGTAGCCTGCATTTGCAATTATTTGGCCATAATTGCCTGCTGATTTATTAAATTGATTTAATTTACAGACCACTTTCTCATCCAGTGGGCCAACCAAGGTGGACAGCAGAAGTAAAACCAAACAAAAGACGGAAGCATGATTTTAAAACATCCTTCAGAAACATGATACTCATTGGCACTGTAGATATGCTGTTTCTGGATGAAAAAAGCCTAGTTTTATTGTAATACTTGTGCCTGAATCTCAGTATTTATTTACAAGCAGAAATAAAACGGGCTCCTATGTTGTGAGACAAGTATAAATATAATATAATACAAGACACAGATATAATGTAATATAATATAATATGCACATCTGTAGTTTTTTTTTCTAAGGCATAGAACATTTCTATTAATAAAAAGAACTTGGGCTATAGGGCAGTTTCCAAACAGTTTGAATCTGTAACCTTTAAGGGGGAAAAAAAAAAGCAGAATCTGGAACAGCAGGTACTAAAAGTGATGTACTGTACTTCCGAGGGTGCTACAATTTTCTGTCTGCTTTAACCACCCAGAATTGAGTAGGCAGATATACCAAAAGAAACTCTGCATGATGTGTGTTAATTAGATCCAGATACCAATTTCCTTTTGAAATTGTTTTACCAACTAATATATTAGCATGATTGAGTTATGTCATTGTCCTTGTCAAAAGGCTGTCAGCGGATAACTGAAGTTCTGCACCGAAGAAAATGTTACTTTTTCTTGAAGTGAAAAATGAATTTGAAATCGAAATTTGCTCCCATGAACTTTAAAACTACCTTTAGTGCCTGGTAATTGTATACATGGTCCTCTAACTAGGTTTATCTCTTATTATGGCTTGGGATTGGGATACCTGTGGGATTCACCTTTTTCGAAGAGTCTCTACCCATCCAACTTGATCAACCAGAATAGTGTGCTGCAGATCCTGTCAGCCAAAGAGAAAATCCTCCCTTTCAGAGATTAGAATGGCTCTGACCTTGTTAACCTGATTTATAGGCCCCCAAAACCTGATTGATGTACCTGTGCCTGGGATACTGAATGTGTTACAAGCCCTGTTTCCTGGCTTTATTGCTAACTGGTCAAGTTTCTTGGTTGCTATGTATGAATGTTTTGGATGGATGTTTCCACTGTTTTTATTGTTTTAAAATGTTTTTCATATTTTTGATTGTAATATATTTTTTGAATTGTAAGCCACACAGAATCATTGACACGGCTATAGAGATTGAATGGTTGGTTGGTTGATTGATTGACTGACTAAAAGGCTGGATGGATGGATGGATGGATGGATGGATAGATAATCTTAATTCTTAGAGAATGCATAAATGAGACAGTAACTTTTCTTTTATCAGTTAATGCTACTGATAGACTTAGATCAGTGTTGTTTGTCGTAGACTCTTCTAAGATTGGTGATGCGGGTGGACATACAGGTAAGAATTGTATGAGTTACATCAGTTTAGAAAATGCTTGTACAACAATAATTAATATTAGAGGCATAGTGATTCTGGAAAACTTATATAGTCGCAAAAATCAGCCATTATGCACTAATCTTGCTGCATTTTGTGTTCATGTTTATTGTAGTTTACACTGTGTATTATTTGTTAAAAAAATCAATAAGCATGACAAGGGAGAACAGAGACTCTGTGGGGCAGCATTTTGTTCTCACAGTGGCAAATCCAATTCTTGTGGGAACTCTACCAGCAATACTTACTGAAAGGTGGGAAATATCTGACATGAGAAATAATACGCAGCTGTCATCCCTACAAGCCATTGATACTCTCCAGCAGTTTATCTAATTCCTTTTAAAAGACACCCGTGTTGGCAGTCATCATTATACCTGTGGAAGTCAATTCCATAATTCAATCATCTGCTCTGTGAAGAGCTTCTATAGGATGAACTGACATTGGGACGAGAACCACAACACCTGTTTTTATAGCCCCTGAACCTGCTTCCAACCATGTTTGCTGAAAATGAGTGACATGTTTTCATACTGTTTTGAAGTTGTAATATAAGCCCTAAAATAATCTTAATACAGTTTTCTGAAAACAAAACAGAAATCTTAACATCACCCTCTTAGTTTTGGATATCTAAAAAAACCCATGAATAGTTCCCAGCTATTCAAGCTTTCTCTGTCTCTGATACAGTCTTTTTCTGATCTTCTTATCTCTGAGCTCATTATATGGTCCAGTCAAGTATTCTGAGAGAACGAAACATCTCCTTATACACTTTCTCCATACTGTTACACTTCTTTCATGTCTCCTTCTTGTTCATGTCATTTCTAAGCTGTGTAACCCCAAACAATATGACTTTTTTAAATTGGGGTGCTGCCCAGTATCTTATCTTTCAAGCACAGTGTTCAGAACAGAAGATAACTATTCCAAGATTAGATTAGATATTTGTCGGCATTATGTTGATCATAGATCTCCTTTTGATTCTTTTCCTAATTGCCTCTAGAATAGAAACTGTTTTTTTTTTCTTCATAAAAGTTGAATAGTGGGCCAACGTTTTCATCATACAGTTAGCTCTTGACTTATGACCACAACTGAGCAAGACCGCTGTTAAGTGAGTTTTGTCCCATTTTACAATTTTTCTTGCTACAGTTAAGTGAATCGCATCGGACTCTTGTCAGAAGTACTGAGATGCATGTAGATTTTAAACCTGAATTGTTTTTATTTGGTATAATATCAGAAAAACATGATAAGAAAAGAATGTATTTAAGATTACATGTCTTAACAGCAGCGAAGATTATTTTTGCACAATATTGGATGAAGAAATAGTCAAGAAGATACTAGATAGTGCAGAAATGGAAAGATTGACGCTGAAAATTAAACAGAAAGAGGATGTTGAATATTATCAAACATGGAATTTATTTTACCAACGGTTGGAAAAAAGGGGTGGAGGAATGGTGGTATGCTACCAGTTTGGCCCAGTTCTGGCATACCGGTAGTGCTGAAGATCAGCTGCTTTGCACGGCACAACTGAGGTTGAAAAAGCAGGAAAATAGTGTTTTATCAAACATTGCGCACCCGCACACAGCACTGCTCAGTTGTCCGGGCTGCTCAGCATGTTGTTAATTATACATGCACACAGTCAGTTGTACATGTGCATGAAGTGCGCATGCACGCATGACACATAGCCAGCGAAGCGGTAGTTACACCGGTCGGATCCCACCCCTGATATCATCCAGTGACTGGAGCTAAGGATGGGACCTCTCCCTGCCCCATGATAGGACTTGGATCTCAAAAGCAAGCTTGCTAACCTCCGACCCAGCATCCTTATCATGTAAGCCGTTGTGTTCCTTATTAAATGAATTACTGCAGTTGTTAAGTTAGCAACATGGCTGTTAACAGGCTTCCCGCACTGACTTTGCTTGTCAGAAAATCACAAGAGGTGATCACACGATTCCTGGGGCCTTACAGCCGACATAAGTAAGAGCCAGTTTGCCAAGTGCCCAAATTTTGAGGGCGTGAGCATTGGGGATGCTGCAAAAAATCGTAAGTGCAAAAAAACGATCAGAAGACCATTTTTTCCCCATGCCATTATGACTTTAAACAGTCACTAAACAAATGGTTGTGAGCCAACAACTACCTGTACTATCTCCCAGGATTTCTGGTTGGTTCCTTTGTTGTTCAAAATGCAACATTATATGCAGTTCAACATATGGTAGCTGTGTTGAGCTGGAACCTGCTTTGAAACTGATTTCAATCTCAGTTTATGGTAACTTAATTAAGGCTTCATATAAAAGGGGTGGAGTGGAGGATTTATGAATAAGTGCAGAAGTCCAAAGGGGGTGGGTGGGTAATGTTGTTGGCGTCCTATGTCTATTGTGTAAGATCTTCACTGGGCAAGTATTTAAGGACAGCTAGTCCCTTTCAGATTTCTCTTAGTGTTAAGATATGGGGTTTTCTCTTTTTCGTTTTTGATCTTTTCTAAACCAAAATTGTATTGATTAAATTTTGAGAACCAGGCGGTAAAATAGACGCAATGAAATTGAATTTGAAAATTCAATTGCAGTTAACTTGAATTCAATAAGAATGCAGAAAGAAGGGGGAAACAGTCCTGGAGGAATCATGCAAGTAGAAAATGAAGGGAATAAATAGTAAATAGTTGCTAGCTCATAATAGCTGAGCAAAATCTAGTAGCATTGAAAGTTGGGCAAAAAACCTAAAGCTATCCAGAACAGACCTGGGGACTTTATGGTTCATGGACTATATGTGGCCTCTTGACTGTCCCAGCTGAACCCCTGGTGGTGGTGTGTGTATACACACCCTCCACAACAGTCCCAGGTTCTCATGTCTGTCCTTGGGAAAATTAATTACCTATCCCTGATCCAGATGGTACTGTTAACAGCATGTCTGATGATGAAGAAGGGACCAATTTTGGGGAGTATCACACTGCTCATCTTAAAGCATCTTCATGTAGGAATTTCTTGTTTCTTCTATCTTCTCAGCCCTCAAACCATAAGGCACGTTGGGCCTCAATCCCTTTCCTCTGGCCCAAACATTAAAATAAGGGGAAGGAACTCCTCACATTGCAAGGTGGACGAATGCATATTGGATGAGCGCAGTTGTTTCCCTTCCTATAGGAGTTTCCACCAAGACAAAGACATATAGCAGAATTACAAGCTGATTAGAAATGGCAAGGCCAGAGCCATTAATCGTGTAGAACTGCAATAGCCAACTTTCTCACTGAGCATGCACTTACATTTATTTAATTGTTTCATTCAATAATCCGTCATTGAATGACCGGCGTGCGAAGTAGCAAGGAAGCCAAAACAATATTTAGACTTCCTCCATTTTTGCATTAAATCGTTCATTGCAGTCCTTGACAAAGGAATATTGGGTCATTTTCTCAAGTTCTGCCCAATCCAGGTAGTCCTTGCCTTGGTTGTTAAGTGAGTCACTGCAGTTTTGATAAGTTAATAAGCCAGTTGTTAAGTGAATCTGGCATTCCCATTGACTTTGCTTGTCAAAAGGACACAAAAGGTGATGACATGACCTTGGGACATAGCAAGGGTCATAAATACGAACTTGTTGCCAATCATCTGAATTTGGATCACATGGTGATGGGGATGCTGCAACAATGGTCTTAATTGCAAAAAACGGTCATAAGTCACTTTTGTCAATGCCATGGTAACTTTGAACTGTTGCAAGTTGAGGAGTATCTGTACAGCTTTGCTTGCTTTCATCTTAAATCTCTATAAAACCATGGGTTTTTTTGAATGATTTACAACAAAGACCCTGATAGTTAGCAGAGCCTTCTGTTTATTCCACCTCCTTGGAACTGCAGGGACAATCCCTCTCTCCCCCCCCCCCTCTCTCTCCCTCTCTCCCTCCCTCCCTCTCCCCCTCCCTCCCTCCCTCCCTCTCTCTCTCTCTCTGAATGAAGGAAGTCCAGCAGAAAGCCAGAAAGAAGTACCCAGGACAGTCATTCCTGGCAATTGCTGATTGCTTTTTGTACTCAAATTATTAGGATGTTACACGAGAATATAAACAGATAATTTCCTGTTAAGAGTATTAGCTGGGCTAGCAAAGTGGGATCCCCACCATTTAACTCCATTTCAGTTCGTTTTGCAGAAACTTCATTCAACCAAGAAATACCCTGCTGAGCTGCTGGTCAGAAGCAGTACTCATTAATAGATTCCCCCCCCCCCTTTAAGTGGCATGGAAACATGAAATCCCACTTGCCCTCAGTGAAGTGAAGCATCCCTTCCTCCCTCGCCAAGAGCTAGCCAGAGTTTCATCATACGTGAAGTTTATAGTGACTGCTTTAAAGTCAATTGAATTTGCAGACTTCATGATCCACAGAGATTAAAATTAATAGCTCCCATATGAACAAAAATTCCCCATCTGCCCTCCCCTTCCATCATCAAGTCTGCTGTGTAAACTGCAGACCATGAGAATTCGCCAAAAAAAAAAAAAACAACCAGGCATAATTCAAGATAGGCAATCTCTCTAAAGGCTATTTGGGCAGCTTGGAAAATTCCCAGAGAATCCTCTTTTCCTTGCCAATCAAAACAAAAGAACCTTACTAGTAGTTCCCTATATTTTCCTTTTTCTTTCTTTCCCTGACTCAGATTTCAGTAATCTAATTTCAATACAGAATTGCAGAAGTTAGCTATCCTTGTGAATATTGCTGCAATTCAATACTGTCTTTTCTCTAGTTTCTGGATATAGCTATTGTAGTAGAATGTGATCTTTAATGATGACCAGAAATTTGAATGGCTGAAAAAGAAGTGGTGGTAGAACATAGTTATAACAATAGTTTTATAATATTATCCAGTAGGAAAACATTTCATTGCAAGTTATTGTGAGCCTACAGTTTCTCTATTATTGAAGGACATTAAGTTGGAGATCCTGGTGTGGTGCTTTTAGCTGAGTACACAATTTTGGTCGCTAAGGTTGTTTGAAAGGTTGCCATGGATTCTATCACAGGAAAGATAAAGAACGACATCCTAAGAGTGTTAGAAGCATCCTATATCAAACTGTACTCACATGGCATAATAATAATACAATAATACAACAACAACAATAGTAGTAATAATAATAATAATAATAATAATAATAATAATAATAATAATAATA
>BLBF01000002.1:17860894-17873272 GCA_015471245.1 Laticauda colubrina
AATAATAATAATAATAATAATAATAATAATAATAATAATAATAATAAACAATAAAGAGATATTGGATCCAATTTTTGTCCCATATGAATTTTAAAAGGGAAGCTTTTTAGGTTTGAAAATATTCTTGTTTTTTTTTCCTTTTATCTGAAGGTTGGTTGGTTTTGCAGGATGTATTTAAACAAAAGACATTTAATTTGATGATTTTATGATTGTATAGTTCAGCAGAGGTAGTGTCCTCGACCGACAACCACAATTGAGCCCAAAATTTCTATTCCTAAATGAAACATTTGTTAATTGACTTTTGCCTCCTTTTATGACTTTCTTGCCACAGTTGTTAAGTGAATCACTGCAGTTGTTGAGTTAGTAACCTGGTTGTTAAGTGCATCTGGCATCCCCACTGACTTTGTTTGTCAGAACGTTGCAAAAGGGGGTCATATTACCCCAGAACATTGCAACCATCATAAATATTAGTCAGTTGCCAAACGTCTGAATTTTGATCTCAAGAACCATGGGAATGCTGCAATGGTCGTATCAAGTCACTTTGTTCGGTGCCATTGCAACTTTGAACAGTCACTAAATGAACTGTTATAAGTTGAGGACTATCTGTAGTCAGGTTCATCGTATGTGAATGCAGCATCTAGGTTTTTGTTAGATATGGGAGTACCAAATCAACACCATTACCTCCATCACTATCACTCTACATTCAGTGATATGTGGAAATAAGCTCATAGAGTTATCCTGTAAAACATTTTTCTAGTTTTTTCAAGTATTCTGAATTTCTATCAAATGTTTCAACTGTTTCTGACAGTCATTTCAACCACCTACCCACATTTCTGCATTCACCAATGAAACTCTCCTTCTGACCTTTGGTTTTCAATTCGACATAAGCTTTACTACCTACACCATTATTGAGAGATTTTGAGAATTCTACTTACATCAGACAGAGATGGACAGAGAGTGTCATAGTTCTGTTGAATGGTAAACCAGTGGAATTTTTATTTCCAAGTTGGAAAAATACCATATTTTTTTAAAGTGGATAATAAGTTTAAAGTGGATAATTAGTTTATCCTGTCCTGAAATAGTTCAGGTTTTAGTTGTCTTTCTTTCCAGCATATTTCACCAGATATTATCATGCTACCTGTATAACATGGTTCATATAAAGTATTACTAATGAAATAAAAGAATAACAAAGTTGGAAGGAAACTTAGAGGTCTTCTAGTCCAACCCCCTGCTCAGGAAGAAACCCCATAACATTTCAGAGAAATTGTTGCCCAGTGTCTTATTAAAAACTTCCAGTGTTGGAGCATTCACAACTTCTGGAAGCAAGTTGTTTCGCTGATTCCTTGTTCTAACTGTCAGGAAATTTCTCCTTAGTTCTAGGTTGCTCCTCTCCTTGATGAGAAATGGTGTGATTAAACTATGAGGAACCAGTGTGGTTTTCCCTCTTTCTGTGTTACTGCAATTTTTGTTACATTTGTGGTCCCAAGCAAGAAAGGAAGAGTACAGTGTATTACATATACAACTGGTGTAGAAACAGCAGTATATACCCTCATTAAGAGGAAAAATTGGGTTCATGAGGAATGCACATCTACTAATTGGAGGTTTTGTCTCGGTTTGGAGGACTGGGGATAATGAGTAAGTGAATGTGTGTGTACATTGTACAGGTGAGGGAGAGAGCAAAGAAAAGGTGAGGTTGCAACACATTTTACTAGACTCTGGAGATGGCAAGAATGACAGTTACCTGCAAATGCACTCTAATTTTTAAAACACCTTTGATAGGCAAGAGGAGGAAATGTTCCCAGAGATGAAATTATCGCCCTTATAACACTCAGGTGACAAGCAAATAAAACCTTTCTATTACCAGGTTCAGAGTAAATCACATTGAAAAAGGACTGGGGAAGTGCATCCAGGGTTTCTGTAATTTATGATAAAAATGCTCTCTGCTGAAGCATGATTTTCAGCCAGCTTTGGTATGACATAATTAAATGTTGTATAATAATGTCTCAGACTTATCTATGAAGAGGATATTTGTTTTCCCAGGAAATTATGAGGAATTGTTGAAGGAGCAGGATTCCTGCTTGGGTTTGATAGAAATATAGGTGAGCAGAAATTGATCTTGAATGAGTTCATATATCTACAAGCAGATGGATTGCATCTTGAAGGTTAAATCAAGCACATCCATTATCTCTGAGCAATCTTGGAGAATGAATAAAATGGGTCTCAAAGAAAGCCAAGTTGTCCTTCAAAGAGTGATCCCAGGGAATCATAGACCATTCAGGGATGTAGTGCTATATAGTAAGATTCTTAAGCAGATCGGAGAGTAATTCATTTGCAAACATCTTGAAAATCAGGTAGTGACATCTAAAATATCTGGTCTGGATGATTCCTTGAGGAAGAAGGTCTTACCATTGGCTCTAAAGGAGATAATGTGCCTTCTGCTGAAGTCTTGACCCAAATAGCCTGGACAGCTTTCATCCACTTTCCAACTTTCCTTGTTTGGGTGAAGCAGATTATCTGGACTCTTTTCAGTTAGGGTTCAAGTTGGGTTATGGGACTGAGATTGCATTGATTGTCCTTAGTGGCCTCTGGAGGTCGCATGGTGGGAGTAATGTGACCATTATCACTGTTCTTGACCATGCGGCAGCCTTCAATATCTTCAATCATGGCATCCTTCTGTAACAGCTTTGGAATTTGGGGATGGGCGACACTGCGTTGCGCTGATTCTCGTTGTTCCTTAGAATCTGATCCAGTTGGTGTTGATGGTGGAGAGAGATCTCATGTTATAACTGAGTGGGGGAATATGATAGCTAAAGAGCAGTGAAACAGAAGGCCAGTTCTTTGCCCTCCTAGAATGCAGCACCCATCTAGTAAAATGTGTTGCAACCTCACCTTTTCTTTGCTCTCTCCCTCACCTGTACAATGTACACACACATTCACTTACTCATTATCCCCAGTTCTCCAAACTGAGACAAAACCTTCAATTAGTAGATGTGCATTCCTCATGAACCCAATTTTTCCTCTTAATGATAAAAAGATAGCATCCGAAAATACAGGAAGATAGATCATAGTAGAAGTTTAATCAAGATCATAGCAAATATTCCCTGTATATTTTGTTAATTTCCTTCTAAAGTAACTTGACAATCAATAATTGAGTCACTTCTCAAGGGAGTTGGTGAGCTCCCTTTTCCTACACGTGTTGAAACAGAGTCTAGACATACTTCTGATGAGAGAAGCTTTAAGTTGGATTTTTGGAGAGGAGGAGTGTACTTAGGTGGCCCCTTTTAAGCCCATAATTGTATGGTACATATTGAGTTCTCTAAAGCAGACTTGAAAGAGCTGCAAATGGAAGTGGAGAGACTATGTGTTTGCAGCCCTCATTTTCTTGATGGATAGATCTGCAGCTTGTCGCCTTGTATCTTATATCACTGAAGAGATTGTAAGGTTATACTTTTAAAATAAAGTGATTTAATAACCGTGTGTGTCACTCCAATATATTAGTCAGACAGACCAACTTACAGCTTCCGGTTCTATATTGAGGGGTTTGGGGGTTTTTTTGGCCTTTAAAAATTGAGTCTATTTGTCCACCCCACCATACTTCATATTGTTGGTTGTTGTTGTTCAATTACTAAGTCATGTCTGACTCTTCATAATTCCGTGGACTACAGTATGCTAGCCTACTGTCCTCCACTGTATCCCAGGATACCATATGTGGTAAAATTCTGTATATTCAGGCATGTTTTTTACATGTTCTTTAAAACCCTGTGGGAAGAAATGTCCATCTGGTTCATTCCAAGCCAGGAGAAAAACACTGGAAACATGGAGGCTGATTGGAAAGAAGATTTAATGATGAACAAGACCACCAAGCACATGGCTCTCCCACGAGCTACTCAGAGCATCCAGTAGTGGGAGGTGCTTCAGTCTCTGCTTGTTTAGGCTGGGCTTAATTTGCAGAACGCTTCTCCTCCTCCACGGGACTCCTCCCCAACGTTACCCAGTTTTGGCTCAGCCTTGTGAGAGATAGGCAGTGCTTTTCATTAATCCTTGGCCGAAACAGGAGAATTTTCGTTAAGGTTTGCAGATAGTCAATTTCCTCTCCTTCGAACAATTATTGTTCGACTAAAGGTCCTGTCACACTGCCCAACGGATGCAAAACATTTGTAAAAAGGACACAGCGGACGAGAAAAATGTTCCATCCATTGTTATCCGCTCTCAAAAGGGGCAAAAATTTGCATAAACAGAGCGGACAACACGGAAAGGAACGGACGGGGGGAGGACGCAGGGCGGATGGAAAACAGATGCAGAGCGGAAGCCTAGCGGATGAGAGCGGATGGCACAGCCGCTAGGCTTCCAGGAGACCTCAGCAAAGTGGACGCGGAACGGATGAAGCGGATGCACAGCGGATGCACAGCGGATGAAGCGGATGCACAGCGGAAGCCTAACGGATGCCTAGCATTAATTGCGCATGCGGGGAGGATGCATTGCGTAAGCCCCGCAGATATAAGGGAAGCAGCTCGGAGCAGGTCACCATTCAGAGGAAAGACCTGCTGCTGGATGGATTGACAGCCTTGCCTGCCCTGCCTGCATGCCTGCCTGTAGCCTTGCTGCAAGGCTTGCTGCCAGCCTCCCTGCCAGCCTTTCTGTCTGCCTGCCAGCCTTCCTACCAGCCTCCTTGCCAGCCTTGCTGTCTGCCTGCCTGCCAGCCTTGCTGCCAGCCAGTCTGCCTGCCAGCCTTGGTGCCTGCCTGCCTGCCAGCCTTGGTTCATGCCTGCCTGCCAGCCTTGGTTCCTGCCTGCCTGCTAGCCTTGGTGCCTGCCTTCCTGCCAGCCTTGGTTCCTGCCTTCCTGCCAGCCTTGGTTCATGCCTGCCTGCCAGCCTTGGTGCCTGCCTGCCTGCCAGCCTTGGTGCATGCCTGCCTGCCAGCCTTGGTGCCAGCCTTTTTGCCTGCCTGCCTGCCAGCCTCCCTGCCAGCCTCCCTGCCAGCCAGCAACCCCACAACCATGGGGAAGAACAGAAAGCCTCAGCCATCTGCTGCCAGCCCTGGCAAGAGGGACAGGGCCACCATCCCACCCCCTGGCCCTCACTCTGGTTCTGCTGGGGCTTCTGTAGCACGGGCTCGCTCTTCTGGGGCTGGAACTTCTGCTGTTTCTGCTTCTGGAGGAGCTGATGATGCGGGGGATCAGACAAGCACTCCAGCACCAGCCACCTCCACAGCACCTGGACCTTTCACCCCTGAGACTGAACGACCAAGAGGAGTGCCAGAGATTCATTTTTGTTTTATAGCTTCTTGTTAATAAAGTCTATCTTTGATTCACACACTTGCTTTATTTCTTTTTTTTAATAAAGTCTTGGTGGAAACTTTTAGAAATGGTTTAAGCCTTTGCATGCTTGAGGGATGGATTAAGATAGCAGTGGGATGGGCAGGGATACCTGTGGGATGTGTAATAGCTGTGGGATGGGTAAGGATAGCAGTGGGATGGGTAATAGCTGTGGGATAGATAAACCTCCAGTGCAAGCATAGTGGGACTGTATGGTCCACCCTCCCAGGTGCCACACATATGGCCCTTTATTATCAATAACAAATTAATCATTGATCAACACATGTCAACATAAACACAACTCTTTATTAATGCCCTCTTCATTGTAGGGCCACTCAACATACATGGCACAACCTCATCAGTGTTATGCCACAGGCTCAAGGAAGCATTCATTAACCATCTATCATCCTGTCTTGCCACTCCACTGCTCCAGCTGGGGAGTTGCACCAGTGTCTCAGGAGGTTGCGCTGCTTCTTCCCTTCACGTGAGGCTCTGTTGGGGCCTTGCACATCCTCAGTGTCTTTCAGGTTTCGCCCTTGCCTCCATTCCCCAGGCTCCATGTCCCCATTGCCTTGTTGGAGGTCCACGAGCCTGTTCTGCAAGACTGGGTAGCAGGTGCGCATGAGATTGTGCAGGATGCAGCAAGTTTCCATGATCCTCCTCACGGTCTCTGGGTGATGCTGCATAGTGGTGAGAAGTACCTGGAACCTGTTGGCCAGGATGCCAAAGGCGTTCTCCACCACCCGCCTTGCCCTGGACAGCCTGTAGTTGAAGATCCTCTCTTCACGGGTGAGGCATTTGGAGGTGTAGGGCTTCATGAGGTAGGTTGTAAGGGAGAAGGCATCATCCCCCACAATGAAGTAGGGCACATCTTGCGTGTCGTTGGGCAGGGGTTCTGGATCTGGGAAGCCCATGATGAGGTTGAGTTCCAGCCCCTCCTTGAGGTGACTGGCGTTGTATACCTCGGCATCTGAAGCTGACCCGTTGCCTGAAGCATCAGTGTACATGAACTTGTAGTCAGCATCGACCATGGCGAAGAAGATGATGCTGAAGAAGCCCTTGTAGTTTAAATAAGTGGACCCTGACTTGGCTGGCGCTTTGCAGGCCATGTGCTTGCCATCAATGGCTCCAATGGTGTGTGGGAAGTTCCACCTCTGATACCACTGCTCTGCAACTTTCTTCCATCCTTCTTCAGTGGAGGGGCATTGGAGGAGCTCCTCCAGGTATTCTTCGATGATAGCCTGCACCACTTCTCTGACCACAATGCTGATGGTGTTGTGTGGCACCCTCCAGGCGTACTGCATGCTCCTGTACGTGGTTCCTGAGGCCAGGTGGTGCAGAGTGATTGCCACCTTGAGCCCAGGTTCCAGGCTGGGCCGGAAGTTGATGCTCTGCTTGGTCAACCTGGGTGTCAGCCACTGCACAACTTCGTCAAACATGCCTGGAGGCATCCTCATGAAGTTCTGGAATGCACGAGTGTCTTCGTTCCTGAGCTCCACCATCAGCTTGTTGTACAGTCCGTCCTCTGCTCTTCTGGCGATCCATCTTCGGACCCAGACACTTCTTGGCCGCCTCCTTTTCTTCCCGTAGTAGAGTTCACAGAGCCTGTAGATGGCTTTGCACTGTTGCAGAAGGATGGTGGCTGCCAAAAGGACTTTGTCACAATCCACGGTGGACATGACTGGATGCTGTGGAAGAGGAAGAGTCAGATGAAGGCTGCAGAGGTCTGCACCGCAGGGCTGCTGTTCTGAAAGTGAGATGCAGGTGAGTTGCTCCCCCTTTTTATAGGCAGTATAGGTTTTCCGCTAGGCATCCTCTAGACATCCTCTACACATCCTTAATATCTGAGATAGGTCCCCCCTGCGAACGTTTTTTCCATTTTAAATGCTTTGTTTCCGTTCTGCATCCGCTAGGCAACCGTTCTGCATCCGTTCCGCGTCTGTTTCTCTTCCTCCCTGCGTCCGTTTTCCGCTGGAGCGGATGGAGTTGCGCAGATGCGCAGCGGATGCCTAGCGGATTTAGCAGATGCGTAACGGATGCCTAGCGGATGCAGAATGGACGCATTGGATACATTTTCCGCTCAAAAGTTTTGAGCAGTTCAAAACTTTCTGAGCGGATGAAACATCAATAAATGGATGCTGGACGGATAGAGAGGAAGCAAAACGGAAGCAGTGAGTTCAGAACGGATGCATCGCGTTAATCAACGGATGACAAGTGTTTTTCTCCATTTTACATCCTCTTTCCATCCATTGCTGCATTGTGACAGGGGCCTTACCAACGCTGCCTATGCCATCTGGCCATCGGGATCGCATTATCAGGAAGTTCTCCTTGTGCTCCTAAGTGCAGGGAGGCTTTGATTTCATTCTGCCCCTTCCCCCAACCACTAGCCCTACTCTTGCAATTACGATCACTGAGCTGTTTTAACATTTAAATGGCATAGCTTTTTCTTTCTCGCTCTCTCCCGAGTTGTATTGCAGTTTTTTTCCCCCCAAGAACGCCGTTTGGGGATGGAGATGGAATCGCCTAGTTATTTTCACCCCTCCCAGCCGGTTTATCCCTAAGGGAAAGCTGTTGGAACTTATCCCTTTTCTCAGCAGGAGATTGCTGCGGGCTCGTTTTCCACAAATAACGTCCGGTTGCCATTTTTTTGCTGTTAAAGGACTGCGTGGCCATGTTGAGTGCTAATTCAATAAACTGTGTGAGGTAATCCTTATTCCAGATTGAAGGAGTTTTTTACACAAAATATCCCGAGGAATCATTATAACCTTGTTTCCAAACTATTTGAGGCCTTTGTTAATTTGTATTGTTGGCTCAACCCTCACAGGGAAGCTGTTGAAGGCCTGTGAGTGATAATTTGGCCTGCTAGGCGTTCTCAATTTGGCTGATTGGGACATCCAAATTTGATATAAATTTGCATACCCATATGCTCTGATAATATTAATAATACTAAGATAGTTATATTAATCATACCAATGTAATAATACTAGCAATTTCATAACAATAATAAATTGTTACTGTTGAGATACGACTCAATTTTGAAGCAGATATCCATATATTTTTTTTAAAAAAAGAGGGAGATTTGATTTCAGGGCACCCTGTCCATTCTTGTCCAGGTCCCTGGGGGTGCAAACCACCTACACAATATAGCATTAAATAACAAGCTTACTGTTCATTCCACAATCAAAATGGCAGCAGGTAGTGGTTCACACACCTCAACTTCAAGAGGCAAGTCCAAATCTCAACACAATCCTAAGCACACAAAAAAAGGGACTTCTAAGGCATCAGAAAAGGATGCCAACACACGCCACAAGGCACTGGAAAAACAAATAGATAACTGCACACGGGAGACACACAGGACCTCTAAAACTTCCTCACCCCACAGTCCAGAACCATCCTCCTCTTTCCTCCCTCCTACCCCCCAAGATCTCTCCCTCTCATCCAGGCGCAGTGTGGCTCCCCAGAGTCAACAGACCCAGTCAGCTCAATCACCAACCATGCGAAGAATACCCAAAGTGACATTCACACAATGGCTGCCAGTCTTTGACAGGAACAATCTCTTCCAGAGGACGTGCCAGAGTGAATGAAGACCTGGATGGAGATGGCTATCCGTCAGGGAATTGCAGCAGGCCTGCAACATGCAGTTCTAACCAAGGATCATCCTGCACCTGCTGAGTATGATTCGCAATCAGTTTGCTCATTGGCCAGATCGGAGCAACAATATACCCAGGTACAGTTTCAAGAGGTTATGCTCCTACAGGAGCTGCTGGAGAAGGAGCAGGAGGAGGAGGCAGAAGAACTGGAACACATTAAGCAGATGGACCAGAGTGAATCAGAATCAATGCATGATACTGACCCAGCCATGTTGGAAGCAGTCCTCTTAGAAAGGGGGATGTCTGAGGATGAGGGCCTTGTTCCTGACCAACCTGTATTTACAGGCTTGTTCCAGTCACAACTTTTCAAATCTCTATTGTTCAAGGCCAAAAACACTGCGTGCCTGGATAAGCCGGCCCCTTCTACCATTCTAACTCTGTCAGACGAGGAACCAGAGGATCTCATCTTCATCCAATCTGTAGTTGAGGCAGATGTGATTCCAGTCCCTCACATGTTTGCAGACCTGGTACAGAAACAGTGGGCTTCTGCAGCAGTGTACCCGGGCCCCACTGGTTACAACAGGAAATTCTTTAATTTGGTCCCAGATTTCTTAAAATTGTTGAATACTCCTGAGGTAGACGAACCCATTGTGGGATTAGCGTCCTCGTCCTCCATTCCCAGTGAGGCATTAAAGCCAGAGGACAAACGGGCCGAGCTAGCCCTACGCAGGGCCCATCAGTCTGATGTGTGGGCCATCAGAGTGGCCACGGCCGCTTCTTTACCTGTTCTTCCCTTAAATGCTTCGGCTATTACAGGAGCATATCTCCAATTCTAACACTAGAGCACACCAAGACATTGCAAAGCTTATAGCAACCGCCGAATTCTCAGGTGATGCAATCTTTCATGCAGTTAAATTTTCAGCCAGAGCCATTACTTCACATGTCACAGCATGACACTTGCTATGGTTAAAGAATTGGCAAGCGGATATTAAACATAAATGCAAGCTCGCTTCATCTCCTCTAGCGGGAGACAGACTGTTTGGCCCTTCCCTCGATCTGCTACTCATCGAGACTCGAAACAAAAAGAAAATTTTACCCTCCCTTTTTTGGAAGTCAGACTAGAAACCTTCAGTCCTTTCGGAGAGGAAACTTTCGGCCCTTTTATCAGGGACCATTCTCAACCAGACCCCCACCTTTCCAACCAGGGCAGCAGCCAGAGAGGTCAGACTTTGGGGATAGGAACAGAAGGGGTGGCCAACCCAAGAAATCCTTCTGAGGAACGGGAAATAGATTTTTCCAGCACCCAAGATAACCTCGTGGACCCGGCTCCCATCGGCGGCTGCCTTAAATTATTCACGGACTAAATGGGACTTCTCAGCGTCTGATTCCTGGGTCAGAGACATGATCAGATTCAGCCTCGCGCTGGAGTTTCAATCTGCTCCCCCAGACTTCTTTATGTTGTCCCCGAACAATCAGGGATGCAAGGTCTCATCCTCCACAATAGGCCATTGGCTACAGGCCACAATAGCGAAAATGTATCAGACTCAATCACTACAGGTGCCCAGGAGCATAACAGCTCATTCAACAAGGAGTGCCGCAACATCGGCAGCATGAGCCACACAGGCACCAATCACTGACATCTGTTGTGCCACAACCTGGGTCTCTCCATTGCCTTTCATTAGGCATTATAAAATATATGCGTTTGCATCAGCTGAGGCCTCCTTTAGTAGAAAGGTTCTGCAACAGGTCCACAGGGACCAGGAGGGGATCCCAAGACAAACAGAGTTCCTCCCATAGGACAGGCCAAGCTTTGGTATGTCCCACTACTGGATGCTCTGAGCAGCTCATGGGAGAAAGGGCGTTGGTACTTACCTGACATGCCCGTTTTCTTTGAGCTGTGAAGAGCATCCAGCCCCACCCTTTTCCATCTGGTGGGATCCTGTTTCGGCTAACAAATTTTTAGCGTATTAAGGGCGAGGGTGTTTGTTTCTCTCATCTTCGCCAAAACTGGGGAACACTGGGGAGGAGTCCCGTGGAGAGGAGGAGCATTCTGTAAATTAAGCCCAGCCTAAACAAGCAGAGACTGAAGCACCTCCCACTACTACTGGATGCTTTTCGCAGCTCAAAGAGAATGGGCGTGTCAGGTAAGTACCAATGCCCTTTCTAGTGCAGCTGACAAAATGGAGTTGAGAAAGAAGGTTTTTTATACCTTATCTTGGGCTTTGTACTTGAGCTTACTGTTCCTGTGTATTCTACTAGCTGTTTTCACACTCCCACGGGGCCATGTAGGGGTTATGTAATGGTCATTGCTAGCTCTACAGGCAAAGTATAAATCCAGGGTATTTATCTGAGCTAAGTTTGGTTGAAATTTCTGAGAGTGATGCAGTGAAGGGGCCTGTGTTCTGAAGTGGTGCTGACTAACTCCTATTGTGGCTTAATGGCTTTGTCCTGGTTTGCATCTTGAGTGATGGCTAATCCTACCATTCTGCCTTTGTTTCAGAATATCCTGTCTTGAATGGATTACCAAATCTACATTTCTAAAAGCTTCCTGCAGCATCTGCTGCGGCAATTAAGAAGGGTTGCTTTCTGCCTCTAAAAAACCCTCATGTTTCTCCATCTCTCCTTTGGGGAAATATAATAATCTGCCCTTTTTAATATTCCTCAAAATATTTCATTCTTCAGGGCGGATGGCTTCCCACAACCCCAAAGACCTTAGTGCAGGTTTCTCTCAAGTACATTCAGGTATAGAAGATCAGGCTGGGCCTGGGGGAGAGGTTAAATATGTCATCAGTCTCAAGTCCCACAAGAGATCTAAGTCTACTCCCACCTTGAATTCCATTGACTTATCTATCGCCAATTTGCTTTGACTGTTAGTAAGTTCAGATTCTTGTAGAAAGCATTAACAAACAATAAATCTATATTCATTTGAATTGTCTGGAGACGTGATTTCCTAGGCTTGACGTTAGTCTTCCAGTGTTGGTCCCCCTCAGATTCCAAAATGTAGGAAAGATTATTTGGATCAACATTTCTTGGCACAACATGAAGGCATCTCATTGTGTTTGTAAGGTCTATCTATATATGGTCCTGGTGAGAGTTAAATTATGGAACAGAGTTTATTCTTACTGCTCTGGGTCAGTACTGATTAAGTGCAAATCATAAATTAGATTTCCTTGTGTCACTGTAAGTGTTCAATCCAGGCACCAAGTGTATTTTATTATCTGACGACCTTGAGGGGCTTTTAAATAATAGGATGACATCGCTTCTCATCCTCATTAGAGCTGAACAAACCTGTGAGAAAGTGAAGCATTATTAAAAAATAATGGTTTGAATTAACTGCTGCCTTGACTGAGTAAACAGCTGTAATGAATGAGGTAATTAATACCTGAATAATTCTGCTTCTTTCTTAAAAAAATAACAGTAATTCTGCTCTCTCTCTCTCTCTCTCTCTCTCTCTCTCTCTCTCTCTCTCTCTC
>BLBF01000002.1:17873282-17944403 GCA_015471245.1 Laticauda colubrina
TCTCTCTCTCTCTCTCTCTCTCTCTCTCTCTCTCTCTCTCTCTCTCTTAAACACACACACACACAGACATAATTTTTTTCCCAGCAAATTTCACTATGCAAGAAAATGAGAGCAGAAACGCATGCATACAATCTCATCCTCAATTTATTA
The DNA here is from genome assembly GCA_015471245.1 of Laticauda colubrina. Classification (NCBI taxonomy): domain Eukaryota; kingdom Metazoa; phylum Chordata; class Lepidosauria; order Squamata; family Elapidae; genus Laticauda; species Laticauda colubrina. The sequence continues at coordinate 17,873,433 of BLBF01000002.1, forward strand.
ATATTTTTCCTTAGTCTTTTTTGAGATGCAAATGTTTTCTCTATTGGTAAAGGTTACTTTTATATATCATTTCTAAATTAGAACTCTCCCTGGGGCAGGATTATATTGAGAGAAAGATGGTTTGGCTAACAGATCTTCTCAAAGTTTCATTCATTCATCCACATATATCAATGCAGAAGAAGTAAATAAAATATACTAATATATGATCAAATATAAATTGCAGGAAACAAAAGAATGCTGGTGGGAAGAAATATGTCAAAACCCCAGAAGTACATTGATCAGTGTTTCAAGTATAAAGAAATTTATATGTTAAAGGGGGAAAAAAGGCATTTTTCCCACAGCTTTTGTTGTTTTCCCCTCAAAAAAAAAAAAAGGTTATGAAATATTTCCTAATTATGCTTATTAAGATATATAAAATATTTGAGATCATAAGAATAATCTATCACAGATGATTAAAATAGAAGGGTTGTTCCTATTTCTGTAGTAATATTTAATTGTTTGTTGATTGTGACATGAGAATGATGCTTTTTCTTTTAATTTAGAGGAGAAATAGGGAAGACATGTTTAAATAGAAAGGGAGATACAGGTACCCTGTTTCTCCAACAATACAGCCTCCCCAGTAGGAAGTCCCAGCATGTTTTATAGGCGTGAAATGAAATTAAGCCTCTCCCCCCAAATTAAGGCCTATATTAAAACATGTGAAATGGGGGGGAATGGTGGGGGGGCTTGCTGTTAGGAAGTACTTTTGTTGCACACCTGAATATGGTGCTGCCTGCATTGACCCCGACACGAAGTGCCCCATCAACGCCAAGGTCAATATCCAAGCCATTGCCGCCCGCCCGAAGATTCAAGGGGGGGAATTAAGTCACCCCTGAAAAGACAACCTAGCTATTTTTTTGGGGCTCAAAAAAAATAAGACCCGGCCTTATTATATGAGAAACATGGTATAAAAGGAAAACTTTAAGGCTGGTTTACTAAACTTAGTTGGTAATAAATTTATATTTTACTGACAAAGAAATAAAGGGAGACTAGTAGAGCTCTATTTCAAGCTATTTAGCTCTTGTCAGCTAGCCATACCCTTTCTGGGATTCGAACCGGACTACTTGCATATTGGTATAGCCGACAAAGCGAGGAGAGCCCATGGCTTAGACCTACCTAATATGAAAGTAGCCTGGGTTTGAATCCCAGAAGGGTATGGCTTGCTGACGAGAACTAGTCTCTCTTTATTTCTTTGTTGGTAAAATATAAATTCATAACAAAAATAATTTGTCACAAAAGCGGCTGCCTGCAAAGACTCCTGGATTGGGGCTGAAAGGCGGAAGCAGAAACAGTATGCTCAGTCCCACATTCGGGTAGATTCGATTGGTTTGATAGACCGGACTCACCAGAAAAAACACATTGTTGGTAATAGATATGAAAATCTTTAATAGAACTTGCTGGTTACTATAGAACAGTGATGGCGAATCTTTTTGTTGTGGTGTGCCAAAAGCACGCGTGTGTGCCAGGACCCACAATGCAGTGTGCCCCCCTGCACATGCGTGTGCAACCCCCGCCCCCTTACCTTCACTGCGCATGCACGTACCTCCCAGCTGATTTTCGGCCTGTTTGAGGCCATTTTCACCCTCTCAGAGTCTCGAGAGAAGCCTCTGGAGCTTCTGGAGGCTGAAAATGGACCCATTTCGGCATTTCCGGTATTTTCAGAAGGCCCGTTTTTCAGCCTTCTGAGTCTGCAGAGGCTTCCCTCAAGCCTCCAGGAGGGTGAAAACAGCCTCAAACGGGCTGAAAATTGGCTGGGAGGTGCGCACATGTGCAGTGCAGCTTAGTTTGGCTGGGGCTCGCATGCCCGTACAAATGGCTCTGTGTTTCACAGGTTCTCCATCACGGCTATAGAGAGAAGAGGTTTGAGAGGCTTATAGGGAATAGGGTTAATAACAGTTCATTTAGTGACCAAAATTACAACGGCATTGAAAAGATATTTATGACTGTTTTTCACACTTCTGACCGTTGCAGCACCCCCAAGGTCACGTGATCAAAATTTAGATGCTTGAAATCTGATCCTATTTATGACATTTGCAGTGTCTTTGGGGTCATGTGATCGTATTTTGTGACCTTCTGACAAGCAAAGCTAATGAGGAAGCCAGATTCACTTAACAACTGTGTTAACTAATTTAACAACTGCAATAATTCACTTAACAACTGTGGCAAGAAAGATTGTAAAATAGGGCAAAGCTCGCTTAACAAATGTTTCCCTTAGCAACATCAATTTGGGGTTCAGTTGTGGTTGTAAGTGGAGGATGACCTGTATGGGATGCAGAGATGCTTGATTTTTATTTAAGAGATAACTTCTAAATTGTCAGTGGGGATTGTCCTTGCTGGTGATAAAAAGGGAGAGGTTTCCATTTCTTTTCTGCGCTTTTTAATATTTTTTTCTCCTTATGTATTTTATACACTTGTATTAGTTTTATTTGTATAGTGCAATATCTAACAAAATTACTCCTGAAAGAAAAAACTAAACTAGAAGGTGAACATCATGAATTTACATTATCTTCAGCCTTATGGACTTTGCTGAATCAGACCATTTTTTGTCTAGTCCAGCACTGGATTTTTCAGAACAACCAAAAGGTGCCTCTGACATGAATGAGACACATTCAGCTCCCAGATCACCCAGTTTTCCCCAGTGGCCTGACAAAACATAGCTGTCAACATCTTTTCATTTTGAGTAGTGTGAATTGTTAATATAGACCTAATGTAATTCTTGCTAAAAAGAAAAGGAATTTTTCAACAGGAAGGAAGGAAGGGGAAAGAAGGAGGAAAGGGAAGGAAGGAGGGAGAGAGGGAAAGGAGGAAGAAGGGAAGGAAGAGAAGGGGAAAGAAGGAAGGAGGAAGAGGGAAGGGAGGGGGGAAAGGGAAGGAAAGAGGGAGAGAAAGGGAAAGAAGGAGGGGAGAGAAGGAAGTGAGGGGAGGGAGGGGAAGATAAGGAGGGAGGGAGAAGGAGGGTAAGGGGAGGAGGAGGGAGGGGGGGAAAGGGAAAAGGGAAGGAAAGAGGGAAACAGGGAGGGGGAGGGAGGGAAAGGAAAGAGAAGGAAGGAGGGAGGGAAAGGGAAGGAGGAGGGAGGGGAAAGGGAAGGAGGGAGGGAGAGAGAGGGGGGGGGAGAAGGAAAGTCTACCTGCCTAACCTAGCTTCTTTTTTTGTGTGTTTTTTGCATCATTTTCATCCTCTCAACCGTTAAAAGGTAACACTTTCCTCACTTAAGGAAACCTGGCAAGACTCCATTGGAGTTTTAGTTAAAGTACACCTCCCAGCACCATAGTGGTTGATTATGCTGCTTTAATTTCAGTGAGGGCTGGTGCCAATTTAACTTGAATTTAGCAGATAGCTTCACGCTAAGAATGTTTTTCATGGGCACATTCCTGAGTGCAAGTTGAAGGCTGTTCAAGCAGCATCTCCCAAATGAGCTTTACAGTAGAATAGAGACGTGAGCATCATCAGCAATTTTATATTAATCTGTCTTTCTGCAGTTTGCAATACCAGTCAAATATTCTTTTGGAATCGTTTCTCCTTTTCTTTCACAGAGCGAGCTTCTTTTCAGATGCAAGTTACAGAGTGGCTTTAGGGATTTAAAAGAGAAAAAAAGTGATTTAAAAAAGTACCTGAAACGGAATCAGATGCATTTTTCCCCGTAAAACTTTAAAAAACCACGACATATCAGCAGCAAATATGATGAATTGAATCACTCTATTCCTTCTTGTTTGAATTTTTTTTTCTCTTTGTAGCCCATTATTGCCCAGTTCTCCTTTAGACCTTCTTCAATGCATTTAGATCTCATGTCTTGGACTTCATAGATGCTGAGTTTATAAATTCTGAATTTTCCAGGAATTGTGGGCGTTTCTGGGAGCAGAAGAGCACCAGTTTGGGTGAGATTGCATAAAATCATGGGGGCAAATGGTAAGGGAAATACATTTTGTTTGTCCCAAGGGTGCTTTTTCAGGAGGCAACTAGATTATCTTGTTTTTTTTTTCGTTTGAAGATGTTTTCACTTCTCATCCAAGAAGCTTCTTCAGTTCTGACAGATGGTGGGGAATGGAAGGATTTAAGCTGGTCATTTGCATCCTTTTAGAGCAGGGGTGTCAAATTCGATTTCATTGAAGGCCGCATCAGGATTGTATTTTACCTCGGAGGGCCAGAGTGGGCGTGGTCAGAGTGGGCATGGTCAGAGTGGGTGTGGTCAGCTCGACATCATTCGTGTCGGGGTGCCTGTGATGGCCCAAGCCCTCTGCCAAAAAAACAGGCTCCTGAGCTCCATTTTCGGCTGCAACGGCTTCCTATAAGTAACCCTCTACCAATGAAAACAGAAACCCGAGTTCTGTTTTTGCTGGCAGAGGCACCGCAAGCCAGTCTTTCGCCGTTTCCAGGGTGGCCCCGCGGGCCAGATCTCATCACCTCGCGGGCCGGATCTGGCCCCCGGCCCTTGAGTTTGACACCCCTATTTTAGAGGGACGTTGAAACACTTGGAGGTTTATTTGTATCCTCAGGGTCACCAGAGTTGTGCTCCTGGTTCCTGTGATGGAACACAGGTCACCTGATACAGATCTCTTCCTTTTCCAGATCTTATTTATATTGACCGTTGCAGAGACACCTCAGGTTATCCTGTGTTTGATTTCAGGAGTAGAGTTGCCATCATGAACAATTTTTGATCCAAGGAAGATAAATTCTCGAACGAATTCAACAGCAAGAATTAATAAATGGAAATAATGAAACTATTTAAGGTGGAGAAGGACAATAATAATGAGCGGCAAGGCCAATTAAACCACAAACAGCTTGCAATGAATTCAAGGGCAGCAAAAGCTAGAGGACAGTTTTGGACTTCCTTTCTGTATTACCACAGGCTTCATGAGAAATGACACAATTTTTATTACTTTCATGTTTGCCCTAGTTTCTAAAATATACTGATTGTAGAACTTAGATTTTATACACTTTTAAAGATAATTCTTTAAAAAAAAAAATCTCACAAGATATCCAAACCTAAATATTTAACACATTTTAAGTTGCATGAATGTTCAAATCAAACATCCATGCATTTTAAAAAAAAATTATAATAATCAAGAATGACAATTTACAGCTGTAAAAACAACAGCCCAATCCGGCTAGATAATGCTGTTTCCTTTCTTTCTAGAACTGTATACTTTGACATTTCTATAAATAAGGAAAAGAGATTGGAAACATTTGCTAATGTTTTCATTCTGCTCTCTAGTTATTTTATATGCAGGTTGGACTAAACATATGCAAAAAAAAAAAAAAAATCCAGCTCTTACGATTCGGAATTATTGTAACAATGTGCCTTTTCAAATGGCAAGATCATAGTATGCATGAGCTGTTGTGACCATAAAGGACCATTAAACCAGGAAACATGTCTGTGTTTAATAAAGGGACAGATGTGTTAAATGAATTTTATTGCTGCTTGGACGACTGTTCTGCATGCAATGTAACATTTACCCCCCCCCCCAAAAAAAAAAAAAAAAAAGGAATTTTGGTATGCAAAGAAGCTGGCACACTCTTTAATGAAAGGCTCTGCACATAGTGGCAGAATATTTTGGAATCTGGTTACAGTAATCACTCAGCTTCTTTTTATTTTTATTTAATTATTTTTTTAAAACCTGCTTCTAAGGGAATGAATGAAAAATGAGAAGTGATCTCTGTTGTGTTGTTTTGTTTTGGCTCGTTGGAGGCAATGTGAGAACATTAAAACAGGCCTAATTGTTTCATTGGTTTAGTTTATTTGGGATTGTGGGAGCCTTCATTCAGCTTCTGTGTATTTCAAGGCTCTAGAAGTATCAGTATCACTTTGTTTTGTGATTGCCAAGGCACACTTCAAGTATTGTCTCCAGTTATGGACTTTGTTCTTTCAGAAGAGTCCAGAAAAAGTAGAACAGGCCCAGAGAAGGCCTACAAGAAGGATTTGGTAGTAGAAAATGATTCTTATAAAAAAAGGAAGGAATTAAGAATGTTTAGTCTGGAAAAGAAAGACTGGTGGAGAATATAATAATAAATAAAAGTGCAGAGGAGAGCAACAAAGATTAGTGGGCTGGAGGCTAAAACATATGAGGAACAGTTGCGGGTACTGAGTACATCATTCTAGTCTAATGAAAAGAAGGACTTGTGATGACATGATAGTTGTGTTCCAATATTTGAGGGGCTGCCACATAGAACAGGGGTCAATCTGTTCTCCAAAGTATCTGAAGGCAGAACAAAAAACAATGGATGGAAAGTAATCAAGGAGAGAACCAATCTAGAACTAATGGCAGTGAAATTAACCAGTGTGATGACCCAGAGTGTACACAAACGTAACAAAATCAAAAATGTAAATAAATGTCCTTTTATGCCTCCAGCTTGGCCCCACTGTTCAAGAATTCTCAGTTGGATATAAAACTTATTCAAAAATAGTCTTCAAAAGAAAGCAATACAGTCTGAACTTAATGAGCAGATAGAGGTGAAATAAAAACCCAAAACAAACTACAATGAAGGAAATTCCACAACGGACCAAGATAAGTAATTATCAACTGCAGGGAGATAACAAGACACAGTGTGTTGGAAGGATGCCAACCAAGATAACTTCAGCCCAAAATAAAACACACTTTGCTTCTGGCAATGCATGCATGCATTTAACTGGCTCTCTTATATACTATTCTCCCCAGCTGCAACCAATGAGGAGGATCATGGCTGCTTATTCTCTCCTAAGCCAAGTTGTTGCCTTCTGCATTCCTCCTTGCATGTCCTAGGATTAAGAGGGGATGGGCCTGGTTTTCCTCTGATGATCCAGCTGGCCCCTGCTCTTCCCCAGCTTCCTCCACAACCTCTGGAGCCATACTTCCACTCCCTGTTGGTTGTTCTTCCTCTCCCTCTAAGTCAGTCTCCACTAGGGGCATGACACCAGTGGAACAGCTTGCCTCCAGAAGTTGTGGATGCTCTAACCCTGGAGGTTTTTAATGAGATTAGACAGCCATTTGTCTGAAATAATATAGGGTCTCCTGTTTGAACAGAGGTTGTACTAGAAGTCCTCCAAGTTTATTTCCAACTCTGTTATTGCCCTGCAGCTATCTGAAGACCTGTTCCCATCATCCCAGAATGCAGAACATGCTATGATTGCAGTTACAGGAAAATAGGTTGATGTGGTTGTTGGTTAGGGGGCAAGAAAATCCATGATAACAGTAGGAAACATTTGAGGTGGAAACAATGATCCAGAGGAGTGGGGCAATCCCTATTAATTTAAGGGGAAGCTAATGATCGACCATCAAATGTTTTAATTTAGATTTAATTTGCACTGAGCCAGGAAATGAATATGATGGCCCCAGTACTCTTTTCCAGCTGTGGGAGTCTTCGATTGTATAGCTTGCTTCCAAAATAAGTGGTAGCTTAACATTGTGATTGTATTTGAAAGTGGTGTATAGATGTTGGTTGGGATTTCTTAAGAGTTTTACTATATCTGATGAGGAATAGGTTGGAGAAAGATAATCTTGTGGCTAATGCTTTTCAACTTTCCTCAAACTACGGTCTTCAGTTGTGTTGGCCAATGGTTCATCCATTAACCATGTTGATAATAATGATGAGAGTTATAACGCAAAACCTTCAGAGGGCACAAAGTAGGGAGAGGCTGAAATACTACATTTCCTTGTGTTGAATTAATCTAGGACATTCAGTTATGACATGTAAAGTGTCCTTTTGGATTTGGAACATCTATCAGGTCAACCCTATTAGCGAATTCTGAATTCTTTACTTTTCTCCCCTCTGTCTGATCGACAAGCAAGTTAATTTGGAATATGAAGGAATGAATATAAATGGACAAAGGATGAAGTACAAATGTTCAGGCTTAATGATATTATATTCCCATCATTTTCTACCTATTCTTTTTCATTTCCCTGTCTTTTTGCTTTCATAACAGCCCTGCTATCCCATCCCATCCCGTGTTCATATTTAATATTTCAGTTTTAGCAGGAAAGTTCAGCCATGGTAATTCCCTTTGTTGCAAACCATATATTGTAATAAAATCAAAAGAACAGCTAAATTAATCCCCATTCCACTCTGAGAACATAGACTGAATGGTGAGTTATTCTTAAAAGCTTCTTTTCATGTTCTCCACTGTTACAGCTATTGTCAGCTCCAGAAACAGCTCAGAACTTCGATTTTCCTTTTGATTAGGAATATCCCAATGGACTTGGTGATTGAAATGAGAGAAAAGTCAGAATTCTTTCCTGCTCTAATTAATTAAAATATACCCTATGCCATTCACTTTTTCCATTCCTCCAAGCGGTAATTGTTCATTGAATGCAAGTTCAACATTTCTAGCATTTCTTCTGCAGCTGGTGCAAATAAAGCACCAAAGAGGACCATTCACAAGGGGTTTTTTTCTCACTTGATTTTGAAGCCTTTAAAAAAAAAAGTGGAAATGTGGGGTTTTTTATTAAAAAAAATAAATTAGTCCTGTATTACACTTAATGAAAGCTCTCACTTTTCATTGAATATATTTCCTGATACTTTATGGCTGTTATAACAGTTGACTGAAGGATCAGGTGGACATCATCTTTCTCAATCAATTGTCATTCTTCATCATACTCTTCAGTATGATTAAGGGATTCATTGACATCAGGATTTGTGCAGTTTCCCAGTTTAAAATTCTTAACCCTGGTTGGAAGCTATTTCAGAAAGTTGGTTATAATTCTTCTTGAACTTAACTGTGGCTAATATTGCAAACTGTTTCCCGTTCCAAGAGCAAAATGAGAGAAATAGGGATGGATCACTTCACAAGCCACACTCTGAAGTTGCACTTTAGATTCTTCCTACCATTTAATAATATTTACCATATTTAAATAAATATATTTAATAAATGAGTGATAGTAGTAGCAGTAGCAATAGTCATTGTTGATATTATGGAAAGTGCTAATTACAAAGTACTTGCTTAGAAAATAATTGTATGAACTGGGGCTCAGGTTTAATTAAATTAAGAATTTTTTTTAAATGAAACAAAACAGGTTTATTCTGAATCTCTCATCCACCCCTTCCTTTTGCCTTCCTTCCCCATCCTTTCTGGAATGCAAGTCCAGGTTTCACTTTATAAATTCATAAAACATTAACGCTAGTTTATATGTTTAGCTGGGTTCATTGTGATTTGCAGGTTGCTTGGCTAATGCAATCTGCTTAAGTTAAAAACAAATTTCCATGGTTGTGTGAATTCTTATGGTGGATATTTAACCAATATTAAGTGATGAGAGGAGAGAAGGAAAGTTGTTTAGCCAGACTCATTTATGACCAGAGTTCTGTTTTATATCCTTAGATGTGTACATCTGGAAATCTTCAATGTTTACTTTCTTGCGTCCTGAATTTCCCTGGTAGATATCATATTTGAAGAATTGCAGGATGTGATATAAGCATCATGGCAGATATCTTCAGAACATTTTCTGCCTCCCAGAAGAGAAGAAAGAACAATGTATAAAAGCCACAGGCTTTATAAAGCCTGAGATGGTTAGTGCCGAAAACAAAGATAGATGTCACAATTTCCTTGCAACATGCCAAGTTGTTATGGCTTCGTAGACAAGAAGGCCATTAAGGAAATGCCTTTGATTGGAATTATCGTCCACCTTTGTATTAGCACTACAGCACTGGTCAATTCTGCCTAGAAGGTTTTTGGTTTTTTTTCCCTGAATTGTTTGTAGATAGTGAATGGTTCAGTGGTCCAGAATGTGGAAATGGTTTCAATGCTTCAGTCCTTCTCTCTACCAAGCCACAGTTTATAAGTACGTGTAGTGCTGCATTTGGGAATATTCTGCTTTTTGTGCTGAATAGAACCTTGACATTTGCCCCAAAGCCCTGGTGAGATGGCATCACTGGAAGGATATCTCTGTGTTCAGATCCATACTTTATTCTTAAGTGCATAGTTCATGTCATGTCAATTCATTTCATCAATATGCATATTTCAGTAAAGCTAGGCAGCTGGAATTGGATTACAGAGATTCAGATCCTCTCTTGATGGCACCAAAGAGATACCATGAGCTCTAACCTTTTACTGCCATCTAGTGGTTATGGTTTTTGAAGCCCAGACCTGAGAACCCTGGTAAAATACAGAAAAAAGGAAATTAAGCAGGGGCTAATATTGGCAGCTACAATCTTTTCTATGCAAACAGTCTTGTGTATTCCCTATTGTGTGCTGCTGACTATCCTATTATCTCTTCCTCTCCATTCTCTATGCTCTACAAGTGGAGGATGGGGGTTGGGGTGAGAAAAAAAACACTAACAATTTTTGTAGGCAATCTGTCCTGAGCTTAACACATTCCTCCCACCTCACAGAGTGGAGAGATTGGAGTAGAATGGATTACAAGATAGTAAGCCAGATACACAATAAGGAATCTGGATTTATTTGCATAGTGTGCTTACAGGTCCTGGACTACAACATTGTTTTCTACGTATATTACCCATTATGTGCTTGCTTACTCTCCATTCCTCTTCAGTCTTTCCACTCTTCAAGAGGAGGAAAAACAGTCGGGCACAGTACAATAAGTACTGGCTGTAATGATGATTATGTGCCTACAGGATGCTACAAAGGTTGTAAACTCATTGGTCAGATTTTTTAGCACCATAGTAAATAAATGGTTACTGAATGAGGCAGTTGGTAAGCAATGACTACCTGTACTTGCACTGTAGGTTTGTATAAATATTTCAATAGTGCAATTAATTGTTTAGGGTTAGCAAAATCATTTAACTTCTGTATAGGTTTATTTCTTCCTCCTACTTTTGTCTTTATTCTTGTCATTTCTCAAATCTTAGAAGTAGAAATGTCCCTGATACATGGATTTCACATTTGTGAAGGTATTTTTCCCTTCCTCTCCGCCAACAGCAAAAAAAAAAGCCAATTTCTACAAAATTGTCTTTTACTATTTAGAAATGCCACGGTGGCTCTCACAATTGCCAGCATGCAATCGGATTTTTATTTTATTGACATTCTTGCAGAATATAAATTTAATCATGATAAGTACTGCTTCTGAATGTGGCTTTCCTTTTTCAGAAGGAGTTTGCATATCACAGAAACAGAAATATATTCAAAGAGATAACGTTTAAAGGGAAGTGACCTTTTCTGCAAATTTCATTCTAAGTTAATTCTAAAGGCTTTAATATCTGTCATAAAGTTTTGTGTGTGTAGGTGAGCAGGCAGATAAAAAAGCAGCAATCAAAATTTTTTTGAGAAGGTATTCTATCTTCTAGCAAAATGCCTCGAGGCTTTATTAAGAAATAGCTTATTTTCCCCAAGCCCCTTTTAAGTTTCCAAAATGATTAGCATCCTTGTCCTTATAGTAGAAAGTGGTATTTCTTTCATTATCCCCATGTTAATAAAGCCATTCAGTTTTGTAGTTCCTGTGGACATTCATAGATAAAATCAGGAGCTGGCTAACCCTGTTTGAGGTCAGAAGTTAAGCAGGGTTGGGCTTCATGAATACTAATTATTGATTATTTATGTATAAGACTTGTTAGCATTGCCTCTTGCCTAGAGGCAGCTCAGTGCAGTTTACCAACATTAAAAAGCCAATAAAACTTTGAAACAAGAAATACCCTTAATAGTAGTAATAATTTACAATTAAAAGGGTGGGGAGGAAGGAAGCAAAATGCGCTCACAGGAGGTTGGCAGGATCTTGTCTGAAAATCATCAGCCACTTGCACCATGAGCCACTTGCACCCATTGGGATCCTAAGCCAACTGGCAGAGCCAGGTCTTCAGGCCCTTACAGAAAGTCAGAAGGCTGGGTGTGGATCTCACCTATGGGGAGGCAGGAAGTTCCAAAGGACAGGAGTCAGGTATAAAAGGCTCTTCCCTCGAACCCTTCCAGCCAAAATTCCTTAACCAACAGGGCCCATAGCATGCATCTTCTGCTGGCACAGGTGGGATAGGTCAAGTGCTTAGATTATAGACCAGGTTAGATTAAAGGTAAAGGTTTCCCCTGTGCAATTATATCTAGCTCTAGTGGAAGCTGCTCATCTTAGTTGAAGGAGCCAACGTTGTCCCAAGAAATTTCCGTGGACATGTGGCCAGCATAACTATAAGCTGAGATGTACGGAATGCTGTTACTTTCCCTCTGAAGTGGTACCTATTTATCTACTCACATTTGCATGCTTTTGAGCTGGTGGGACAAGGATGGGAGCTCACCCTATCTTGTAGTGCTGGGGTCTTGAATCTGGGCTGTCAGCTTTCCAGTTAATACATTTAGCATGTTTCATCACTGAGCTATTGTACCCCCTTAGGTTAGACTAGGGAATTTTTTTTGAAAGTAGTGGTAAACTACTTCCATTTTAAATGAAAACATGCTTGGATATGCCTGTGAAATAGCCAAGAATAAAGTTCAATTTTGTAGGAAACAGGATTGTAAAAACAGCATTTAAAATACACAATCCATAAATGTGTGATTCAGTCCATTCTATTTTTTCAGCCATGAATATCAGAGCTTGTAATCTGGTAATGAAAATATTGCATACTATTATTTTCAAGAGACTATTTGTGGAAAAATTTACATTTCTTGTCCAAAAGTAGGCAGGATTAGATTAGTAATTATTAATTTCAATAAAATTAATTTACCTCATATGCTTTGAGATCATAATCTTAGGACTACGGAGAATGTCTAGTAAAATTCAGCAAACACACTCAATGGTTACTCAACAATATAAGAATTACAAAGAAATAAAAGTATACATGCTAAATTGGTCTTTCTCAATCTTTTTACCCTGAAGGAACTCTTAAATAACTCTCAGTTGACAGGGAGCTCCTGAATTAAAAAAAAAATGTAATGAAAATGAAAACTTTGCAGTACAATTCATTTCTAACCTACACAATTCATGTTTAACATAACACTTACAGTAACACCATAGCAGCAGGCCAGCAGCTGAATAGTAAGTAGTATGTAAAAAATCCTATCGCTATAAACGCGAATATTGCATGGTGTGCTAAGTACAAAAAACACAATGTATATTGTTTTTCAAACACAACCTCTTGTGGAATTCCCACTGAAAAAAAGCTGTGGTAAATCCTGAATGTATATCAGTCCTCTTACTTCATGGGAAATATTTACACCAGCATTTCTCAACTTTAACAACTATAAAGATGTGTGGACTTTAACTCCCCAGCCAGATGTTGCATGCTGAATGTTACCTGGAGAATATTGGGAGTTGAAGTCCACATATCTTTAAGCTGCCAATGTTGAGAAACATTGACCTACCTTGACCTATGTTAAAACTGGTTTCAATATATTTCAGCTTGAGGAACTAGGATGTGTGTCCATCTTATTGGCCTGAAGATCTGTGGTATAGTGAATCTCCAAGTCCCAACAGTTTCAAACTGTTATAAGTGTGTAATCTCTGTTCAGAGTAGATAAATCCATTTAAGAGTCAGCCCAGATAGCTCTTCCATCATTATTTACTTCCAATATCTCCTTATCTTTCATCTTCTGAGGTTGAGGTTTTCTTCATGTATCTTGAAGATAAGCGCAGAACTCATAGTGGAACTAGCTAGATAGTAAATGCACAGTTTGGTATATAGATTTGAACTCCAAAACTTGCAAGCCTTGTGGAGAACATTCCTTTGTGTTGTATTGTCCATATGTGTGCTGAATTGAATATTGGGCCAGAATTCTGTTATATCAGAGACAGATGTGGACAATTTTTTAAAAAAGGGGGGAAACTATTTGATATATGAGAAAAGGAGCTTCTCATTACTGAGGCTATTTTAAAAACTATAAAATGCTCTGCTTTTGCAAAAATCCTTATTATTTCCACTAATTTGCATTATTAAAAAAAATGTACCATTGAGGCTGAAAACAGCTGGATTTCTCCCCCCCCCCTTCCTTGAATGGAGAGAATTTCATTTGCTGACAGTGCAAGCTGAAATTGAGTTAACAGTTCAAAAGCATGCTATTTTTATTTTATTGGAGATGGCTTTAATTACAGTGCTATAAGAAGATGAATTCCTAAGATAAACAGTAGCCTTAAACTGGTTAAGTTTGCATGGCAGTGTTTAGGGATTCAGTTCTAATTAAGTGCTAATCCCATTTTCTTAAATAAAGGGTTTGATGTGAGGTATCACAGAGGCATCGGGTGTGGGAGTCCTTCCTTATGCAGTTTTGAATTACTGGAATTTCCTTATTGGGATGCTGCTCTGTCATTTTCATGGAAATGAAGTGTAGAAAAACAAGATCCAACTTTGTGAATTATCTGTAGGAATGATTAAATGCTCCAAATTATTTTCTTTCCTGACAAGGCCCACAGCTAGGAGAGGAGAAGAGGAAAACCCACGTAGGCATTAGCACAGCAATCGCTCTACACTTTCTATTTTAAGTCATTTTAGCTGCAATTGATGTTTTCAAACATTGCAGGCATAGATAGCGTTCTGCATAATTCTGCACAGGTACTCCTTGACTTATGACCACAATTGAGCCCTGTTGCTAAGCAAGACCAGTTATTAAGTAATTTTGCTCCCTATTGCAAACTTTCTTGCCACAGTTCTAGTGAATCCCCCACAGTTGCTTAGTGAATCATGCATTGTGTGGCTCTGTTGACTGTGGAGGAGGCTGGGGAAGGGCAAAGTCTGGCTGGGCAGAGCAGGGGAAAGATAAGAACAAGGGAGAAGGTAATTCAGAGGAAGAACCAGGGCCGCCCCATCTTCATCCTAGGGCATGCAGGGAAGAACAGAGAAAGAGCAACATAGTTGCGTGGCTTACGGGAGAGGAAAGGATCCCAATTCCCTTCATTAGCCACAGTTGGGAAGCCAGTTGATAAGAAAGGCAGACTGCGTGTGAACATGACTTTATCCTGTGTTGTTGTGGCTTATCTGTGTTCCTGGCGTCTTCCCAACCGTGTGAGTTTTGCCGTGCCTTCAAGTCTGAAATTCTTGCTCCTGCCCTGCCAAACTAATTACTTCAGTTTGGCTTGTTTGGACTTTAAGTTACAGTTTGTGTTGCTTATGTTTTGGGCTAAATTTTCTGCAGTCAAAGGTTGTTCCTGGGAGAGTTTTTCTCCAGCCAGAAGGTAACCTGGACACTGGGGGCAAAGTTGGAGATAATAAAGGGACTCTTATTGCTTATCTGACTATATTGCCTTTGTGCCACACCCTGGGTCATCACAGTTTTTCCTTGGTGGTTTTAGTACATTTTAATTGAAATATACAACATTATATTGCCCAAGAACTGCTAGACTGTATACCCATTGTATAAAATCTGTGTAAAAATCTGTGAGCATTTATTTAGCCATAATCTACTGACCTTCCCTATAGTTCTTCTCCTTGTGAGGTACGATAGATGGTAGAGAATAAAATCTAGCTTTGCTTGACTAACTATCTCCTTTTCATGGAATGAAATATAATTTGAACCCTCTGCCAGAAGTCACATTTGTTAAGAAGTAGACTTTGACTGCATAGCAAAAGATTTGTGAGTCCTGAAAGGGAGGGGAGCATGTGGCTCTCCAGATGTTGCAGAATTATGACTCCCATTTTCCCTGATTCTTGGTAAGGCTGGCTGGCAGTTCAGAGAGCTGCAGTTTGCCAACATCTGGAGAACTGCTCATTCTCCATCTCTGTAAGGAAACAGGCAATGTGGAAAGCTTGTGTGAGATTATAAAGCTTGGCCTTTTTCAGAATAGATGAAAATAAATTTGTGACCTGCAGTGTTACTACTCAAAACTGTTAATGTATTGCACTGCAAAACAGTTGGAGGGCACAAAGCTTCCACTGTCTAGAGCTAAAGGTTATTGCTAAGTTAACAGAACAGCCTTTTTTAGAGCTGGACATTTTCAGTGGGTGCAGATTTAAAGAAATATCTCAGGTTTCTGAACACAGAAATTATTTGTGAAAGGGACAAATACTTATGAGAATAGAGGAGGACTTTAGGTCGTATCTTTCCCAGCAGTGGAGACCAACAGCCTGGAAAGGGGAAATAGAGAAAAGCCTTTAGCAGTTGTGAAGTAGGAGGAAAAAATGGAGAGGAAATGAGCCATTAAGTGCTGGAGATTGATTGAACCCATGCCACAAAGTGCTTGCAAGGTTTTAGGGTTGGTTACTGGTCTGGTCTTGGGCAAAGACAATGAAGTCAGAGTTGGCCTGGGCAGGGGATGGATGTGCTGACCTCATCCTCTTCAGCAAATATGAGCTGGTAACCTTGAAGATGCGAGCAGAGGAAAGCAAAAGAATTCTGAAAAATCGGGTCAGGCTGAAGCTTGCTGTTGCCTCCGAGTGCGAGAATGAAAAGAATCTTAGAAGAGCAGAACAGTTTCTCCTTTCCACTTTTGATCTAATTGAGAGAAGATGTAGCTGCATTGCAGAAACCTATCTGCTGCTTTTCTTGCCCACTGCTGGAACTCTCCGTTTCCATTTAGCAATCATCTGAGGTTCGCCAAGATCTTGACATGCAATGAGGGAGCCGATCTTCTTTCCTCCCACCTCGGCTGCCAAATGCCACATCAGTTTGCTTTGCACTGTAGCTTTCCAGATTCTGGCTGCTCACAGAAGTATTTCCTCTTGCCCTGCATTCCAGCCATGAGATCCTAACCTCCACAGTGGCCAAGAAGGAATTCAAGAGGGGAAAATTAACAGAGGGTTACATTAGTAGTTGGGATAGGCAGGGAGAATGTGCATTTTTCTGCTAAATGGATAAAACCATCCTTGTTACTTGCAGTGGGTACAAGTTGGGAAATAATATCTTATTACTTTCTCCTATGTAACCTGAAGTCCTGAATTTTGCCACTGCTTTTACAAGATAAGAATTGATAGCACCAAGTATTGGGGGTGAGCTTTGGGGTGTTGGAAGAAATGTCCATTTGGGTTCAGTTCCAAGTGAGAAAAAAAACACTGGGAACATGGAGACTGCTTGGAAGGATGGTTTTAATGGTGGACAGAACCACATTGAGGTGCTGGGCAAAAAAGAGCAGATGAGTAAGAGAGGAAGAGAGATTTATAACCTTTGTTGGGCTTTGAACTTGCTTCCTGTTCCTGTGGCAAGAAATGTATCCTGATTGGTTGTCAGACTCCCATGCAGGGGTAGCTTGGTTGAATCTTGCTGGATGATGTAATCTTCCCAGGTGCCATGTGGTGAGATGGGTAAAGGGCTAATCCTATCATTTCCTGAGGGCCAAGTCTTAATCTCATCATCCTGGAGCTGAAGCAGGGACAGGGAGCTGCAGGGAGCTTCTTTGTCTTTAAAAACACATTTCTCCTTTTCTCATCCAAGGAAATATAATATTCTGCCTTTGTAATCTTTCTTAGAATATTTCATTCTTCTAGGAGAGGGGTGGGTACCCCCTTTCTACAGGGGGAAGGAATAATCTGTGCAAAACAGTTTTTAAAACCTATTATTTGGCTAAAGGACAATTCATTTTAAGTGGCACAGTAGGAAGAGAACTCTCAAAAATAATTTATGGGACTTATATAGAATATTAGTAGTATAAATGTCATGAGTAAATTAGTTCTTGTAAGCCTACCTATGATTTCTTTTAAATTGTGGTAAAATTGTATTAATTTAATACATTAAATAAATGTAGCTATATACAATGTATTTTCTCTGTTTTGTCACATTTGAATTTACATCTGAATTTACAGGTTTAC
Organism: Laticauda colubrina; assembly: GCA_015471245.1. Classification (NCBI taxonomy): domain Eukaryota; kingdom Metazoa; phylum Chordata; class Lepidosauria; order Squamata; family Elapidae; genus Laticauda; species Laticauda colubrina. The sequence continues at coordinate 17,891,050 of BLBF01000002.1, forward strand.
ATTTTCCATGGTAGAGCTGCTCAATCTGGACCAATATTCCAGATGACACTAGGTGGTAGCAGAGAGCTTAAAGAAACTCTTTGCTGCGGTCTAGTGATTGTTTAGTGGATTTCTGCAGTCCACATCTGACAGCCCTATTTTAGGGTCCAGCAACCAGGCTCTGGATTTGTGCAGGTCATGCTCCTCCAATCCATTTAATCTCTGTTTTGCTTTAAATAAAAAAAATGGAACCATTCACTCACCAAACTTTGAAGGTAAAATGTTAAGCAGCCAGCTGGGAAATAAAAGGTTTAGCTAATCATCAAATGCTGACAGTTGGAAATAAAGAAGTGAATAGTTTGTAGCTTTTTGTTCTCTCTGACATCATCAGTAGGAATTGCCTTGGCCTCTTGCAAAATGAACAAGAAATTGGAATCCTTTTATGAACAAAGAGCATTTTTGGTATTTGATAAAAAGTTGAGGTGGGCACAGTTGTGGGAGAAGTTTGTAAAACTTTGAGTAGCCTATGAGAACTGTGATCCCAGTTCTCTTTTTTGTAGTTCTCCGAAGAACATTTTCCTATGGCTTCTTGAAATTGATAACAGTTCCCAACCATTTTCAAGCAGGGATATCATAATACCTTAAAAGTAGATGTGACACATTTAAGAACTACACAAATATCTCCTCAAATCAGTTCCACATATTTATGGCCTCAGTAATTTGTCCCCACTCAACCCTCCATTCCACACACTAATGCCATTCTCAGCCCAGAATTTTGTACCCAGAATGTTGTAAAGAAAGCTTTCCTTCTTCTGTCATAGGGGTCTTCAAATGTAGCAACTTTAAGACTTGTGGACTTAAACTCCCTGAATTCCTCAGCTAGCGAATACTGGCCGAGAAATTCTGGGAGTTGAAGCCCACAAGTCTAAAAATTGCCAAGATTGGATAACTCTGGTCGAGAAACATGTGTCATGCCTTGAAATTCAGAGTTCTATGCTTGAAGACTCTGGAATTGCTACCTCAAGATTCAGAACTAGTTTATGATTTAGAAAGCTCTAAAATAAGGGTGTCAAACTTGCAGCCCACAAGCCAGATGTGTCACATGCTGGCTTCGCCCCCGCCCAGTATAGTGAATGGGGGAAAAAGTCCCAATACGTCACGTGACGTATACCGTGAGGACGCAAGTTTGACATTCGTGCTCTGAAAGGATATTAAACAGATTTCCAGAGAAGAAGAAAGCTGGTCTGTTGTCACCACTTTCAGTGCTGATGTGGCTCTGAACACCAGTGCAAGAATTGTGTGGAAGATTTCACTTATGGAGAAAAAAAGATATTTTTGCTTCCATGGTTGTTGTTGTTTTTTAATTTATTTCTGGCTGTGCTTTTTTATTTTTTCCCCTCCAGAGGCCTATTTAACTTTAAAGATTTCTGAAAGGTTTTTTTTTTTATTGTTGCTGTTATTCTGCCAATAATCAATCTCACTAAAGCCCCATAAGACTCTTTATGATTGAAAAGACTGTTTGCATGAGCTTTGTCATTAAACTCAAGATAGCAGCATTCCTGGAAACTGCAAGAAACTGAAAACAGATAGTTTTCCCCCTGTAATATATGGTGGAGGACAGGGAGGGAGGGAGAAATGTTTTAGCCCTAGAAAGCTGTTATTCACTGAAAATAACCCTGTGCTAGGCAGAATTAAGTCTACAAACAGTACCTTTCCTTGTCTGGTTTTGAGAAGATTGTCTTTATCATGGTGATCGCATACTCTTGCTCTAGGTATTATTTGCAGGAAGAAGGGGGAAGCATTTTTCATTCCAATTCTTGCATGTGTTGAAAGCTGTAAAGCGGCCTTTCCAACAAAGGTGCTGCTGATTAGATAAATTAGTTGGACTGACTATCTATCTGTCTGTCTGCCTGCCTGCCTGCCTGCCTACTCACCTACCTACCGTGTTTCTCCAAAAAGACGGCCCACTTTGAAAAGAAGCCCTATCATGGTTTTGAGCGTATGCTATCAAATTAAGCCCCACCCATAAAATTAGCCCTAATTAAGTTCCCGCCCACCCCAGGGTACAGGAGGTGGGGTGAGGCACACAGGTAAAAAATAAGCTAGGGTGTGGATGGGGTGGAGCTGCCTTACTTACCAGGCCTCGCACACCTCAACACCTGCCTTGCTGCCTTCTGTGGCTACTTGCCGCCACTTGCACATATCACCCCAGCCTTCAGATGCCTTCTAAAAAGCCCTCTACAGCAGAAGGCATTTGCAGAGCTCTATTATTGGCTGCAGAGGGCTTCCCAGAAAGCATCTGAAGGCGAAACGAAGACCGAGGCAATGTGTGCGAATGGCGGCAAGCGGCTGCAGAAGAAGTGGGCCAGCAGTGGGCTCCTGCTGGGCGGGGCTGTTGATGACCCCACGCGAGGTGAGTCAATAATCAGAACCCTCCAAAAAGAAGACCTCGCCATTTTTTCAGGGGGGGCGGTGTCAAAAGAAAATTAGACCTGGCTTTCTTTTTGGAGAATCTGTCTATCTAATTTCATGTAGCCACGGAACTCACACACAGTGACTCCAGGCAGCACGCAACATTAAAAATCTATAATTAAAAACTCACAATTTAACCCCCAATCTGTGTTGGTGATAATAAAATAAAACAAGCCACTTAATCGGCTTTGAATGGGGTTCCCAAGTCCACTGACAAAATCATGTCTTCAAGGCCTTGTGGAAAAGCAACAAAGTTGGACCAGTCTTACCTCTGGGGGAATGATGGGAAGGAGGGAGGGAGCCACCATAGAGAAGGCCCCTTTTCCTTGGTTCCATCAAAGGCGCTTCCTTGATAGTTGGGACCTGACATATGCCCTGCCTTCCTGCTCTAGTTGGTCAGGTAGATGTAATTGGGGAGAAATAGTCTGTCAAATAACTTTGCCCCAAGCCATGTAAAACTCTGAAGAAATTTTATCTAACCTTGGTGGTGTAATGGGTTTTCCTCAGCTATCTGTCTCCAATCCAGATATATTGAAAATCAAATACATTGGACCTACAATTTCTAGAATGCTTGGCCAACATGGTACGGCCACTCTGGTTGAAAATGCTGTAACTTGCTTTCCAAGCTAAACTGGACTATCCCAAGTCAGGGAAGAACAATATGAGAAGATCAGTGATGCTTGTCAAAGACGTAAGGCATTCTGGATCTATCTGTTGAAAGGACAACGCATTTAGGAAGATGTTCTACATTGATCAAGAGTCTTTTGTTCCCCACATTTTAAAGCAATTTTCCCCATCTCTAGCATAACCATTGTAAGAATAACAGGATTTATAGTTGAATATATCTAACTAGCATAATATTGGAAGAAGCCTTTTCACTGTGCTAGAAACACTAGATAAGAAACATTTTTCCCATAGATTTTGCACTGATTTTTCTCTTTATGTGACTATCTTCTTCTGTGCTATTTCTAGCTGATAATGCATACAGTATAAGACATAGTTTTCATTTTTTAATGCATTAAATTAAAAATTGTAACCAAAACATTTAAGAACACCCAACCCTATCCTACTGAGCTGTGGAAATAACACTATTCTTTAGCATGATTCAAGTGTCTTAAGTCTACTCGCTGTTAGAAGAGTTGATTCACTAATTAGAGGAAGCAAACCAATTTGGACTTTGCAAAATTATTATTAAGACCACCAGCAGCAACAGCAAATATTTGAAGAAATAAATAGTGCACCCCAATAACTGGCACATGTGCCTTTTTAGATATTTTTTCCCTAGTACCTACTAAAATTAAAGTACAATGAAATTGTGTAGTTATATTTCTTATTCACATAACACCAAGGAGCTGGATCTAGTCTGCACTGAGGAAGAGAAATCATCAACTTTTGGATCTTGAGTTAATTATCATTGATCGCATTTGTTGAGTGTAATTTGTTTTAGGGAGACAGAAAATCTTCCAGAAACTGTCTTGTATGCATTAGGCTTGCCTTGCCTATTGATTTAAGTTGGAAGGGAGGGAGGGGAGAAGTGAAGGAAAAGGGGAGGAGAGGAAAGGAGATGATTAAATGAGGACTAAGTGTATGTTTGACTTTTCAATAAATTCATTTGCAGACCTAAATTTAACATTTGAACATTGTATTTGTGATAAATGCATCCTTTTTTTTTTTTTTTGGTATAACACACAGTCACTTGCTTGCAAGATGGGCAGTTATGTAAATTGGACAAATAAATCATCTTCTTTTAACAACTCCATAATCCTTTGCAAGGTGGAGTCTGGCCAACTAAATGGAGCTGAGTGTTTACTGGCTGGATGCCCTTCCTGTCGCCAATGTGGAGTTATATTCAGCAGATGTACTCTCAGTTTGCTCAGAGAGAGAAATATCTGTCTCTACCTAGGATCGAACTCACAGCCTCCTGATTGTGAGGTGAGAGCTCCACCTCTAGGCCACCACACCACATTAAATTGTATAAATAAATAAATGAATAAATAAATAAAATAAAATAATTTAGAAATAATCAATCCATTGCCAGGAGGAAAGAAATTAACATCAGGGAGAAACGCATGCTTAACTATTTTGTGAACAACTGCCTCCTTGTTCTCACTAGAAGAAAATTATGCATACTGTTGTAATTTATAATATTGTACATTCTACTCAACAATAATTCAGATTTTTTGTTTTTTTGGAACCTTAGCGTCTTTTTTATGGAGAGTCTTATTTTGTGATTTGTATGAACTTTGTAATATTCAACCGAGCACAAAATTACAGTATATTCTTGGGGCTGTTTGCTCAAAACATCTCAAGAAAGCATTTGACAGTTTTCTTCATGAGTCTAAGTTATATTTTTTGTAATTTGATATTTATCTTAGGTTTCTAGTTGTATATTGTAAACCACTTTGAGTTTACTTATTTACATGGCTAGTCCATTTACAGAATAAATTTGAATTCAGTTGATGATAGATATTTTAATGTAATTAAATAATTGCTATTTTTAACAAAAGACTATTCACTGCCAGTAACATGAACTACATTCTTGTTTTTCCAAGAGATTCTTATGCATAAGTATGAAATGAAACAACACCAATGTATATTTCCAATCCTTGCAAGGGAAGAAGCCAGTAGAAATTATTTTGGAATATATAACCACACTTAAAATAAACTTCTGAACAGAAACTTGAGAATTGAAACATCCACTTAGTTCTCTGCCTGGAGTAAATTACTAATCTCTATTCAAGAAAGTAGAAACCTACTGAGAATCTAGCCAAGTCTCTTTTTCCATCTTTTAATCTTCATTTGAACCTCATCTGAAATGAATGTGGTATGGATGAGCTAAGATGTATTTTGGTGAACGAAAACGATTAATGTTTAAAGTGTCACCTCTTCCTTCTGTTTCTGTATAAATCTGACTTCTTTAGGGAATGGCTTAGGCTGAGTTCATGAGGAGAAAAAAAATGAAGAAAGCAATTTCTCTTACATGGGAAGAGGGAACAGCCAGAAAAATGCGCTATACATCTGCCAGAGAGAGTAAATGTTGGTTAAGGAAGGTTAATTCAAATGTGGAAGGTAAATTTGAATGCTAGCTAGTGAGGCGCTGAATCTTTGATCGAGTTGCCCATTGACTGATATTACAGATGGATCATTGTCTCTGAAGGAACTTGTCATTATACAGAACAGTACTTCCTACTGCTCTGCTTAATTTTGCTGATAAGTGGGACAGGAAAGAAATCCACTCAACAGCTGCTTTAGTTAAGAGAGTTATCTTGTTATTTGCAACTGGCTATTTCCCTATGGCTCTGGATTGGCCATGATCCTAGAGAATCAAGAAATTTGAGGGGTCTCAGTCCAAAAGGTTTATGAGATGAGACAGAAGGCTGCTAATTGTGGACAGAATTGTTGGGATCCAGTCTTTCTGGAACTGCTGACTTGTACATATCTTATCCCCCTGAGGCTCTTCTTGTCTGCTCTTTGCTCATGATATCTGTAAAATATCTTGGTTCATTAGCAGGAAGGCAGCTGCAGTTCTTCCTTGACCAGGGGCATCTGGTAATTGCACATCTGTCTATTGGAAATTAGAATGCCAAATTGAATGAAACCCAACCTGACATGGGTTGCACAGTTGGATTTTTTTTGGGAGGAAAAGAGACATGAACTCCTTTGCCCTTTTTCTGCACTGTATCATCAGATGTCTTTGCACAACGTGTGGCTTTATATGCATGATTGTTTGGGGGTGTAACACACACCAACCCCATTCCATTATTACAATTGTATGTGATACAGTGAAGGCATTGTAGGTGTGCTTTTTACTTCCCTCTGCAACATTAGAGCTTCTCCACCCCATCCCAACCTGATTTAAAAGTTAAATCACCAATTACATGTTGTTATCCTGTGTTGATTATCTATCTCATCAGTTACATCTTTGCTCACCTTATCCTTTTGGGGTCTAGTTTTCTCCCCACCCCCCTCAAATCTATTGGCATAATAAATACATGCTTTGAGTTGTGTTATGATATGTACAGCATAACCCTTGAGTAACAAGGATATGCATATGGAAACGTTTATGAGAGTAGTTATGAACAATTATTCAGCCATACACAGATACACTAAATTGAGTTAAAGTTTACTTTAAGAAATAGCACAGACCAATAAACGGTCCAGGTCATATACATTTTACAGTCCAAAGAATATCCAATTACAAAGTCTTCTTACCAGTTGCATTTGCCATTTACAATAAATGAAGATATCAAAGTATAAGTACAACAACCGAACCTCAGATAGCAACAGAATGTCAGAGATACAGAATGTCAGAGAGACATAATTTCAGAGAGAACAAGCCATGATAGCCATGATCTTCTACCATTCAGTCATTGCTTGTGTTATGGTTTTATTGGGGTGATGAATAAATCCAGTAAAAGAATGCTAGAAGATCAGGTCACCAAGTGTGGAATGTTGAACATGCATTCATTACATCTGTGGAATTGATAATTGAATATTCACCAAGGTGGAGAAATGTTGGACTGAAATGATATAATTCGTGACTGAAGTTGTACAGTATAATTTTTTTAAGGAGTATAAGAACTAGCCTGTCTCAACAGGGCCAATGTTGTATATCTTAGGGCAGGGATGGCGAATCTATGGCACACGTGTCAGAGGTGGCACCAGAGTCCTCTCTGTGGGCAAGTGAGCCATTGCCCCAGCTCAACTCTGCTGAGTATGTGTGTGCACACTTCCCACTGGCTAGCTGGTCTTGGGGTCTCTGCTACATGGGGGGCAGGGTGCATGTGGGGGACAGGGCGTGTGCATGGGGGACAGGATGCATGTGCAAGGGATGGGGTACGTGCACAGGGAAACATGTGCATACATGGGGAGGGGCACATGCGTGGGGACAAGCATGTGCGGGGGATGCAAGCATGTGTGGAGGATGCACACATGCACGGGAGATGCGCACACATGTGTGGGGCGGGGCACATGTATGGGGGGATGCATATGCTGGGGACGTGCGTGCATTGCATTTTGGGCATGTGCATGTGCGCTTTGGGCACTTGGTGCCAAAAAGGTTAGCCATCACTGTCTTAGGATAGCCAAGCAAATATCCATGATAATTTAACAAGCCATGAGACCAGTATTCCTTTGTGTTCTTGTTCCTTAGCAACTACTATTTGGAAGCATGCTGCCTAATTATACAGGGCAGTATTTATGATTGGTAATGATTGACAGCCTATACTTTTATTTAATCCTTTTTTAAAAAAATTAAATTTTCAGGCTTCCTTGGCTTAAATGCCATAAATTTATCGGTTCCACTGTAGTTGTAAGAAAACATTCTCTTTTTGCTTGTTCTGCTTCAAATAATTTTATCAAATTCTTAACCATATTTTACTTAACTGTTTTTGACCTTTAACATAAAAAGGTCCAGATTTACACCCTTTCATTACAAAAGGAAGTACTCTAACTCCATAATAATAGTGATTACTGATTTCTGCATCACTTCTATTTTTATAGATGGAACGAAAGAATTACGACAGCGTTCTGGAACTGGCAGCAATCTAGTTTTATACTAAGGGATTGTGACAGTGGGGCAGACAGAGTCACTTTGGATAGTGAGATAGACAGCAAAAGAATCAAATAAATGCTCTATTTCTACTGTTTCCCCAACATAGATGAAACTATCATGAAACTATTCCAGTGGTGGGGTTCCAAATTTTTTACTATTGGTTCTGTGGTCATGGTTTGGTGGGCATGGCATGGCTTGGTGGGCACGTCAGGGGAAGGATGCTGCAAAATCCCATTCCCTCCCCACCCCACTAACCTGCTTCCCAGCTCCGTTCTCCTGTGCAGGGCAACAAAAGAAAACTCAGCTGATCAGATGGGACTCAGGAGGCAGAGAACAGATGGTGGCGGGGCCATTCAGAGGTGTTATTTGCTGTTTCTCTGAACTACTCAACATTTCTGTTACTGGTTCTCCAGAACTGGTCAGAAACTGCTGAATACCACCTCTGGTATCTCCCCTTAAAAATGTGACTTTCAAATTCAGGTCAAGAAAGATCCATCAAGTGGTCTACTCTGTGTTCACCACTACTGACAAACTGACTGGATCCACCATGAATCACTTTACATTTACTTAGCTATTTCATCACATGTTTTATTGAATAAATCCTGTAAAATGGGTTCCCAACTCCTAGACCAGGAGTTTTATAACCCCTTTATCTGCTGGCACTCCTATTAGTTCTCTTTTGCTTTTATCTCTGTAAATAATTGGATGTTTCAAGGAAACCTAGCTGCTTGACCCATCAATTGTAATTTGAAATCATTAATGAGCAACTTAAAATATAGATTCTTGGGGTTGACTGTTCCCTTACATGATTAGAAAAAAAACTATGTATACATTTCCAGTTGGCAGTCATATAAGTAGATCAGTATTTCCCTCTCTATCCAATAAGCTCCACAGGACTTGATACATGTAGTCCTTGAGTTGCAAGCATAATGGAGCCTGATCGTCAGGGTCGTAACTCATGACAGTCATAAAGCTAGTGCAGTCGTGTAACAGACCTGATTTTTCAGCTTTTTTGCAAGGGTTTTAAGTAAATGCCGTGGTTGTTAAACAAACCCATGGTTCACAATGGACTAGTAAAGCCAGAAACTGGAAGTAAATGCTGGTTTTTGACAAAACAATCATAAAAACACTGTTATTTGACTGTGAAACATTGCAAACGTGGGCTGGTTGCCAAGCACCCAAAATATGGTCACATGACTGTGGGGGGGGGGGACTCCAAATCTGGGTCATAAATATATTCAACAATCGCGAAGCAAGTAATAATAAGTTAAAAGACTACCTGAATGATAGTCGTGACTTAGAGCATTTATTCTAGAAAGACAACATTCATTCTTGTAATTGTTTTCAGAATCAGCAGTGGGAAAGTGTGCTTGGGGAAAAGAAAATCCTAATCCTTTAAAAAGAAGACCCATTTCCTAAACGTTTTTAGAGTTCGTCTCTCTCCCCTCTCCCAAATCAAACCAACCTTTGAGTACTATCTCCCCATTATAAAAATTTCACTTTTAAAACCTGATTTCAACCAACATGTAGGAAAGGAGATTAATCACTGGGTTAAACGATGTTTGCGTAAATAAACGCCATACTTAAAACTCCAACTAGTTCTACTCAAAGTCAACCACAAGAAGTTTCACTGGTTGGGAAGACTTTCATTTCTTTCTGTGTTTTCCTTGGATTAAAATAAATGATGTTGACCAAATACCTTTTTACATATCCTGGATACTAATAGCATTACAGTTCCACATTGCCAGTTCTCATGATAATTATAAGTCAGCTTCCTACTGAATGGAAGAAAGTGAATCCTCTCTCTATGAACTGATTAGGGAGTGGGTGGGAGGTGCAACAACTGAATAATTGTGTCTGTTGCCCAGTGTGTTGCTAAGAAACATGAAGACCTTTTGAATTACTAAGGCTAACCCCATTCTTGCCCTGGCAGACTGTTTTAATTTGTTGCTTTGTGAAAAAAATCAAAATGCTATTAAGGAGGTAGTGAAAAGCACTATGGTTTCATTTTTATGGGGCAAAGTTGCCTGGACTGAGTTGTGCATGCAAAAAAATTGGTCATTCAAAAAGTTTTTAAGAACTGTTTTGGAGGTGTGCTACACACATACATATAACTCATCCTTTCCCTTCCCCCAAGGGAAATTTAAGGGATTTCTTCAATGTAATTTATTATTAGGTCTTGGCAGATCAAAAACTACAAATGTGGACATAAATATTGTGCCTTCACCGTTTTCTCTCTTAATGTAATGATGGGTTTGATACTGTGAAGATCTGTGGAACTGAAAGACTAATTTGTTATGTTTGACTCAATCCTTGAATCTCATGGAAATCCTGAACAAGTTTTTAAAAGGCTGAATGAGAATCCTTTCTTCTTGAGGGTTTTTGTTGTTGTTGAACTCACTAAACCTTTACTGCATTCCACAAATTCTTTCTCTTTTCCTCCTCCTAAACACTCTAGTAATAACTAGCATGCCTTGGTAAGACCACACTTGGACATCCAGTTTTGGTTGTCACGATATAAGAAAGATGTTGAGATTCTGAGAAAGAGTACAGAGAAGAGCAACAAAGATGATTAGGGAACTGGAAGCTAAAGCATATGAAGAACAGTTGCAGGAATCGGGTATGTCTAGATTAATGAAAAAGGGGACAAGGGTGATGGTCTTCCAATATCTCAGAGGCTGCCACAAAGAAGAGAAGGTCAATCTATTTTCCAAAGCACCTGAAGGCAGGACAAGAAGCAATGGACAGAAACTAATCAAGGAGAGAAGCAACCTAGAACTAAGGAGAAATTTTCCTGACAGTTAGAACAATTAATCAGTGGAACAACTTGCCTTCAGAAATTATGGATGCTCCAACAATGGAGGTTCTCCCTTATAAGGCTGTGACAGGTCAGGATGAGTAGTACACTTCTTTAGCTGCTTAGGACTGAGTCTGTGCAAAGGCTTAGTAGTCTAGATCCGCCCATTCTGGGTAGTTCCTTCCAGTTTCTACTCAGTCCTTAGCCAGAGAAGGACACGAGATTTGCCTCTCCTGCCTTTAGGGTTTCATGCTTGAGCATGGGGTTGGACTAGAAGATCTCCAAGGTCCCTTCCAAATCTGTGATTCTGATATTATTCTATTACTAACAATTTGCAAATTGCTAAGCAATTTTAAGAAAAAAAAATGCTAACAAAGATACTGAAGGAAAGCAGAAAAAAATATGAATGCAAGAAAAAAAAAATTCAGGGTTTTGACCTTCAGAATTTTGTATGGTCATTTAAGTTTGCTTCTTTCCATGAAGTGGGAAAACAAATCATTTTGTGCACCTTCTTTCCTGGCAAAATATATCGCTGTTTATTTGCATCTTATTCTTTTATCCATTACATGTTTAACATAAATCTTAAAAAGTTGTTGAAAAAATGTATTTTTCTCTTTTGATGCCACAACAATCCTCAGTGTTGCAATGAGGCTTCTGAAGCATAGAGATTGTAAGTGAGATTTGTGGACGAGTGAGAATTTGAACCTCACATGCTCTGTTGTCAGTTGTAAAGTTCAGGATTCTCTGAGTATGTGAATGTAAATTATAGTGGACACTATTTCCTGGTGGAAAGGAAATTAGAAGTCTCTTCTGTTGGACATGGGCAAACACAGAATTTAGCACCACCACAAAACATCAACTTCTTAAAAAGATAAAGTTAGATTAAAATAGAAATGTGGAAAGCACAGAGATTACTACTGGAGAATCTATTTAGAGACTGTTACAACATGTACAAAAAACATGCATTTAGTCCCCAAAAGGGACAAAGCATTAGGAAGAGATTTAGACTGGTGTCTTCCTGATAATCTGATGTAAAAGAGGGAGGGAAAGAAAAACACAGTTAAGCTTGCCAGATTCTGTAACAGCAGCCTATCTAAATATAAATTATACTTCTAGTCATTTTGTAAAGTCTGTCTCCTGATCTGTTCAGACCTGGGAAGACTGACATGAAACCTCTTTCATTACACCCAGGATTTTCTGCTCAAACGAAATAACAGTGTCCCCGAAGACCAAATTATTTTCCTATAGTGGCTTTAAATAATATTATTTTCTTCCCCTTTCCCCAAAAAAAGCATGCTGCCCAACATCCTGGCATACTCAAGTGCTGTAGAGAAACTTTCCCCAACTTATCACTTGTCCAGATGTGTTAGATCTGCTCTACCTGTTGTAGAATTTGAAAGCTGTAGGATTTGCCAAGGTGGGGAAGCCATCATGACTGCGTGATGCTAAGGCATGTTGAGAAAAGAAAAATAAGAGCTTGAACAAGTGGTGCTTCTTTTCAACAAGTCCTGGATGGCTTAAGTTGCAATGGGAGGTGCTGGTTGAAACTTAGATGGAACCACATAGTCCAATGCCATTGTCCTACTCTGACTTCACTGTTGACGGATGGTGTGAAATATTCCAGTACTGGACTGCTGCAGAAGACTCGGAGTCCACAGACAGTAGAAGTAGAAAGTAACAGATAATTTTAACAGGCATTGAAGTGGGAAGTGTTAGAAACTGTTGCATTGATCTGTGGCTTTGGCTGTTGCAAGAATGATGCCTACTCTCCAGATGGTCAGACTATAATTCCCGAAGTCCTGACAGTTGGATACTTCTTGGATTGCAGTTTTATTGGGCTTTGGATGAAAATGGTTTCTCTTTGGATCACGATTAAAACCTTTGTTTGCCTTTGGAGTCCTCCTGCATTTAGCGAGATTTGTTCATTCATAAACCTGAACCCAGTTTTTTTTCATAAAACTTAACATTCAGGCATGAGGATTACTTTGATGAAAGTGGTTTAGTTCTGAACTCTGTTTGAACTGATTTTCTCTGTTTGTACTTGTTTCTCTTACAAAAATGGTTAATTATCAGGAATGTCTGTTTATTTTGTTTCTTATTTATTTGCAAGCAATCTTAATACTGAAGGCAATGAAGTGAGTCCATATAGAATGATCTTTATCAGGTAAAATCTTTGAAAGATCTCTTTATTAGAATCAGGACTGAAACAGGTTCTTGGTTTTGAATGTCCGCAAATTTTGCCCATTTCTTTAACTTTTTTGGCTTTGTCACCATAGCTCTGCATCCAAGGTGTGGTTAAAGAAGAAAAGAAAAGAAAGCAATGTATACAAGTGGCCCTCAAATGTCCATTTGGGAGAATGAATTTGGACTTATAATCATGAGTTTTGCTAAATAACTGCCATAAAAAGGAATCGAAAAGTTGGGTCTGGTCATATGATTCCTTGACTGCAATGACTTATGACCAGAAATCTGGTTTCAATTATAGTAGTAAGCCGAGGACTATCTATACATGTAGTAGGTTTTATGATTTCTTTAAATAAAACAATCTAAAATAGTTCCTGTGGTAAGAATTTTCCATAGTAAGAATGAAGTCTTATCAAAATAATAATAATAACAACAACAATAATAATAGCAGTAGCACTTAGACTTATATACCGTTTCATAGTGTTTTACAGCCTTCTCTAAGTGGTTTTACAGAGTCAGCATATTTTACAGATCCCAACATTTTACAGACCCCAACAATCTGGGTCCTTATTTTACCCACCTCAGAAGGATGGAAGGCTGAGTTAACCTTGAGCCTGGTGCAGTGGTGGGATTCTACCAGTTTCTACTGGTTCAATGATCGTGCACTTCACGTGTGCATGTGCACATAAAGCACACTGACACACAGCATTCCAAACACCAGCTGAGGCTCTGCCGCATCAATCAGCTAAGAGGATAAAGAACAGAAAAGTGCAGGGGCAGGTGGGAGGGTCAATCCTGAGCTTTTCTGTTCTTTCTCCTCTCAGCTGATCATTGGAGCTTTTTTTACTATTGGTTCAGCCCAGTGGGTAGCAATTTTTGCTACTGGTTCAGGTGAACCAGTTCAAACCAGTAGCATTTCACCTGGGGGAATTTAAACTGCCAAATTGCAGGTAGCCGATAGTCAGCAGAAGTGACCAGCAGTATAGCACTCTAACCACTGCACCACTGAGGCTCTATATAACAACAACAACAACAACAACAACAACAATAATAATAATAATAATAATAATGATACAATTCATTGATATCGCTGTACCAGGAGATGCCAGAGTCAAAGGAAAAAAAAGGTGGAAAAAATCACAAAATATCATGACCTGATCATCGAAACTACGCGATTACAGATGAAACATGTAACAGTGACACCCATTGTCATTGGGGCACTTGGTACCATGTCCAACAATTTTATAAAATACATCAAGAAATTGTAGCTTCCTGCAATAACAGCAGCAGAACTGCAAAAAACTGCGCTACTCGGAACATCGTACATCTTAAGAAAATACTTGGTTGATACCTAGGATGCTGACAGCAATCCGTAACAACCATCAGAGCCAGTCAATGATGTATTTGTGATACATTTTTAAATGTTCAGTTGACTGAGTTTCATATTTCATGAATAAAAGGGATAATCATAATCATCATAATCATAATGGCGGGTTAGGACCTAATTATTTTTCCTCACTGTCTCTTAGTGGTAGCTTTGCAATAGTATGAAGCAAGCATTTAAGACAACTGATTTGACATCCAAACACTTTTCTTTGCCCTGAAGTTGTAACTTTAAGCTCTTCAGACCATCTTTTCTCTCCCTAATTCCTCACTTCTTCCTCCCCCTCCACCCTCCCTGGATAATTGGTTATTATGGTAGTTGTACGATCAGCAAAAAAAATTACTTATTTTGTCAAATTGGCCACCAATTATTCCAATTTGTCATTTTTCTACCTGCCTGGAAGAAAAAGTGACATTGTCAGGATTAAAAACCAGGAGAATGTTTAAAATAGAAAGAGAGAGTAATTAAATTATATTTTGGGAAACACAGCTGTTAGGTGAGGAAGCATTTGGTATATAATTGTCACTTTTAGGCTTGTAAATGAGATTATAAAATATATTTGTGGGGGGAAAGGAAAGGTTCATTTCGTCCCATCACATAACCTTCTTCAACCTAATGTCTTCTGGATGTACTGTGAAAGATGGATTATACTAGGAGAAACCCAGATAAGCAAAACTTTTCACTGCTAATAAATGGTTTAACAGATTTATGTGGTATATTTATGTGCCATTGGGTAGATACTTCAAATGTTGGTTGCATTTCTATTTTGGAAAACAATCACATATATAAGAGCTTCACAGATGGACTGACTGAATTAAACATGAATTTCTAATGTTGCTTGTTATCATAGTTCAATGAGAAAATCCAGTAATAGTCCCATTTCACAGACAGAAATGTAAAATCTAGGGGAGAGAGGTTGCCCAACATATTTATTTAATGGGAAACATCAATGAATATGTTCCAGGATCTTGTATAGAGTTGTCGCTGATCAAATGGGTACCTTCTGTACCATGGTTGTTACAGTTAGAAGGTTCAAAGGGCCAATGCTGAAAACGAAATAAAAAGTGAAGTAAGTTCTAACAATGAACATTTAGTGAAAGTCAAACGCATCAAAAAATAGGACAGAAATACAAATCAAAATAAATTGGGCCATTGCAGAGAATCCAATCTATGGAACAGCAACAAAAAAAGCTGTATTTAGAAAGAGGAACTTAATTAAGTGATAGACACTCATTTTAATGTTCTATATTTCCTGAAAAAAATAGGTAGAAAAAGACTCTCTTGGATTCCTGATCATTTGTTGTTGTCCACAGAACAATGGAAATTTGAGGTTCAATTGTGGTTGTTATCTGTACAGGGATTCCTGATTGGCCAAGACTTCTGTGGACAGGCTTTGTCTCACTGTTAAAAAACATCCTTTTTCTTTCCAGAATTGGTAACATTTCCAAGCCCATTTTTCCAAATGTTCTAAATGCATTCATGGTTTAAAGCAAGAATCTCTTTGATAGCCAAATTCAGTAATACCTTACAACTGATAAAGAGATGAATAAAGGGTTGGAATGCATGGTCAGAAAATCTGACATTTTTCTGACCTCAATCTCTTTAGTTTATAAAAAAGAAAAAAGAAAGTTATAAGTGGTTATTTGATTGCTGCATATAGTTGCTTAGGCATGAGTCAATGCCACTGGGTGATTCTAAGATCTGTTCTTTTAATTGTTAAAAAGACAGATAACAAGCAACTACAGGATCAGTTTTGGACTCGGGCACAATTTCTGGAGGTGAAGAAGGAAATTAAACACTTATACTTCTTAGCAAGCAAAGTGGTAGAAATGGCCATCACTCTGTAGTAAACTTGACACTGAACATGTGTCTAAAACTGTTGTGGTTCTCCGGTAGCCTGTGTGGATGGCAGCAGAATCAGACTGTGGGGAAGAACGGGGACCAGTTTGGGGAGGACTCAGACAAGGGTCCTGCGTCTGATGCAGAGATGAGGCCAGGACCATCTGGGAGTGGTGTGCTGACTCCGAAGCCTCCGGAGTTTGGCAGCAGTGAGGCAGAGGAATAAGGGGAGCCTGTTCCCAGTGTGTGTGTGCACAGAGCTGCTAGAAGGCAAGAGCAGCTGAGACAAAGGGGCAACTCGGGAGTAAGGCTTGGAGGTGATTGCCCTCCCATATGGTATAAAGGACAGGCAAATGTATAGAAACCTTTGCAGGAAGCAAAGTCGTTCACTCTGTTTGGATTAATCCTTGAAGCTCTGTGTAGACTTTGTACTTCGATTGGTTTTTTATAGTTCATTTGGCACTTTAGTTGTTGACAGCAATTCAAAGGAGAGAAAGGTGGATGCTTATCTCAAGGGACTGTTGGGAACTCATTACAGGCTGAGAATGAACATAATTCCCAGAGTTGAAATAAAGCAAGAGTTGTTTTAACTAAGCATGTGCTTAATTATGGTCTCAGGAAGCCTTGGTCAGAACAAAAATGAACAATCACGATCATAGAGGCTATTGTTGAAATATCTGGAGGACCCGACTGGAAATAGATTGCCATGGAGAAAATCTATCTGTGTGATCAGTAAGAATCACATAAGCACATAATCAGTTACCACTATTTCTTGTCCTTGACGTTTTCCAAAATACACATGAACATCTCGTATTTCCCTTCCATGTAGATTTCTAACCTGTACTGGATGATCCCAAACATCATTTGGCTAATATGTGAGGTTAAGGATATATCGTACAATAGTTCTCATGCTGTTAACTCTCCTTTCTTTGATACTAGTGTGTAGGCCGATCTCTTTCAATCTGTAGGCCATTATATCTTTCATCAGATTTGCTGGCATAACACTTGGTCAGAACTTTTACTGCTTCTCCTTCTGTTGCTTGCAATATATTTGTAAAGATCTCAACAATTCGTGTAGCTTTTTAACTTGGCAGTGACCGGAATACTGATCTTAAAAATTAGCTGGGAGCAAGGAACAATGGAAGAAAAAAAAATTTTAATCCACCAGTTTAGACATGTGTGTTGCGCTCTATGGGCTACGGTCCAACTCCAGCAGGGTTCTTAAAAAGGATTCCATTGGGGACTTTTTAATACCCTTTCTGCCCTTGCTCCTTTCAGCCACTTCTGCCCCATTTAGGACAGAAAGAACACTATTTAGAATAAAATGTGAACCAGCCACCTTTTTCCATAGTGCAAATCAGTGACTGGAAAAAAAAATTAATTGATCAATGTGCTCATTTCTACCTGGCTTAAATATTAGGTAGGTAACAGAATAGTGTACTACTACCTAGTCTGGATATGTGCATAATTGCAAGAAAACCACACATATAAGCCTAAACAAGATGCCCTAAATGATAAATAAAACAAAACAGAATGGAGAATAGAGTCATAATAGTCATTTGATGGCATTCATATTTGCCCTTTAAAGTTCAGATCATCCGCTGTTGTCCCTCTAATTACTTTTATCTATAATAATAATCAAGCATTTGATGTATGTTCCCACAGAAAGAAGATGCTTTCAACCTCAGGATATGAGATTATATTACTCTGGAATTCCAGTGTTTTATGACTAGGGTATCCCAACCCTTATATTTACTATCTCTCCCTTCCCCGCCCTTTTCAATAAAAGCCGCTATCTCATTTATTTTGCAGACAAAAAGGAGAATTCTGCCCCAGATATACGTCAAAGGCAATTTACTGTGCTTGACACTGAGGCAGGTGAAAAGGAATGTATTTTTTTTTAAATAGCTTAAGCTGTCATGAATGAAGGAACCCATTTGATCAGAGACCTTTTTGAAGGTCTGAATATCTCAGCAAAATGCTAGTTTTATTTCCAGTCTATGACAGGATATAGTTGGCTGTTTATTAATACCTAAATCAATATGATGCTGTCTAGTGTGTGTCATGTTAATTTAAAACTGCCACATGGAGTTAGATAAGAAAATGTTACTTCCAAAAGAAGAAGAAAAAGTTAATTTTCCTGGGATGGAAAGAGAGGAAGATCCTCTGGTGTAATGAAATTAGTTTTGGGGATTCCAGTTTGCTTTTTTAACCATCAGATGTGGTTGAATGAAATTTGGAGGAATAGACTAATTCTGCCAAGGGTTTTTGTTTTCATGGGGCAGAAAAGAAATCTCCCTAGGGTTGGGTCAAAAGAACTGAATGACTCTGTTTTAGTTTTCTGGAGCTTTTGGCTCCCACAGGTAATAAGATTCACACAGCAATGTCTTTTGTTCCCACTGGAAAAAAAAAATCAGCTTCACCCCACTCAGCAAAGTATCATGCTTTCTTACCAAGACTCAATTCTCTTTGCACCTAACCCTTCAATCTATTTGTCTACAGATGGCTATTTCCTTACAGAGGCTACTATGATTCTACATATCATTCCTTTCCCTCCCCCAAACAATAAAATTATAGTCACAGAGTACCTTCTAAAGGAACAGCTTTAAAACGTACTCTGCAGACATTTCTTTTAAACGGGCGTGCTTCATCACCAGGCAAAGCAAAGGTATTATACTGAAAGGATTTAAGAATATAAGAGATGCCTCCTGGCCAAATCAACTTGTGGTAGCTGCATATTTGCGATTTTCTTGGCAGCATTATGGAAATGTTTATCATTGCTGCCTTCTGGATTTTTATTTTTAAATTTTCCCAGTCTATCCTAATGTCCCAAGGTTCCCAGGAAGTCTGTCATCCTGGGGTCATCCCGGCTTGGATTCTGAGCTTAGCCAAGATCACCTAATGAGGGTCAGCTGCTGAGTAGACAGTCTGATCCCTCAATGCAATAAAAGATGTATAATAAGACTTTATTGCCTTGAGGGATCAGATTGTCTATTCAGTGCAAATGTTTTGTTTCCTGAAACCCTGTGTCTCCATCTGGAATGCCAGTTGGCTGGAGATTCTGGAGTGAGTAGTCAAGCACATTTGAACATTAGAATTGCATCAGTTGATATGTGGAATAACACTCAGAATTTAACTGATGGACTGAAGGCATCTAGGCATCTGAGAAACAGGAAAGCAACTGCATTTGATTCATGGACCCATGTGTCTCTTCCACCCAGTACAATGTTATACATGTAGCCATCCTTCTAAAAGAAGCCAAACCTTTCTATTTATTTATTTATTTATTTATTTATTTATTTATTTATTTATTTATTGAATTTACTTGCCCATAATCTCGCCGCGGGCTACTCTTGGGCAATTTAACAATCAAACAGAAAAAAAGATGATAAAAAATGTAAACATAACAATATCAAAGGAATAAAACAGTAAAAATAAACAATGGAAGAACAATAGTATGAAATTTAAAAAGAAGGGTGGAGGAGGGCCAGGAAGTGCAAGGGGGAGGTAATGATAATGTTATCCAATCAGTTATAGAGTCTGACTCTTGGCTATTCTATGGTCCAGATGTCTCCACATCTTCTGATCTTGCATTACTTCGAGTTTTTCTATGCTCTAGTTGGTGTCAGACACTTTCATGGTGTCCAGCCGCTGAGTTCTTTGGTGGCCTGGTTTTCTTTTACCGCTAACTCTTCCCAACCTAACTGCTTCCTCCAGTGAATTCCCTTGCACGACATAGCCAAAATAAGTGAGATGCAGTTTTGTGATTTTGGGTGAATGTCAACTGTCCGACTAGTGAACCCAAAATAAGGAAACACTCTTGGAAACTTTAAATTCCCTAAAGTAAAACTTTATTGGATACACAGTTTTGGTACTGAAGAATCAAAACCAGCTCTGGTTTTCCCACGCAATAGCTTCCCTTTCTCCCCACCTCTGGGTGATCACATTGTCCAATTATGAGATATTCTTTTGTAATAGGAACAGTCCTTCTCTTTCTCAAGCACCTGTAGTGGGGACCTTGATGGTTGCCAGACTCTCACGGTCCACACACACATTCTCAGCATTCTATTTCGCCCTTCCCTCCCCCCCAGTTCATTGGCAAGTTGAAAACTGTTAAGGTTTGAAAGAAGCAAAATGGGTCAAACTTGACAGTAAGAGGTGAAGTCAGCTAATTAATACAATAGCCACTTCCATTGATGTACCATCCTATTAGGACCCCAGACCAACTGGCAGAGCCAATGTCAGGGTTCCAAGTAACATACCCGTACCAAACAAGACTCTGAGGCAAGTAGATCCCTCAAATAATAAGTTTAGCCAGATCCTTGAGGAAGGATCCTTCAGATCCTTGAGGAAGGATTGGGGAGATGGGAGCTAACCTCATCCCGAGGGGCAGATGCTCCAGAGTTCCTTGACCAATGGGATCCTCAACAACCTCTACCAACCCAAGTAGGGGAGATTTCAAGCTTCTTGCTCTGCCCAACATACTGATATTACACTGGCCATAATAAAATTTGCAGGTGACACTATTTATTGTATGTGTTAGATTTCTCAGGGTATGACTCAAGCCAAAGTTAGTTATATTTACTAAGATATGCTGGAATTGTGAAGTATTTGCAAATTTTCAATTGTGGCATTTGCTCGGGGTAGAGAATCAGTGGTCAAATCAATTTGCACCAGAATTAGGAAATACAATTCTAAATAAGTTTAAATAATAAGGTTAGTTAATCCACATTGAAAAGATATAATATCTGCATTTTCCAGACTTCCATTAGGTCCTAAATTGTCTGTAACCTCTCAGGATTAACATATGGTATTACTCATGCCAATTTAAAGAAAGCCTTTTCTTGTTTCCACCGTTTTGACCAAAGTTAGGAGAAAAAAATGCTGCAGGGTTACAGTAAAAAATATCAAAATGGAAATAAGAATTCTTTCATTAAAGACAAGAAAAGTTATCATTTCTTTGTTAATATGCAGGCTCATAAATTGGAAAATAGTTTTTATATGCTGAAAGCTTATTATAGGGTGACAGTGAGTTAATCTGTACAGGTCAAGCAGATAGTTCAAGTGTGTAGAATCAGTTTCCTAGGATTATATCTTTTCAAACTGCAGGTGGTTGTGAACATATTAAGAAGTTGAGAATGTTCCTTACTTCAAGAATGTTTATGAATGCAGAAAACTAAAGAGCTAAAAATTAGTCCTAAAATAATATTTTCCTTGAGATGCTACAGTCTTTTTGATATCCATAATGTCTTTTTTTTTTTTTTGTATAACTGAAGTGCACAATCCAAAAAGAACGACACCATATGAGTTTGGTTTTTTTTACTTCATCTGGTTTTTAGAATATTGTACATATGAGTGTTATTATTAAACACTGGTGGAAAAAATCTTAGATGATATATATTTAGAAAAAAAAAGATTTGGGCAGAATTATTTTGGAGAGGTGGGCCAGATGTGTCATGCGCTGGCCACGCCTACCCCTTTTTGGCAAAGGGGGAGAAAGTTGTGATATGTCACGTGATAACAATGTGACTCTGCGAGTTTGACAAACCTGGCATAGATCTTTACTTTTCAACTAGTCATAAATGTGAGCAGGTTGCAAGCACCCCAAATGTGGTCACTATGGGGAGGATGATATTTTGGACCATAAAGACCCCTTTCAAGACTATCATAACTTCGAATGTTTGTTAAATGTGAACTACCTTTATCTGCTTTTGCTGCTAAATTAACCAAATATGTGAATTTAGTAAACATGATATAGAATATCCCTTACTCATTAAAAATGAAAGCTCTAATTATGTTCCAGCAGTAATTAAGTTTTGTAAGGCCAAAGTTTGAGACCAGTTGTTACATAGTACCCAGTTGTATTTATATAAAGAGGTGTGTTGCAAAGAAGCTCTTCAAATAAAGTATTTAATAAGGGACTGCACTCAACTCTTAGCGGGTGCGGTGGCTCAGTGGTTAAGATGCTGGACTTGTTGTCTGGAAAGCCAGCAGCCCAGGTTTGAGACCTGAGTGCCATGTGATGGGGTGAGCTCCCATCCTCACCCCAGGTCCTGCCAATCTGGCAGTTTGAAAGCATGCAAATGGGACTAGATAAATAGGTACCACTTTGGTGAGAAGGTAATAGCACTCCATGATGTCATGCTGGCCACATGACTTAACATGACTTCACTGTCTTTGAACAGTGCTGGCTTCAATAGCCTTCAAACAGAGATGGACTCCTTTACCTTTTTTTATACTCAGCTCTGGTACAATCCCAGATATTTTTTTATGGTACATTCCAGACTATCTGGAATATAGTACATTCCAGACCACATCTGGAATACTGCAACCAATTTTGGTCACCATAATACCAAAAAGATGTTAAAACTTTGGAAAAAGTTCAGAGAAGAGCAACTAAGTTGATCAAAGGCCTGGAGACATAGAAAGAATGGCTGCAGAATTTTGGTTTGACTAGTCCAAAGAAAAGAAGAATTAGGGGTGATACGATAGCAGTATTCCAGTACTTGAGGGGCTGCCACAAAGAAGAGGGAGTCAAATTATTCTCCAAAGCACAAAGGGCAGGACAAGAAAGAATGGTTGGAAACTAATCAAAGAGAGATGCAACCTGGAATTAAGGAGAAACTTCCTAACAGTGAGGACAATTAATCAGTGGAACAGTTTGCCCTGAGAAGTTGTGGGAGCACCATCACTTGAGAATTGCAAGAAGAGATTAGATTGCCATTTGTCAGAAATGGTGTAGAGTCTCTCGCTTGGGCAGAGGTTTGGATTAGATGACCTACAAGGCCCTTCCAACTCTGATTATTTGTTATCTGAGGAAATACCTCTAGAAATTGTGAGCGCTCCATCACTGGATGTTTTTAAGAAGAGAATCACTTATCTGAAATAGTATAGGTTCTTGTGCTTGAGCAAGGGACTGGACTAGAAGATCTCCAAGATCCCTTTCAGCTATTCTATTCTATTCTAATCTAATCTCATATGATCCACATGTTACTTTTCATATGGGAAAAGATAAATGTGCTACCTATCAGGAATCTCCCATATGAATACTGGACCTGCTAATGTTCAGAATCAAAAATCAATTCTGACTTATATGTAATACTTTACTGTCCACTTTATGGACAGTGGCATATGGTATTAATTGCACCCATCATCAGATCTTTCACTTATTTGCAGATTGTTTGTATGGCCATGCTGCTTAGCAATCAAGCTGTCAATATCGCTAAGACAGTAGTACAGTATTTGCCCTTGACTCTTAGTGCCTTGTCCTCATGTATTATAAACTGCTGTCTGGATATTTGCATATTTCCTGAATTTTGTGAAGTGTTTGCTCAGTAAACACAACTACTTATCTAGCGGCTTCTTTGAAATTACAGCAGTGCTGAATAAGGAGACTTACAGTTAGTTCTCAAAGTTGTGGCCATCATAGCATCCCCACAGTCACAGGATTTCCTGGAAAATGGCATGCAGTTACTACATCAGCAGCCAGCAATCTTGTGGTCATGATTTTGACCTTGGGGTTACAATAGAGAAGCCGGCAGGAAATCGCAAATCATGGTCACATAACTTTGGGCTTTTACTTCCCACGATTTGCTTAATGACTGCAACCAGAACTGTGCAATCAAATGATTTTTTCACTTTAGGGCCATATCATTTTTGGGACAGTGTTCCAATCATTATGGTCATTATTGAGGATTACCTGTGTTATCTAGGAATTTGATATACCAGATGCGACAAAAGTCAGACCCTTGTAGAAAGTTTGTTCTTAAACTGATCTTAAATTGGTTCAGATTGGTTGCCATTTTCTTCCTTACTCCTTTGGCACATGACTCGGTCAGAATAGAGCTGGAAGGGACCTTGGAGGTCTTCTAGTCCAACCCCCCAAATCAAGTAGGAGACCCTGTACCATTTCAGACAGGTGGCTGTCCAGTCTTTCCTTAAAATGCTGAAAATGACCTTTGAGCATTTCTCAATATATTCCTTTCTTTTCTCTGGAAAAGGTGTTAAAGAAACATACTGGGATAAATCCTTGAGGCCTGATATTTGGTGCATCCCATATATATTTTAAGAGACTTTTTGTTATTTTTCTTTTACTTTAAATAAATTTATACACTATTAAATAACTTTTTTGACAGGGATATTCTAGACTTTTATTGCACAATTAATTACCTGCTGGGAATTTCTACATTTTCAAACTATCACGGGGCATTTAAATGTTAATTGTAGCATGCCTATCCAGGTGCTCAAAAACTTGCTGTTTGGTTTTCTGTTTGAAAGCCTTGCTTAGTATGGATGTCCAGATGACAAACCTTTAGTTAGTTCTTCTCTTTTCTGTTTTTGAAGATAGACACCTTTCAATCTTCTGAGGTTGTGCCAGGCTTCCAGGACTTGATTGCTGAAGAGTAATGTTGTGATCTTCATTATTTATCCATTTATTAATTTTGTCAAATTTGTAAAGCTGTCTATGACTCTCAATCAGGAGTGTCAAACTGGTTTTCTTCGAGGGCTGGATCAGCATTGTAGTTCTCTGTGGGCCAGCTGAAGGGGTGGGGAGGTGGGACGGACATCTCCTGCAGCATTCTTCCGGCCAAAAGAGGCCATCGGGGAGGCTTGCCCCCCGCTCATGGCAGCCCGTTTTGGCTGGCAGAGGCACCGTGGGCCAGTCCTTTATTTCTAGGCTGGCCCAGATCTGGCCCACGGGCCTTGAGTTTAACACCCCTGTTCTAGACAGTACCCTAATACATAATCTAAATCGTAATGGAGACTTGAATTTGTTCAAGGTTCTGTCTATCCTTTCCTTGTATATTCTGAAATGCACGGTCATTTTTCTGCCAATGGCATAACCATGTCCGGCTAGGACTCCGTTGGCTTCTGTGAAATGACTAACACAGAGTACAAGCTTGGTTTTTTTCTTGAAGATGGTTCATTAACCAAACTAGGTAACATCATCGCTGCTAGATGTTACCTAGTTTGGCGAGTGAATATCTGCAAGAAACAACCAAGCTCAGAGAGCAATAAGTATCCTTCCTTTCAATCCTGAGCTGCATATACCCCCTTTTACAGAGTACTAGCTCAGAAGCTCTGCCTTATCCTCACTGTCCTCACCACTTTGCCATATTCTCTTTTGGAGGATCTACTTCAGTTGTCTTACTCTCCTTTCCAAAGAATTATTTCACTAGTTTTGGTTACTACTCAAAAAGCTTGAGTTTTTTCTCAGGTTTAGGCTTTCAGGCATCATTCCCACAATTTTTTGGGACTGCTTTCTAGTCTTTGGTTATATGTTCCTCTCCCCATGATTTCATAACTTATATTTTGAATATCTTGGACTATACCCGTGATGGCGAAGCTTTTCCACGGTGCATGCCAAAAGCGTGCACTTGCCTGCACCCATGATGCCCCCTGTGCATGCACATGAGTCCCCCTGTGCATGTGACATTCCCACCGTATGCCTCTGCACATGTGCACAAAACCTCCCGCACACCGCATGCCTCTGTGCATGTCTGCGCGTCTCCATCACAATCAGATACCTGACAATCAGCTGGCTGGCAGGGGCATGCACGCATGTGCAGTGGAGCTCTTCCGGGTGACTTCTCGCTGGCAGAAGTGGCTCTGCATGCCACTTCTGGCATGCATGCCATAGGTTTGCCATCACAGGATCAGAGGTGGGATTCAACAGGTTCTCACCTATTCACTAGAACCGGTTGTTAACATTCTAAGCAGTTCAGAGAACCAGTTGTTAGAAGAAATGACTGGCCTAATCCTGTAAGGAAGGCAGGAAGGAAACATTCTGGTGTTGCTTACAGAAACTGCCTCTCCGTTAACCCTTATTACATTCTTGGCAGGACTAGACTTCCTGTCTCAGGAACTTCTCTGGAGTTTTCTTTCCCCTCCTTTGCTGGTACTTTGCTGGTGTGGAGTGACCATTCAAAGTTACGGTGGCACTGAAAAAAGTGACTTATGACCATTTTTCACACGACTGTTGCAGCATCCGCACAGTCTTGAGAGGCCAGGCGAGGAGATGCATGCCTTGATGTGAGTGATATTGAGTTGGCCACGCCCAGCCAATAACAAGACCACCAAGCCATGCCCACCCAGTCACATAACCACCAAGCCACACCCACCACCTAAGCCATGCCCACATAACTGGTTGTTAAAAAATTTGAATCCCACTCCTGCACAGGACTACACCATTGACTGAAACCAGGACTTCTTAACCTTTGATCCAATACATCTGTTGGAGATACTGGTGAAACTTACACAGCCGTTCTCAGAAAAAATGCATAAAATAAAAGACATATTTATGTTGCATTAGAAAGCCAATAATGCTCAAAACAGTTATTGCAATCTTTAAAAATAGCAAATTTGTGTTATAGTAATATACCAGTAGTGCTTGACTTACGGCCATTTGTTTTAAGGACTGTTGGAAGTCATGATGGTGGGAGAAGTGATTTATGATCCATCCTTGATTAATTAACTTTGGTATGATACAAATGAAGGAAAAGACAGCCAGATGAATAACCCAAACCTGACCTCAACCAAACTTTGTAATCTTGAGCAAGTAGGAAATGGGGGCTTTTATACAGAGTTGACCTTCATAAGACTTAGCAAGAGTGCTTCAGCATAAAACTGGAAAACATATAGACATAGATATACGGTACTATCCCTCTAAAAGCCATTTAGCAATGTATCTATGCTCAAGTTATTAATATAAAATAAATACTAAGTTTTATATGTTGCGCTTAGATGAACAAGTATATTTTAAAAATGTTTTAAATTGTAAGACCCTTCTCTCTTTCTGCAGAATAACCTATGAGAACTTTTAATAACAAATATTTTTTACTGTAATGGGATGATTCATTAACTAACTCTGGGATTTTAATCTGCTTTCCTGTGATTTAGTGCTTTAATAAATATTATATTGATGGAATATCTTTCTCTACTTCTTATTTTTATTACTGAATTCCCTATATTTTATTGATAAGAATGTGAAACTACTATATGGATATTCTAAAATCAATTCACTGCCCATAGTTTGGACGTCAGAATTCTGATAAATATTTATCACAAAGTAGTACAATTCACTTCTGAAATACTAATTCATATTATAATGACGAACAGTGGTATTACAGCGATGATCAGCCTCAACACACACACATTGTAGAATATTGAACTTTCTTTGCTTCTATCAGAAAACTCCCATTTTTGCTTTCTAGTAAATTACAGAGCCATCTTTGAACATCTTCAGGGTTGTCAAAGGTGCTTTTTCAAGACACAACTGGATTTTCTGGATTTTCTTTGAAGACATTTTGCTTCTCATCCAATATGCTTCTTCAAAGTTGAAGATTGAAATATACTGATCCATGTGAAGAAAAAAAGGATCTACCCTGTTAGAGGACTTTGTGAATTCATCTTTGGTTGGGTTATTCAGTAAACAGTGCAAGAACAAATCATAGTTTTGCACACACTGTGGGAACTTGAGCACTATCTGACAAGAATTGATCACTAACCATATTGATTGAACAGTGCATGAGATTCATTTCATATTCGTTCTTGTGCACCATTTGTAATATATGCGCATACTCATTTACCAATTCATATTAGCCCCAATTCATTATAATACATTACATCATATGATTTAAAAATATTATAGAATTAAGTTGAGAATACAACTTTCTTTTTGTTTTCATAGTATCCTACACCATGTGACTGCTTTGTTAACAAATGAATAAGCCACCAGTTTATTGTAAATATTCAAAAACAAATTAGCAAGAGGCAAATAGAAACTGCTTTACCTCTAATGAGGAAATGTCTGTGTTAAGTATAGTACAAATGTAAATTTCTATTCCATTTGAGTAATTCTTTGGTGTTTCAATGAAGTTCTATTCTCTAGTACTTTATGTGGCTTACTGTCAGATAATTTGAACACTAAGAAAAACTGAGTTGTATAAATTAGAATTTATTTGCAAATTAAATGGTTAATTAGATTTTAGACATCTCTTGGGGACAGGAAAGAAGCAGATGTTTTGTAAGCCCTATTGTAAAAATTGTGGGAGGTTTTTTTTTTGTTTTTTAAAAAACCAGCCAGGCATGGATGCATAAAATTCTGGAAACAAAAAATCTTGTTTTCAACAACAGGAGAAAATTACAGTATCACTGTAGCATATTAATTTGTTCATTTTTCCCTCCCAAATTTTATTATTCATTTGAGAAGATTACAAAATATTAACAGGATAGCAGAATAACTAATTGTGAATAAAAAAAATATATAAAAAGAATCAATGAAGTATATTTTTTAAACTTATTTTGTACTTTTATTTTTTGGATTGTGTAGTTTTCAATTTGGCCTGTTTAGGTAGTACTTCTACTGAACTGAGGCAGAACGCTACCCATGTAGTAAGCATTGGCCAAAGTAAGTCTTGAAGTTTTCTCCATCTGAGAATGGAATGGAGTGGAATCATTATTGTCACTTTAAATGTACACTAATCAGCATACATTAAAATGAGATTTCATTGCATTCAGTTCTCAAAAAATAACCATTATGCATATACCCACATAAGCACATGTACATGACACAAAGAAACATTGTGGTCTAGTCCGAATGTATACATATACATAGCAAAAGAAAAGAATTATGCAAATTTACAAGATGGATGGCATAAGAAACAAAGCGGTTTTGGAATGTAGTAGTCCTGCTATAGGTACTTCGAAACCTCCTCCCAGAGGGGAGCAATAGAAACAGACCATGAAGTGGGTGTGTGGGGTCTCTAACAATGCTTTGACTAATAAGCACATAGCGCTTATAAGCAGTATCATGAATAACGGGAAGTGAGCTTCCGATAATCTTCTCATCTGTCCTTATCATTCTCTGTGTGGACTTTCTATCAGAGGCACTTCCATTTCAGACATTTTGGTCCTGAGCTTGGGATCATTTATATTGAGAGCATATGTTTACTACTGAACCAAGTTCTCCATAGGACAGAGATGATGCCCATGGACAGTTTGAAAGTGGTTTAAAGTGAGTGTTGCATTTCTTCCTTGGCTCTAGTTGGAAATTGCTGAAGAAGCCATATGTGGTGAAGAGAGACTGGCTGAGCCTGGGGAGGAGTGAAACAAGGAATTAGTCTGGAATCTCTACATGGGCACAAGACAACAAATGTGAATGCCTTGAACCTTATCTAGTCTGACCAGGTGCAAACTGCTAGTCTGAGATGATTCCTGTGTTATAGGTTTGAGCAAATAAACAGCTAGTTGAACTCTTTAGGTGTAAATCTGATTGTCCATGCCTGACAATATGGAATCAATTGCTATTCAGGATTTCTCAGGTTATGTTAGGTAATGGTAATACAGATATTAAGCAATTGATCAGACTTCCCACTGCCCCCATGAAATTAAAACATGATGTATCCTTTAGCAGAAAATGCTTGCTTAATCTGTTTTCATTTTTTGGAAGTAAAAATGTACATACAGAAAGCATACTGTGTGGGCTATGAGCTTTTCACCATTATTTCGAAGATTGATCAATTTAAATAATTGGACATTCTTGAACTAGAGAGAGAGATTTAATTTTCTAAAGATTCTATCTTAAATGAATGATACTTTTTAAAAATGTGTGTGTTTAATAATTATTGCATTATATTGTGTTTTTGCTGAACTACCCTATGAGTGGCCTGCAGACATTAAGAGAACAGCCCATAACATTTTATATGAAAATATTAATTGGAATTAGAACTGAAAATATATGTTTTATCTATTCAGTTGGTCTAATTAGAAACTAAAAACAATTAGACTTTAAGCTGACATTAATATGTCATTCTTAATATGACTCAGTATCAATAGCTTCTGCATTAAAGATCCATGTGTTCTTCTTGGCTATAACCACAGTATTTGAAATATATCAAAGTATATAAAGAATTATTATACAGTTCAGGAGGGAAAGATCTATTCTAGATTTGCATCAATGAATTGTTGATGATATATTATGTGTCAACATTTGCATTAGGTATGAAATCCTTTTCTCTGTTTCTCCATTTTTTTTATTAATGTTATGATTTTCAATATACAAGTTATAGTATGTCATTCACATTATTGCATGTGTTTATATTTTACTTTTAATTAATTTACAGTAGTAAAATTATGCTTCTAAAAAATCTTAAAGTTCCATCCTTGTCTGCTATCATCTGAGAAGCTTCACATATGGTATCCATGGGCATATCTTGTAGCAACTCAAGAGTTTAGTCTTCTTAAGAGTTGCCCAGAAGCAAACAATATACTTTCTGCTCAACTGAAAAGACTGTTCTCTTTGAAGGTTTTATAAAAAGCCATAAAGTGTGTTGTTTAAAGTGAATAAGATATTACTCAAGTGGAGACTCTCAATAGCAGCATGGAAATTGCTTGTCTTTTGAGATCCCCCCCCCCCCATCTATCCTAAAGCTTTGGAATTCAACAGAAGAGAATATAGGTAACTCAAGAGTTGAACTGTGGGGTCCTTGGTGCTCTCTGAGCTTGGTGGTTTTCTTGCAGACATTTTGTTACCCAACTAGGTAACATCATCATTGCATCATCCCTGATGATTACTTGGATAATGAAATGTCTGCAAGGAAACCACCAAGCCCAGAGAGTTTCAAAGACCCCATCATTTTGAAACTCCCTGCATATTTTCTGAAATAACAGTCTTGACCCTGATTATCTATCCTGCCCAGACTGCATCACCAAGGAACCTTTGGCTAAAGATTTTGAGTCATTTTAAGTTATTGTGAGTTTTATGTTTTTATGTCAGTGATACCAGATCAGATTAACAGTCCATCGAGGCTAACATTTTGGTTCTTATACTAATCATCGGAGATCAGTGTGAACAAGGTCATCACCAAGACATAAAATTAGAAATATTTGTTGATCGGAGCTCTCAAGCACTAGCCTAAGGACTAGCTGTCGATTGTACATTACACATAATGAAAAGAATGGACTGAAAAAGTGGTAAATGGTAGCAGTGGAAAGAGGAAGTAACATTTTCAAACAGTTGGACTAAACTAAATAATATTTAACACAAGCTTTATTTTAAATATCTTTTTGCTTTCATATTATTGTATTTCCATTGTTTATTTTTACTGTTTCATAGCAGTAGACTTATATGCTGCTTCACTTTGCTCTATTTCACAATGCTCCACAGCTCTCTCTAAGCGGTTTACAGAGTCAGCATATTTCCCACAATAATCTGGGTCCTCATTTTACTGGCCCTAGAAAGGTGAAATGCTGAGTTAACCTTAAGACCCATCAGGATCAAACTCCAGGCTTGGGCAGAGTTGCTTGCAATACTGCATTCTAACCACCTCTTACTTCCTTTTCTCTTTATTCCTTTGTTATTGTTTAATAATGGAGAAATGTTTACATTTTTTTTATCATTTCCCCATTTTACTGTTGTAAGCTGCCCAATGTAGCCCCACAGTGAAATGGGCAGCAAATACATTTAATAGATGATAGACAAACAGATATTTGAAAACAATTTAGCAATTTTTATAGAGATGCTTGAAAGATCTGTTAGAAAGAAGATGTCCTAGTATAAGGTGACGAGGGTGATTATTAAAACAATTTGGCAACCCATTTAAAATTGTCTGTTTAGGTATATATGCAGAATTGTCTAAATTTCCTCCATCAGGCCTAGACATATATATTTTCACATTAGGATGTTATATCTTTCATTAACATTAATAGTAGAACATTAAGTCTCTCCCAAGAAAGGTATATCTGATTAAGCATACACAAATTAACCAGAAAGACTGAAATGACTCCCAGATAAAGGTTATATTGAGACCTCTTTGATGATCAGTACTGAATGCACATTGCCTCAATTTCCATTTTTGCTTTCTCAAAATGTGCGAGAATGGACACTGGGTTGAGACAGTCTGTCGTATTTTAGACTCATTCAGTCACCTTACTCCAGATAACAATACAAAGTTATCCAAACAGGTTTTTTAAAAAAGACAAGCCATAGGTGAAGATCAGCTTCAAGCCAAAATTTTACTAGCTTGGATTCAAAGTACAGCAAGGAGTTGGAAATATTCCAAGGAATTCAAAACATGATTCTTGGATGCTCGTGCATCTAACAGTTTTGATTCTTTTCTTGTTTCAGATCTGTCACAGGGAGCCTTGGTGACACAGTGATTAAATGTAGTATTGCAGGCTAACTCAGTCCACAGCCAGGAGTATGATCCTGACTGGCTCAGCCTTTCATCTTTCATTGACTCAGCCTTTCATCTTTCTGAGGTTGGTAAAGCAAGAACCCAAATTATTGGGGGCAATATGCTGAAGCTAAACCATTTAGAGAGGGCTGTAAAGCACTGTGAAGTAGGATATAAGTCTAAGTTCTCTTGCTATTGCAATCTCTACTACTCTTTTATCTGGTCATCTTAGCAATGCTGGAGGCACAGTCTAACTATCAAACCAAATGCCATTGATTAACGGATTGGGACTTCTATGGTGAACAAAATCATATCTGAGTTCAAGAAGCATCTGATTGATACAGCTAAAATATAATATGTAGGACTAGATGGACTGGGCAGTCTGTTTGGGTTAAAGCTTGGCATGGATATGTATTACCATACACTGCCTCTCTACTCTATATTCCCAAGCAATCCTAAGAAAGTTAAACACAGAATGAGTAATCATATCGTTCGTCCACATGTCAAGAAATTATACATACAGTGACGCACAGGAAACCGGTCAGATGTAGAGAGATAGCAGGGACTATTTGAAATGCAGTATAAATAAATGTTTATTTGTATGCAGGTCTCAAGGTTCAAATCCTTGTCCTTTCCTGCCTTTTCAAGTTAACCATTTTTTAAAACTGTTCTTTTCTTTGCCTGGAAGCTCTTTGCTGCTTATCCAGCTGTCTGGTGTGAGAATCAGGAATTATTGCCTCACCATTGGACATAGCTGGACTCTGTGCTGTCCCTGGAAAAAGGTGACAAAGGGTTGTGGGAGAACCATGACTAATCGGCCTTTTTCGTTCCACACAGAAAATAATTTTTCACGCAATCCTTATGAAAATAATAAGAGCAGAGGTCAGTCGATGAACATGTGTTTTATTGACCACTTCCATTCCTTGAAGCCCAGGAGCATTGCGATGTAGAAGCAAAGTAATCTTAAATGAAATATTCTCTATAAACCAGGAGTGTTCAACTTTAAGGCCTGTGGACTTCATCTCCCAGAATTCCTTGGTCAGCCATGCTGGCCTGTGGAATTCTGGGAGTTGAAGTCTGCAAGCCTTAAGGTTGCCAAGGTTTGACACCCCTGTTCTGAACCATTATATGTTGCCACTATCATATAATCAAATAATATATAATCTAATGGGTGGAATGTGTTCAATACCCAGCGAATATTAGAACAAAGAGACTGGAAAAATCCACTTGCCCGAAATGAAGGATTTGCATATTCATTAGTGACTCTCAACACCTTCAAAAGAAAAACATTACTTGATTAATATCAGCTTAGGAATTGGGAAAGGGGGGGATTTAGATTTGGAGAACAAAAACTGTGTTCAAAGATGGGAAGAAATGATTTTCAATTTAAATGCATTGTAAGAGCTAATTGCCTTTCTCTTGCTTAAATTAACTTTATTCCTCTGCTTGTTCTCACAGTAATAAGGAATTAATGAAACCAGGGTATGGAATAGACCTATGTAGATGCCTGTGGCTTAATAAAAGCCAAGACTTTCCAATTATGGCTTAGCTCTTATTTTTGATTTAGGACCAACTGATGGGCATCAAGTATAATCACTGATTCTGGCTCTGCTTTGACAGGGGATAGAAACACCTGAAATCAGAACACGGCATGGAGGTTAATTGATGATGTCCTTCCTGTTTTCCCTTTAAGCATTTTGTGCCAGTCAATGGCAGGGGAGAATTACTCTACAGGAATTTTAGTGTGACATTTTCCTTTGCAGATCCTATGAAGCAATAGATACCTCAGTTCAAGGACTAGCTAGACATTTAGCATTTCTTTTTGGTACCCAGCTAATTTTTGTTGAGGAAGTGAAGTTTGACTTCTGTGACGGCTCAAAGCCCAGTGAGAATCTGTGATGGGCCTTGAGCAATGTTTGTCTTGCTGTTTTTCCTGATTCTTTGCAGAGAACATGGTGGGTTGCGTAAAAACTAATTTCTGGACATCTTTGTAGGCCCACATGGTGACATTTTGGCCTGCTTTTTTTAGTAGCCTATACTGCCCCCGTGTGGTCATTTTCCCTGAAATTGGTTATTCTGGGGAAACAATTTGTGAGAATTTTCCTTGGGAAAAGTTTCACACAAACAAAAATTTGGCAGGGAGATTTCCCTTTCTCAATGAAAACAATTTTATATAATATAAAATATAATAATACCATATTTAATATTTGAAAAGTTCACATACTTCAGTGTTTCTTTTAAACCTTATGATAGGTTGATAATGTGAAACCTGCAAGATTAGTCAGAGTTATCGCCATGATAACACGGATAAAGGATAATAGCTTCAGGTTAAGATAAGGGGTGAGAGAACACCAAAGAGCCCTTCATTATGATGTTCCCAATAAGGTTTTCCAAGTTGAGAAAAAGCAGCTTGGCTTAAACTATATAACCCCTACATAATGATTTAAATTTGTTTGGGGACTAAAACTCCCAGAATTTCCAGCATGGTTAAAACATAGACTGAAAAAGTGCCCAGTAGGGGAAGATGGATTTCAATTACTTACAATGTAGACACCTCAAGTCATAGCAAACCTATTATCCATTGTCTGTAGTGGAAGTATTGACAAATGATGTCACCCAAAAAACCCTCAAGTAACTGAACATCAGCAAATCTGCTATTTTTAAAAGAAATGTTGGATATGGATTTTAATTCTGCTGAAGAGGTCTGTATATAGTAAAATTTCTTCCTTCAGGAGGAAAGCATTGCAATTGAATTCCTATTCTACTTCACGTTTTGTAGCTCTAGCTACAGATTCTCATATCTGTTGCATGCAATTCTTGTTTTTAGTTTGACTTGTTCCTCTCTCTTGTTTTATTTTTTTAAAAAAACTTATTCCCATTTTCTGTGTTTTGTTGTTATTTTGCAAAGCAAAACTAAAGAACTACAGAAAATTATCTCATTAAGTTTGTTTGCAAGAAGGACACAGATCCTTTCAGCTAAGCAGCTGATTTCTGGAAAGAAAATGAAGAGGAAAAGGGGGGGGGGAGGCTGAATTGTTCCTTTCATAGCAAGCACTCTAAAAGCAATTATAAACATAAGTAAAATAGTACGGGTAGTCCTCAACTTATGACCACAATGGAGCCAAACATTTCTGTTGTTAAGTGAGACATTAGTTAAGTGAATTTTGCTCCATTTTACCTCAGTTGTTTCTTGCCTCATTTGTTGAGTGAATCACTGCAGTTGATAAATTAGTAACCCGGTTGTTAAGTGAATCCAGCCCTCCCCATTGACTTTGCTTGTCAGAAGGTCACAAAAGGGGATCATCTGATTCCAGGACACTGCAACCATCATAAATATGAGCCAGTTGCCAAGTGATCAATTTTGATCACGTGTTCATGGGGGATGCTGGAAAGCATGAAAATGCCATGAAAAACGAGCATAAGTCACTTTTTTCAATGCTGTTGTAACGTTGAACAGTCACTAAACGAACTGTTGTAAGTCAAGGATTACCTGTGTTCTCCGCTAGCTCCTAGTCCCAGTAGCAATGAGTATTATTCTCTTAAATATGAGAGCCGGTGTGGTGTAGTGGTTAAAGGCACCAGAGTAGAATCTGAAAGATTGTGAGGGGTGGTTTGTGAGGCAAACCACCATTGAAAAATGTTGCCCCAAATACAACAATACAACTTACAACAATTCATTTATTGACCACTCAAAGTTACAACAGCACTGAAAAAAGTCACTGATGACTCTTTTTCACACTTACAACCATTGCAGCATCTCCAAGGCCACATGAACAAATTCAGATGCTCGGCAATTGGTTCAGATTTATGACAGTTGCACTGTCTTGGGGTCAAGTCATCACCTTTTGTGACCTTCTGACAAGCAAAGTCAATGGAGAAGCCAAATTCACTTGGCAATTGTGGCAATAAAGGGCGTAAAATGGGGCAAAATTCATTTAACAAATGTCTCTCTTAGCAACAGAAATGTTGGGCTCCATTGCTATTGTAAGTTGAGGATTACCTGTACTTAAGACCTGGTCCCACTGGCCGACGGATGCAAAACGGATGCATAAAGGACACAGTGGATGAGCAAAATTTTGGGGGTGGCTCCATCCATTGTCATCCACTCCAAAAAGTGGCGAAAATTTGCATAAAAAGAACGGACATGGGTAGTATGTAGCGGGGATGTTAAACGGATGTTCATAGGAAGCCTAGCGGATGAAAGCGGATGGAAGCAGATGACACCTCTGAAGGGGTTCCGGGGGATAATTTTGAAGCGGACGCATAGAGGATGAAGCGGATGCATCACATACGCCTAAAGGAAAGAAAGGGGATGCTGCGCGGATGTATATTGGATGCAAACTGTTCACTGTGCATCCTTTCTATTTCCGTGCTACTAACGCTGTGTAGACGTTCCGTGTACCTTTTGTATCCTCCCTCTTTCCGTTTTCAGCTGCTGTGGATGTGAGTTGCGAGGATGCCCAGAGGATGCAGAGAGGATACAGCGGACGTTTAACAGATGATAAACGGACATAGAACGTTTGTGGCTCGTATGTCGCAGATTTACATCGTACACGGCGGAAAGTTCATCCGTTCACAAAGTTTTGTGCAGCTCAAAACTTCTTGCGCAGATGAAATCACAGTGGACGGATGCTCGATGGATAGAGCGTATGAAACACGTATGCAATGAGTACACAACGGATGCATAGCGTTTTCCAACGGATGGCAAGTTTTACATCCTCTTTGCATCCATTAGTGCAGTGGGACTGGGCCTTTAATGGATTTATCTAGGCAGTCTCCAAGAATTAAGATGGATGGATGGATGGATGGATGGATGGATGGATGGATGGATGGATGGATGGATGGAAAGGAAGGAGGTTCTGTAGCCTGAGCTCAGTAATACAACCCCAAAGCAGAAGAGTCACTCACCACAACTGCTGTATAAATTGCCAGCAAATGGTCGTGTTCAATGTGCTAGAAATGAAATACTCTTAGATATATGGGGAGCAATCACATGAACTGTATTTGAATTAAAGAGGGATTGCTTGAATGGAACTTATTTTCCAATTTCATCCCACAGTCCTTCACTTGCCATCCCCAGCCAAGCAGATCCTTCAACCCAAGAATCATTGCATACTCCTGTCAACAAAATACCAATTATCGCTGGGCCTGCAGTTATTCCAATTTGCTTGGATCATTCATGGACCTGCCCACTGTAAATTTTATCCTTCCATATCAGCCACAATGTAGTATAAGCTAGCCACAACAGATCTAATCAGGAAAGCCCAAAATCAAAGTTTCATTTTTTTTCCACCTCAAGCACAAAGTCCAGAAACGGTTTCCAAGAAGAAACAAAAATAGTTGTTGTTTTTTCCTTAAGTCTGCATTACTATTATTATTAATTCTCCCATCTTTCCTTTCACCAATCTCCTCCCACTTATGACTGTAACCTCGTTGCTTGTATTTTAATGATTTTTATTGTTTCCTAGTATGATTTGATTACTTATTGTACCCTGTGACTATTATTAAGTGTTGTACCTTATGAGTCTTGACTCTTGACTCTTGACGAATGTATCTTGACTCTTGACGAATGTCTTGACTCTTGACGAATGTAGCATTTGCACCAAAACAAATTCCTTGTGTGTCCAATCACACCTGGCCAATAAAGAATTCTACTCTACTCTACTCTACTCTATTTAGCTATCTCTGCGAACTCCATCAGCTTTTGCAACCATTCATCGTGGTCACTTTTCATAAGCAAAGTCAGTGCAAAAGCCAGATGCATAAAACAACCATGTACTAACTGTAGTGATTCACTTAACAACTGTGGAAAAAAA
Organism: Laticauda colubrina; assembly: GCA_015471245.1. NCBI lineage: Eukaryota > Metazoa > Chordata > Lepidosauria > Squamata > Elapidae > Laticauda > Laticauda colubrina. The sequence goes on from BLBF01000002.1 coordinate 17,929,250, forward strand.
GTTGTAAGTTGAGGACTACCCGTATACATTCCTGAGGCTGATAAGTTTTTGTAAGTCCTCCTTGGCTTTCTATCTGGACAGTTCTTAATTCCAGCATCTTCTTGATGGAATGTTTATAGATCACACACCAAAACAAATTGTCTTTCCTATCTCAAAGAACTTGCGAGAATATTACTGCAATCTTCCTCGGATCTAATGTCCTTCCGTGCCTATGCAGTTGTAATAAATGATTCTAGGCCAACAGAATCTGTTAGCTTCTGCTAAAGAAACGTAATTATTTTTAAATGACAAAACTGGACCCTTTGTTGATAAATGTTTCATATCCTGGCTGCTACGCTTGAATAACTTGTGTAAATAATGTATTAGCTCGCGAATGGACTTAGTGCATTCTAGCATATGCTGCCCAGCATAAAAAAAAAAAAAAGAGAGAGAGATAAGACTGCTAACAGGAAAGATGTTTGATCCTGCAAGGTGCTAAGCACCTTTTAGTACTGAAGGAAATCAATAGGGGAGGAAGGGTGGAGTTCACATCCATATTTCAGCATCTTACCATACTGGTAGTCTTCAAATTACAACCATAATTCAGCCCAAAATTTGTTCAATCAATTTTGCCCCTTTTTGCAATCTTTCTTGCCACAGTTGTTAAGTGAATCACTGAAGCTATAAAATTTAGTGACATGGTTGTTAAGTGAATCTGGCTTCCCCATTGACTTTGCACGTCAGTGTCAACTCATAAAATAATTCTATGGTCTTCTAGAGTTGCCAACAGAGAAAGGGAGGGCAGTGCGACAGCTTACAACCGAAACTGCATTCCATAAATGTTTTCATAGATAGTTTCCAGGCGATTGAAGTTTCTGCTTTGCAAAATTCTAACTGGAGAACATGATTGATGACTCTTGGCTATGGATGTGTCCCATTGGAAAATATGAATTACGAGACACCCAGGGGTTGGAGGAAAACCAGGATCAAGGGTGACAATAAATGATGTGTCTCAGAGTCGGCTACATCCAGGCATTGCCGCACCTTTTAACTCCCAATAAAACCTTTTGAAATTTTTGGAAGTTTGGTTTGAGATTTGAGATGGGGTTAAATGCTGGAATCCTGACAGCCAGAAGATTGCAAAAAGAGAGATCACATGACTCTAGAATACTGCAACCATCATGAGTCAGTTGCTAAGCATCTACATTTTAATAGTGTGATTATGGGATGTGTAATGGTTGTAAGTATGAAAAATGTTCATACTCACTTTTTCAATGTTGTTGTAACTTTCAGTGGTCAATAAATGAACCGTTGTAAGTTGAAGACTACCTGTACTTTCTCCCCAAGGACTGTAAAATTTCCTAATCCCTTTCTCTCCCCTATTCCTATTAAAAAAAATAGACTTACAATGACTGGGAAAACTTCCATGTGCAACTAAATCTAATTTAGCTAATTTTGGATTCTCTACCCCATAGTTTTCCTCAAAGCTTATACTATCTAGATGACTTGAACCAGAGGTGGTATTCAGCAGGTTCTAACCAGTTCTGGAGAACCAGTAGCAGCAATTTTGAGTAGTTCGGAGAACTGGCAAATACTATCTCCCGTTCCCCTCTGTTCTCTGCTTCCAGAGTCCCAGCCGATCAGCTGGGGGTCTTCTTTTGTTGCCCTGCACAGGAGAACAGAGCTGGAAAGCAGGTTAGTGGGATGGAAGGGAATGGGACTTTGCACTATCCTTCCCCTGCCACATTCACCAAGCCATGCCCACAGAACTGGTAGTAAAAAAATTTGAAACCCACCATGGACTTGAACTATAACAGGTATCAATTTGTGTCTATCTGGAACATTACTTGGAAGATGGATAGAAATGTTATCCTTCATGTGTGGATGAAACCAGATTGGGAAGAAGCAATCCTAGGAAAGTTTTGTAGTGTCATACCTGAATTAAAATTAGCATGGTGTAGAATTTTACTCAGTTGGTCAGCATTAACTGATTTCCAAATCTCTTGTGGGTTTTTTTTTTTCAACTAGTAATGTTAGTATTGCATGATGTGTAATTTAATTCAGTTACTTTGTGATAATTTTGTCTAAGTATTTTTTTTTCAATATATACTATATTTCTTCTCGACATGTGGCTGAGCTGTTATCTGGATATAACGAGTTGGCTCTGTATCTCAACTTGGGAAAAGCATTCTTTGATTTTTTTTATCCTTCCAAGATTCTAGGAATATTCCATGATGGTTCAATATAAACAAAAGTAGTTTAAATGACTAAGAGAAGAACAAAAGTTGTTTTTCTACAAGCATGCCACTACAAACTTTGAATAGAGTACCAATGCATTGGGGACATTTTCCTGTCTTCCAATGCAAAACTTTCTGGGAAGATTGATTTCTGGTTCCAGAACCTAAACTGACTTTCAGGCATATTTTCTCCCCCATGCATAAGGAGTACAGGTGCCTCCAGCAGCTGTTCCTTGCCTGGCAAATTCAAGACAGCATATGGAAATGCATTGATTTCATTTGGGAAGATATCTACAGTGTCTTTCCAAAGTGAGCAAACAGAATGGAATCAAGAATAAGAAATATTTGATGGGCCAACAAGGACATTCAAGTGAGACAAAACAGAAAGCTTTGAGTGAGAAATTTTATAACGGACTGTTCTGAAATTTAGCAATCGGGGTAAGTGGAAATATTGAGGTTTCCACCAGTTTAATATTCAATGGCATCCTCTTCCCATTAACTAGGGCCAGATAATCTCATTTACCATTACTTGCAATTCTAATCATATTGCTATTTATTAATGGGGATTTATGGACAAATTAGTAATCATTTATGTGGATTTATTTATGGACAAATTAGTAATCATGGATAATGAAAGACACCTTATTTTTTTCTGTTAATGTTTCCCTATATAGGGAATATAGATAAACTACAGTATATATATAGATATGATGTTATATATAGATATAAATGATGTTATAGAGCACTGCAACCAGAACTAGACACAAGAACAGTTTTTTCCCGAATGCCATCTCTCTGCTAAACAAATATTTCCCTCAACCTTGTACAACTATTTACAAAGTCTGCATTACTATAACGATTACTACTAATCTGCCCATCCTTCCTTTCACCCATCTCCTCCCACTTATGACTGTATGACTGTAAACTTGTTGCTTGTATCCTAATGATTTTTATTAACTGTTTCCTAGTATGATTTGATTGCTTATTGTACCTCATGACTATTATTAAGTGTTATACCTTATGATTCTTGATGAATGTATCTTTTCTTTTATGTACACTGAGAGCATATACACCAATGCACAAATTCCTTGTGTCCAATCACACTTGGCCAATAAAGAATTCTATTCTATACCCCTACTACCAGTGTAACTGGTGTAACTGTTGGCTTTAACCTACCTATTTCAGGTATAAAGAAAGAAACCTCTCTATGGATACAGTAAAAGTTTTACATTCTGGGATATCTTTCCTTGGAAAATTTTTTTTGCTGCCTTGGGCATATTTGCAATATGTCCAGCTAAGGAACTGCATTGATTTATATGAAATAGGATTTGCCTCTTTGCTGTAGATACCCTATCCTGGGAGATCTTTAAAGCATATTTCACTTAATAGAACCTAGTCTGACTTTAATGGCTTCTGTATCAGAGTATTTTTATATATAGTATAGTACTGCATGGTGATCAGCCCAGCAACCATTAGTGGCAGTAGATGTGATTTAAGATATCTTCGTTAGTTCCCATCTGCACAGTGACATTATATCTTAGGTGTAGGAACTGTGCTGCCTTCTTCCTTTTGTTAATCTGCATTTTTTACAGGTTGGTCTTTCAGTTCTGGGCTACAAAAATCTGGTGTTCCACAAGAGTATTTTTAATTTCTTCTCGGTTGGCACCTTGATTTTTGCAACACAGATCAAATATTATGAAAGCTGCCGTCGTTATATGCATTAATCATTTCCAAACAAGCACCCTCTAGATGTTCCACTTCTAAAATTGAAGTTATTGAATGAAGATTCTCATTGCATAAGAAAATAATAATAATTGAGGTTTTTATTGGGTTACTTTTTACACCCTTTGCTGGCTATTTAGTTAAAAGGAATAGGCCTTGATTATTTTGCCATGCCAACTTTGCCCCCGTCGGTGGGGAGATGAAATCTTTTGGCATGGAGAGTGTTATGCCATGCTTCTCTAATGAAAGTTACCTGATGAAGCAAGGTGTCAGAGGAGCAATTCTTAGGTAATATAAAAATCAACTATCTGCAGCCGCCATGCACAGTGTGGTATCCTTCACACATGATGGAGTTAAAATCCTAGAATCCTTGACAACAAGACAGCAAGGGGCTGAGAGTTTTGGAAGTAGAAGACCAACTATATCTAAAGGATACAAGGCAGATCTAACTAATCCTTCTGCCATCTAGGTTCCTCCCATACTTTTAAAATAGTATCCCAGTTAAATTAGGGAAGGGGTGTCAAACTGAAGGCCCAGGGGCTGGATCTGACCCATGGGATGCTTACATCTGGCCCATGGGGCCCCCCTGGAAACAGCGAAGGACCAACCCGCAATGCCTCTGCCAGCGAAAACAGAATTCAGGAAGGCTGCATATGGCCCTTTTGAGCTCTGTTTTTGCTGGCAGAGGGTTGCAGGAGGCCATTGCAGCCAAAAATAGAGCTCACAAGGGCTGTGGGCAGCACTTCCAAGCTCTGTTTTTGCTGGCAGAGGGTTGAGGGAGGCTGTCCCAGCCAAAAAGGAGTTCAGGAGCCCATTTTCACTGGCAGAGCACTTGGGCCACAACATGCACCCCGACATGAGTGATGTCGGGCTGGCCATGACCCCCTGGCCACATCCCCCCTCAAACACATCTCTGATGTGGCCCTCAATGGAATTGTGTTTGACATCCCTGAGTTAGGGAGCATTTCCTAACAATAAGAATAGTTTAATCTGGTGGTTAAAGGTGCCCACACTAGAATCTGGGAGGCTGTGAGTTGTAGACCACCTTAGGCACAGAGTGATTGACTGACCTTGAGCCAGCTACTGTCTCAGCCTTAAGAAAGTTACTCCCATCCTCCACTTCCTCTTCCTCAATGGGGAGCAAACATTTCCCTATTATGTTTTGCTCAGGGGTGGGATTCAACTAGTGTTATGACCGGTTTGGTGACTACGTTTTGTACGTGCATGCGCACTTTGTGCCTTTGTGCGCACATGTAAAAAAACCTTAAGCTATGCCGCCCAGACAGCTGAAAAACCTCTTTTTTCCTGCTTTTTCAACCTCAGCTGTGCCGCGCAAAACAGCTGAGGTTGAAAAAGCAGGAAATAAAGGAAAAGTAAGATCCCGAGCAGGCAGGTGAGCCAAACAACAGCAAACACAGAACTGGTTCAGTGTCTGCTTGCTCTTCAGAGCTACTGGTTCTTTAGAACTGGGTAAAACCAGTAGCATCTCACCCCTGGTTTTGCTACTCAAAGTATCCTCATCCAGGTCATTCCATTTTATTCTTCCTGTCCTTATACTTTTTGTCTTCATTCCCTTCCTCAACATTTCATATTGATCCCATTCCAATGCACTGAGTAATTTTTGGTCTTCATGGAATTGTTTTCTGAAGAGAAGGTAGAATCTTGGAATTTTTTAATCTTTTTTCTCCCTGTGTTTTCAGAATTCATTTGCTTTGACTCTGTAGTCTCCTTTGGAACTTCAGAACATCAGCTGCATGTATGCTACCATTTTGCTCATACCATGGTATATTTGGGTTGTCTGCATCAAGCAATGGTTGACTAATCCAACACTAATGAACTGGATAAAGAAAAATTCTTGCATGCCTGTCTCAGCACTTGGCACAAAAATCCTTTTTATGTTGGTTGCAAGGTCATCAGATATCATTATAGCCGAGTATTAAAAAATTCAAAGAAAGGAGGCAGTGTGTTTGATTTATAGAATAATTATCTTGCTTTAGCTGTAACTTGGCTTTGGCAATGATTCTGCAAGTACTCGAAAATTAAATCCATTTTTTATGGCACTACAAGGTATTATCTCACAGCAAATGATAATTAAACACCTGTGAAATCAATTAGCCCTTTAAGGGGGGGGGGGGGAAGTTTTCCAATTATGTATTTGCACCTTCCAAACTTATTTTCCTGTTCATGAGAACTGGAGCCCAACTGGAAAGTGGCTTGAAATTTCTACCAATGGTGTGGAGTGGGAGTGTAAAATGATCCCTAAATGACATTGAACATGAATCCAGACAGCCAATTTAATGCTCATGGTGTGAGAGTCCAATTAGACTTTCAGAAGCCTTCCTTGAGAATTGTGGCTCTGTCACAGAGCTGAGATCTTGACTTCCCTACAAAACCTCACTTTGTGCTTCACTGCCAAGTGTGATTTGAAAGTGCATTTAAAAGGCAAGATGCTTTATGGAGAAGAAGCCATCCAGACATTGTGTGGCACAAAATCAGGGGGGTTGGTTTGGGTTCGATTCTTGCTTTCTCTCAGGGTGGATTTGATTTAAATCAGGTCAATAGAAATCGCTATTTAAATCACTAGTAAAAAGGCTTGATTTAAATCAACTCGATTTAAATCATAATTTTTAAAGAGCAACTATCATCTCTGTCACGCAGTGGCTCCTTCCCTGACCAGCTGTTGACTCACTGACAGTCCCAGTCACTTTAATAGAATGGCTGCTAATGCAGCAATGACACAACAAGGTGAGGGATGTGGCAGGCAGCAGGTGAGGGGATGCCCGCTAAAAGACGCTGCCATGATGGATCTGAAATGACAGGTGCTCTTTAATATTATATTTATAAGCTGCTTAGAAGGTTTCACGTTCATTTTTACTGCTTGCCTTTCCTCCTCACACTTAGAGTCTGGTGGTACAGATGGATTTCTCTTCGCTGAATCATACAGTTTGTAGTGTACATAGATTTGCAAAACAGTGGGATAAAGGAATATTCCTCAACTTTGTTTGTATGATTTATCTTATAAATCATACTGTGAAATTGTGTGAATGCATCAATGCAGTGCATGTTATCTCAGCTTGCAGAGCTTGGATTCATTGAATGGGTTTACCAAAAATGTAAATATTGCAAAATATACAGCCTCATGCTACATAACTAAGCTCCATTTCATGCTGAATAAACTAAATTATTAATTTATCTTAAAACAGAACACTATCTTTAGATAGATTTTTACTCCAAAAGCATTTTATTAAAATAAATTTGATTTTAAAAAATATATTTTAAATCAAAAAAATCCTTCCTCTGCGATATTTCTGGATTCTTGACATAAGCCGTTCCTTGCAAATTAGTTAACCAAGAAATCTTGAAATTTTATAGCCTGGAAAAATAAAAAAGCAAGAAAAAGGGCTGTCGTAGCATGTGATAGCACATGGCTAACTTCATTTGATTTGGGAAGCTAAGCAGGGTCATACCTGATTGCTAATTGGTTGGGTTTTCTTCAGAAAATTCCTTTGTTACTTACTGGATTAGGAAATTGGAGCAAAAAAAACAGACTGGGAGAAGATAAGTAGGGAGACGAGAGAAGCGTACAAATTTAATAACAAAATAAATGAAGGTAGTGGTGTTAGTGTGATCATGAACACGGTTTGGCTATGTTTACTAGGTATCATGCTCTGCTCTTGAGAATCTCTACTTTTCCTTGTCATTTGCCTATCAGTATTTAATAACTTCAGCTGTTGAATGTATAATGAATCCCAATGCTTTGTTGGTAAAAGAGTGTTTTTTCCGTGAGATCTGCAGGTTTGCAGAAAGAGCGTTGACATTACAGAACATGTTGTACTGCTACATTGGACAGCCGGATGGCAAAAGAAGTACCTCATTCTTTAATATTAGACAACTTTATATAGCGTCGGCTCTGGCTGGTGGATTATGATGTTTTGCTACCGTGTTTCTCCAACAATACGGCCTCCACCAATAGGAAGGCCCAGCATGATTTCTAGGCATGAGGTGAAATTAAGCCTCACCCCCAAAATTTAGGCCTATTTAAATCATGCTTTTCCCCGCCATTTCTCACTTCGTTAGAACTACACGAGGTGAAGAGAAATGGAGGGGGAAGGGTAGGGGTGATGGGGAGGAAACTTGCCTTTAGGAGTGCCCTGCAGGTAGCCTAGGCTAGAATACCCCGACAGCCGATAGAAGCTCCCTGAAGGCAGAGTCCCTAGCCACTTCAGGGCGTGGCATGGCTACCCGTGTCCCCTCGCCTTTAGGTAGTCTCTTTCAGGCAATGGAAACTACCCAAATGCAGTCAACAGCCACTTCGATCGGCCGGTAGAAGCGGCCTCGGGGCGAGCGCACACACACAAATTCCCCTTGCCGCTTCTTTTGGCAGACGAAAGCTCCCTTGAAGGCAGAATCCCCAGCCACTTCGAGGGAGGCCACTTCTACCGGCCGGTTGAAGTGGCTGGTGACTGCATTTGGGGACTTTCCATCGCCCGAAAGACACTGCCTAAAGGCGAGGGGACATGGGCAGCCACGCCTCACCCTGAAGCTGCTGGGGATTCTGCCTTCAAGGGAGCTTTCATCTGCCGATAGAAGCGGCCTTGTGGCGAGGGGAGTGTGTGTGGTATGTGTGCTTGCCCTGAGGCCAGTTCTACGGGCCAATCGAAGTGGCTGGTGACTGCATTTGGGGGGCTTCCATCGCCTGAAAGAGACTGCCGAAGGGCAAGGGGACACGGGCAGCCATACCACGTCCTGAAGCAGCTGGGGACTCTGCCTTCGGCGAGCTTTATTCGGCCGATAGAAGCAGCCTCGCAGCGAGGTATGTGCCTATGGGCCACTCTAGGTGGGGGAGGAAATTAAGTCACCCCGAAAAATAAGGCCTAGCCGTTTTTTCAGGGGTCAAGTTTGAAGGTCCCTGTTATATATACTTGGTATGTGGAGCTCCATTAGATGTATTCTGCAAAATATGGACATTCTGCTGCAGTTAACCTAAAAAGGAAACAGCTCATTGGAAGTAGGACAATTCTTTTTTGAAACCAGCTTTTGATCATGATTTTCAGTGTATTGTGACTGTATGACTGTAACTTTGTCGCTTGTACCCTTATGATTTATATGGACTGTTTCCTAGCATGATTTGATTGCTTATTGTACCCTGGGGTGAGATTCTACCAGTTCTGTACGGCTCTGTAGAACCGGTGGCTCTGAAGAGCAGCAGACATAGAACCGGTTCTATGTCTGCTGCTGTTTTGGCCCACCCACCCGCCTGGGCTGTTACCTGACCTTTATTTCCTGCTTTTTCAACCTCAGCTGCTTTGCGCAGCACAGCTGCAGTTGAAAAAGCAGGAAAAAGGGGCTTTTTCAAATGCTGCGCACCAACGCGCAGCGCTGCACAGCTGTCCAGGCAGCAAGTTGATGATGTTTTACATGCATGCGCAGCGCACGTCAGGTGTGCGTGCAAAGCATGCGTGTGCATGCAAAATGTAAATCACCAAACTGGTAGTTACATCGGTTGTTACATCCCACCCCTGATTGTATCCTATGACTATTATTAAGTGTTGTACTTTATGGTTCTTGACTCTTGACGAATATATCTTTTCTTTTATGTATACAGAGAGCATCTGCATCAATACAAATTCCTTGCGTGTCCAATCACACTTGGCCAAAAAAAGAATTCTAATTCTAATTTTGTAGAATTATTTATGCCCTTTATGTGTGCTTTGAATGGAAAGGATTAGACTGATAAAATTCAAGAGGGCTATGGTTTAAAACTGAATCCCACATTTACATATTTTGAATTTGATTTACCAATCTGATCACTATAATAGATTTATTCATGGATCTCCTTATTTACTGCAAAAATATTATTCTTTATTTGCTGGAGATTAAAGTCTTTGATTTTGAATAAAAGAAACCCTTTTTAATAATGGTTATTTTGAAACAAAATGACCAGATATCCTTTTTTAAAAAAAACACTGTTCAAATTAGTTTAGGAGTGAGCCACACCATATTTGGGGAGAGGGAGGAGTAATTTCTTAAATTTGTTGGTATTTTCAGTGAAGGGGAAAACCTTAAATGCTGGAAATATGTGAGTTATGTCTTAACAAATTGAGCTGAACCCTTGTCAGCTGTTTGTAATGAGTGGAATAGTAAAGAATCAGGAATTCCAAGAAGTTTGAAGGAAGAGGAGGTGGAAAAGGAAGAGATTGTACGATCTTGTAAATGGAAATCACAAAAACATGGTAAAGTGCCAACACAGCATTTCTGCATTTACACCTGGATGATAGATGAGGTCGTGTATGTTTTCTCAGCTATGGGTGGTAAAAAGGAGGGATATTTCAATTAAACTGTGAATAAATTAGAATTGATTACAAATAGGGCCATTTGTTTATAGCTGGAAGCATGCACCACTTAATCATTGTGGAAAAGAGCCTGAAAGCTAATAAAATGTGTGACAGGTTCTTCTGGAATGAAGTAAGACACAGGAATGCAAGCAAGGCTATTTCCATCAACTTCAGAAGGCAGAATTTATTTATTTATTTGCATATTTGTGTATGCTGTCTCCTCCTACAATTCTGGTAAATTTGAAAATGCTTCTAGTAAAACCTGGTACATACATTGCATGGACCACACTGAAAGGTGTTCCTAAGTACAGCTTAGCATGAGGCCTCCAAATTAAGTAAAACAATTATCTCCCTGAGCTGCTTCTGTATTATTGTCCCTTCTGTCTTGAAGACCCACTGAAAAAAAAAAAAACTTAATTTTCATTACTTTATGAGGTGATGGTAGAAGGGACAGGCTATTCCAAAGCAAAGGAGCTGTTACTGAGAAGTTTGGGTTGTGTACTCCAGTGGTGGGATTCAAATTTTTTTACTACCGGTTCTGTGGGTGTGGCTTGGTGGGCGTGGCAAGGGAAGGATACTGTAAAATCTCCAATCAGAGGTGGTATTTACCAGTTCTCCAAATTTCTCAAAATTTCCGCTACCGGTTCTCCAGAACTGGTCAGAACCTGCTGAATACCACCTCTGGTATTCTGGTACTCCACCAGTCTATTTTAGGCAGACAGAATCTATCTGGGTTGCTTAAAGTGTTATGGCTTGACAAGTCTGATGTCTATTAGTCTTTCAAAGATAATCAGAGTTGGAAAGGGACCTGGTAGGTCATCTAGTCCAATCCCCCACCCAAGCGAGAGACTCTACACCATTTCTGACAAATGGCAGTCCAATCTCTTCTTGAAAGCCTCCAGTGATGAAGCTCCCACAACGTCCGAGGGCAAGCTTCCTTTGGTTGATTGTTCTCACTGTCAGAAAGTTTCTCCTTAGTCCAGTGGTCTCCAAACTTTCTAGCTTTGCAGCATTGGTGTGGGGAGAGGGAATGGTTTTGTGCAAGCAACCAGTGAAGCAGGAGCACTTGCCTGCCATTTGCATGGCCTGGTTCCAAATAGGCCACAGTCTGGTACTGGGCCGTGGCCTGCTGTACTAGCTGATGTCCTGAGAAGACTGATGGAGCAGTCTGGGATGAACAGGAGGAGACTTCTGAGGTGTTAAAAGCTTGATACACAGTCTTGCCACCTATATTGGAAAGAAAATTACTGGTAATTATAAGGCTATTGACATACAGCCCCAATGATTAAGAAGTGAATATCTTCTTCCATCGATTGTAGAATTTTGTGAATTGGTACCTATTGCTTTTTTGAGTACCTTTCAAAAGCAAGCCAGCACCTTGTTTTTTTAATGAGCAATCCTAAAAGTCACTGTCATGACACCCCCATATATACGATAGGAATAATGGTCAATATACTGCAGAATGAGACTCTACAGGCTAAATCAAACCTTCTCATACTTTGCTTCTCTTAAATCAATTAATTTGCAGAAGACACAGTGACCCGACAAGTTCCAGGACTCTAATACCGAAGTTAGCAATATTTGTGAGCTGGTGGTAGAAATGAAATTTTGGAAGCAGGTCAAAGGCACACTTGGAAAAGACTTGCAATGGTTGATTATGGTCCCACCATATTCTCTTGCTTCCCTGGATATTCCCTACCACCACCGCTTCGATACTCAATCTTTTACACTCACTTACTCCTTCCTTCCTTCCTCATTTAAAAACAAGGCATACAGCTGCAAAACCTATTCACTCAAAATTTCTAAAATTGCCTAGGAGATTTCTGAAGATAATAATGCTACAAGTTAGCTTACAATTGCTCATTGCAATATGCAAACTTTCCATGGTTATTTTAAAATTTAAATTAATGTCAGGTAGACAGAGAATTGTCAGGGACAAAGGGAGTATCTGGTAATCCTCTACTTACTGTTGCTGCAGTAGAAGGCTTAAAGAATTGATCACGATTAATTTTGAAACAAGTTTTCTCTTCCATCCAGTGAAAGAAGTTTTCATAATAATATGTTATATAGCTTTTTATTCTTTCTACAGATATAACTATTTTTGGTCTTTTAGAATTCCACTACCCCAGAAACGGAAAGTGGTGTTATGCTACCTAAATGCAACTCATAATGGATTAATGCAAATTATTATGATTAATATGCAAATTATGGTACTCCAACAGTTTGTCTAAAGCTTTGAGAAAAGAATTACAGATGAGTTACTTTGAACACACAGCAGAATAACTGAGATACTTCTGTACCTTAACACTTCTGCAGATTTAAGGTTTAATTATAAGTAAAACACAAAACCTTCATGACTATTCAATCAATCATTGTTAAGTCTGAAGAAAATGTTATCTTGTAGAAAGAATTCTTTGTGAGGAAGCATCATGTAGATGTTTAAGAGTAGCATCAATTAATTCACCCATCTATGTATTTCACTTGCTGTTCCATCTATGAACATCTATGCTTGACAGTTAATGTATTTTAGATTGTAAGAAGGGGATTAGTAAGAAGTTAGTTCTTTAGCATTGCATTCGAATAAATGTTTTATACCTGCCAGGGCCAGCCTTGCTATTCTTTGCATTTTAACACTAAGTACCACTAGGGTAGGAACTCAAGTCCTTCCAAAAAAACCCACCTCAAGTAAATAACTCTTAAATTTATAATATGAGGGTATTTTGCTGAGACTGTAGACATAGGATATCAGAAAGTTAATTTAATTTAAGAGGTTTGATTTCAGGTCATATTCAACTGTAAGCTATTCCAGGTAAAACAAATAAAAATTCAGTAACTTGTATATATAATCAAGTTCCAGATCACATGATTTAAAATCTAAGACAAATAAGAAGAATCAGTAGCAAGTGATATAGATTATTTGGGAATACATTTGACCTTTTTTTTTGTCCCCTAAGTTACATAATATATGAGTTTTGAGATTCTCGTATAAGTTCTAAAAGAACAGCTCTAAAAGAACAGCTTGCACGATAAAAAAAATACAGGTAATAGGGATATTTCAAAAAATTCTCACTAATGTTTAGATCTTCCACCTGATATGAAAGAACTAATATAGGTTGGGAGTATTTGAAATGTTAGTCCAGCAGGAGAAATGTTTTTGTCAAATGGAATGTCCTAAATATTTGTTATCTCACCAGGGGGTGCGTGCAGGTGTGTGTGTGCATACATCTGATGAGATGTGTGTGTACTAAGATTTTCACAAAAGGGACCTTGGTGAAAGATTATTCCCATTAATTTCAGCAGATTCAAACGTTAAGCAGATCCATGAGGGGGAAGCATATTGTGTTTCCTTAAGTAAAACTCCTTCATAAATTACAATTCTGAATTCATTTATTATTATCATGGGGATATTGGGGGTGAATTCTTCTAGGTTATATGTAACAAAAGCCTAGATTTTATCCCAAAGGTTCTTTTATCCCAGAAGGCAACTGGGTTTTCTTAGTTTCAAAACTGAAAAAGCTTCTTGGATGGGAACTGAAACATTTTCAAGGAAAAAAAAAAATAAGGATAATTTAGTTGCCTTTTCAAAAACCACCATTGGGACAACCATGATCTGGAAGACTGAGAATCTCCTTAGACATTTAGTCTAAATTTTAAAACTTACAGATAGTCCTCAACTTACTACAGTTCATTTAATGACCATTCAAAGTTTTACAACAGCACTGAAAAAAGCGACTTATGATCATTTTTCACATGGCCATTGCAGCATCCCTACAGTCACATGATCAAAATTTGGATGCTTGGCAACTGACTCATATTTATGACAGTTGCAGTATCCCAAGGATCACATGATTACCTTTTGCAACCTTCTGACAAAGTCATTGGGAATGTCAGAATCACTTAACACATATAATACCAACTTAAGAACAGTAATGATTCAAATAATTGTGGCAGGAAAGGTCATAAAATTGGACAAAACTCATTTAAAGCTGTCTTATGCTCCAACAAGTTTTTAAAAAGATGTTGGATAACCATTTGTCTGAAGTGATGTAGGGTTTCCTGCCTAAGCAGGGGGTTGGACTAGAAGACCTCCAAGGTCCCTTCCAATTCTATTATTCTATTCTATTCTATTTTTAAGCAGACATTTTGGGCTCAGCTGTGGCTAGGTCGAAGCCTACCTGTAACAAATAATGCCATATTTCAAAGCTGGTTCTTCTTGCAGACATGTTTTTAAGAACAATAGTTCAATTTTTAATATAACGAATGTCTACAGCATCAGGCAAATTTTGATCTGTAATCTATAGGCAAATTTTAGTCTGCGGTCTTACAAGATTTTGAGAACTTCTGAAATATTTTTTTTTTAAAAAACAAATTGGAAAGCTGTAACAAAAGAATTCTAGTGATTACTCTTTGTGTGGAAACGTAATTTTTTTTCTGCGCTATTTTCTTTCTCACAGCATGTAAAGACTGCCCAATTCTCTTTTGCTCCAAGAGCTTCAATTTCCATCTGTGTCTTATTTTGGTAACAGTCAAACCTGCTATCACACAGTTTTCAGCTGACTGTGTGAGAACCTTACCTCATGTATCAGATGAATTCTCTCTTGGAATTTCTAATTTCATTACTAGTTCATAATTAATCACTGCACTGCGTTTTTAGATGAAGGATTCCAAGCGTGAGATCAGATCACAAGAGCTAAGAAGAATGTTTTGGAGTGTGCTTTGCAAATCTGATCCAGAGGCCTTTAACCAAGAGCTGGGGTGTGAGAAAAGGGACCAGAAAATAGTGCAAAAACCAATTTGGGATATAGGAAAGAGAGGGAGGGAGGGAGGGAGGGAGGGAAGGAAGGAAGGAAGGAAGGAA
Source organism: Laticauda colubrina (assembly GCA_015471245.1). Taxonomy (NCBI): domain Eukaryota; kingdom Metazoa; phylum Chordata; class Lepidosauria; order Squamata; family Elapidae; genus Laticauda; species Laticauda colubrina. Next base: position 17,944,381 of record BLBF01000002.1, read on the forward strand.
GGAAGGAAGGAAGGAAGGAAGGA
>BLBF01000002.1:17949826-17986248 GCA_015471245.1 Laticauda colubrina
GATAGATAGATAGATAGATAGATAGATAGATAGATAGATAGATAGATTTTAAACAATAATTTGTGAACTTGCTTAGGAAAAGAAACTTGTTTGATATTCATGTAAAACTATGTGAATATCCATTTATAACATATAAATACAATGTAAACATTTTCTCCTGTTGAGCTTGGCCTTGCTGTGTACATGAACATGTCTAGCTGCTTTCCTTGTGAACAGCACGGAGATTTTTGTTCTCAATCTAGATATGGTTATATCCTATCCAATTATTAATCAAATCATACCTTTTCTAGTGTTTCAAGATCAGCCAAAATTGACAAGTTCCTACTACTTAAGTGAGGTTTACTTAAATGCATTATAAAACATATCAGAAGACATTACAATGTTAATCCTATCCTGTCTAAAAGGCATTTACCACTTTCAAGGCAAAATTCTTAATAAAGGCAAAAAAAAATAAAAATGGACAAAATTAGGTGCAGGATAGACAGTATGCAATCAAAATTGATGGACGAAATTTGTTCACTGATTTTGATAGACTGCTTTAACCACAGCCAAGCCTGTATTCAAACTACAATCTTTCCAACAACAGCGCTATTCCTACAAAACATAAAATCATGTATTTCTCATAGATCACATCAAGATTTTGTGTGATTCAGTTCAATTTATTGAATTAATCACAATTGGCCAGGTTCAAATGACAAACTAAGCCAATATTCATTAAAAGTAATAATGGAGAAGTTCACCAAACTACTGATTTAAAACCAAACAGAACTCTCTTGTATAGACCAATAGAAAGTTGTGTAATCCAGAACTGTAATTGCTGATCTTCCCAATAAAAAAATAGATCTTGAAATAAAATTATCCTGATCCTGATTTGGTGTGCCAGTGAGTTGCTTCTTCTATTCCCAACTGTTTTTTCAAATGCAGACTCAGAAAATCCCTAAGAAGTAAGAATGTAAGCAATGGCAGTCAAGGTAATGATAAACAGCATATGATAGCATATACATACTTATTTGCGTCTGAAAATTAGCCTGTGTTGTTCATAGGATCACAGAACTAAGCTATATCTAGACAGGAGTTTCTTAACTTTGGCCACTTTTAGATATGTAGACTTCAACTTCCAGAATTCCCCAGTCAGCCATGCTGGCTAGGAAATTCTAGGAGTTGGTCATCATCATCCCAATATACATTATGAATAAATTTTTTTGGATCTTTTTATTCTATAGATCATGGATGAATTTCCTTCCTTCCTTAGTCTTTAAAATAAGAATCAATTTGTAAGGTGCTCCTACCATATACTCTGCTTGAACACATGGACTCAAAAAATTAATTCATACATTTTGCCTCACTCTTTTTTTCTTCTTAATGTTACTTCAACTTTAAAGATGTGAAATTGTCCAGAAATTATTCTAACAACAGATGTCTGCTGCCAGATGTTTATATTTTCATGCACAATTATCTTGGGATCCATTATTAATTAATTATTTTATTCTCTTTTCCCCTTAGGTATGATTATCGTGAAATGCTGCACAATGCCACTTTCTGTCTGGTCCCCCGGGGCCGGAGGCTTGGGTCCTTCAGGTTCTTGGAGGCCCTGCAGGTAAAAACTATGGACATTTTAGCTCTATTTAAGCTTTTGTTTTCTCTAGTAAAATTCTGTCTTAGGTAATATTGTGACAGGGAAAGGAAGAGCAAAGCAGAAATTATATTTCAGTGGAATTACTTGCTTTCAGAAATTGTGGGTGCTCCAACACTGGAGATTTTAAAGAAGAGATTGGATAGTTATTTGTCCGGAATAGTATACAGCATGGGTATCAAACTCAAGGCCCATGGCCCAGATCTGGCCTGCAGGGTGCTTAGATCTGGCCCAGAGAGCCTCCCTGGGAACAATGAAGGACTGGCCCATGGTGTCCCTGCCAGAAAAAATGGAACTCGCAAGGACCGTATGCGACTCTCCCTAGCTCCATTTTTTGCTGCAGAGGGTTGAGGCAGTCCATTTTCACTGACAGAATGCTCCAGCCACCACAGGCGCCCCCGACACGAGGGACGTCAAGCTGGTCATTCCCAGCCCGGCCCCCCGTGGTCAAACACAATCCTGATGCGGCCCTCAGTGAAATCGAGTTTGACACCCCAGTATAGGATGTCTTGCTTGAGCAAGGGGTTTAATTAGAATAGGAACCTCCAACCCCTGGGATATGGACTGGTACCGGTCCATGGCCTACTGGGAACTGGGACATCTGGAGGTGAGTGGCAGGTGAGCAAATAAAGCTTCCTCTATATTTGCAGCCACCCCACAACGCTAGCATCACTGCCTCAGCTCAGAATGGGGCAATTCACAGCCGCCATCTCACTGCCGCATGCTCACCCCAGCCAATTTGCCTTAGGTGATTCTCTGTGAGGCAACTTGCCCTCTAGGACAATTCACCATGAGTGAGATGCTGTTATTTCCTCAAGCCAAATGCCAGAGACAAATGGAACCTCCTCCTCCTCTTCCTTTTCTCTCTCCCTCCCTCTCCCTCCCTCCTCCATACATGATGCAAACATGCTCTCACACATATATATGGAAAGGATAAGTGGATGCACATGGAGAGGGGAAGATGTGTGGATTTGCCCTCCAAGAGAGTGTGCTTCCTACACACACACACACACACACACACACACACACACACAATTAAAATTTAATATTTAACATTTAACATATTAAAATATGTCCTGCCTATATTAAATAGTCCCATTCAAGTCAAAAATTGATTTCCTCCACAACTGAAAAACCAGTAGACCTAAGGAATTATCAGGAATTCTGGGAGTTGAAGTCCATAAGTGATAAAAGAGCCAAGTTTCCCTACCCCTGCCTTAGACCATTGGAAAAATAGTGTTACTTCAGAGCAAAGATGGTGAAGGTTTTTTTTTGATGAAAATATACATCACTTACCGTATATTGGCTCTCAGAGCCAGAAAATAATATTGACCTATCGCATCTTTGGAAGATAACAAGTTCCATCAAGAGATTTGGATGTTTTCTTTTATTTTTTTTAACTGAGATGTACTCATTTGAAGACTTACACTATAATTTTTACACTTCCACTGAAGTGGAATTGGAAAACATGTTTCAAGTTTTAGCAGTCCAGTCCATGGGGGCTTTGAGGTTTATATGGAATTACAGGTTTATAAAATTAGCCTAGATTTTCTTATTGCACGCTAAATAACTCTTAAACAGTAATTTCTGTTTGTTAGACATTCTCAGGGAAAGGAAGCTCCAGGACAATTAAAATGACGAAAATAAAACAATTTTTTTATTGTTTTATCCACATCTAAGACATGTTTTGGAGAATTATCTGCTGCTATAACTTCTATGCTTGACAATGCAGTGATCCACCAGGATTTTACAAAAAAGATACTGAACATTGCATAGTTAAATATAGAAAGCAGAATTACCCAATTCACACAACATGCATTTCACTTCTTTTTTCCACTATCCCTTAACATCTGTTTTCAGCCCTGACTCCTAGGACGCCTAAGCCTGGTTTAATTTTCTTTGGCAATAGGATTTTCCCAAGGATTGTACATGGTCCATAAAGAAGTCTGAATGGAAAACTATTACTTTTGCTATCCTTACAGAAGTCTGAAAGAAAAGATGTCATTATCCTTAGAGAATCACTGAGAAATTATCCCCAAAATCAGTTTTTGGCCCTGAGTCAAAGGAGACCTAACCCTAACCCTCTTCTTTCATTTTCATTAGCAACAGAATTTTCCTATGCATTTTCCTGTAGTTCACAAAGAAATCAGAACAAAAGCAGTCACAATGTCTTTCCTTAGAAAATCTCTAAGACTCTTATCTCCAATATCAATTCTTGTCTCTGATTCCAAGAAAACCTAACCCTAATCTTAACACTATTTTTATTTTCATTGCCAATTATATTTTCCCATGTAATTTTCTATGTTCCACACATAGGTTTCAACAAAAAGCTGTCACATTCTCTTCCATTAGAGAACCTCTATGAATCTATCCCTAGCATTAATTTTTGGCCCCAACTACAAAGGGATTACAACCAGTGGTGGGATTCAAAATTTTTTACTACCGGTTCTGTAGGCGTGGCTTGGTGGGCATGGCAGAGGGAGGATGCTGTAAAATCTCCATTCCCACCCCACTCCAGGAGAAGGATACTGCAAAATCCCATTCCCTCTCCACCTCACTAAGCTGCTGCTTTCCAGCTCCATTCCCCTGTGCAGGGCAACAAAAGAAGACCCAGCCAATCAGCTGGGACTCAGGAATAAATAGGGATGGGCCCAGTCAGAAGTGGTATTTGCTGGTTATGTAAACTACTCAAAATTTCTACTACCAGTTCTCCAGAACTGGTCAGAACCTGCAAAATACCACCTCTGGATACAACCCTGCAACATCTTCTGTCATTGGTTATGCTGGCCAAATTATCTAGTTTTTTTGGGTTTTTTTTCCTTGATCATCTTATCCATGGGTTATCATTCAAGGGTTAACTATAGTTTCAACTGGGAGAATGTGACCATCCTAGACCAGGCCAAATCCAAAAATGCCAGGGAATTTCTAGAAGCCTGGCATCCTGACAAATCAGCCATCAATAGACACATAGACATTAACAACATCTATGGACTATGCAAAAGAGACAATCAACCAGCCCAAAAGAGAAAAAGACTCCAGCATCTCTATCAGGAATCAGCACTCAGATCAGCATAGATTAACTCCAAGGATAACTTCAGACCAACAGTCAAGTTGCAATATCCCAACAACAATATCCCAATCAAGAAACCACCAAAGAGCCATCAGTAAATAGCCCAACCAAAGAATCCCTAAGGCTGTCCATACTCTTTGCTAGCACTGATGATGTTACCTCATTAGGGTAATGAAACGTCTGTAAGAAAACAAGCAAGTTCAGAAAGCACCACATTTCAATCCTGAGCTACAAATATTCTCCTTTATTAGGACCCAGATTGCTGGGGGCAATATGCTGACTCTGTAAACCGCTCAGAAAGGGCTGTAAAACTCAGAAGCAGTTTATAAGTCTAAGTGCTATTGCTATCATATCACCCGTAGTTCTTCTTTCCATTGAACTAGACATACCCAATTCCTGCAATTGAATCTTGAAACTATCCACCCCTTCTATTGTTTTATGCAGGCTGCCTGTATTCCTGTGATGCTCAGCAATGGATGGGAACTTCCATTCTCCGAGGTGATTAATTGGAATCAAGCTGCCGTCATAGGAGATGAGAGATTGTTATTACAGGTAAGAAGTGAGTGACTGGCAGGAAAACAGTGGCCTTCATCCAGTGAATTGACCAAAGCAGCCATCTTCTCTACTTTCAGGAAAGATATATCCAAAAGGTCATGGCCATAAAAGATTTTATCAGCCAGGCTTTGTCTGTGTCATTGTGAATATTAACTCATTTAATAAAGCATTATTCACTTTTTGACATGAAGGTCATTCCAGCTTCCAAATGTCTTGGTTAAAAATGTAGCGGCATCTGATATTTTTAAATATATTTTTATATATAGGTGTGTGGAAGACCTCAAGTTGAAAGCTCTTGCCGTACAAAAGTGATTTGCAATATCAAAATATTTATAGTTCTGATACTTTTCATCCTAAATCAGAAACCTACATATTAGTCTCATGTGTGTTTATCTGTAATTCTAACCTCTTTCCAGATTCAGCTTGTAAATATTAGAAAGCAATCAAGGTGCATATTTAAACTTCATGTTTTACTGTTGAAATATCTGCAGTATTTTATGAGCCTTTACAATGTTACAGAAGATATAAATTGCTTTGAGCCATGAAATTTGAAAAGTGCGACATTAGGTAGATTACTAAGTTCTGATCCAAATTTGATTGATTGATAGATCACACATATATGGCTGCCCATCTCTAGGTGGTGTCATATTAATCCAGGAGATGTAGATTAACCTTTTTACATGTAAAAGTGTACAAAAATCAAGATCTTCAGTTATTTCTATATGAGACTTTTCCAATCTCTTTTCTCTTTCTCTTAACTTTGTGTTCCCCTACCAAATACTTTCCTCTCTGGCACTCCCTCAACAGCTGTCTAACAACTTTGACATCAACACATAGTGCAGAAAGCCAAATGGACTGCTGAACACCCAGATCCAGGCAGTTACGTAGATGACCCTACACAAAAGGTGCCAGGTTTTGACCTTCCTCATCAACATTTGTCAACTCTGAACAGGATCCGTACCCAACATGGTGTCTGCCAGGACTCCTTGTTCAAGTGGGGTCTTGTCTCTACCCTCAATGTGATTGTGGTGCTCCTTGAAAAAATATCCACCACATTGTGTCCGAATGTCCATCAAGAGCTTACACCAGCCGATTGTATGATTTGCCCAACATAAACCACCCTGTCCTGGAATGGCTGGGTGGACTGGACATTAACATTTGAACCACTATATGTCCATGTATACCATACACCAAGGGTCTTCAAACTTGGCAAGTTTAAGACTTGTGGACTTCAACTCCCAGAACTCCTGAGCAAACATGACTGGAGGAGGAATTCTGGGAGTTAAAGTCCACAAGTCTTAAAGCTGTCAAGTTTGAAGACCCCTGCCATATGCTAAATAAGTAAACTTTCCACGCTTAAGGGCTTGGAAATCCTTCCATGCTTTAAGAAGAGTCATAAACATTACAGCTGGAAGGCACCAGATTGGGAAAGGCAAAAGCAATTTATATGGCTCAATCCCATGAAGAGCAGAACGATGGGTGTGACCCTTGCATGCAATAAGGAGGGAAGAGTAACTCCCTTGTTTAAGTCAACCTCTGTCATAGTTTTTTGTGGAAGGAAAACAAAGACTGCTTCACTTCCTTTCATTCTCTGCATTAAGTGAAAGAAGCCAAATTACTGGATTATTCCAGGATATTCTTCTCTCCCAACCCTTGCAAAAATCTGCTTTGAAGAATTTGGTGCTAATCTCATGCCTTTAAACACTAAAATAGAAATGAAAGAAATAGTCCAAATTACTACTTTCCACTAATAAACAGATATTGGGTGTTTTTTATAAGTAGTTCTCAATTTACAGGCATTAGTTTAGTGACCATTCAAATGACACTGAAAAAGGTAACTTGGGGCCAGTCTTCACCCTTGATGATTGTCACAGCATCCTCATGATCACATGGCTAAAATTTGGCAACCGGCATGCATTTACAAGAGTTGCAGCATACAAGGCTCGTGTGAGCAACATTTGCTCATAAAATACTGCAGATATTTCTACAGTAAAACATGAAGTTTAAATATGCATCTTGAGTGCTTTTTAATATTTACAAGCTGGATTCAAAGAGAGCTCATCAACACACGTGAGAGTAATATATAAATTCCCCTAAACCCTGATTTTATCTTTAAAAAGATAAAAATCAGAATTATAAATATTTTGCTTGCCAACATTCTGACAAACAAAGACAATAGGGGAAGCTGAAGTTACTAAATGACTGCATGGTTCACTTAACAATCTAGTGATTTGCTTAACAACCATAGTGAAAAAGTCACAAACTTTGGTGTGACTCACTTAACAACTATGTTTCTAAGCAATGGAAATTCTGGTTCTGACTGTGGTCGCAAGCTGAGGGCTAGTTTAGTTTAGTTTATTTTACTTTATTGTCCTTGCACCTCGTATAACAAAATTAAATACCATCTTCAGTGTACATTATGACTATGAAAATAAACACACATCCTTCACATTCTATACATTGAATTGAAAACCTCTTGATATTGCATTAATATTGCACTATATGGTCGAATTCAATAGAGTTACTTGTGTTACTACATGTGCTACATGTTACTACATGTTACTACCAGTGAGAAAACGCTCATCCGTGAAAAATCATTTCTGGCTTCAGCCCTCTGCTTTTTTGAAAGAGTTAGGCCTGGATTCAAAGCTACTCTCCAATTTGCTAGATAAAGGGAGGAGGGAGGAGAGGGCAGATGCCTCTGAGATCCTTTTAATGGGAGATTTCAAGGAATAAACTTGGATTCCTTTCCATGCAAGGCATGCGCCATACTGCCGCGCGTGAAACCAACATATTTAAATCCGGCAGAAATGTAAAAACCGACACCCTGACTGACGTATTTAGCTGCCGATGGTAAGAGAAAAGGCTATACAGCATTCCAAATATCTGTGAATGTCCCTTCCCTCCCAAGAGTACATTAATATTCTGATCTTTGTTGTTTCCTGTAATGCAGAATTGATTATCTTCACAGCTGCTTCCCTTAGTAGAACAGCTACTATACTATTATTAACAGTGGTTTTTAAAGAGCTGGCATGAAGCTCAAATGTCTGCTTTGGGAAATGTTTTTGTTGCACTACACTTTTTCAGTTCCCTGTTTAGATGCACTTGGATGTTTTTATTTAAATGTTCTCTGTACTGTCATGCTGCTCCAGCTGAAGCCACTCTCTCTGTTGTCGTTTTAGCATCGCTTTTCTCCTTCCTTGTTTGTTGTATTAGCAGCCTGCTATTCAAGCATCATCCCGTCCTAATAATTCTCTTGTATTCTTGGACAGTTCAGCCTCAGTTCATCCTTGCCCATAACCATCTTGTAAGCCAAGAGATGAATAGCAAATGGTCAAATGAAATTAAAAATGGAAGCCCTAGTTTGTGTTGTAAATGAGCTTACATGTAAAAATAGGCTTCAGAAATTACAGGCAGTTCTTCTAAACACCACAATTGGGACTAGAGTTTTACTTGCTAGGGGAAGCAGTTGTTAAGTGAGTTGCACCTGTTTTATAATCTTTTTCCCAAGTTATTAGGAAAACCACTGCAGTTGTGAAGGGATCTTGTGGTCGTTAAACACATCCAACTTCCCCCATTGACTTTGCTCAATGGAAGCCAACTGGGAAGGTTGCAAAAATCAGTCATGTGATCCCAGGATACTTCAACCGTTGTAAATACATGCTGGTAATCAAGTGCCCAAATTTTGATCATGTGATCATCGGGATGCTGCTGTATGTATGAGGATTGGTCACAAGCACTTAATACTGTTGTAATTTTGTAGTCACTAAACAAATCAGTGGTGGGACTCATCTCCGGGGGGGGATGAGTCTGCCTATCAAGATGAGATGGACCGGTTGCTTTCATGGCGTAGAGACAATAACTTGGTCCTCAACACCAATAAGACCAAGTGGATTATAGTGGACTATAGAGGTCCAGCTCTTGTTTATCAATGGGGACCGAGTGGAGCAAGTGGGCAGTTTTAAGTTTCTAGGTGTTGCCCTAAAAGAGGCCCTGACTTGGGATGCTCACATTACAGCACTGGTCAAAAGGGCCCAGCAGAGATTACCTGAGACTTCTCGGAAAACAATAACTGAATGAAAAACTGCTGGTGATCTTCTACCGCTGCACCATAGAGAGTATCTTAACATACCACAGCTCTGTATGGCTTGCCAATTGCACAGTGGCAGATAGGGCAGCACTCCAGAGGGTGCTCCATCATTGCCCAGAAGATCATTGGTTGCCTTCTCCCCTCTTTGGAAGAATTTTATAGTTCCTGCTGCCTTAAGAATGTTCAAAACATTCTCAAAGATCCATCTCATCCTGGGCAGCCTTTTTTTTTAACTATTATCATCTGGCAAAATAATATAGAATCAATTATTAACCAATCCATTATCCTCCACTTAGAGACAGACAACCTACTCTCTAATAAACAATTTGGTTTCAGAAAAACACTATCCTGCAATCTGCAACTCTTACATTGCAAAAACATATGGACTACACAACTTGATCAGGGCAAAGCAATAGACACAATCTACATCGACTTCTGGAAAGCCTTTGATTCAGTGGTACACAACAAACTACTCCTAAAACTAACATCTTATGATATCTCTGGACACCTGCATAACTGGATAGTTATGGATATTTGACATTCCTGTCAAATAGACAACAAATGGTCAAAATTGGGAGCGTCCTATCAAATTCTGTATCTCTCAACAGTGGTGTCTCGCAAGGCAGTGTTTTAGACCAACTCTCTTCATACTCTACATAAATGACCTCTGTGATCATATTAAGAGCAACTGTTCTCTTCGCTGATGATGTAAAGCTGTTCAACACCACAAACAATACTGCTACCTTTCAAAAAGACCTCGACTATGTATCAGAATGGTCAAACAAATGGCAACTTCAAATCTCAACAAATAAATGCTCTGTCTTACATATTGGCAAAAAAATCAAAAAATAAAATACAGGCTGAATAGTCAAGACCTTGTTGATGATCCAAACTCTGTCAAGGATCTTGGTGTACTCATCTCTAATGATCTAAGTGCTAGAGTCCACTGTAACTACATAGCCAAAAAGGCATTAAGAGTTGTTAACCTAATCTTACGTAGCTTTTTCTCTGATAATATCATACTACTAACTAGAGCATTTGCTAGACCAATACTCGAATACAGCTCATCAGTCTGGAACCCACATTACGTATCTGATATTAATACAGTTGAGAAAGTCCAGAAATATTTCACAAGAAGAGTTCTCCACTCCACTACTCATTGCAGAATACCTTATGCCATCAGACTTGAAATTCTAGACCTAGACAACCTAGAACTACGCTGCCTTTGGTCCGATCTAAGTCTAGTATGTAAAATTATACATTTAAATGGCTTACCTGTCAATGAATATTTCAGCTTCAACCTTAACAATACAAGAGGACACAATAGATACAAACTCATGATTAACCGCACCAAACTTGATTGAAGGAAATACGACTTCAACAACAGAGTGGTCAATGACTGGAATACTCTACCTGACTCTGTGGTTTCTTCCCCAAACCCCAAAAACTTTAACCTTAGACTTCACCCCTTTCCTAAGAAGTCTGTAGGGGGAGTGCATAAGTGCACCAATGTGCCCACTGTCCCTGTCCTATTGTTTCTTTTATTTTTCTTATATGTATCCATGTATTCATAACTATGTTTTCACTTATACCTATTATCTTGAAAGCAATTGACAAACCAAATAAAATAAATAAAAATAAATAAATAAAAACAAGGACAAATAGGCTGAAAAACAGCTTCTATCCCATAGCAATAGTTCTTTTGAATTCTGCTGTATAGTGCAGTATTGGTGCGGTGGTTTGGGGGTTTTTCGGTTCAATGTGTGGAATATGTGTTTGTGTTTAATTTCATGGTCATGATGTGCATTGAAGATGGTGTTTGATTTCATTGTACGAGGTGCAATGACAATAAAGTAAACTAAACTAAAAAAATGGCTGTCATTTGAGGAGTACCTGTATTCTAAGCTTGCCTCTCCTCACCTTGTCACAAAACTTGGAAGATATCAATGGCTCTCTTTCAACCACTGTTCTTTTCATGTGCAGAAACAGATAAAAAGTTTTATCTCAAAAGATTTGAAGAAAAACAATGAAATGCAGTCAATTAGACATAATGCAAATCTTTTTTATTTATTTATTTGAATGTATTAGCCCCCACCCAACCTCTAACAAATGATTGCCTAAAATATAAATGTTGCCAACTACTGAAAAATCTGTACATCCATGTCAATTTATAAAATTCACATTTCTTTGCTGGGCACCTTAGAGTTGCAAAACCAATTAAATAGGCTGATTTAAAAAAAAAAAAGCTGCAATCCTGAATGGCCTAAGTAATGAATAGCTCTCATTGAAAAGATAGAGTGTTAGAACCAAATGCATAGTTTTGCACAGTGAAAAGTTTATTGTATATGTCACATGATGTAGTCTCTTGAAAAGGTAGCTAATCTATTTTAATCTTATGAGTAAGCGGGATGTATCTTTTCTGCATAATAATAGTAAAGAATTTTATTTCCATATTTCCAACCTTTCTTCTTTATGTAGCCTATAATTCTTTCAGTGCTCACTCCTGTAAAATAAGTGTTCAATCAGAAACTACCTACTGAGCTTCAGGTTAACATTTGTTCTGACCAAGGTTTCCTGAGACCATAATTAAGCACACACTTAGTTAAAACAACTCTTGTTTTCTTCCAACACTGGGAATTATGTTCATTACCAGCCTGCAATGAGTCCCAAAACAGTCCCTTGAGATAAGCACCCACCTTTCTCTCCTTTGAATTGCTGCCAAAACTAAAGTGCCAAATTGATAATAAGAAAACCAACCAAAGTACAAAGTCCACACAGAGTTTTTCAAGATTGAATCTTAACAGAGCGAACAACTTTGCTTCCTGCAAATATTTCTCTACTTTTGCATTCCCTTTATATCTTATGGGGGGAGCAATCACATCCAAGCCTTACTCCTGAGTTGCCCCTTTTGTCTTAGCTGCTCTTTCCTTCTAGCAGCTCTGCACACATGCACATTGGAAACAGGCTCCCCTTGTTCCTCTGCCTCGCTGCTGCCAGACTCTGGAGGTTCCGGACTCGGCACACAACTCCCAGATGTTTCATCTCTGCATCAGATGCAGGACCCTCATCCGAGTCCTCCCCAGACTCCCAGACTGGTCCCCATTCTTCCCCATGTCCAATGTCCAATTCTGCTGCCCTCTGCACAAGCTGCTGGTGAACCACAATAACATTCAGGATTTGAACCTCAGTCTTTCCAGTCCTGGAATAAGAATTGTTGGTTCCCTGGCTGTACAAGAGTATGAACACATTTAGCCTCCTATTCAGCCTAGACCATTTAATTAATTATTTTACTTCTCAAGCGAAACCTACTTTGCTAAAGACCACTCATTCTCTTTCAAGAAAATGTAAAGCCAACCCTGAAACCAGAAATAATAAAAAGCTCCAATGTGAAAGAGTTAAAATGAATTGTGCAAAGCCTGCTTTGGATATTTTAGGCTTCGAGTGTAATGGAGAATGCATCCTAAAGAATTTAGACAAGACCTTGAGTCTCCATTCATTATCTCAATCTCAGATTACATGGAAAAGGTGTTCTCAAGTTGTCTGGACCACATAAGCCACATAAAGTTTTAACAACAATGACCACCAGTTTCCATTTCACTCAGGGAAAAAAAATGGCAGGCAGTATAGTGCATTTAGCCCAAGTATAATGTGGTTTTTTTCGAGCGCCGTAGTGGCCTAGAGGTGGAGCTCTCAACTCACAATCCTAGCTAGTAGCAGATATTTCTCTCTCTGGGTGCAAAGAGAAAATATTTGCTGTGCTCTTCACATAAGCATCAGGAAGGGCATCTGGCCAGTAAACTCTCAGCTCCATCCAGTTGCCATGACTCCATCCCAATGCAAGGGATTACAGTTTCTATCAGTTCTTCAGGAATCCAACCAGCTGCTGTGTTCTGTGCTAGACAAAACCGGTATATGTGGCATTACCCTTGATGGCTCATCATTTTAAGGATATTTTCCATCCAGGAAAGAGTGTCCTAGCTCCACTTTAGAAAATTAGAAAGGGATCCCCATTCAGTAGCATTTCACAGACTGTTGTTTTGAGGAGAGAATAACTCCATTTAAAATCAGGAGAACCACAACTTCTCCAGAATTCTGATCCCTTAGAATAAGTACCTGCATCATGCCCGGATTCTGTTTCAATTAATTATCAGCAATCTATATAATTGTTAAGTGTAATCATGTTACAGAAAAATACATTTGGGTTCCACCAGAATATTGATAGCTCTAAATCTCCCAATGTTCTTTCTCATTGGTTCCATGTAGATACTTAAAATTGAAGACAGAACGAGCTTAATCCTTTATCTAAAGGACTTAATCCACTCAACTGCTTCTGTTTTAAGAAAGTTAAATTATCTGAAATCTTCCTCTTAGATTTGTCAAATAATCCATATGGATATCATGATATCAAAAGGTTGGACTCTTTGGGAAAACAACCCTTTCCCTGACAGCCTCCAGGCAAAAATCATTGTGAGAAAAACCAATGAAATCTCAACCCTGTAATCTCCTTTAAAGCTATGTTGAAGTGGGCTAAGATTTTCCAACAAAATTACAGTGAGGACTTTGCAAACTTCTACATTTCATCCCCAGTTGCCGTGTTATATGAACCCAGCAACCTAAGTTTCATGTTAACTGAGATTAACAAGGAGGTGCCATAAAAAGTTAGCTAAAGAGACAAAACCAAAAATAAGCAGACTTGAGACTGATTTACAAAGCTGGAATGTTTAGCCGTAGTTAAGATTCAGCAGCAGTCGTTTCAGCAGCTATGTGTAAAGTACAGAGACACCTCTGAAATAATCTTCTCGGTCAAACAAGAAGAAAAGAGCAGGGAAATTGTTATGTTCATTCATGAATCTCAAAATCGATATTTAAAGCCGTATTCATTGTCTTGGACAACATTACCCAGAAGTCATTTCTCCAGTAAACTGCAGTTGTGAAAACCTACATTTTCTTTCACAAAAGCATTGTTTACCATGAATTGTAACAAAAACCACTGCCTCCAAACAGTCATTCCTTCAAGTCTCACTCATTGAATGAGTCTGGGTTCCATTTAAGGGTAGTGGATAAGTCTTATTCCTTACAGTTCGAAGACTGTATTCCTTATGAAGCACTTTCAAGCCATAGCCTGCACATTTCAGTGATTCAGTGTTGGCTTGATCCAAGGAAGATTTCACATCACCAGTAGATGAAGATACAATTATCTCAATGTTGATTTGTATGACTAATTGCTGCCTACTTATATTGGCATTGATGGATGTAATGTAATGTGAGAAGGACCTTGGGGAGGGTGAGGAAGAAATGCTAAGGAATGGTCAGATAAAAGGAAAGCCATAATCTGCAGCTGGATAATGGAAGTAGAAAGAGATTCCAAAGGGAATCCCTAGCTTCTCAAACTGTAAAGCAAAGGGGCAGGAGATTTGTACTTTCAGACTTGCAAGATTCTGTTACTATCACCTGATAATGAAATAGAATTAGCTCATCTGCTCATGTTTCCTTTATGATCTACCTGGGAAGCCTGACAGTGGGTATCATATTCCCAGTTTTAATTTTCTTGTGACCCTCCGAACCAGTTCACTCCGATGATCATTTAGTTTTCTGTGACCCTCTGAACCAGTTCGATCCAATGATCAGCTGCTGGGCCCTCCCGCCCTGGCTCCATACTGACCTTTATATCCTGCTTTTGAAGCTCAGTTGCATCGTGCGGCACAGCAGATTGCCATGCATCAGCTGTTGAAGTCACAGGGAGAATGCAGGAGAAGGTCAGTAGGAAAACCTCTGTGCATGCACAAAGCACGCATTTCCATGCAAGTGCTCAAAGCACACCCACCAAACTAGTGGTAAACCAATTTGAATCCCACCACTGGCATGAAGCATTATATCATGGAAATTCCATCCATCTTGGGAGACCCCATTTGGCTCCTGCTTCAGCGGAAGCCCTCACAAAAATTTGCAGTGTTTTCCTTGGAGGTGCAAGATGGTGTTGCTTACCATAGAATACCTTGGCTTCTTCTCATGCCCATGCTGAACCAATGAATGCAAATAACATCTGTCTTCTGCTTTGGGAAGCCTCCCCCCCGCAATAGCTTGTTGAAAGGAGTACTAACCAACATGGGATACTGCTCAGCAATTTAGGCAGAACTGGGTATTAAGCAGAAGCACTTTGTGAACTCTGCGAAGTAGTTCAGACAAAAAACACAACCAGGAATATTAGCTCAATCAAGTTACATTAATAGAATCATGTAATATTGAAAGTATTTCTTCCATCTGTCAGCATTCCAACTAACCAACTCCAAACCAATAAACTCCGATACAAACATTTCCTCAAAGTTCCATTTTATTAGAGTTGTCATGTTGGCACATCTGGGAAAACCCGAATCTGAGAATTCCAGGCTTTCCCTTCCCCCACAAAAATCAAAGATCCATCCCCTGCATCCCTCAGTCCATCACATGGCCCAATCAAATCTTCTTCCCAACTGGAGACACTCCTCTCCAGGTGTAGGGCAACCTGTCCTTGACTCTCTGAGAAAGAATGTTGTTGTGTCTAATCTTTTACCTCACTATGGAATCCCCACTCCCAAATTCCCAGACAGTGAATGTGGCAGTCTTGAAGCTTCCCAAAAAAGATGGCTTCCAAGGCTGACACCATCCTTTTCTTTTACTCTCTGGAAAACTATGAAATGTCCTTTCTGAAATGAAATAATGGTTCTACAGTCTGTGGCTTTCCCTCCTCTCTCCCAAGGCCATTCTCACATACCATTAAAAATTTCAACTCAATGAACCTCTTGCCAAAACACAATTTGGCATAGGAAAATTGTTGCCCTTAAGCTGTTTCCTCACTGTCCCCCTTGTCTATGAAATCATGATCCTATGTAAAGAACAGATGTATTCGAATTAAGTGTATTTTATCAGAATGCATTTTGGGGGTAAAAACATGAGTGAATATGTATGAGCGAAAAAGCCTTTTGTTGGGTATAATCTAATGTGTAAGCGGAAAATGCAAAATGGCAAACATCGGCAGATGTTTTGTGCATAATTAGCCCAGGCAAAAATGAATCATTTGAAAGGCTTAGGAATAACACAGCAACCTAATGAGAAAATAGGTGCTGTACTGAAATAGCACCCTTTTCAATAAATGGAATATCAAGAAGGATTTATTTTTCCTATTGTAGAGCCTATGTACCATAGGATACCAGTAAATGGAAGAAGATATACAAATCAGATAAATTGGAATCAATTTTTTTTCCTGCTTTGCTATGCAAGATGCCTAAAGGTCACATGGTTCATAGAAACTTGGCATCTCTCTTGGATAAAGATAGTTCCTCATTTAGCAACTATATCTGAGACCAGCAATACAGTTGCTTACTATGTCAGAGGTGGTATTCAGCAGTTTCTGACCAGTTGTGGAGAACCGGTAGCGGAAATTTTGAGTAGTTTCGAGAACCGGCAAATACCACCTCTGACTGGCCCCGCCCCCATCTGTTCTCTGCCTCCGGAGACCCAGCTGATTGGCTGAGTCTTCTTTTGTTGCCCTGCACAGGAGAACAGAGCTGGAAAGCAGATTAGTGGGGTGGGGAGGGATTGGAGATTTTGCAATATCCTTCCCCTGCCATTCCCACCAAGCCACACCCACAGTAGTAAAAAAAATTGAATCTCACCACTGTGCTAAGTGATTACTAAGTGAAGCCTTGACTGTGCTTGTAATCTTACTTCAACCTATCTTTACTTTACAGATCTGCAAAGGTCATAAATTCAGGCATTGGTCACATCACCGTCATAATTGGGAATGGGCATATTCCAAAGCAGTTGTTAAACGGGGATGACTTGTATCTCTTCCTTTTTTCTTCTTCTTCTTCCTGTGGATATGATCTCACTTGGCCACCAAGGGATTGTCAGTTTACAGAGCAGGAACATTCTCTAGGGAACTTTTAGGACATAAGTAGGAATGATAGAGAAATTACTTGGCTTTATACTTATTAAAGAGCTGCTTAATTTGCATTTCCTGCATCAATAGATGAACCAGAATCATTTTCTTTAAGGTTCTGAATTTTATGAAGCAGTTCTCTATTAAAAAATGTTTTAAAAAAAAGTAATGCAAAGGATGCATGATGAAAATCTTTATAAAGTTTTACAGGAGAAGGGGTTTAGTTACAAACTGATGTGGAAATGGTTAAAAATTTAAGTTGAGATCAAATGAGAATTCAGAATGGATAAATTCTTCAGGATAAGTTACTTTGTGCTTGTAGATGGACAAGCGGTATAACTTATTGAAAACTAATCCATAGCCCATAGATATACCCTGAACATGGTAGGATTCAAGACTTTTTACTACCAGTTCTGTGACTTGGTGTGTGTGGCAGGGGAAGGATACTGTAAAATCTCCATTCCCACCCTACTCCAGGGGAAGGATAGCGTAAAATCCTCATTTCTCCCCACTCCTGGGGGAAGGTTACAGAAAATCCCCATTCCCTCCCATCCCACTAACCTGCTTTCCAGCTCCATTCTCCTCTGTAGGGCAACAAAAGAAGACCCAGCCAATCAGCTGGGACTCAGGAGGCCGAGAAAAGATAGGGGTGGGGCCAATCAGAGATGGTATTTGCCAGTTCTCTGAACTATTCAAAATTTCCGCTACCGGTTCTCCAGAACTGATTAGAACCTGCTGAATACCACCTCTGGCTGAACACGTTTGGACCCTATTTTTTAATTAATTGGTTTATTTATATCCTACCGTTGCTATTTTTTATAAATAACTCCACACGGTGAACTCCTAATACCCCTTCTCCTTTCCTATTTTCCCCACAACAACCTTGTGAGTGGATTGGACTGAGAGAAAATAACAAGCCCCAAATTACCCAGCCATCTTTCATGCCTAAAGTGGAACTAGAACTCAACAATCTTCTAGTAATTGGCCCAAAGATACCCAGCTGATTTTCATGTCTAAGACAAGACTAGAACTTACAGCCCTCTGGTTTCTAGCCTAGTGCCTTAACCATTAGACCCAGCTGGCTCTCTATTATCATCTTTCTCTCTTTCTATTATCTAGTCCAAAAATTGTCATGATGAACTGGGAATAAAGAAGGTTTTATCTTTTTTTCAGTTTGAAGGCCTCACTTTGCACTTGTGTTTAAAAAGCCACACTTGCAAAGATGGTCAATGGAGCCAGGACAGCTGCTAAATTGATTCTGCTTCCCATAAATTTTAATTTAGTTCAAACTTTGCCCAGCTAATAATATTATTATCCATTTCCCTTTCAGTCACATGGAACATTATCATTTGAAAATGGCTTTTAAAAATTTGACCTTGCACTATCACTTCTGGATTGTTGGTTTACAAGCTGGTTCCAAACATTTCTGCTTTTGAGAAAACAACTTGGAAAATGCAGCAAAAAACCTTTTTAAGTTCTGGAAGATTATAGGCATCCATGTTGAGTTTGTGCCCTATTTTACGGCCTATTGTGAAGAGAATTGCTGTAATACCTAAGTTAGAAACCTAGTTGTTAAGAGAACCTGGCTTCCCCAATTGACTTTGCTTGTCAGAAGGTTGCAAAACGTAATCACATGACTCTGGACTCTACAACGGTCATAAATACCTGCCAGTTGCCAAGCATCCAAATTTTGATCACAGGATCAAAATTGCAGCAACAATCCTCAGTGTGAAAAACTCACAATGTATGTCACCGTTTTGGTACAGCTATAACTTCCAATGGTTGTAAGTCAAGAACCATCATAAATGCAAGAACTGTGGGCTTCTCTGGTCAAAGGTGCGACAGAGACACAGCATTAACAGCCCATCTAACTCAATTTCCAATTTTTGCTATCACGGCTGGTATGGCCTGACAATGTGGATTGCATGCCACAGATGAGAGCCAAATGCATTGTAAACTAAATGTATAAAATCTAAACGGATTGGGCTAGAAATGGATTGTCTGAAAAGGCCCCTCACTGTGTCTTAATGTTCCCAGGTTGTCGTGTTTTCAAGTACCTTATTCGTTTCTGTGTTGTATTACAGATCCCTTCTACAATCAGGTCTATCCATCAGGATAAAATCCTAGCACTTAGACAGCAGACACAGTTCTTGTGGGAGGCTTATTTTTCTTCAGTTGAGAAGATTGTATTGACCACACTAGAGGTGAGTAACAATTTTCAGATAATAGCTGAAGCTGAAGCCCAGCTTTTCTCCGTATTTGGATTGTGTCTGGTCTCGACTTTTGCAGGTACTTAGCAAGGAAAGCGCCTCTGCAAAGAATCGGATGAAGGAGAGACTTTTCAACTTCTTTAAAACTTTTCTTCCCTGAGGAACCTAGGGTCTTTGTCTCTGGGATTGGTGTAAGAAGAAATGACAGGCTGACAAATTGGCAACCATCTTAACTTGCTAGGAAATGTGGTCTCTCATAGACTGGAGGCTTCTCGGGATTTTTGATAGCTGATAAATCAACTTGCTTGTCATTGATGGTAAATGGGTTCTTTAAGACCCTTCCCTGGGAAAAAAAAAATCATGTTTTGAAAAAAGTGATACTATAAAACTTTTTCCTCTGTTCAGGCAGGCTTTCTGCTCTAAGATGTTTTCAAAGCCTTTGATGGATGTCTGAAGGAAGGTGGAAAAAATTTTGGGCTTAAGGCAGTAGCTATTTCAGATTAAGGAGGCAAATGTCAGAAACTTGACTGAGAATTAAAATGAGTTAGCCACGTTTTTAAATGTCTTTATGTGGAGCCTTAGCTCAATTTTGCAGATCCTGACCTCCACTCTCTTTTTTTCGCCGCTGTTTCTTCATGGTAATGCTAAACCGTGGTTCAGCCTTGCATACATAAGCACAGACTCCAGCCTTCTTTAAGTCCTGGAGTAAAGAAAGGAGAATAGAAGATTCCCATATTAGTTTGATATTTGAGCCTAGCAAAGCAGTTAAATTCTTTGCAATCAGGGATTACAGGTAAATGAGATTTTGACAACACTGAAGAATGCTTTCCTAAAAATCTGCATGTAGCATATGCAATAAGAATAAATGTCTTCAATTCAGTTTCTGATCAAATTGCCCTCTCTGTTGATTCATCCATATTTGGAGTCAGCTACGTTACTTTTGTCTCTTCCTATAGCAAATTCCTCTCTTCTATTTTTTTCCAGTTTAATCACCACAATAATGAGTTCTCTCATTAAGTAAAAATATTCTTCAAACTATGATTTTATTCAGATTAGAACAAGTCCAATAGAAGCAATGGCTTTAGGTGAGTCTTGATTCTGGCCACCAATTATATTGCATTTATACTTACAACACACTGTGATGATATCATTGTTGTTCAGTCACTAAGTCACGTCTGACTCTTTGCAACATCATGGACCACAGCATGCTCTGCTCCCCTGTCCTCCCTTATCTCCCAGTTTTCCCTAATTCATGATTGCTGTACTAGATGATACCATCTCAGCACTATTTAACCACTTAGCTAACTCCTAACCATGGGAGCCCTAGTCATACTGTGGTTAATTGCAGTATTGTAGGCAAACTCTGCCCACAGCTTGAAGTTCGATCCTGATAGGATTCAAGGCTGACTCAACCTTCGATCCTATTGAAGAAGTCAGCAAAATGAAGATCCAAATTGTTGGGAGCAGTATGCAAATAATGCTGAGATTGTAAACCTCCCAGAGAATGCTATAAACACTATGGGGTAGTCCATAAATCTAAATGCTATTGCTGTTGCTATCTCATCCTCTGCCATCCCCTTCTCCTTTTGCCTTCAATCTTTCCCAAACATCAGGGTCTTTTCCAAGGAGTTCTCTCTTCTCATTAGATGGCAAAAGTATTTGAGCTTCAGCCCTTCCAAACAACAGTCAGGGATGGTTGCTTTAGGGATTGACTGGTCTGATGATCTCCTTACAGTCCAGGGGATTCTCCAGCACCGCAATTCAAAAGTTTCATTTTGGCGCTCAGCCTTCCTTATGGTCCACCCTCACAGCCATACATTATTACTGGGATGATGGCATCACTATGCAGATATAATTCTAAGCTATGTTTAATGTTGACAGAACACACTGGGGCAGCTGAGAAGTTAGTTTTCAAGATTAAAAAGTAAATTCTCCAGGATCCAAAATCAACTCAAGTCTTGGTAATTGTCAGTTCACCCATGCAGATTATTTATTTTTCACCAAAAATAAAGAAATGGTTTTGCCATTGCTTCTTCTGAACAGGCCAGTTTACAGATTCCTTTGTGATTCCCAACTTGTGATTCAGCAAAGTTAATCTTGCTTAGCTTACAAAGCTAGACAGGGTCAACAAACAATTGCCATTTGCTCAGGAATATCGTAAGGAGTAAAATATCTGCTAATTTGTGTGCTGCTACACACTGTTCTACAGAACAAAATGAGTTGCATTTGAAATTTTCTGATATTTGTTTCAGCAACAGATATGACCTATTTTCATATATGCTAGGGAGGAACTACATATTTGCTGTAGTTTCTTCATTGTCCATGAAAATTGTAGTAGAAGCTACCAGTTTGTTCATAAAAATGGTTTTATTGAAGCAGTACTTCCCAACTTTTATTCATTTTAAGATGTGTGGACTTCAACTCCCAGAATATCCCAACTAGTATTGCTGGCTGGGTATTCTGGGAGTAGAAGTTCAGGTATCTTTAAAATGAATAAAAGTTTAGAAACATTGTTTTAAAGCAATCTACGAAGGATTTCATCTTTCACTACTTGGTCAGTCTTCTACAATAGGAATTTTTAAAGATCTTTGATCAGCCATAGGGAAGTTCTTTTTTTTTTTTTCTGTACCCGTTTCCTCAAAATTTGAATTGATTTTACCTGAGTCTCCAAGGATGGGACAAATAGAACTGAATATGATATGAAGGTATTTATCCAATTCATATTTCCGCAAAAGGAAAATGAAATGAGTGAAATGAAATGCAATCTTCCCCAGCTTTATGTTTTCTTCACTTTGTGAAATTAAAACCTATATAAAAGCAGTTTTAATTCTGAAAGAAGGGAGAGTGAGATAATTTGCATATTCAGTACATATTGACTTAATTCAACAGAAATATCCTTGTCCCCATTAAAAAGGGATTCATGACCCAGAAGTGTGGGAGGCGAGGAAAAGGATTGATATCAAGATAGAAATGCACCCTTTGGAACACATTTTAATTTAGAGTCTTTTTATGGAGGAAAAATTGTTATCTCATTCAGCCCAGTTTCCTGATTGAAAATTCCTTCTTCAATCCATGTAGGATACGTGTTTACTTAATTAGCAAGTTTACAAAAATAAGCTTTTGAATGTCCAGGAAGAGTGGAGGCACGCCAAATTGACACAAATACGTTTGACACAAATTCATTTTAGACCGAGCTTTCAGCAGTGATTAAAAAGGAAAAAAAAAAAAAAAACCAAGAGCGCAAATTGCAAATGGCATTTAGCAATGGGTGTGTAGCTATTTTTCCTGTGCGATTTTTACGGCTAGTGAAAGAACTGGAAATTGCCTCTATTTTTGTCCTTTCCTGTATCCTTTCCTACAAAGCATCTCCAGCCTTTTACACGGTTAAATGTTGTTTTCAGAACTAGAATAATTATCTGTTAAATTTGGTACAGCTTTTAAGATGGTCCCTTGATCCATCAAATAACAGGATCGGTAAGATTTTGTCAGCCTGACCTGTAACTGAAAATACCTATCAGCAGTGGCATTTGAGAGCTGGTTTCAAAGTTAAGCTGAATCGTAGGGAACCATAAAACAGAACAACCAAGAGGCTGTTCTGTTTTAACAGGAAAGTTGTCCTAGATATGATGATCTAATTTTATTGGAGAAATCTTTTCTCTGAGGTATCAGAGGCCAACTATATGTGGCACTTTCGCGGAGGTAATTATTTATCACTGAACAAGTGATAAATGAAATATTAGGTATTTTAATATTTTAAAATATTAGGTTAACTATGTTAACCCACCTTATATTATGTCAGACTGTGGACATATTGAATACAGTGTTTTTATACTAGCTAGTGTCAGCTTTTTAGTAACAGACTAGGACATTTCTGGATTTCATTGGAAAGAGTATAGATTTTACTATTGCAACACATAGTTTGTCATAAGTTAAAGCAATAAGCTGCAGATAGGCCCCAAAGTGACTACACATAAACCAAGCTTTGCAATCCACGAGATTTATTTTTCTTCCTCTGGATTATTTACTATTACAAAAGATTTAAATTGGGAGCTGGCATGCTGCAGAGCAAAGCACCAGCTTGTACTATACTCTTTATTTATAAGAATATCTCTGGATACTACATAGTCCCCATGGGTATGTTTAAACAATAATTAGCTAGCAGCAGCCTGTGATGTTTTGGTAATGTAATTACCAACTGTTTAGAAAAAAATTTTTAAAGCTCTGAATCAGATGGCAGAGACGAATTGTACAAACCTGTGATTGTGTGTGTGTCCATAATAACAACCATTTTTTAATGAGCGGCCTAAGCCTAGTGACCACTGTTTTTTGAAGTGGCTGAAATGCCAAGCAGACTTCAAAGAAGCCATCCCAAAGCTATAGTTCTTTCCCACACTTCATTCTTGTGAGCTGTTAGCACACTGAAAAAGTTCTGTAAATAGTTGTAGGAAACAATCCTATATAGTCGTTCCATTCCTTTTGGCAGGATCTGGTTTTTTATTTATTTACATTCCACCTTTATTTATTTTTTAATAAGCAACTCAAAGGAGGCAATCATATCTAATATTGCTTCTTCCCCTTATTTTCCTCACAACAAAAACCCTGTGAGGTGAACTGAAAGAGAGTAACTGGCTCTCCGATGGCTTTCAGGCCAAGACCCAACGGTGCTTTTTCAAGGGGAAACTGGGCTTTCTATTTTTTTCTCTGAAGATGTTTCACTTCTCATCCAAGAAGGTTCTTCAGCTCTGACTTGATGGTGCTGAATGGAAGGATGGTGGGGAATAGAATCCAGTCACAGCTGAAGAAGCTTCTTGGATGAGAAATGAAACATCTTCAAAGAAACCCAGAAAGTCCAATTGCCTCTTGAAAAAGCACCTTTGGGACAGGTAGCATTCAGCAGGTTCTGGCTAGTTCTAGAGAACCGGTAGTAGAAATTTTGAGTAGTTCAGAAAACCAGCAAATACCACCTCTGGCTGGAGATTTTACAGTATCCTTCCCCTGCCATTCCCACCAAGCCATGTCCACAGAACCGGTAGTTTAAAAAATTGAGTCCCACCACTGCTTTGGGACGATCATGATCTGGATGATTGAGAATCCCCATAAACTTTCAGGCCAAGATAGGATTAGAATTCATAATCTCCTGGTTTCCAGCCTGTTGCCTGAACCACAAGACCACATGGATAATTTGGGATTGTACCTTTTGTTCTTTTCTTAAACATGCTGTAATTGAAGTTGGATAAACTGTGGATGCCTAATCTGGGTGCTCTAATGACCTGAATGAGGATCACTAAGCAGGTCAAAATGCACAACCAAACCATGTTTCTTAAATTCAGGATTTAGTCATTTCTATTATCAAGGATCTTTGTTACATGCTCTGTGATTGCTGTGGCTTTGGATGAAGAAATCATCAAACTTTCTAAGCAAAGGAGAAAGAAATACAGTAGTACTTCATTTCAATTAAGCAAGTGTGCATATTCTATTGTGCAGCTTGTCTTTTCAGTGATTTTTGCAACATCATTCCTTTTCTAGTTAGGGGAGAAAATCCTGGATTTATAGAACACAATGAAGCACTAACATCTCTGTAATAAATACCTCAAAATAGGATTTCCCACTTTAACAAGGATATCTTGAAAGCTGAATGTGTTTGTTTTAAAACAAAATAAAATTAAGGAAAGCTGAAATTCTCAGAGTCCTAGATTTTGAATCCCAGTGTGAAAACCTTACATTTTCTTCCACAATACCATGAAATTACAACAGTACATTAATCATCACTGATTTTTCTTGGGCCAAAGATGGAATACTGTCATTGCAAAGTTTTCTGTGCAATTTGTATTTCGGAAATTACTACAATGGTAGGTTCTTTTTTAGTCTTGGGAAGGAGAACAGAAATATGTAGGTTAAAAACATTACCTTTCAGAAACATTTCTCATTCAGTTTAAAACTATGACTATCTTTTATGTTATATTTTGATGGCAAAATTGCAGAATGAATCCATCAGTCTCTCCAATGGCTTGTGCATTTTGGAAACCAGAACTATTCTGTGTTAGTTAGATCCTAACTTCTACACAGTGTCTGTCTCAATAAATGAGATAAATGAAGTCCTATGTGTCAAGAAGATTCCACACCAATTCTAAATAATCTGCCTCTTGGTGGCTTTGATTAAAGTGTTCTGCTTTTATTTTATTTTTTCATTAAAAGTTTCCTAAACATTGTTTTAACTTCTTGTTTTGCAGATTATTCAAGACAGAATATTTAAGCACATATCCCGTAACAGTTTAATATGGAACAAACACCCCGGGGGATTGTTCGTACTGCCACAGTATTCATCATATCTGGGAGATTTCCCTTACTATTATGCTAACCTAGGTAAGTAGGTCTTTCTTGAGGAACACACTGGTTGGGAAGAGGAATCTTGTTTTGGGTAATGTGCAGACTAACAGTGTGAGGCAAGTGGAATCTAAGCTGTGTAGTAAGGTGTATGAGAACCTAAGCTCTCAATCAAAACTTCTTTACTTTTCTAGGAACAAATAGGGATTTGAAAAAAAAATAGATTAGCTATACCAAATTACATAAGTCTGCAACCAAAGATAGGGTCACTTCTCTGTGGTAGTCCAGACAAGAAGCGCAATCAAGCACTAACACCATATTTATTGTAAGGTTATAGTGGGGGTCTCCACCCTTGGCATCTTTAAGACTTGTGGACTTCAACTCCCAGAATTCGTCAGCCAGCCATGGGGGCTGGGGGATTATGGGAGTTGAAGTCCATAAATTATAGTAATAGAATCTTGCAAATCTGAAAGTATCTTTCCCCACCCTTACTTTTACTGTCCCCAAAACTAAGGCTGGTCCTTTCTGATATGTTTTCTCTATCCCTACCTCTCCTTCAGAGACAGGTTTCTTTTACCAGACTGTTGTCTAGTCTGTGGCTGTTTCTCTTGTCTACTAATATCATTCTCACGTAAGCAGTACAGTGGCCATCATTATTTGTCAATAGAATAAGGAAAAATGGAAGGGCGGAGAATAGAGTCAAATGTAGAAACTATTCAAATTGAGCAAATAGCTTTGAAAAAAATTCAAGAACTCAGATGTACCTGTCTAGGCCAGGGGTCTGCAACCTTAAACACTCAAAGAGCCATTTGGACTCATTTCCCACAGAAAAGAAAAGACAGGGAGCCAATAATTAACAACCAGTATGACTGGGTGGCCGTGGCCCACTTGACATCACTCACTCCCACCCAGTCACCTCCTGCTCTGGAATATGGAGCGAGTCTCCATTCCCCACCATCACCCTTACCTTCTCAGGCTAGGGAAGGAGTAACTGAGAGGAGAGAGAGGGGCCAGCTAGGGAGCCACAGCAGAGGTTCAAAAGAGCCGCATGTGGCTCCAGAGCTGCAGGTTGCAAACCCCTGGTCTAAGGCTTTCTCTGGCACTGCCCTTGATTCCAGCTCTGCTGGAGCTTCGGGCACTGATCTGAGTCACAGTACAAGTAAGGAAACCACCATAGACATTCTTCTCTTAAGGCTACCAGCCAGCCAGACTAGTGCCAGAAATCTTAAATCTGACTCCCTCTGAATCCCATCATTTTCAAAGGAAAATGTTGATGGTATTAGAGTAGCATAATACTTAAGATCAACCATTCCCAACATTCACTGTAATAGTAAATGGAAGGTAGATGGCCTATAAATTTTGAAAGTAAATAAATACTTATTTATTTATAAAATTTATAGGTCACCCATCTTATCTAAAGATAAATCTGGATGAAAGATATAAGGAGATTTTTTTTTCTGCTTAATTATTGGGGTTTTTTTGATTATTTTTTCCCCTTTAAGGAAGAAATGCTTTAAATTCTGGATCATTTTTCTTTGGAAGCATATATTAACATTAAAAATTGGGTTATTTTTTCCTAAATGCCTAAATATTCCTTTAAAATACTGCTTTATCTTCTTGAGCAATCTTGCTTTTATTTATATATTTAAGTTTTTCAATAGCTAAGATATTGTTAGTTCTATGCTACACAGAGTCACATTCAATGAGATGGGTGGCCATATAAATTTATTTAATAAAAATGTTTTTTTTAATGGGATAATGAGAGATTTACCTTCATTTACCTAGAATATAGTAAAAGGGGCAGCTGGTTTTTGGTTGGTTGATTGTCTTCTTTTCAGGGAAGTTCATTTTTGTGGAATCAGCTAGTGTTTCTCTGTAATTAATGAACTTGTATGTTGAGAGTCAACCAATATATTTTAAAGTCAACCAATATATTTTAGAATTCTTTAAATGATTGGGTGGTTCATTTTCTCTCATTTTCTTTTCAGGAGTCAAGGCCCCATCCAAATTCACCGCCGTCATCCATGCAGTTACTCCTCTGGTGTCCCAATCTCAACCCGTGCTGAAACTCCTGGTTGCAGTAGCCAAATCCCAGCACTGTGCTCAGGTGAGGAAGATGATCAACCTTCCAGTCATTGGCTAAAAATCCATATTTGGTTGCTCTAAGTTTGTCTGGCATCACCCAATTTATCTTCACCCACACTGGCAAAGCTAATTATACAACAAATGTGTAAAGGCCCATAAAGATGACAGAACTTGCAAAGATGGATAAGTTAACTTCTTTAATTAGATAAAAAAAACTGTCTTTATATGAGATTGACTGGAAACCACTTACAGACTTTTTGCATCAAATTGAAAAATATGCACTTAAGTTTTGTGTTTTTGCTGATTAGAAAAAGACTGGATAATAGAAAAGAGTGAGCTCTTTTTATGTAATCATGGAATAAGAAATACCTTTGTAATTGCGCTTAATATTTTCTGCAGAGGAAATCAGAAACTTCTGTTTCTTTTTATTCTTTCTTTCTGCGCTTTTCCTTTTTCCTTCCTTTTTCTTTTCTGTCTTTTCTACTTTTACTTTTTATTAGTTTGTGTTAGATTTTATGTTCTTCACTGAAACATTTAGTGAAGATTTTTTTTAAAAATGAATAAATGCATTAAAGGAGCAATGAATGGCCCATGATCTGCATGGCATGTGAAGCCTCCCAGTACCCATTTCATGGTTCTCATGAGGAAAAACCAAAATGTTCAACCAGGTTTTTGCATTGCGGATTTCTTTGATTAAGGGCTCCATGTTCCCTCTAAGGCGAGTTTCAAAAGGTAAAAACTAAATGTCTCAAATTTCTTAAAATTTAAAATACCACCACTCCTTAAAGAAGTACCACCAACATTTTGGTCTCATTCATTTTGAGGGTGCAATTACTTCATCAATGCCCTTCAGAAGTCCACAACTCTTAAGCGTGATCCTTATACCCTGGACGTAGCCAAAGGAGACATTGTAAATCTGAATTACATAGAGGCATATGCCTTACACTGAGTTGAACTTTTGGTATCGTCTATTACTGAATACAAGATTTTATGCTGTTTTCCACTCGCCCCTCTACCCTCACTAGAAGATACTAGTACAAAATTTATCAAAATGAAAAATGTTTATCCAGGATCTCCTTTTTTTGTTTATGTAGGGCAAGGGTCTTTAAACTTGGCAAGTTTAAGATTTGTGGACTTCAACTCCCAGAATTCCTGAGCTAACAGGACTGAAGGAGGAATTCTGGGAGTTGAAGTCCACAAGTCTTAAAGCTGTCAAGTTTGAAGACCCCTGATGTAAGATCTCCTGCTTCAGCAGGGGTTGGACTAGAAGACCTACAAGATCCCTTCCAGCTCCATGATATTCTAGGAGTACTCCTTGAAAGAAATGGAATTAAAAGCTTGTTTGCAACAAGACTAAACTAAACTATTCTCGATGGATAAACTTGGTCACTTTTCCTGTTAGAGTGGGTTTATTGTGAGGCTATTTGATATGGGAGAAATGAAGTTTGGCAATCTGTTTAAATTACACCAATTAACAAAATTTGCATAATTGCTCTGAGACTAATTCTGCCTCTTAACATTTCCACACAGTATACAGTATTTATTGGTCTTTGAAAGGTCAAAGAATCTGTGGGAAACATTGAATTTTTCAATGTAATCCAACAACTTTTTCCGTTCCTCCTCCTCCATGTTGAGATTTTAGTCAGGAGGACTAGTAACTTGCAGAGATTGCCAGGAAGCCAAGTTCAATTCCTAGAAGACATTCTGCATTTGTTCCTGGAGAATTGGGGCAAATAGGCCACCCTGATCTTTCCCAAAGTTAAATTCTGCATTTGGTATCACAACAAGATCATGTGAAGTGTTAATATCACTTTATAATGCCTTGTTAAGGCCGCACTTGGAATACTGTATTCAATTTTGGTCGCCATGATGTGAAAAAGATGTTGAGACTTTTGAAAAAGTGCAGAGAAGAACAACAAAGATGATATGGGGGACTGGAGGCGAAAACATATGAAGAACGGTTGCAGGAACTGGCTAGGTCTAGTCTAATGATAAGGTCTAGGGAAGACATGATAGCAGTGTTCCAATATCTCAGGGGCTGCCACAAAAAAGAGGGAGTCAAACTATTCTCTAAAGCACCTGAAGGCAAGACAAGAAGCAGTGGATGGAAACTAATCAAGGAGAGAAGCAACCTAGAACTAAGAAGAAATTTCCTGACAGTTAGAACAATTAATCAGTGGAACAACTTGCCTCCAGAAGTTGTGAATGCTCCAACACTGGAAGTTTTTAACCAGATGTTGAGTAACCATTTATCTGAAATGGTGTAGGATTTCCTGCCTAAGCGGGGGTTTGGACTAGAAGACCTCCAAGTCCCTTCCAACTCTGTTATTCTATTCTAAGTTGCAAAAAAAAAAAAAAGAATTTTAAACTTTCTTTTCAATAATCACAACATAGAATGGACTGGTTAAATCAAGAATACGAAGACACAAGCTCCCATAACAACATGAACACCACTAATGAAGTGTTAGAGCACCCAGTTTTGATATGAAGCTGTGAACACTTTGTCCCTTGTCTTTTATCCAAGATGTTTTCAGATGTCACATAAATTGTATTTTTAATGCAGCCAGTCCAACTGGGATGATTTTCTTATTACTCAACAGAAGTAAAAAAAAAAAAAAATTAATTAGCCCCTCTTCTCTCGCTAGGAATTAAATCTCATTGGGGAACTTTTTCCTGTGTTCATTTGTTTTGGGGTGTGAAATTCTAGACTGAAGTGCAGGGCTGAGATAACCTTTGAGCCTCTCTAGGCTGTGTCTTCTGCAAGCATTTTCATAATGGGAAAACCTTCTTGTTTTTCAGATCATTGTCTTATGGAATTGTGATAAGCCCCTTCCTGCCAAGCATCGCTGGCCTGCCACTGCTGTGCCTGTCATTGTTATTGAAGGGGAAAGCAAGGTATATTGTCATGGTTGTGGTTACTGTTGTTTGCTTTTTTATTACAGCTACATGCCATAATTCCTCCAGGCACTTAAAGTCGCCTCTCTGATTCTTCTTACCTTCTTAATGCATCCTTCCTGCAGACGGAGGCAGGATAGATTGCATGGATAATTCTGGGCTCCCAATTTATTTATTTATTTATTGGGACTGGCTTCCAAGTCACCTGTCTTTTATATAATATATGTTCAAGGTTCGTGGGCCTTGGAAGTATATAAGAAATTTACAAATACAGCTAGTTCTCAACTTGCAACCAATGGTTGTAAAATCAAGCACAACTCACTTAACTTGTTAAGTGAATTGTGCCTGATTTTACAACCATTTTGAAGTGAATCACTGCAGTTCTTAAGTAAGTCCCACAACTGTTAGCTGAATCTGGCTTGCCCATAACCTCTGCTTGTCAGAAGCCTGCTGAGAATGTCACAGATGACAATCACATGACCCTGAGAAACTGCAACTGTCATGAAAAACATGCCTGAATTTTGATCACGTGGCCATGGGCATGCACAACGGTCATAAATATGAAATCTGGCAATAAATCACTTTTTTCAGTGCCGCTGTAACTTTGATTGTTAAATGAATGGTTGGAAGTTGAGGACGACCTGTGTACTAGAGCAAGGGTGTCAAATCTGTGTGCTGAGCCCCCTTTTGTGTTCACTCTACACCTTCGACTGCACTCCCTCTTGTCCCACTAACTATAATGAAAATTGCAGACAACACTACGTTGGTGGGACTGATATCAGGAGGAGACAAGACGACCTATAGGTCAGAGGTTCTTAGACTGGTCTTGTGATGCAAGAGTCATAACCTCACCCTGAACATCAAAAAGACCAAAGAATTGATTATAGACTTCAGAAGATACAAAGCAGAACCTCTCCCACTATATATCAATGGAGACTGTGTGGCAAGATTTCACAGTTTTAAATTTCTAGGAACTCATATTTCTAACAACCTTACTTGGTTGTTCCATACCATGGCCACTGCAAAGAAGGCCCAACAGCGCCTGCACTTTCTGAGGTTGCTGAAAAAGAGTGGTCTGGGTGAGAAGTTGCTGGTTACTTTTTACCGTTCTACCATCGAGAGCATTTTGGCATACTGTTTAATGGTGTGGTATGCTGGATGCTCTGCAGTGGATAAGGAGATGCTCCAGAGAGTTATAAACACAGCACAAAAAATCATTGGTTGCTCTCTTTCTTCTTTGGAAGAGATTGCGAAGACCAGACTCCTCTCGAGAGCACTAAAAATCTCCGCAGACTGTTCTCATCCTAGACATTCATATTTCGAACTGTTACCATCAGGGAGGCGTTATAAGTGTCTTAAAATGAGGACTAATAGATTGAGAAACAGTTTCTTTTCCAAGGCAATAATTGTCTTCAGTCAAATAGTTTGTGATTTAGTCCCATTATTATTCCAATAATTATTTTAATTTTTAAATACTCAGTAGTATGATTGTGATGTGGTGTTTGGGGCACTGTGCTGGAGTAGCTTTCAAATTTCATTGTATTCGTGGAATGCAATGACAATAAAGGTATAAAGGTAAAATCAATTTCATTGAGGGCCACATCAGGGTTGTGGTTGATCTCGGGGGAGCATGACTGACTGGGTGGTTGTGGCCAACTGGGTGGGCATTGCCAGCTTTACACCATTCACTGGGTGTGGCCAGCTTCACATTACTCCCCAAACTGCTGACATGTTTCCTCTTTGCATTGTGTAGACCAGGCGGAAGCCACGCTGGCTGGATGTTTCCTTTTCACATTGGGTAGACCAGGCCAAAGCGATGCGGGCCAGTCCCTTAACATTTTCCAGGATAGCCCCACTGGCTGGATCTGACGACATTGCAGGCCGAATTCGGCCCGCGGGCCTGGTGTCTGACACCCCTGTACTAGAGTATCAATTTATAGGAATTGATGTGGTATAGTAGTTTTGGAGTGAGAAGACAAAAATGGATTTAGGCAACAATGAAAAATCTCTTGCTGGCTATAAGAAGTTATTGCTATAGAACTGGCTTGTACTTTATACCTGACTTTGCATTCAACCAAGTTTATAATATAGTAATATTATTACTTTCCCCAGCTTCTGCCAACCTAGCAGTTCAAAAGCATGTAAAAATGCAAGTAGAAAAATAGGGACTACTTTGGTGGGAAGGTAACAGCGTTCCATGCGCCTTTGGTGTTTAGTCATGCCAGTCACATGACCACGGAGACGTCTTCAGACAGCACTGGCTTTGTAACGGAGATGAGCACCGCCCCCTAGAGCCAGAAATGACTAGCATGTATGCGCTAGGGGAACATTTACCTTTATCTTTATAATTAGAGATAGGCTGGTATATCACAGTGAATGAGTCTCCAAAATGTTAAAGTAGAGCTTCTAGCAGCCACATCCAGCAAAAATGGCAATGACATATGCTGGAAGTTCTAGTCCAGCTACATCTGAAAGTCCACCAGTGCCCCAATCCTCAAGTAGAGTTTCAACACAGAGTGAGGTATGAACACCTGTCCTTCTTGCTGAAAATAGTAGTAGAGTATCAGGTCTATTATAACTTGAGGTTCTTGTACAGCATACTTCAAGGAGGTTGCTGATTCTACAGTTTCATGCAATTTCACGGTTCTTTATTGAATTAGGTGTCCCAATTGGGCGGGTGGAAATGTACCTAAATTACTGAAGCTCCCAAGTATTTCTCATCCATCTAAAAAGAATGGAGGTAATATCTGTGCTTTTCTCCAATTCACTAAATGGCCGCTAAGGTGGCAGATAAATCTGTTGACTCAGATCCCAGGGTAGTCTGAGATTCACTGCAGGGCTTGGAGAGAGAGAAGGCTTCTTCTGCCTTCTTTGGTGGACTTGATTACTTCCTTCTGTCTCTTTCCATTTTTGATGTGTTGTTTCATGTATTGGAGGGCCTAAGGAAAGAATAGATCTGACAAAGTTCAAAAACGCAGGTAAGCAATAGTCTTAGAGCATTTGGGGGGACAACAAAGTAATCTGGAAGTTTCCTCAAGGATCACATTTCTCCTTCTGCACAGCAAATGCCCAAATGGGAAAAAAAATGGCATTTAAAATGCCAGATTGACTGTTTTTACAGTGTAAGCTAACTTGCTCAAGCACAACCATTTTGCCAAGCCTGGTTCCTTTCAGATATGCAGGATTATAGCCCCCTTTTGCTTTGCTGTTGAGAATTATCCAGGATTTTAATCAATCAAAAAACCCCAGGGTAGCAAAAATTGTTATAAAAGATCTTATAAAAGATGAAATGTTTTCAGCCTTAGGACCATCCTTCTCCTCTCAGGAAGCTGTTTGTACTTGTTCGCCTCTTGGGTTCATGTCTGAATGGTTGAATCTCATAAGAATTCCATGAAGATTCCTTGTCTTTCAATACTTCATTTGTATAAAAACAAGAGCAAGCTAACCACAAAAATTGATCTCCCTAATATAAATGTTTCCAGTTAACAAAAGAGAAATATTTTTTAAAAAAATACAGATACTGCTGCAATTTTTCTTCTAGAAGTACAAAGATTTAATAAGGAAAAGTTAGTTGGCAAATCAGTGAAGAGGATTTGGTGGTGACAGAAAGCAGCAAATCTGAACAAAACAAAAATCCAAAATTTTCCCATCATTCTTCAGTGCTGATTAGATTAATCAGCTTTCACACTTCATCAAATGTTGTGCTGTAGTTCTCAGAAAAAAATGTTCTCCCCAATAAATTTAGAAACACACATTTTGGGATTCTGAGTTTGCACATCAGGGTGGAAATGAGATGAGCTACATCTAGAAATGGCATGCAGCAGAAATAGATTGAATTGTCTACCTGTAATAAATAAATGTATAGTCACTCGGAGAAGCCAGAATGTCTCAAGAGAACCCAACAATATTCTTATCAACTACTGCTCACAAATTGATGTCATAGTGGCTTCAAAAGATTAATGCAAAATCCTACAGACATTGTATTGTCTTAGGAACATTGTAACTTAAAACGTACACTCTTTTGTTCATCGTTTCTTGTTTTTAATGATAGCATATGGCTAACTATAGATTTTGAAAACCAACCAGTGAAGTATATTGAGATATATACATTTGTTTTTTTAAGTTTTCGCGGGTATTTACATGTGTGCTGTTCAGCTTCCTTCGGGTATTATCCCACGTCATTGTAGTGCTTTTAAAGTTGTAGCAACGTTTCTGAAAGCATGAATAGAAGAGATGATTTCACCAGACTGTCAATCATTTGGAAGCCTGCACTCTCAAATAGAAAGATCTCCACACCACAAGCCAGGCAAACACCTGGGCACAAACAGACTCCCTCTGATACCTCCAGCTCAAACACACCCCAACCAGGCACCCAGATGAAACCTAGCTTCCTAATAGATAATAGCCGTCCTTTTACGCGAAGCCAAGCTGCACTGAAAGCCTCCAACACAGGAACACAGTGTTGCCAGCCAATCAAAGCCACAAAAGAAACCAGAAACACCAATCAAACAAACTCCAAGTCCAAATAAACACAAACCAAGACTCCCAACCAATCAGGATGAAGAAAAAAACATTCTGGCACAGCAGTAGGCTAACCCCAAATTTAAAACTGAAATGGCTGTGAAAGTCTGACTTACAGACGAACACAATACAGAAGCTTGATGATGGCAGATGAGATTCTGCCGAAACGTTGCTATAACTTTAAAAGCACAACTACAATGACGTGGGAAAATACCCGAACAAAGCTGAACAGCATATATATATACATACATATATATACATACATACATGCATGCATGCATACATACATACATACATACATACATACATATATATATATATATATATATATATATATATATGCATACATACTTCATTAGGTTATATATTATATAGTATATATTAGTATTCGGTATTACTAGTGGGTTATAAGTTAAAATCTTCACTCAGCTATGAATTTTAGCCTGAGGCATTATGTTAGTCACTATCATTTAACTTAGCCTACCTCATCAGATTTTGATGAAGATAAAGTAAGAAGGAATTCTCAATGCTACTTTAAGCTTTTGAGAAACACATATACTCTAAATATAACCATGACTTATTGCCTTTTAATTATATAGAAATGGTTGGTTGGTTTCCAAAAAATCAAACCAGAGCATTATGCATGACAACATTTGGGGTAAGGGAATACTGTGAAGACATAAATCTAGAAGGCCACTCTTGCTGAAATTAATCAGGAGTAACATAATCACATTGTTAGGTCGGATGCAAAAGCTGCAAAGGAATTCAGTTCTTGTACATGAAGCTCTTTTCTTTCATAGCCATTCCCCCTCCCCCCCCCACTCTTTCATGCTGTGGTAGATTGTTAACTCTTTGGGCTCAGGTATGGAGGTCCTGTCTAGATGAGTCTCAAAAGCATCTCACTGACCCATCTCGTTCACCTTACAGGTGATGAGCAGTCGCTTCCTTCCCTATGAGAATATTGTCACAGATGCTGTTCTAAGCCTCGACGAAGATACGGTGCTTTCAACCACTGAGGTGAGATATTTTCCCCGTGGATTGTACTGGCTCTCCAAAGTCATTCAAATATTTGATTTTCTTTCTTTCTTTCTTTCTTTCTTTCTTTCTTTCTTTCTTTCTTT
>BLBF01000002.1:17986258-18007532 GCA_015471245.1 Laticauda colubrina
TTTCTTTTCTTTTCTTTTCTTTTCTTTTCTTTTCTTTTCTTTTCTTTTCTTTTCTTTTCTTTTCTTTTCTTTCTTTCATCAAAGCTTTGGCCAAGTTGACTATAAAAAGTGAGTGATACCTTCTTAGTTGAGGATTATGAACATTTGCTTAAATGTTCCCAGAGAAGCTCTGCATGGTTGCAACACAGAAGAACTTCTGCAGCTCTCTTAGAAGCAAGATGGCCATGTTACTTCATGGAACAGTTCTAAGGAAGTGCTGTTGTTCCAAATATTTGAACAGCCCTGTGTCTGTTTTAGCTAAGAAGAAGCAATAGCACTTAGACCTATACACCGCTTTACAAGGCTTTACAATGTCACCATATTGCCCCCAACAATCTGGGTCCTCACTGTACAGACCCCAGAAGGATGGAAGGCTGAGGTGGTGAGACTTGAACTGCCAAATTGCTGGCAGTCGGCAGATTTAGCCGGCAATTCTGCATTCTAACCACTGCATCAGCACGGCCCTGTTGGCAACCTAATTCTGTGTCCATCTGGAAGTCTTGTAGTTTCATCTCAGCAATACTTGGTCTATTAGGAAAGAAGGTTGAATGTCTTGTTGGGCCAAATGGCCAAATGTAACATGCAGATATAGATGGATAGTATCTATATCTGCATGTATTCACAAGTGTACATAAACACCTACACATATAGACATTTAATTTTTGTATTAATTCCTATTATATTCCTGTTTTTGAAAGCTGTGTTTGCCTCGCATTGACCTGATAATTTCTTTTGAGTAGCACCACACACAAAGCAGATGCCTAGATAACATGTCTCTCTTCTATGAATTAGAGCTTCACCCAAGCTCTTCTTTTCAACACAACACTTTTCTTTCTGCCTGATACTTCAGAACTGCTGTAGCAAAAGCAGAAGAAAAAAGGCTGCAGGGATGAAGAGATGGGGGCAGGGAGCTGGAGATCAGGGGATCCAATGTAGAAAACCAATTTTTACAAGTAGGATGAGTATTGATTTCTCTCACCTCTTCCCGTAAAGAGATGGTAGGAACGGGCAACCATTTATATAACATGGCAATATATTGGAAATACATTATTAATGGCATTTCTGGAAAAGCTTTGAGTGTTTATTGTCTCCTTCAATTTCAGTGTGATTTTCGCTTTCTGTGTGTCTCTCTTACTTCTCCTTCCCTTAAAAAAAAAAAAAAAGCAAGTTGTCCTTTAGAATTTATTACTTTGGAAATAGCACATGGAGTCTTCTTCCAAGACCCAAAAGAGCCAGTTTGGTGTAGAGGTTAAGGCATCAGGCTAAAAACTATGAGGGTGTGAATTTTAGTCCCACCTTAGGCATGAAAGCTAGCTGGGTGACTTTGGGTCAGTCACTCTCTATCAGCCCAATAGGATTATTGTTGTAGGGAAAATAGAAAGAAAAAGTATTAGATACGTTTTGCGACCTTAAGATGTTTATAAAAACATAATGAAAGCAAAATACAAATGAATAAATAAAAATAACTCCATTGAGTGTTTCTGGAATCCAGTTGTTCCTGTTATATCTGGATTTTTTAATAAGTTTATTAACTTGAATGTGCATGGTCTTGCAAATCGTTAGAGGGTCTCTTTCTTCTCAC
The DNA here is from genome assembly GCA_015471245.1 of Laticauda colubrina. NCBI lineage: Eukaryota > Metazoa > Chordata > Lepidosauria > Squamata > Elapidae > Laticauda > Laticauda colubrina. The sequence goes on from BLBF01000002.1 coordinate 17,987,880, forward strand.
AACTTCTGTTGCAGGTCCATGTTTGCTTGGACACAACTGTATTTCTCTGCTTCAGAAACAGAATTAAAAATAAAATACAGAGGTTACTGTAATTCATTGCTTGGTTCAGAAGGCTCTATGCATGTCCTAAAATATCTCCCTACCACCTGGATCATAACAGAATCTTATCCAACCAGTATTTTATTTCCCACATGGATCAACCAACTGTTTTGAATCTGGAAATTCTATTTAGGTTCTAATTTGATATCCCTGTAATTACTCATTTCTAGTAATGAGGCTAACCTCAGCAAGGTTAAATTCTAATTTATTTTATATCACATGCAGTATATCTGAATTACTTTATACAACCATCTTTTTTTTTGCATTTGGTTAGTTTTATTATTGTACAAAAGTAAGATATCAAAAATAGAGACATAAAATGTAAGATTATAGTGTAATAAAAATACATTGTAAAAAGAATGTATTTTTCCCAACCATTCTGCTATTTATACTTTGCTTTAAAGTTTTACAGTTATTGCTTATATCTATTAAAGTGATTTTTCTGCTGTTTTTTAAAATAAATTTCTTTCATTTTTTCAAAACCATATTCTGAATGTGTCAACTTGCTTTGCTATGTAGGATGTTGTATGAAAGGGCCTATGCTTGCTTGGTTTTAGTTAGACTTCTGTTATATATATTTCTCCATTGGTGTATATTGTCCCATTTGGGTCTGTCAATCTTGTATCAATGGCAAGATTTCTTTCTTTTTTTAAAATAACACCATCTAAGCAAGTGACCAATACTATATTCTGAAAATTTCACACAGGATTATTAGTAAGGAAACCTGGTTTAAATTATCTTCTCCAATTGTACATCCTATGGAAGTTTGCTTATTTGAAGCTCCCAGAATTCCTGGTGAACCTTGAATAATAAATTATGGGGGTTATCACTCCAAGATGTCTTCTACTACTTACCTATCCATCTGAATAGTAATTTTCCAGCTTTCAGATATGAGTGATAAAATTCAGAAAAGCCTCAAATGCTTCTTCATTTTTTACCTTTAATTAAGGTTTTAGCTTTTCACCCCTAATGAAATGAAATATTAAGCCATCCTGCACAGTGGCAGGAGGAGGAAGGTCTCTATGACTCATAATTAGAAATTTATGTGGATTTAAGGAAGAGTGTTGGCTGCCTTAAGAGAGTAGCAGATTGGCTAACTTTCTCACCCGCCCCAGTCTCCTACCCAATTTCTCCATATTTGATTCTCTACATCAACCTCAATGAAAAACAGTTAAAGCAAAATTAGGAAACTTGTATGTGGCATTAAACATTCACTTAACATCTACAGCTGGAGTCTCCAAACTTGTGAACTTCAGGGCATCTTCCATTGCTCCTGTAGTTATTCATAGTTTCATGCTAGAACATAGAGATCTAATGCAGAAGATTCCACATTCAAACTTTGCCTTCTGGAAGGCTAGTAAAGACCAGTTTCCTTTCTTATCTCCTTTGTGGAAAAGACACCCCGTGCAATAAATTGGACTGGAACAGAATTTGATGTTGATAAGGGTTTGCAACCGGATTCCCATTTTCTCAGTACATTTAATCTGTCTAACAATATTGCTATATGCCAGCCTGAAAAATTTATAGCATACTTTCTAGGGTTGTTTGGATCATGGTGATGCCACAGTACTTATAATTTGTTCCTTGGCATTCCTTGTGGGGTTTTTTTTAACCTTTGATTCATTGTTGACTCCTGGTGATTACCTGGAGCAGTTTTGATGGCAATGTGAAGGGTTTTTTTTGTCCCCAGAAGTGGTTTGCCATTGTCTGCTTCCTAGGGCTGAGAGAAGGTGGTTGGCCCAAAGCTATTCAACTGACTTGGTGCCTAAGGCAAGCTAGAATTCACAGTTTCTCGTTTTCTGGTGATTTACCACTATACCAAACTGGCTCTTGTTCATTTAGGTATTTAAAACAAATGGGAAGCTGGGCTATTACCAACTACTAGCTTCAAGCTTATGGGAAGAAAATGGTGCATAAGTCCAGTACTTTGTTTGGAAGTTGCACTCATCTGCCCACAAATTAGTGAAAAGTAACCTAGTGGAGTAAATAACTTTTGAGGAAGCTAGATGAGATGGTGTGAAACACCATCAAAAGTCAGACTGCTATTAAATGGATTTTGTTTGACTTGTTATGCCCACCATGGCAGCCATTTTGTGAATTTGTGAAGGTCTCTCTTGACTCAAAAAAGTTGCCTGAAACCATTAGGAAAATAGATATTATAGACAGTCCTCGACTTACGAACATAGTTGACCCCAAAGTTTTTGTTGCTAAGTGAGACCGATGTTCAGTGAATTTTGCCCCATTGTACGACCTTTCTTGCCACCAATGTTAAAGGAATCACTGCACTTGTTAGGTTAGTAACACAATTGTTAAGTGAATCTGGCTTCTCCGTTGACTTTGCTTGTCAGAAGGTTGCAAAAGGTAATCACATGACCCCAGGACACTGCAACCATCATAACTATGAACCAGTTGCCAAGTGTTCTGACCCAGGCTTCATCAAATGGAATTAATATCAAACTTGCTATAAAAGCAAGACCTATTTTATTGCAATGCTGGGAATTACTTTCATTCCCAGCCAGAATTAATTATAAACAGTTCCCCAAGATAAGCACACTCCTTTCAGTGCTATGGAATGCTGCCAAAAACAGAAGTATCCAATTAATTATAACAGAAACCAACCGAAGTACCAGAAAAAACCAACCAGAGTACAAGAAGCTTCAAGGAGGACTCGGAATCTATCGAACTATTTTGCTTCCTGCAAAGCTTTCGTCATTGAGGTCTGACTTTTATCCCTTATGGGAGGGGCAATTACCTCCCAGCCTTACTCCTGAGTCTCCCCTTCTGCTTCAGTTGCTCTCGCCTTCTAGCAGCTCTGCACACACACACACTGGGAACAGGCTCCCCTGGGTCCTCTGCCTCGCTGCTGCCAGACTCCGAAGGCTCCAAAGGTAGCACTCCATTCCCAAATGGTCCTGGCCCCATGCCTGCATCGGATGTAAGAACCTCCAAGTTCTCTCCAAACTCCCTGACTGCTCCCCTTTCTTCCCCACTGTCTGACTCCAGAGCTGGCTGCCGGCGAACCACAGTACCAAGCATCCAAATTCTGATCATGTCACCATGAGGATGCTACAATGGTTGTAACTGGGAAAAAGGTCATAAGTCCCTTTTTTCAGTGCCACTGAAAAACGGCAATGCCAACGGTCATTAAATGTGTCAAAGACTACCTATACAGTAAACATTAACCAGAATTTTAAGGATGAATTGCTGATTTATGATTGCTTTATTGAGAATCTGTAAGCCTTCCCCACAACTAGAACCCGAACAATGGAGAAAGAGAATTTATAAATGAACAAATTAAAGAACAATTTTTTGTTTGTTATGATGAACCTTTATCTATATCTAACACAACTGTTCTTTCCTTAACTTAGCTTTAATCTTTTCAAGAAAACAGGTATTAGCTTTTATATAAAGGATGTTAAGGTGTCTGCTGATTTTCTGATGTATTAATAATTTGTGATCAGAGCTGTGACAGAAATAATTATTTTGTCTGAACTGTAACATTTCATGTTGTTTGAACAACTTGAAGGAAGAGAATGAGTCATAACTTTAACTGGAAGCACTCTTCAAAGATCTGAATCTTTATGGAAGAGATGCTTTGAACCTTTGGTTTCACAAGAGGGCTAGACTGCATCATAGTATTTATAGTATGGGATGAACTCAAATATTTGATTCCATTCAAAAATTCAGTTTGAAGGCCTCATTTGCGCTGCTTGAATCTTCAGCTCAAATATTCCTACAGCCGTAGTAGGATATAAAATATTCATTATCTGTCTTACACTAGCTGAAGCCAAGGAGAAAAGATTACAAATAAGGGCGTGAGGAATTAATAATTTGGAAACATTTGTCTTTGGAAAACCTCATTTTTATCTTGATTATCCTTCTTCCAGTATAACAAGAAATGCTTCCTTTCTTCTCTACAAAATGGACAGAGAATCACCTTATTAGTTCACTTCATAAACAAGCAATTCCTACAGACACCTAGTTCTCCACTCATTGTGAATGTTTACAATGCCTGTGTCATGCCAGTAAAATGTTAATATGATTCTCTGGCGCTCTAGGCTCCTGTTAACGGAAAAAAACATTAAAATGTGCATAATTACAGGGCAAAATGTCAAGTAGTCAGTTTAATTTACTGATGAATACAGAGAATTAATGTTTTGCAACAGTTCCAAGATTGCAAATTATGAATTAGTGAAAAGGTAATATTTTGTTTTGCTGACATTTGTGAGGCTGTTTGATTACCACTTGCCACATCCGTTTTTTTCCTCCTTGCCTGCAGGTGGATTTTGCCTTCACTGTCTGGCAGAGTTTCCCAGAGAGGATTGTGGGTTATCCTGCCCGCAGCCATTTTTGGGATAACACGAAGGAGAGGTGGGGCTACACATCGAAATGGACGAATGACTATTCCATGGTATTGAGTGGAGCTGCTATTTACCACAAGTAAGACTATTATGGGTATTTAAAGCCTGTTTTAAGGGGTGAGAGAAAGAATAGGATAGGACAGGACAGGATCTTGGGGGTCTTTTATCTAATCCATCCCCCTGCTCAAACAGGAGAACCGATGCCATTTCAGACAAGTGATTGTCTAGCCTCTTCTTAAAAACCTACAGTGATGGAGGGCCCATGATTTCTGGAGACAAGTTGTTCCACTGGTTAATTGTCCTCACTGTTAGGAAGTTTCTTCTTAATTCCAGATTGCTTCTCTCTTTGATTAGTTTCCAACCATTGTTTCTTGTCCTGCCCTCCGGTGCTTTGGAAAATAAAGTTCAGCTATATTCTTATATTTATCTAGAGTATTTATTTACTGGAATTTAAAAAAAATCCATCTGTTCTGTACTGAGTTAAATCATAGTCCCACAACAATCCTGGTACTTTTTGCTACTTTTTTTTTTCATTTTCCCTTAATTTTTGTTTTGCAAAGCAGGTTTTGTTAAAACATCAAGGGTGATTCCTAAAGGATTAAAAATTGAGTCTCTCATCTGCAGATAATGACTTTGATTCCTGGTTTTGAGATCTGATACTCATTAGTGTATTTTTCTCAATTTCTTTCAAGTCACTTGTACTCTAAAAAAAGCAATTTGATTTGAATGCTGTCTCTTAAGGGCAATAGCAGACTTCAAAAAAACTCCTAAAGTCTTCAAAGGGATTCTGCCATGATTTTTTTTGGCATCAAGGGAGAATGAACATGTCCTAAGCAAGCTGAGGCTTAGGTTGGCTGCCCATCTTAATTCAACCAAATTGTACATTGGCATGAAGTTTATAATTCATCTTGATTTGTGAGTCTATGTTTGCTTGTTGGGGTCATAAGGGAGAAAAAAGCAAAGAAAAGCCTGCCTCTTTTTCTGTAGAAAAGTGGTTGACATTGTTTTTTTCCCCTCCTTTGAAAAATGAAACATGTATCACTGCAAAGAAATGGTCATCTGGTTTCCTTAGGGTGATGGTCAAACAATCCTATTCTGACTAATCAAAAAGTTTAACTGACCTCTCTCCCTTCCACAATCCGCCAACATTGCAACTCTTCTTCAGATTTCTTAGAATGAGTGGTGGATTTCCACAAATGGCTAAATAAGCTTAACAAAAGACATAAAGTAAATGTGTGTAAATGTACTTTATTTACATAAAGTGCCCCACTATGTCAACACGTCTTGTTTCTCAAGTTTTTCAAGAATTTTTGAATTCTGGAGTTCCCTTGTCATCAGAAATTGATATCAATAATTCATTTTTAGACACTTTTTTTTAACTCAGAGAATATTGACTTAATACCAAAGTTCCTGTTATCTCCAACCAAGCTGATATCGTCCGGAATAAGCAGATCATTGCTCATTTGTGCATCTGTCCTCTTTCTCCATTTGGACTCCTTTCCTCTCTACTTAAGGGTTATAGGTTGCCCATTTCTGTTTTAGAGACTTCTTCTGTGGACCATTCCCTGGATTGTTGATGGGCACGTATGGAATTAGAAGAACATTTCATAGACACTCCAACAATGGCTGCTTGGCCATTTCAAATTGGGCATGGGAGGTTGAATAAAATGTAAAGTATGGATTTAATCTGCTATATGGTACCCATCCTGAATTGCTGCATCCTCAAAATGCTCCTTTCTACCCCAGCATGCCCTTATCTTTGGGGAAGGCAGGTGAAAACATGCAAATCCAAGACATAGTCTCCCCGTGTTTATTTTGTAAAAGACATCTGAGACCCATTTAAGACCCAGTGGTACTCTTGGAAATACTGATTATGCTGGAAGGTAATTGCTTTGCTTTGCATCATGCCCCCTTTTCAATAACTTTAATTAAAATATGTAAGAAATGTTAAAAAGTCAAATGGAACAGGGAGTCTGGTAAATCCCACAGAAGATACCTTCAGGCATTTTGACACTGCTAGGATTACATAAGTATGGAACTTCTGCTTCTAGCTTGAAGGGGGAAATCACAACTTAGAATTATGGAGCTGGAAGGGACCTTGGAGGTCTTCTAGTCTGTCCCCCTGCCCAAGGCAGGGGTCCTTATACTAATCCAGACAAATGATTGCCCAATCTTTTCTTGAAAACCTCCAACAATGAAGCACTCGGGGAAGCAAGCTATTCCACTGATTAATCATTATTACTGTCAAGAAATTCCTCCTTATTTCCAGGTTGCATCTCCCTCTCCCTCTAAGCTTCCATCCATTGCTTCTTGTTCTGCCCTTGGGTGCTATGAAGAATAAATTGACGCCCTATTCCCTGTGACAGCTCTTCAAATATTGGAAGATTTTTATCATGTCTCCCCTAAACCTAGACTAAACATGCCCAGTTCTCCTTGCCATTCGTCATACAATTTAGCCTCCAGAATCCCTTATCATTTTTGTTGCTCTTCTCTGCACCATTTCTAGGGCTTCAGCATCTTTTCTTGTTTTGTATTGTGGTGAGCAGAACTGGACACAGTATTAGTATACTTGTTGAAAAAAGCCCCAGCCTGCAATGCATAAGATATACACAGTTTGTCATCTCCACTGTTGCCTGAATTTCTGGGAATAGCCAACATTTTTGCTGAATGTACTTACAATCAGTACTAAGGTGTGTTCTGACCCAAGCCTCATTGAAATCAAATAAACACAAAATATACATAAATGCAAACCTTTTTAATGTGTCTCTGAATTCTGTTCATTCACAGCAAAGAGTCATTAAAACTAATTGTCCCAGATAAGAACAAGCCCTTTCAAGGTCATGAAAGGCTGCCAAGAATACAAGATTAACTACAGAGAAATATTCCAAACTAAAAATCTCCAAACACGAACCAGAACAGACAGGACTTCCACAAGAACTTGGAGTTGAAAGAACTTACTTGCTTCCTGCAAAGAAGCCAACCTCGAAGGCTGGCTTTTATCCCTTATGGGAGGAGCCATCATCTTGCAGCCTTACCTCCAAGTCGCCCATGCTGCTTCAGCTGCTCTTTCCTTCGAGCAGCCCTGTACACTGAGTACAGGCACCCTGGGGTCCTCTTTGTCCCTACTGCCAGACTCCACAAGCTCCAAAGGCAACACCCCACTCTCCGATAGTCCTGGCCCCATCCCTGCATCACAGGCAGGCCCCTCTTCCGAGTCCTCGCTCTCAGAGACCTCAGCTATCCGCACCTGTTGCCGGCGAACCACAACAATGTGACAGCTCCCTACATTTCTAAATCTGTTGCAACCTTATAGTTCCAGGATGCATTTTGAAAAGCCATTCAATCCAATTTGGTGACTAATATCAGTAGAAAGTTCCACTGAAGTTCTGGTGGCTTATTCTAAGTAAATGTGTATTGGATGACATACAGATACAGATAATCAGAGTTGGAAGGGACCTTGTAGGTCATTTAGTCCAACCCCCCGCCCAAGCGGGAGACCCTACACCAAATGGCAGCCCAATCTCTTCTTGAAGGTCTCTAGTAATGGTGCTCCCACAACTTCCGAGGGAAAGCTGTTCCATTGGTTGATTGTTCTCACTGTCAGAAAGTTTCTCCTTGTTTCCTTGTTTGTGACATTGCCAGATGCTCACTGAAGGCCCTCAATTATTGTGTTGCAGATATTATCACTACCTGTACACTCATTACCTGCCTGCTAGTCTGAAGAACGTGGTGGACCAACTAGCCAATTGTGAAGACATTTTAATGAACTTTTTGGTGTCTGCTGTGACAAAATTGCCTCCCATCAAAGTAACACAGAAGAAACAGTACAAGGAAACCATGATGGGACAGGTATGTGCAGAAGGTCAGCTTTAACCTTTTTGGAACGGGTTTGTATATATGATTTTAGGGGTTATCATAACTTTGATGTCACTGATTGCAAGTCAAGGATTACCATATCTGCAATTCTCATAATAATCAATAAAACTATCCTGAAAAAAAATCATACTTCCTGAAAATCACATATTCTTAGGAGCACACATCTTTCTGGAAGTTGGATCATCTATAAATAAGCCCACAAAAATATAATGTCCACAAACAATCTTAGGGTATCTGCCAGATTCCCAACTAATATATTTGGACACCAGAATCTAAAGGGTTGCCAAAGAGCCCTATTACTAGATGTATGGCACCTATTCTTAATCTGTACTAATGGGAGTTCACTTATAAATCTACAATAAAGCACTATTTCCCAAAGGTGCTTTTTCAAGAAGCAACTGGACTTCCTTGTTTTTCTTTGAAGACATTTCACTTCCAAGAAGCTTCTTCAGCTGTGACTGGATGGAGGGGGAATGGAAAGATTTTATTCCTTCATAATTCATAATCCTTCCATTCCACTCCATTCAGTCAGAGCTGAAGAAGCTTCTTTGAAATGTCTTCAAAGGAAAATAAGTTCAGTTTCCTTTTGAAAAAGAACCTCTGCGACAACTATGACCTGGAAGGCTGAGAATCTCTATAAACATACAGCGCTATGTCTTTTTAAAAATGTTATAAAAATCCTGCAAGTGAGTGGATATAATAAACAAAACTTGGAGTTATTCAAAAATAGCCTGCCATCATGATCTGAAAGGAGAAATGTTCACAAATGGTGCTGCAACAGATGTGGGTTTTCTATTTTTGAAATAATTACTTACAGTTTCTATAAGAACATGCAGGGGGAAAAGCTTCAGATTTTTTTTCTCTGCCCCATTAGGATGCTCATGTTAATTTGGGGAGTGAGGTGCATGGTTAATGACCATTTTTCCATTTTTGCTTAAATTTAAGAGTCTACGGCAGGGGCCTTCAAACTTGACAGCTTTAAGGCTTGTGGACTTCAACTCCCAGAATTCCTCCTCCAGTCATGTTAGCTCAGGAATTCTGAGAATTGAAGCCTACAAATCTTAAAGTTGCCAAATTTGAAGACTCTTGGTCTGTGGTTGTTTTCAGTCATCCAGGTCGTGGTTGTCCCAAAGGTGATTTTTTCAAGAAGCAAGCTTTTTGGATGAGAAGCTAAAAGTCTTCAAAGAAAAACCAGAATGTCCAGTTGCCTCTTGAAAAAAACACCTTTGAGACCTAAATTTAAGAATTCTCCATGCAGATGCCATACATCTGAAAAGCTAGCCAATTACAATAATGAGGATGTTTGCTTGTGAATGGGGTAAGTTCAGCTAGAATTATTATGTTTTTATTACTTTTCTGGTACTTCTTTTGAGATGGCAGAAATTTGCTGGTGAAATCGTTCTTTAACGGCCATTTCTGTAAAAGTTTACCAAGTCTAATTCTTAGTTGTCTTACTCTATAACTTCAAGCCACCATTGGAATTATACTAAAGATGAGGCCTTGTAGGTTTCCCTCTTGATCATTCATCTAGTCCAGTCTCAAACAGGCAAACTGAGGCATTTGCCTCTTTTTAAAATTTAAATTGTAATTAATCTGAGACATGAAAATAATTCAGAGTTGCAGTTTGAAGTCAGTTTGTTACTACTAACCCTGCTAAGTAGAATGATGAGGTCTCCTTGCTGTCACAGGGGAGGACAAAATCATAGTTCACAAGCCACAAATAGTCAATTAATATGTTGCTAATCCAGATCTCCAAGAATTCCTGGAAAATAAGGCAAGACGGAGCAGGAAGTTATAGTTCAGAAACATCCTGTAACCATTATTATCTGTGTTTAACCCAAATTGACTAGACAGATCTCATTTAGCAAACAGAATGGAGCCCAGATTTGCATTGTAAATCATTCAAAGTGACTGTACTCAATGTTTGTTTTCACATTGGCTGCAAAGCATGTCACTGTGGCCATTAAGCAAATCACATGGTTATTAAGCAAAACCATTCTCCCAAAAATCAGCAAAAAATTTTAACAAAATCACAATCGCACAACGCTGGGATACTGCAACTGGTTGTAAATGAAAGTTGACTGCCAGATATCTAAAACATAATCGCATGACCATGGTGGGGTTTGCAACTTCAAGGACAGGTCATAACTTGGAAGGGTCATTCACTAAGCAGTTGTTAAGTGAGGACTGCCTGTAATTCATCCTAATCATGCATTGTGATTTAGAATTATTTATTAAACATGTATGCAACTTGGGTGACTCCCAAGTAAAAACATTAAAGACAAGGACAAACAAAAATAAAAGAGTACAGGTACTTCTCGTGTTACGACTACAGTTGAGCCCAAAATTTCCTTTTTGAGCCACGGTGGCACAGTGGTTAGAGTGTAGTATTGCAGGCTACTTCTGCTGACTGTCTGCAGTTTGGCAGTTCAAATCTCACCAGCTCCAGGTTGACTCAGCCTTCCATCCTTCTGAGGTCGGTAAGATGAGGATCCAGGTTGTTGGAGGCAATAGACTGACTCTGTAAACTGCTTAGAGAGGGCTGTAAAAGCATTGTAAAGCAGTATATAAGTCTAAGTGCTATTGCTGTTACTAAATATTAAATTAGTGTTGCCTCATTTATCTACTCAGAACATGCTGAATGCCATCTCCGGGGCAGGCATTGCTACAGAGAAGGCCGGCGGAGATCACAATGGTTAGCATTGTTTAATTAAAGGAATCCGTAGTGTACCAACCCTACTAGATGAAACCAGCCCGACAGATATTACGGAATCATATGCAAATGCTCTTTTTAATTCCACACTTTAGATATAAATGGAAAGCACATATGTTGTTCTGAGAGTGAAAAGGAAACAAAACTATTAATGGAAGAAGGCTCAAATGAAGTAACCACCCATGTTGCTGGCACAGGAAGCATACCAGTTAATCTGATCATCTTCCAAACAAGCGGCCATTTGTCATTTGTTCTGTGTGTTATCGGGGAACCCCAAAAAAACTCATCTCAGCATCTCATTCTACTTCTTCTGTCTAACAGAGCACTAATAAATTCATGCAGCGTTTTTCAACCTCAGCAACTTCAAGATGTGTGACTTCAATTCCCAGAATTCCCCAGTTGCTGAAGTTGAGAAAAACTGAATGAAGATGCTAAATCATCTCTTCGTTCTCCTTCTCTGACTCAGATGATGTAATTATTGACAGTCCACATATAAAAGATCTCTGTATATTTCCTGGTTTATGTTTTCAAACATGGAGGAATGGAAGGATTTCAGAATTCAACAATCCCACTGTCTAGAGTTGTGAGACATCTGGGGGAAAGATCCAGAGTACAGCCAGTCCTCAAATTATGACTACATTTGAGCCCAAAATTTATGTCCCTAAATGAGAAATTTGTTAAGGGAGCTTTGCCCTATTGTACAACTTTTCTTGCCACGTTTGTTAAGTGAATCATTGCAATTGTTAAATTAATTAACATTCATGTAATTAGTTAAATTAATTGAATTAATGACATGGTCGTTTGATAAATCTGATTTCCCTGTTGTCTTTCACTTATCAGAAGGTTGCAAAAGGTGGTCTCACATGACCCTGGGACTTTCAACCATCATAAATATGAGTCAGTTGCCAAGCAACCAAATGTTGATCATGTGACCATGCCAAGCAACCAAATGTTGATCATGTGTCCATGGGGTTGCTACAACGGTCATAATAGCAATAGCACTTAGACTTATGCACTGCTTTATAGTGCTTTACATCTGTCTCTAAGCTGTTTACAGAGTCAGCATATTGCCCCCAATAACTTGGGTCCTCATTTTATCCACCTCGGAAGGATGGAAGGCTGAGTCAATCTGGAGCCTGGTGGGATTTGAATTGCCAAATTGTAGGGCAGCTGGCTGCAGAAGTAGCCTTCAATACTGCACTCTAACCACTGTGCCACAGAGGCTCATGAATGACCATAAGTCACTTTTTTCAGTGCCATTGTAAGTTCAAACAGCCACTAAATGAACTATTGTAAATCAACTATCTGTAATTGGAAGGGTGAATTAAAAAAAAAAAAGTTTTTTTTCTGTGATTATTTTTCCTTTTTTTCCCTCTAAACCAGGGGTATCAAATTGAAGGCCCAGAGGCTGGATCCAGCCCATGGGTTGCTTAGATCTGGCCCATGAGGCTGCCCTGGAAACAGCAAAGAACTGTCCAGCAGTGCCTTTGCCAGCAAAAACAGAGCTCCGTTTTCGCTGGCAGAGGGTTGCAGGAGACCGTCACAGCCGAAAATGGAGCTCAGGAGCCCATTTCCACTGGCAGAGCACTTGGGCCATCACAAGTGCCCCCAACATGAGTGCTGTTGACCTGACCACGCCCACCCCAGCCCCCCGAGGTCAAACACAACCCTAATGCGGCCCTCCATGAAATTGAGTTTAATATCCCTGCTCTAACCTTTCATACCTGAAGGTTAGCTATAGCTTCATTAAAGCTCTAACCCTGGGACTGGTGTCATCTAATACAGTGGTCACCAACCAGTGGACCGCAGCCCACTGGTGGTCCATGAGAAAATTTTGGTGGGTCCATAGAGAAATGTCACCCGCAGAGCAATCCAAGCTGCGCGGGAACACAAGGCTGCACCACCCACATGGCCCACGGGAACCCTCCCCGCACACTCACTCCTTACCTGACAAACTTGCCTGCTAAGTTGCTATTTTTCCTTTTTCTGACCATCAGTTGTTCTGTTGTGCCGGGAGATTTAGATTAGCTAGAAAGCAGGAAATTGGATTTCTTGCTTTATAACTTATCTTTAGATCTTCGGCTCTGCTTTTAAGCAGAGCCAAACCTTCCTTAAGACTGAAGCTTCTATTATTAAGTGCAGGTAGCCGATGGCAGAATCATTGATCTCTAGGTGAATCTGTGATTCTGTGAGCAACTCGATGTGCCTGCCTGCTTTGCCTGATTTTGGGTAAAAGTTGTTCTCTCTTTTTATATAAAAAAATCCTGCCTATGTGTGTGTGTATGTGTGTGTGTGTGTTAGAGAGAGAGAGAGAGAGAGAGAGAGAGGGAGGGAGGGAGGGAGGGAGGGAGGGAGAGAGAGAGAGAGAGAGAGAGAGAGAGAGAGAGAGAGAGAGAGAGAGACTCTCCCATCAACGTCAGCAAGCCACCAACAGTCAAGATTCATATTAGTGGTCCCCAGGATTTAAAATTATGAGTTTGGTGGTCCCTTAAGTCCAAAAGGTTGGCGACCCCTGATCTAACACACACTGACTTGATTTAGCTTAAGTGTGAATTGTGAATACAACCACTGTTGAGTTGGTGAGCTGTTTCACTTTCTGTTTTAGTCTATTCTGGCTTCTGGCATGGTTAAAGAAAACTGTGGTTTATCATGATGTTAACCCAGCCTGTGAGGGAAACAATAACAGAAGGATCATCCTTTATCCAGAATTCAATAGGTTTTGGCTTGTTCTCCAATCCCTGAATTTCACAGTTACCTTTCTGACATTTTATGCTCCTGAAACAGAGTTCAAGCTAGCAAGAGAACCGCATTGTTTGGTTTGTATTCCAAGTATCTAATCCCTCAGAAATGAGGATTTATAACTTCTAATTTCAGAAGCTTTCTGCTCACCCAAGGCAAGCAAGCAACAATTTCCCACTGAGCCATTGATTCCAAAGATTCAAATCAAGTGATTTTTCACTGTCCTGAAGCTAAGCACAGGCAATGTGCATGTCAGCAAAACAGGATCAGTTTTATTACTGCCAATATAATGCTGCAAATTAATATTAAATGCAGATCCAATGCTCAGTGGTAAAATGGATACAATCTGGAATCTCTTTGGATGAGAGAAGTTTTTGCATTTTTAGGAGGACAAAATCTTGGTGGAGAGGGCTCTGCCTCACACAAATGTGGAAGGAAGACATTTTGTGTTTCTTCTTAGAAGGACCAAGATTTCTTAGGATATTATTTTGTTAATGATCTTGATTCAGAGAGATTTTAGAGAGCTGTAATGGCACAGTGGTTAGAATGCAGCATTGCAGGCTAATTCTGCCAACTGCCAGCAGTTCGATCCTCACCAGCTCAAGGTTGACAGCCTTCCACCCTTTCGAGGTTGGTAAAATGAGGACCCAGATTGTTGGGGTCAATATGCTGACTCTGTAAATCTCTTAGGGAGGGCTGTAAAGCACTATGAAGCGGCATACAATCTAAGTGCTATTGTTATTGCTATGTAGAACTCAGATTTTTTGTTTCTTGCCCCCAAAAGGCAAACAATTGTTCTAGTAACAATGGTGATTGGAGAAACTTCAAAGACACGGTCCTGGGTTTATATTTAGTCTGGGCTCTTAATATTTTTCACCTGCTTAGATGAGAAAGGCACAGAGACAGGATTATAATGATTAATTTCTGCCTGTTATTCATCCTCCATTCCCAACTATCATATTTGACCAGTAACTTTACAGACTGGTAGCTCTAAATAGGTGTTTTCTTACAAGAAGCATTTCCTCTGTTTGAGATTTTAAAGTAGAATACAGATAGTCAAAGTTATACCAGCACTGAAAATGTGACTTACTATTATTTTTCACTCTGAACAACCATTGAAGCATCCCCATGGTCACATGATCAAAATTTGGATGCTTGGCAACTTATGGCAGTTGCAGTTTTCACAAGATTAAAAAGTAAAAGTTCCTCCTTTTCCCCAAGCCATTAGTCACATTGTCCGAAAGAGGTGCTGTCTGGTTGCTTGGTTACTCCGCTCCTCCTCTCCCCAGATACCTATTGGAATGCCCTTAGTTCCCATAGGAAAACTTTTAGTTTTGATTACAAGCCCCCAGCTATCTATCTCCTCCCTCTCTGTCCCTTCTTCTTCCATGTGGCAGCCCTGAAGCCTCAAAATGGCCTCAGTCAGGTTTGCTTCAGGGTTGACACAAATTATTTAATCAGTCCCGCAGTTCAATGCTATTCTAAAACATAAATTCCTTGGACCTCTCCCTCATTCTGCTTCTCTCTTGTGTGTGTTTTGGGGACAGGGAAGATTATAAAACTGAGGTAGGGACACTCTGGTTCTTCATAGTTCTAAAAAAATTTCCAGGTGAAAAAATGGACTATAAAAACTTTTGAAGAATGAACTGGCTTGTTTGTGTTTTGTTACAGACTTCCAGAGCTTCTCGGTGGGCTGATCCAGATCATTTTGCTCAGAGGCAAAGCTGCATGAACACTTTTGCCAGCTGGTTTGGCTATATGCCGCTGATCCATTCTCAGATGAGGCTCGATCCCGTGCTCTTTAAAGATCAGGTCTCCATCCTGAGGAAGAAATATCGCGACATTGAACGACTTTGAGGAGCCCAGCAGAGGGGTGGGTGGGAATGAGAACTGAATAGTTCCCCTAGCCCAGCGCAGAGCCACACACACACATCCTCGAGTCAGACCACACCAAGAGCAACTCAACCCCCCCAAAATTGCGACATGCCAATGTAGTAGCCAAGTAGCTCTGGACCCAAAGGAAAATTGGGATCGCGCTGGACTGCTTTGAGACACCCCTCAACAGGCTGCAAGGTCCCTCAAGACTAGGTTGTGTACAGTTTCATTATGGAACATTAAATAATTATTTTTTGAAATGATTGCTATGCAGGTTTAAACTTTTTTAATGATAAAAAAAATCCCTATTAAAACAGAGTTCTTTCTTTAATCAAAATTGTGTTGGTTGTTGTGACTCTTTCAAAGAAGCTACATTTTCTAAATCATATTCCCATAAAAATGTGATCTGAGGCAGCCTTGGAGGCAATATGTTGTTCTTTTAAGAGAAGGTAGTTGTGTCTTTTTATTGAAAATGGGACCAACATAAAAGGACATGCAAAGCACATTCAAAAATACAAAACATGAAAGGAAAACACTAGCACTTGAGGTTTATTCCAAAGGCCCCAAGATAGAAATATGTTCCAGTCCACTTCAAGTCACATTTCCTTGATCTCCTTCCATCTTCCACACAATTTCAGGGCAGTGAAAAGAAGGAAGGGTCATTTTTCCCCATTACCTGCCAAGGAAGAGCCCAAAGAAGAAGTCACTACTGCTCCAGTACAAGGATTGGGATCTCTTTTCTTTAAAATTTAGAATAAAAAGTTTGGAAAGGGCTTGGAAAAGTGGTGATTGCAAGAATTCCCCTGGTTCCTTCTGGCTATTCCCCAGTGCCTCACTGAACAACAGCTGAAGGCTTGACAGTTTCTCTTGAGTTCGAGAAATTTCCCTCCTGTTTAATTTTCCTTATTTTGAGATAGCGCCATGAAGAAATGAAATGTCCAATTGGAGCCATGGGTTCCAATAACCTGTGGGCTCCTGCACGATGTGTTTGATGTTGATTTAAAAAATGAAGTCTTCCTCAAGTCAATATCTTTTCTTGATGGCTTCATGAAAGTACCTGGAACATTTTTCCAGCAATAATACGAATGTGACTTGCCTATCTTTTCATGACTATTTCTGATTTCCATTGTAATTTTAATCCCTAAAATTTACTGGATGTCTCCGGACCAAATACTGATCAACTTTGGCCTTTCCAACTTTTGAGGATCAGCCAAGATCAGCTAGGTGCTGCCATCTATCTGAAAAGCATGTTCTGCCTATCTGCAGTTGTTCTCAGTCGGGGTGGGATTCTACCAGTTCGGCCCGGTTCAGCAGAACCGTTAGCTTTGAAGATCATCTGGGAGCGAACCAGTTTGCTCCAGTAATCAGCTGCTGGACCCACCCTCCTGCCCTGACTTCATAATGACCTTTATTTCTGCTTTTGACACTCAGCTGCATCGCACGGCACAGTGGATTGCTGTGCCTCAGCTGTTGAAGACAACGAGAGAGTACAGGAGAAGGTCAGTAGGAAAGCCTATGCGCACATACAAAGTGGGTGCGGCTTGGGCGTGTTTTGCACGTGCATGCGCACTTTGCGCTTTGTGTACGTGCATAGGCTTTCCTACTGATCTGCGCTCCCACCAAGCTACGCCCACCAACCCTCCTGCACGCCCACCAAGCCACGCCCACCAAACCAGTGGTAAACCAATTTGAATCCCACCACTGTTCTGAGTGGACAGGTTATGATATGTGAATCCATCAAAGAGAAACTGCAGATAAATGAAAGTAGAATTTTCCTCAATTTCTGGCATAAAAACAATCTACCGTCAATGTTCCCCCCCTCTCCAAGCTTTGAAGTGTTTACTCAAAACTGCCCTGAAGTAATTAAGAAGGTGTAAGTAGAATTGAGAAGAGACATCATATATTTTCAAAATTACACAGACCTTGTTAGCTTCTTAACCTTGACTTTTGCATTGAAAACACTTCAGCTTTTAAAATTTTGAGTTGCAAAGTTTCCCCAGGGTCTAATGGGAGCTATTTAGGTCTTCTCCAGAAGAGCCATGCATCCAATATGATGATGATGATAATGAATTGCAATCATCATTCTCTTCTGGAAAGAAAGCACAAAGCTATGCTTGTGAAATCTTCCTTAATGCATGGAGCATATCTCTAAGAAGGAGTAAATTATTGGGATATTCTTATTAATTAAATTCCAGTTGTATTTTAAAGGGATAGGGGGAATTATAAAAAGAAAAAGGCAATAAATATTAATATGATCTGCCTTGGCTTCTCAACAAAAATGCTGAAATTTGGCATGGTTATAGCCCTCAAAGCTATATGCTGCTGGCCTAATTTTGCATACTAAAGATAAATGATCTAGATTTTTTTTTTAACAAAAATCAGGATTTGGATCAGCTGTATCAGCACCATCTTGAATTTTGGGTGTCATTTGGTTAATCACTCAAGTAAAAGAAAATTTCAGATCAGCCTCTCAAATACATAAAATTGAATTCTGCTGGAAGAGCTTTAAAACAACAACAGTAGAGCAATGACAGAGCTCTGGAATCTCTATGGGTCCTATGCAGGGGTGGGCTTCAAGCAGTTTAACAACTGGTTCTCTGCCCAGTTGCTGGGTGGGCGTGACCATGGTGAGCCTGGCCTAGTAAGCGTCCTGCACCACCCTGGTTGTGAAAATGGCCATGGGGGCGGGAGGCGTTTTCGTCCTCCCCTGACTCCGTTTCCGACCTTCTGGATCTTCTGGGAGGCCCATTTTTTGCCTTCCCTGAGCCTACACACGGGCCCTGCACTTACCTGCAATGCAAAAAGGGCTGTGTGGGGTCTCCTGGTAGGGTGCAAGGTGGGGTGGGTGGGGCCAGCCAGTTTGCTGAACTGGCCATAAAATTAAAAACCAGTTTGCTCAAGCCGGTGAGAACCAGTAGCAGCCTACCCCTGGTCCTACGTCCTTCAAATCTGCAATCTCAACAGATCTGGAGAACATCAGATATGGAAAATGAGGTTAGATAAATATGTAACTTTCTTCAAAAAAATCTTGTGTACCATCCATTTATTATGTCCAAACCCTAGCAAACTATCATTACATCAGAGCTTGATTAATCCCATTAATCTATTTTGATAATCTGTAGTAAAGATAACTTGCTTTTGAGGTTTCAACCTTACATCCATTCATAAGAAGAAGAAGGAAGAGAAAAGTACAACAGCCCAAAAGATATATGTCGGATGGCAAAGCATAGCTTACCACTATCCAGGTCAGGCTATAAAGTGTGTGAATAGATTGAATCCAAGACTTACTCATATCTAAAAAAGCATTTTGGTCATCTTCCTCTTGTGTGTAGTTAAGAGAATTACTCTGGCTTTTTAACTCTGAATACCCTTCACAGTTCTTGCTTTTTACAAATAGAGATAGCAATTAAGCAAGGAACAAGGAAGCAGGTTTATTTCAAGATAATTTCAGAGACATATGAGGCATTTTCTCTTTTGGAATGTGTTTCCAAGATACATCCCACCAGTTAGGGAACTATGTGTCTCGTAGACAACTTTGGAAATGTTTGTTCCTAATATGGCATTCAATTTCAAGCAGCTTTCCTCCTTCTTAGGGCTTCAGTCAGCATTATCCCTATTGAACTAGAAGATTTCACAGCCATGAGACATTTGAGGGACAAAGCTATTTCCATGAACGGTTTTGGAGCAAATTATATTTAGAAAGCTAGCAAAGAGCTTAGCGACAAAAGTACCCCTTCTTCCACTCAGCAAGTTCTTTCTCCTTGTCTGCATTACTCTGTTACTCACTGCTTATTCTCTGTGGCTGGTTCAATCACATTCAAAGAAAAGTAGTACATCTTTCCCTGCTATTTGTGTTGCTGTTGTTGTCAGTCACACTAAATAATCAATTTATCCAAATTCTGTAATAGCTAAAGAAAAATGGTTTTTTTTATCTTATTATTATATTATTATTATTATTATTATTATTATTATTATTATTATTATTATTAT
>BLBF01000002.1:18020920-18087048 GCA_015471245.1 Laticauda colubrina
AGATAGATAGATAGATAGATAGATAGATAGATAGATAGATAGATAGATTAAGCAGAAAAACAGCTATTATAGTCTGGTAAGGACTTTCTTTCATCAATAACAATGGAATAGTGCAATGGCAAAGACTCTGAATACATGCATTAGCCATGTTTATGGAGGATACCGTTAATGGCCACTAGCTATGTTGGATATAAAGATACTCCAGCATTAAAAGCAGTCAATTTCTCAACACTATTAGTTTGGGAACAGAAGTGGGTGGAAGTTGCTGCACTCCCATTGTGCGTGTGGCTTCCCACAAACAATCAACTGGAAAACAGAATGTTGGACTACATGGGCTTGTTTGAACCCAGCAGGGATTTTTTCTTACATTTTTGTAAATTCCCAGCAGAGGCAGATTGTCAAGCAAGAGAACATTAGTTCAAGCTTGAATAATTTTGGTTAACGCAAGACAAAACAAGCAGCACTTCAACAAAGTTGCAACTTGATTAGCAAAATAGATCATCAATTCTGTATCCATAATGGATGCATAAAAATATTCCCGGTTTTTGACCTACTGCCCCTGAAATCTTCTCCAGCACCAATCCTGCCCTTGCTTTGCTTTTCTTTCAAAAGAAGAGGGTTTACCTCTTTCACAAGAATACTAAATACTGGAGGAAAATACTGAATACTGAAAAGGAAGGAAAAGTTGATCAGTTTATTAGTTTATTCTCTCTTCTTTTTTTAAAAAAATAGCCCAGTATGTGCTATCTTGATAGAATATTTATCAAAGAATAGGGAAGATTACATTGTATCTATGAGGAAGCTCACTCCATAGTAGATTTCTAAGCATATTGCATCCTAATACATGCATGAACAACCACTTTAAATGCAATATAAATCGTTCTAAACTTGATTGTAAAAAATATTGTTTCTGTAATAGAATTGTCAAGGTCTGGAATGCCCTACCTAATTCAGTTATCTCAGCTACAAATTTTTACCGTTTCAGTCACAAATTGACTTCTATGGACCTTACTTCATTCTTAAGTGGTCAGTAGAGGGGGCATGCATAAGTGCACTAACATGCCTATCGTCCTTGTGATTGTATTTTTATTCTCTTATTCTTGTTCTTGTTTTTGTTTGACAAATTCCAATAAATAAATAAACAAACAAATAAATAAATAAAAATAAATTTTGTCTCTTCCCATACCACAGTAATAACATGCCAAATGAGCCCACCAACTGTAAAGGTTGTAGGGACCTCTAGACTTGATAAGTCTGGGCCAGATAGACAAAGAGTTTAGATTGTCATTTTCATATAATTATGTGTTTTGTGCAGGACATGAAACAATGGATGGAAACTAATCAAGGAGACAAGCAACCTGGAATTCAGAAGAAACTTCCTAAGTGAGAACAATTCACCAGTGGAACAGCTTGCCTTCAGAAGTTATGGGTGCTTAATTATGGAGATTTTTAAGAAAAGACTGGACAGACACTTGTTTGAAATTGTATAGGGTTTCCGTTTTGAGCAGGGGGTGAACTAGAAGGTCTTGAAGATCCCTTCCAGTTCTATTCTGATTGACTATATTGTATTTCAAATAGCAAAGAACAAAGACAAGGAGGTCACCAACTATACAAATAGCTTTGGAATGCTTGGAGATGCAGTTTCAACACAATTCCGGTATAAGAAGTTTGGGGAAACCGTCTTACCTTGAACAACAATACAATTCAACAATGATAACACTTATCCAGTTTTTAGAAGAGGAGTGGGCCACTGTTTTTGTTTTTAACAAAACTTCATATTTTGAGGACTTTAAAAAATGCTGAGTCAAGGTTTTATTCTTTTTTTTAAAGAGGAGATTTTTTTTCATAAAGCAAAATGTATGCTTTCAGAGGGAGCTTTGCCACCAAAATTTAACAGCACAATTTTGGGTGGATTTGGGGATCACAATAGGGGAATTGGGAAGTCACCAACCCTGCTTTTTACAATGTGTGTTGGATAGACCCTGACTTCTCTTAGATCGGGTGTCAGCAACCTGAGGCTCTGGAACTGCATGCGGCTCTTTGGACCCACTGCTGTGGCTCCCTGTTGGGTTATCCTATCACTGGCTGGTCCTGCTCATCCCCTCCCAGTCACTCCTCACCTGGCCTGAGAAGGTAAAACACAAAAAACAGAAATGAGAGGGAGGGAGGGAGAGAGGGAGGGAGGGAGAGAGGGAGGACAAAGAAACACTGGGAGCCACAAAATCTGGGTAGGCATGGTGGGGGCTGTCATGTGACTGGGTGGGAGTGACATTGAATTGGTCACACCCACCCAGGTTTTGTGGCTCCTGGTATTTTCTTTTCTGTGGGAAATGGGTCCAAATGGCTCTTTCAGTGTTTGAGGTTGCAGGCCCCTGTCTTAAGGCCATGTCACACTGCCCAACGGATGCAAAAAGGACACAATGGAAGAGAAAAATGTTACATCCGTTGTATCCGCGCTCAAAAGGGGTGAAAATTTGCATAATTGGAACGGACAACACGGAAGCGGGGAGGACGCAGGGTGGATGCAAAGCGGATGGAAGCGGATGGTGCGTCCGCAGGGCTTCCGGGGGGCCTCAGCGAAGTGGACGCGGAACGGAAAAAGTGGATGCAGAATGGATGCACAGCGGATGAAGCGGATGCAGAGCGGAAGCCTAGCGGATGCAGAGTGGAAGCCTAGCGGATGCCTGGCATTAATTGCACATGCGGGGGGGATGCATTGCGCAAGCCCCCCGGATATAAAGGGAAGCAGCTCGCATGTCTAGCATTCCAAGGAAAGACCTCCTGCTGGATTCCTCAGAGTTCTTGCCTGCATGTCTGCCTGCAAGCCTTGCTGCCAGCCTGCCTCCAAGCCTGCCTCCCAGCCTGCCTCCCAGCCTCCTGGGCAGCCTCCCTGCCAGCCTTGCTGCCAGCCTGCCTTCCAGCCTCCCTTCCAGCCTTGCTGCCAGCCTGCCTTCCAGCCTCCCTGCCAGCCAGTCTGTCTGCCAGCCTTGGTGCCTGCCTTCCTGCCAGGCTTCCTAACAGGCTTCCTGACAGGCTTCCTGCCAGCCTTGGTGCCAGCCTTCCTGCCAGCCTTGGTGCCTGCAAGCCTTCCTGCCAGCCTCCCTGCTAGCCAGCCACCCCACAACCATGGGGAAGAAGCAAAAGTCTCAGCAACCTGCTGCCATCCCTGGCAAGAGGGACAGGGCCACCTTCCTGCCCCATGTCCCTGACTCTGCTTCTGCTGGGGCTTCTGCTGCTCGGGCTCACTCTTCTGTTGCTGGAGCTCCTGCTGTAGCTGCTCCTGGCAGTGGTGCTTCTGCTGCGTACTCTGCTGAAGCTGCTCCTGGTCCTGCTGGTCCTGCTGGTCCTGCTCGTTCTGCTCGTGCTCCTGGTCTTGCTGACCCTGCTGCTGGTGCTTACTCTGCTGCTGCTCATCCTGGTCTTGCTGCTGCTGCTGCTGCTGCTGCTGCTGCTGCTGCTGCTGCTGCTGCTGCTTATGATCCTGCTGGTGATTATGCTGCTGCTGCTGCTGATGATGATGATTATGATCCTGCTGGTGATGCTGCTGCTGCTGTTGGTGTGGAGGAGCAGCCCCTACAACCTGGAAGCCCCTCTGATGAGGGCCCATCTGGTCCTGCCAAAGGGAGGAAGAGGCGTATGCAACAACGGGAGAGGAGGCAGTATTACATCGAGGAAGCGCATGAGGATGAGGTGCTGGAGTGGCTCAGAGAGAACGACTATCTGTGGTGGAAGGGACACCGGCTGTACAGGGACACCAAGCGGAAGCAGGCTGCTTGGAGACAGAGGGCGGAGAGTCTGGGCTACACTTCGGAGGTGCTCCTCGGCTGGTGGAAGCACATGCACACCTGGTATGGAAAGTTGCACCGCAAAAAATCTGGCCAGGCCAGGGTTAAGCTGACGGACAGAGAGAACTATATCATGGCCAAGTGCAGCTTCCTGGAGGGTGAGGTCCGCCACCGAGGAGCACCAGGAGCCCAACTCTCTACCCTCTCTCTCCGGCAGCCTGCTGGGAGCCAGTCCTCAGGTGGTCGAGAGTCAGTCCCTGTCTCCATGCAGGTATCTGTGGAGCGTGCCATGGCGGAGAACCCCCAGGCAGGTGTTGAAAGCGTAGTGGAGAAGCCCGGCCTCAGTACATCTGTCCTCAGTACTGGGGCTGAAACCCCAGCTGACACACCATGGCATGGAGGAAGGACCTCTCAGCATCGCGGGGCTGAGCCAGCTGTCCGAATGCCAAAGGCATTCTCCACCACCCGCCTTGCCCTGGACAGCCTGTAGTTGAAGATCCTCTCTTCACGGGTGAGGCATCTGGAGGTGTAGGGCTTCATGAGGTAGGTTGTGAGGGAGAAGGCGTCATCCCCCACGATGAAGTAGGGCACATCTTGTGTGTCGTTGGGCAGCGGGTCTGGATCTGGGAAGCCCACGATGAGGTTGCTTTCCAGCCCCTTCTTGAGGTGACTGGCGTTGTATACCTGGGCATCTGAAGATGAGCCGTTGCCTGAAACATCGATGTACATGAACTTGTAGTCAGCATCGACCATGGTGAAGAGGATGATACTGAAGAAACCCTTGTAGTTGAAATAAGTGGACCCCGAGTTGGCTGGAGCTTTGCAGGCCACGTGCTTGCCATCGATGGCTCCAACGGTGTGGGGGAAGTTCCACTTCTGATACCACTGCTCTGCAACTTTCTTCCATCCTTCTTCAGTGGAGGGGGACTGGAGGAGCTCCTCCTTGTATTCTTCGATGAGTGCCTGCACCACTTCTCTGACCACAAAGCTGATGGTGCTGGGTGGCACCCTTCAGCCGTACTGCATGCTCCTGTAGGTGGTCCCTGAGGCCAGGTGGCGCAGAGTGAGTGCCACCTTGAGCCCAGGTTCCAGGCTGGGCGGGAAGTTGGTGTTTGTCTTGGTCAACCTGGGTGTCAGGCGCTGCACAACTTCGTCAAACATGGCTGGAGGCATCCTCATGAAGTTCTGGAACGCCCGAGGGTTTTCGCTCCTGAGCTCCACCATCAGCTTGTCGTAAAGTACATATTGCGCTCTTCTGGCGAACTATCT
The DNA here is from genome assembly GCA_015471245.1 of Laticauda colubrina. NCBI lineage: Eukaryota > Metazoa > Chordata > Lepidosauria > Squamata > Elapidae > Laticauda > Laticauda colubrina. The sequence goes on from BLBF01000002.1 coordinate 18,025,975, forward strand.
TCGGAGCCAGACTTTTTTTGGGTGCCTCCTTTTCTTCCCGTCGTTCTGTTCACAGAGACTGTAGATGGTTTCGCAGTGTTGCAGAAAGATGTTGGCTGCCGAAAGGATTTTGTTGCAATCCACGGTGGGCATGACTGGATGCTGTGGAAGAGGAAGAGGCAGATGAAGGCTGCAGAGGTCTGCACCGCTGGGCTGCTGGTCTGAAAGTGCGAAGCAGGCGAGTTGCTCCCCCTTTTTATAGGCAGTATAGGTTTTCCGCTAGGCATCCTCTAGGCATCCTCTAGGCATCCTCTAGACATCCTTAATATCCGAGATAGATCCCCTCTGCGAACGTTTTTTACGCTTTAAACGCTTTGTTTCCATGCTGCATCCGTTCTGCATCCGTTCCGCTTCCTCCCTGCGTCCGGGTGGATGCGAGTTGCACGGATGCGTAGCGGATGCATAGCGGATATAGCGGATGTGTAACGGATGCGTAATGGATGCGTAGCGGATGAGAACGGACGAACTGGATACATTTTCCGCGCAAAAGTTTTAAGCAGCCTAAAACTTTTGGAGCGGATGAAACGTCCATAAACGGATGCTGGATGGATAGAGAGGAAGCAAAATGGAGGCAGTGAGTACATCGCGTTTTCGAATGGATGGCAAGCTTTTTTGTCCATTTTACTTCCTCTTTGCATCCGTTGGTGCAGTGTGAGAGGGGGTTTAGATGTTTCAAATTCTAATTCCCATCATCCTAAGTCAGTACAATGAATGAGAAAATTTTATTGGGCTTGACATCCAGAGAAGCCAAGTTCCCTATCTCAGTACAAGCTGTTAAACCTAGGAAATTTATATGAAGTTTATAACTTAATTCCTTGCAAGCAGTTGAGACTGTTTCTTTCTGATAGGGACTTTGAGAATATTGAAAAGACATCTCTTGACTTGAAGATGAAGGGAAGTGGTGAAAGAGCTCATCCAAAGATCTCAAATAGGAAGAAGAAAAATATTGCCTTCATAACTCAGATGCTCAGATCCCAAGCAGTTTATGGAAGATAGATTTCTTTCTGTATCCCTGCTTGGCCCTCAAATATTATGCTTCTAATATAAATCTTTCAAAAAAAAATTTCTCCCCTGGAGAATCAATGTGTGTTCCATATAACTTTAAAGCTCTTGAAATAGATAAAATGGTAAAAAAAAAAAAAGTACATCTTACATCTTCAGACAAGGATTTTATAAAGCTCCTTATACCAAAAGAGACAGTTGTGTCCTTCCAGTCTTCCCAAATCCAGTGTCCTTCAATTATGTTGGTCCAATATTTCCAGCTAGATATGGTGACAGCCAATATCCTTTTGCAAGATTTAAAACAAGATTGGATTGTGTGGGCTAAATAGAAAAATTACATTTTCTCTTAGGCATGGTAGCAAGCAGATTGCTTAAAGGCAACATAGAGGTGTCTTCAGGATGGTTGAAAAAAGGAGTTAATATTTGTACCCAGATGACACACCATTTAAATGAAAGAGGAATTGTTTATATAAAATAAAATTAAACATTTATTAGGAAAAAGAGTTAATGTGGCAGCCACAATCATGTGACTGAAGCCCCATACATTTTTATAAGATATGCAAAAAAAAAAAAAAAAGGGGGGGAAGAACTTGGATCACTTGGTTGTTATCAACCATTGAACTAGTGGGTCCAAAAAAAGCAGGCACTCTCCGAAACTTTAAAAGTGAAACTTTATTGAGTACACCATTTTGGCACTAAAGAATTAAAACCAGCTCTGAGGTTTTCCTGTGCAATGCTACATAGTTTAACATTTGGTTTCCCTTTTTCTAGGGGTAGAATTCAACTTGTGTAACAACCAGTTTGGTGAGCGTGCATGCGCGCATTTGCTAATGACCTTCTTTAGTAATCCCTGTTTGTTAAAGAGCTGACACGTGGCAATCCGCTGTGCCATGTGAATCAGCTGAGCTTGAAAAACAAGCTATAAAGCACAGTCTAGAGCCCAGGCTGGTGGGTGGGCCGAATAACTGATCATCAGAGCAAATCAAACCAGTTCACTCTCAGCTGATCCTCAGAGCTATCGATTTGCCCAAACCAGTAGAATCCTACCCCGTCTTCTTCCCACCCATCATGATCACATTGACCAATTGTGAATAAGTCTTTTGTTTTGAGAACAGTTCATGTTTTTGTCAGATACCAGCAGTAGTGACCTGGGCATGGACTTAGCTCATATAGTCTATTCTTGAATCATCTGCATTCTTTCTCACCCATCCTTCCCCTAGTTCTTTGGCAAGTTGAATAGCAGTAAGTGGTTAACTGGTTCAGAGGTGGTTTTGTTTTATTCGGAAAACACACGAGGTAGACCAGGTTCCAACAACAAATACTTTATTCTTTAACTAGTCAGTAAATAGGAACACTTGGCTGAAGCCGAGGCCAGCCTTTTATACAGGCTGGCTTGCCTGCTTGTAGCCAATGGCAGTTGCTTAAATTTGCCGCCTTTCAGCAGCTCTTTGGATTGGTTCCTAGTGAACCAATCCAATCCTTAGTTTATTTGACCAATCAGGTTTGCAGATTTGGAGTCACCCAATTTACATATAGAACACCCCTCCCCTCTTAGTTCAGTCCTACGTGGTGACGTAGTCTCGCAGGTAGGTGGGGCTTTTCCGGACTCGACTTGACTTGCGTGGTTCATTCTTAGTGAAGACTTCGACTGGTTCGGATGGGGCTGCTGTGTCATCTGTTCTTCTCCCTGGAACCGTCTGGAAGGGTGAGTCAGCCATTTTACCGCCGCCTGAGTTTCTTAGGCTGGCGGTTTTGCCACTCCCTCCTGTTTCCTCCGGGCAGGTTGAGCTGGCCTGGCTGGCCCCTTCCAATGGGCTCTTCACGCAAGTCTCTCCAAACAGTGAGTCTTTTATTTGCTCTTTTTGTTCATATGTTTCATTGGTTTTATTTTTTAACGGTTCTTTATTTAATTCTTGCGATTCCCCCCCCACCTTAGTTGGCAATTCTCAGTTTTTTCGACGAATGGTTGTATGTCTGTGGTTCTTTCTATATTTCGGGATCGAAGCTGGTCTATGTGCCGCTTCCATTCCCTGCCATCATCTACTGTTAATCGGTAGGATTTGGGGCCTGTTATTTGGGTAATTTGTCCTGGTAGCCATGCTGGGTCCTCAGTGAAGTTTTTGGCGTAGACTAAATCGCCAATTCCAAATTTTCTAAACCGTGTAGAGGAGTCAGGGGGGTTTTCTGGCGTGAATTCTGGGTGCAGTCTATCAAGGTGTGACCTTAGTTTTCTCCCCATGAGTAGCTCTGCTGGGGACTTGTTGGTTGTGGTACTTGGTGTTATGTGCTGGAGTGTGAGCAATCGGTTAATTTTTTGCTGTACATCTCCAGTGTCCATTTTTTCTTACCCTTCCTTTGTAAATCGGACCATTCTCTCCGCCCTACCGTTTGCAGCCGGATGGGCCGGCGCGGTTAGGGCATGTCTAATACCTAGGGAGGCTAGGTATTGTTCAAAGTGTAGGCTGGTTAGTTGTGGTCCATTATCGGACACGAGGACGTCCGGAATGCCATGGGTGGCAAAAAGGGTGTCCAGTTGTTTTATTACTTATTCAGTTGTTGTTGATGGCATAATTTTTACTTCTAACCAGTTAGAATAGGCATCCACAACAATCAGAAAGGTATGTCCTTTAGTTGGACCAGCGAAATCGATGTGGATTTGTGACCAGGGGCCCCGTGGAATTTCCCAATCTCTAATGGGTGCTTTGGGTGGGGATGGTCTAATTGTTTGACATTTGTTACACGAGGTTACCCAGTATTCTATGTCCCTATTAATACCCGGCCACCAGACATAACTTCTAGCAAGGCTTTTCATTTTTACAATCCCCGGGTGACCTTTGTGTAGCATACTAAGTTCCCTAGGTTGTAGCTTGTTAGGAATAATCACCCGATCACCCCACAGTAAACACCCTTTTTGAATAGAAAGTTCGGTTTGTCAGGTCCGGAAAGGTTTAAAGTTTTCAGTTTTTTGATTTTCCGGCCAGCCTTTACCTACCCAGTTAAGAACACGGGCAGTCAAAGAGTCTTTTGCGGTGGCTCTGGCAACATCATATGCTGATATGGGTAGATCGGGGCAAGTCTCTATTTGTAGTGCTGTCATCACTGGTGCCGGGTCTTCTTCAGTCGCTGGCAAGGGTGCTCTGCTTAAAGCGTCCGTGTGTGAAATCTGTTTCCCCGGTTGGTGTGTCAGAATGTATGAGTAGGCTGCTAGGAACTCTGACCATCTCGTCATTCTTGGGGAGAGGATATTTGGTGTAGGTTTGTTTCCCGCCAAAATTCCTATTAGCGGTTTGTGGTCTGTTATAATTTGAAAAGTCTGTCCGTATAGGTACTCGTGGAAACGTTTCACTCCTGTGACAATTGCTAGTGCCTCTCTGTCCAATTGGCTGTAATTCCGCTCAGTTTTAGATAAAGTCCTCGAATAATATGCGACGGGCGCTTCTCTGCCATCCGGTAGTTGGTGGCTTAGGATGGCACCTACTCTGAATGGGGAGGCATCGCAGGTCACTCTGAAGGGCAGTGTGTTGCTAAATTGAATGAGAACGTTTGAGGATGTTAGCAAGCTTTTAATTTTTTGGAAGGCTTGCTTTTCTCTGTAACCCCAAGTCCAAATTGCTTTTTTGTCTAAAAGACGGTGCAATGGTTCTGCTATAGTGGCCTTATTTGGCAGGAATACATTATAGAAGTTAATTAGTCCTAAAAAGGCTTGTAATTCGGTCTTGTTTTTTGGTTCGGGTGCGTTTTTAATCGCTTTAATCTTTTTGTCTGTAGGGTGTATACCCTCTCTGTCTATTAAATAGTCCAGGAATTCGCCGCTATTCTTAATTAGGCAACACTTTTCTCTTTTTACTTTGAGGCCAGATTCCCTGAACTTAGTTAGTACTTCTTTGAGTCTGTTTTTTAATTGGGTTTCATCTTTGGCTGAGATCAGGACGTCGTCGAAATATGGTATGACTCCTTGTATGCCATTTAGGAGGCGTTCCATTAGACTCTGAAAGATGCCTGGGGCCACACTCACTCCAAATTGGAGTCGGTGACATTTGAATGCGCCCTTATGTGTGACTATAGTCTGTGCTTCAGCAATTTCTGGGTCCACTGGGAGCTGTTGATAGGCTTGTGCTAAGTCAAGTTTAGCAAAAAACTTTTCCTTTTCCCAGGGAGTGAAGCAAATGCTGGACTACAGGCACCGGGTATGCACTTGGTTGTAATGTGTGGTTCAGGGTAGCCTTATAGTCACCACAGATTCTAACGGACCCGTCGGGTTTGACCGGTGTGACTATAGGTGTTTCCCACTTGGCATGGTCCACAGGTTCTAACATCCCTTGGGCTATTAATTTGTCCAGCTGTTCCTCTATTTTTGCCTTTAGTGCAAAAGGAACTCACCTGGCTTTTATTCTTCGTGGGGCTATTTGGGGGTTTAGACTGAAAGAAATGGGATTTCCCCGATACTTGCCAAGTGAGCCGTCAAAAACATCCTGGAATTCTCAAATGAGGTCGTCTTCCCAGCCGGTTGTAGTCACTCGATCGATCCCGGTCATCCCGATGCCTAATGGCGCAAACCATTTGATGCCCAGGAGGCTTGGTCTGTCTTGGTCGACTATGGTCAGCAGTAGCACCTTGATGTGTTGTTTGTAGGCGATTCGGAATTGTCCCATGCCGACTACAGGGATTTGGTTTCCCTGATAGTCCTTGAGAGTTAGGTGCTGCTTCTTTAATTCTTTGGGTTTGATACCTGGGACTAGCTGTCTTATTGTGTCCCACGATACCATGGAGAGGAAGGACCCCGAGTACACTTCCATCTTGCAGTGTTTTCCTTCGATTTTTACAATGACTTTAATTTTCTTCCCGCTTTCCATCTGAGCGCTCTTTATAATGACAGTTTGGTGTGTATTGGCTCGCTTCTCTTGTTGCCACTTTCTCTCAGCTCATTTAGGCTCAGCTCATGTTGGGGAATTTCTGCGTCTCGTTGGGCTGTAGCATTTTTTGTTCCTGCAGACTTTCTCGATGTGCCCTCGTTTCTTGCAATGCCGGCAGATGGCATCGAGAAATCTGCATTCGGCTCGGGGATGGTTTCCTCCGCAGCCAGCGCACTCCCACCAATTCCTTCTTTCGTGCTCTTTTCTGTTCGTGAGCAAACGGTGGACTTCGTCGTCTTCTTCGCTCGATTCAAATGTTTCACCCAACTCGTCGTAGTGGGTTGTGGTGGCAGGATGCTTTCTGTCTTTGGTTGGTGTTTCTTCACTGTGTGTGTTCATCTTTTTCATGGCTACGGCAGATTTTTTCACGGCTTCAACGGCTGTGGCTTCCGCGATGGCTTCGGTTACGGTGATGTTGGGCTTGTTGAGTAATTTACTCTGTGTGGTCGAGTCTCTCAGACCCAACACCACGCTATCCCTCATTGCTTCGTCAATGTTCAAAAAATCACACTCACCCCCTAGTTGTCTAAGGGCAGCAATGAAATCGGCGACGGTCTCTCCCTCTCTCTGGTCTCTGCGGTAAAATTCATGTCGCTTTATTAAGTTTGACACCATCGGAGCGTAGTGTGCTTTGAGGATTCTTTTCAATTCTGGCCACGTTAGTTGTTTAACGTCTCGGGGCTTCGCAAGGACCTTTGCCATCTTGAAAACCGTTGGCCCGCAGTGAGTCAGGAACACAGCTCTCTTGCGTTGCTCTGAAATGTCTTCCATTTCATTGCTCTCCAAATACATTTGGAAGCGATCTGCATAGGAATCCCAATCCTCTTCGTTGGGATTGAAGGGTGCGGACGGTGCATTGTTTCCAGGCATCTTGGTTGTCATCTGGACTTCTTATCACCGCATGCAGGTTTTTTCGTTTAGGACCATCCCATCCTCGTCACCAGTGTTTTGTTCGGAAAACACACGAGGTAGACCGGGTTCCAACAGCAAATACTTTATTCTTTAACTAGTCAGTAAATAGGAACACTTGGCTGAAGCCGAGGCCAGCCTTTTATACAGGCTGGCTTGCCTGCTTGTAGCCAATGGCAGTTGCTTAAATTTGCCGCCTTTCAGGAGCTCTTTGGATTGGTTCCCAGTGAACCAATCCAATCCTTAGTTTATTTGACCAATCAGGTTTGCAGATTTGGAGTCACCCACTTTACATATAGAACAGGTTTAAACTTGACAGTTGTGGTTATCATCCTTTTTTTTATTGCCCCCTGCCCCTGGCTCCCTTGAAACAACCTAAGGCCTTGAAAAGCTACTTAGAGCAGAGAGTCCAAAACAGATAAAATGAAGTTTTAATTTGGATTTGGGATTTGGGAATTTTGGTTTTCTGGTAATCCAGCTGGACTCCTATATCTACAAGGAACATTGAATGAGCCACCAAGGCACAGTGATTAGAGTGAGGTACTGCAGGCTACTTCTGTTGATTACAGACTGCCTGCAATTTGGCAGTTCAAATCTCACCAGGCTCAATATTGACTCAGCTTTTCATCCTTCCAAGGTGGGTAAAATGAGGACCAGGTTGTTGGGGGCAATATGCTGACTTTATAAATTATCTAGAGACAGCTATAAAAGTACTGTAAACCAGTATATAAGTCTAAGTGCGATTGCTCTTGCTTTATTTTGAAGCTGAACTTTGTTCACCCAAGTTTCATTCTTCCTCTTACCCTTGTTTCTTTTTCTCCCTTCCTTGGTAATTAATTGATATGTCACACTCTGGTATTGTATCTCATTTCATTTCAGTTCTTTCCCATACTTCTGTAATTAATAAATTAACAGCTGTTCCATTTATTTTTACACACACAATTGAGATAATGGGGCCCTGAATGAAAAAAAAAACCCAAAACAAGACAAAAAGGGAGTACTGTAAGAAATCCATCATTATTCTCCTCCTGCCTGAATATTCCATAATCAAGAGAACCAGAACAGAGAATTAGTGAAATACCATTTGCTGATGGAGAAATTCTGCTCTGACAAGAGCACCCTCTTACTTGTCGTTCATGTGCAGCAATAATGATAACCTGTTCACCCACAGCAAAATTTTGTGAATGGTCAGCTTTTAATTTAAAATCCTCAGGACAATTGAGACAGACCTAGGATTGATGCCTTACCAGTTATGGCCATGGCAGTACTCTCTCCTTGATGGTAGCAGAATAATAAATAATAAATAAACGTCGTCTGCTAATGGAAGAATTTTAATTGTCTTTAATATCAAACCAGCAATCTTGTTCCAGATGCATTGCAAGAAAACTCACTGCAAGTCATCCCAAAAGTGCTTTTTCAGGAGGCTTTCAGGAGGACTGGACTTTCTTGTTTCTTTTCTTTGGAAGAGGTTTTGCTTCTCATCCAAGAAGCTTCTTCAGCTCTGACAGGAGAGTGGGGAATGGAAGGATTTATATTCCTTGCAGACAGGTGGTTATTTGCATCCTGTTAGCAAGTCACTGAAGCACTTGGAGGTTTATCTGTGCCCTCAGGCTCACCTGATTAGCGCTCCTGGTTCCTGTACGCTGAAGTTTTTTCCACTGGAAATACATTCCTATTCCCACACCATTCAGAAAGTGCTCATCCCAAATTGTATAGCTAAAGTTGGCCATTCCTAAGAGGCCTGTAAGGGGCGTGCATAAGTGCATCATCGTACCTACCATCCCTGTCCTTTTGCCCCCATTTATTCATACCTATTTCCTGTATTCTTACTCATGTTTATACTTATAGCTATTATCTTGTAAGCGACTGACAAATCAAATATAAATAAATAAATAAACATGTCAAGTTGTCCTACAGTGAATCTGTAGAGATTCTCAGTCATCCAGGGCATGGTTGTCCCAAAGATGCTTTTTCAGAAGGCAATTGGACTTTCTGGATTGATTGATTGATTGATTGATTGATGACTGAGAATCTCTACAAACTCCCTGCAGGACAACTTGCCAGGGGTCAAGACTTATTCTAATAGCAAAAAAATGTTGAAATAGAATAATTAAAGAAAGAATACCAAAGGAGGGACAAAATGAAATGTGAATGATACAAATTAAAATAATGTTTTCATTATTTTAAATTATTATATTGAACTGTTGAATTGTTCTGTAGTGGGTTGTCCTGTGGCAAGCTGGCCATGGTGAGTTGGCTGCAATGAGTTGTCCCATTCCATTCTTGGTCTATGTATGTATAGCAATATCTAGATGTCTTGGGAATTTGAATCCAGAATTTTCCAGCCAATCAATAATCATATGAAATATATCAGGTTAGTAAAAGCTTCATCACATAATGCAAAGGATCATGGGACATCTGGAATACTCTATATATGTGGAGTTCTTTGAATTAGCAGTCAAGTCATGGACCTGAGATTTAAGTCTTCAGGCAGTTCTTTGAAAGGAATAATTGATACTTAGAAATCCCTCCCTCATTATCAAAGATCTTACTGAAAACTTTGCTAAACTTCCATGCTACCCTGGGATGCATTAAAAGAACTTCTTAATTAAGGCATGTTTGAGATATTTTCAGCAGCCCATTTTTTTTAAAAAAAATAGGACTTTCAAAACAATTGAAAAAATGACTGAGATGCCCACAGTATGCTAAATTAAGCTTCAATTAGTTCAGTTAGCATGGTAACTGGGTTACCATCCAGGTAACTAGGTTAATTCAGTAAATATACTTACCCATGGTACTAAGGGGTAGAAACAGGGGTGGGATTCTACCAGTTCGCACCTATTCGCTAAAACCGGTTGTTAACATTCTAAGCAGTTTGGAGAACCGGTTGTTAGAAGAAATTACTGGGCTAATCCTGTAAGGAAGGAAAGAAGGAAACATTCTGGTGTTGCTTACAGAAACTGACTCTCCGTTAACCCTTTTTACAAGACTAGACTATAGCAACTCTAGACTTCCTGTCTCAGGAACGTCTCTGGAGTTTTTTTCCCCTCCTTTGCTGATACTCTGCTTGTGTGGAGTGACCATTCAAAGTTACAATGGCACTAAAAAAAGTGACTTATGACTATTTTTCACACTTATGACTATTGCAGCATACCCACAGTCATGAGAAGCCAGACGAGGAGATGTGTGCCTCAATGTGAGTGATATTGAGTTGGCCACACCCAGCCAATAACATGACCACCAAGCCACAACCACCAACTTAGCCACACCCACAGAACCGGTTGTTAAAAATTTGAATCCCACCCCTTGGTAGAAACACATACAACATAGAATAATAGGATTGAAAGGGATATTGGAGGTCTTCTAATTCAACCTCTTGCTCAATTAGAAGATCCTATACCGGGGTCCCCAACCTTAGCCACTTTAAGACGGCAAAGCTGGCTGAGAAACTCTGGCACTTGAAGTCCACCAATCTTAATGTGGTCAAAGTTGGAGACCCCTGTCCTATACCATTCTGAATAAATAATTGTCCAGGTTTCTTCTGGAAAACCTCCAGTGAAGAAACACCTACAACTTCTGGAGGCTAGTTGTTCCACTATCCTCACTATTTATGAATGGTCAACATCTACCTTATAATTATAGAAAAAGTCCAAGCAATTCATAATAGTTAAAAAAAAATATTTATTTGATTTGACTCTTTCACTGCATTATCTCTTTTTTCCTTTTCAATTTGATTAGCTTCCCTTGCACAATCATGTTCAAAACAGCAAAAACTGATTCACATCCAGAACCTCCTTTGTGAAATTATGCTCTCCAGTACATGGAAGTCAGAAGGGCTGGTGCATTCTCATTCTTCTTTCTTCTGCTTTTATGAGCCCTGGTGACCAGTGGTTACAATGCAGTATTGCAGACTAACTCTGACCACAACCTGGAGTTTAATCCTGACTGGCTCAACATTGACTCCGCCTTCAACCTTTTCAAGGTTAGTAAAATGAGGACCCAGATTGTTGGGGGAAATATGCAAATAATGCTGACTTTGCAAACTGCCCAAAGAGCTCTGTAAAGGAGTGGTATAGAAGTCTAAATGCCATTGCTATTTTATGGGATCCATGCAATGGATGTAGCAGCATTGCCAAAAAGGCACTAAGAGTTGTAAATCTAATCTTACGAAGCTTCTCCTCCGGAAATATCGAATTGCTAAGTAGAGCACACAAAAACACACACACACACACACACACACACACACACACAAATATTCGAATACAGCTCATCAGTCTGGAATCCACACTGAATATCAGACATTAATATAATCAAGCAAGTCCCCAAGTATTTCATGAGAAGAGCACTACACTCCTCTACTTGCAACAGAATACCCTATATCACCAAGCTTGAGATTTTGGGCTTGGACAAACCTTGAACTACACCCCCTAGAAAGCTTAGCACACAAAATTATCTGCTTCAATGTCCTACCAGTCAGTGACCACTTCACCTTCAACTATAATAATACAAGAGCACACAACAGATACAAACTCAATGTAAATCGCTTCAATCTCAATTGCAGAAAGTACAACTTCAGCAACAGAGTGATCAATGCCTGGAATGCACTACCTGACTCTGTTGTTACATCCTCTAGCCCCTACTGTTTTCTTTCTTTCTTTAATTTATTTATTTGATTTGTCTATTGTTTACAAGATAATAGGTATAAGTATAAACCTAGTTATGAATACATGGATACATATAAGAAAATAAAAGAAACAATAGGACAGGGATGGTAGGCACTTTGGTGCACTTATTCACGCCCCCTACAGATCTCTTAGGAAAGGGGTGAGGGCAACAGTAGGCAGTCTAAGATTAAAGTTTTTGGGGTTTGGGGAAGAAACCACAGAGTCAGGTAGAGTATGCTAAACATTGACTACTCTGTTGCTGAAGTCGTATTTCCTGCAATCAAGTTTGGTGTGGTTAACATGAGTTTGTATCTATTGTGTGCTCTTTTATTGTTATGGTTGAAGCTGAAGTATTCATTGACAGGTAGGACATTGCAATGTATGATTTTATATACTTTACTTAGATTGGACCGAAGGTGGTGTAATTCTAGGTTTTCTAGGTCTAGAATTTCAAGTCTGGTGGCATAAGGTATTTTGCAATGAGTAGAGGAGTGGAGAACTCTTCTTGTGAAACATTTCTGGACTTTCTCTACTGTGTTAATATCAGATACATAATGTGGGTTCCAGACTGATGAGCTGTATTCGAGTATTGGTCTAGCAAATGTTTTGTATGCTCTAGTTAGTAGTGTGATATTACCAGAGAAAAAGTCACATAAGATTAGGTTGACAACTCTTAATGCCTTTTTGGCTATGTAGTTACAGTGGGCTCTAGCACTTAGATCATTTGGGATGAGTACTACAAGGTCCTTGTTATTGTTTTAAGTTTAACCTTAAACTATCCACTATTGACCTCACCCCATTCCTAAGAGGTCTGTAAGGGCTGTGCATAAGTGCACCATCGTGCCTACCGTCCCTGCCCTATTGTCCCCATTTATTCGTACCTATTTCCAGTATTCTTACTCATGTTTATACTTTACCTATTATCTTGTAAGCGATTGACAAATAAAATAAATAATAAATCCAAGCTGGATTCTTACCCATTCATCCCTCTCTATCCAAATGTAGAAGTTTCCCAGGATGGGTAGAGTACAGTGTATACAGCTGATTGTCTTTTTCTCTGACACACACAATTGGTACCTTCTCTCCTATTTCTTCTTAAGTAGTCTGCGGAATTGAATGTATCCCATAATGAAGTAGAGGTGAAACAGCGGTCCCATCTCAGTAGCAACCTTTTTGCTGAGTTGTTACAGAAATGGGCCAGTGAACTGTACTAAATTGCCTAGAATAAATTGGCTTTGTAATGTTATAATAAATTAAAAACAAATAGATTTGCCATGTGCATGTTTGCCATAGGGAACATTAGCATAAATGATGTTAAATTCCTTCTGGCCTGGGACATGCTGTTTGTGTAGTGCGCTAATATACAGTGGAAAGAGTATGAGAGCTAATTTAAAGTGGGCGAAAATACATTCAGTCCAATGTACATTGCAAGGTTGGGTTTTAGGAGGTGAAATTGCAAGAGACAATTAGAATATAATTTGGCACAACAAGACTTAATGGCCATTGATGTGGTATTCAATTTTTTTTCAAATACATTAAGATAAGCAAGATTATGTGGGTGTACTTTCTTGCTTATTCAAAAACATGGAAAACCAGGCTTTGGAAAACCATGGAAAAGGAGCTAAAGGAGATAAATTTTCCATAGTTTTGTTGGAATGGGTAAGAATGATGAAAGGATGTGCTGCCCAGTTATTTATTTCTTTAGAGGCCCCATGATTCCAGTTTGCAAATTTGATCTAGAATATAATAGAATAGAATTCTTTATTGGCCAAGTGTGACTGGACATACAAGGAATTTGTCTTGGTGCAAATACATAAAAGAAAAGATACATTCATCAAGAGTCAAGAATCATAAGGTACAACACTTAATAATAGTCACAGGGTACAATAAGTAATCAAATCATACTAGGAAACAGTCCATTTCAATCGTAAGGATACAAGCGGCAAAGTTATAGTCATACAGTCACAAGTGGGAGGGGATGGGTGATAAGGAATGATGAAAAGATTAACAGTAATAGTAGTGCAGACTTTGTAATAATTGAACAGGGTTGAGGGAATTATTTTTTTAGCAGAGTGATGGCTTTCTGGGGAAAATCTAGTGGCTAAGGCACCAAGTTAGAAACAAGCAGACCGGGATTCCAATCCTGCCTGGTGCACAGGTATAGAATAGGTGATACCTGGCTCAATAGCGGCAACTGTGAGAGGATCCTGGTAGACAACTACTTAAGTATGAATAAAGGAGAATATTTGTAGCTCAGAGTTGAAATGAGGGGTCCTTTCTTGTTTTCTCTGACCTTTCTTGTTTTCTTGCAGATGTTTCATTACCCAAACTAGATAACATCATCAGTGCTAGACTAGTTAGGGTAATGAAATGTCTGCAAGAAAACCATCAAGCTCAGAGAACATCAACAACGCCTAACTACTTAAGTATGAGCCTGCAATGTGCTGCAGTTGCCAAAAAATGCCAATTCAGTCCTAGGTTGCATTAACAGAGGCACAGAAACAAGAACATCTGAAGTGTTAGTACTGCTTTATAATATCTTTATAATATCTTGATATCTTTATAATACCTTGGAATATTGCATCTGATTTTGGTCGCCACGATACAAGAAAATGTTGAGACTCTAGAAACAATACAGAAAAGAGCAACAAGTTGATTAGGGTCCTGGAGGCTAAAACATATGAAGAACCATTTCAGGAACTGGCTATGTCTAGTTTAGAACAGGACTGGGGTGAAATGATAGCAGTGTTTCATTATGTAAGAAGAGAGAGTCAACCTATTTGCATCTGAAGGCAGGACAAGAAACAACGGATGGAAAGTAATCAAAGATTACTTCCTGACAGAACAATTTACTCACAGAACAATTAATCAATAGAATGACTTGCCTCCAGAAGTTATGTGTGCTCCAACACTGGAGATTTTTATTAAGACATTGGACAACCATTTGTCTGAAATGATATATAGGGTTTCTTGCTTGAACCAGAAGACCTTCAAGGTGCTTTCTGTTATTCTTGTTATTCTTAGGTACAGAAGCCAGCCAATTCTCTTTCTCAATTCACCTCATAGGGTCGTTGTTGTTGGGTAAATAAGAGGAGGAAGAAGTGTTGTGTGAGTTTGTTGCCTTGCATTATTTATAACAATAATAAAGACAGAATATGTTCAAATATTTTTGGAACTGTATCAGGATTGAAGCAATTCAGATTTCTGGAGTACATGTGATGTTATCAATAGTGGTGTCCCCCAAGTCAGTGTTCTAGGACCAACTCTCTTCATACTCTACATAAATGACCTCTGTGATCACATTAAGAGCAACTGTGTTCTCTTCGCTGATGATGTAAAGCTGTTCAATACCACAGACAATACTGCTACCCTTCAAAAAGACCTTGACTGTGTATCAGAATGGTCAAACAAATGGCAACTTCAACTCTCAACAAATAAATGCTCTGTCTTACATATTGGCAAAAAAAATCAGAAAATAAAATACAAGCTGAATAGTCAAGACCTTGTTGATGATCCAAACTCTATCAAGGACCTTGGAATTCTCATCTCAAATGATCTAAGTGCTAGAGCCCACTGTAACTTCATAGCCAAAAAAGCATCAAGAGTTATTCACCTAATTCTACATAACTTTTTCTCTGGTAATATTACACTACTAACTAGAGCATACAAAACATTTGCTAGACCAATACTCGAATACAGCTCATCAGTCTGGAACCCACATTTCATATCTGATATTAGCACAGTTGAGAAAGTCCAGAAATGTTTCACAAGAAGAGTTCTCCACTCCTCTACTCATTGTAGAATACCTTATGCGACTAGACTCAAAATTCTAGACCTAGAAAACCTTGAATTACATTGTCTTCAGTCCAATAAGTATAGAATATAAAATCATACATTGCAATGTCCTACCAGTCAACGAATACTTCAGCTTCAACCATAACAATACAAGAACACACAATAGATACAAACTCAAGGTTAACCACACCAAACTTGATTGCAGGAAATATGAGTTCAGCAACAGAGTGATCAATGTCTGGCATACTCTACCTGACTCTGTGGTTTCTTCCCCAAACCCCAAAACCTTTAACCTTAGACTGCCTACTATTGACCTCACCCCTTTCCTAAGAGATCTGTAGGGGGCATGCATAAGCGCAGCAACATGCCTACCATCCCTGTCCTATTGTACCTTTTATTTTTCTTATATGTACCGATTTCATGTATTCATAACTATGTATATACTTATACCTATTATCTCGTAAGCAATTGACAATTCAAAATAAATAAATAAAAAATATAAGAGGGGAAAAAAACCATGTGATTCCTCTGAATGCACAAGCTTAAGATAACATAAGGGTAACAAGTCTTTCCTGTTTTGCAAAACTTCCTCCAGATGTTGCAAAATTACTCTGGTTGAGTCTTAAATATTCATAATTCCACTATCTTTCTAATGGTTATTATGCCCCTAATGGTTATTATTCCCCTTGGCACTCTCTGGAATGCTGATTGGAGAATTCTGGAACTTAAAGTTTTAAAGTTGACAAGCTTGAAAATCATTGCTGTATACCATTGGATTGCAACTCTTGCAATGCCCAGATAGACCGGTCATAAATAGACTGCTCGAGAAATCTGTAAATTGCAATTGTACCTATAATGCTTAGCAAGACAGCTGAAAATGCCATATGATTACATGTAGTGGAATTATTAAGAACCAATCAGTATGGATTGCTTTCTTGGTATTTTTGAGAGCAGTTCCAAATCAACTTGCGGGCCTATGGACAGGGGTGGGATTCCACCTGTATAACAACTGGTACGGTGATTGAAAACTTTGCATGCACATGCACCAAATGTGCTCTCCACGTGCATGCTCTGCATTAGAAAAAACCCCAATACTTACCTTCTCAAGAACTCCCTGTGAATAAAACAGCTGAGGCACGGCAAACCCCTCTGCTACGCGAATCAGCTGTGCACTAACAAAAGGAAATAAAGCACAAGAAAGAGCAGGGGAAGGGAGGCAGGCCCACATGATCGTCACAGCAAACCCGTTTGCTGCCAGCTGATCTTCAAAGCAAGGGGTTTGCCTGAACCGGTCTGAACCAGTGGAATCCCACCCCTGCCTGTGAATCCCTTTCTCAAAAACAGGGCCAGGTACAAGGCAATCTATATTATATTGTATCTCTAGAGATATGAAAAATTGAAATGATGGGAATCCAAATAAATACTGCACAAAGGGCTTACTCCTCAGGTAAAACTTAATAAGAAGAAAACAATAAGCAGCATAGAAGCTACAATGGAGGTTTGGATTGAAATGGTGCAACACTATTGCTTGAAAATTTGATTTTATAGTTGCCAACTGAAGACTTGACACTGCAGGTTCAATTGGACCCTTACATCATACATTTAATGTCCACACATGAATGTCTTCCTCTCTTCATCTAATGACATCTGTCAACTTGGGAACTTCATCTAATGACTGAACACATCTGTCAACTAATGACTAAACACATCTGTCAACTTCCATCACTTTGTATATGACTATTTACAAATGGAAAAGAGGAGCCATGGCAAGAGAGGGAAAAGAGAGAACTCTTACTGGATCAAGCCAGGAGACTCCTGAATGAAGCCTTTGAACAACCCCAAGCTGCACAAAGGTATGAAGGGGAAGGGGAGTAGTGCCAGCTAGAAGAAGCAGAGCAGCTCCTTCTCCCATAAATCAACCTGAGCCAGCAGCAGCCCCGGGGCCCTCAGCAGGGGGTGTAATTCCTAGAAGGCGTAGAGCTCCTAGACTGCCTCCCTTAGAAGTAAAATCCGAAAACCTTGGGATTTTTCCTCGCCCAAGTTTGGAGCTATATGGAAGAATATGGGGAGGATTTTCCCTCAGAAGCAGCCAAAATGAGATGTGTTACCAGGGCTCTGGAGGGAACAGCTGCAGAGTGGATGGTGACCTTGCATAATGATAATGCTCCCCAATTGATGAATTATAACCTGTCCATGACTGCGCTGAGGGCTAGGTTTGAGGACCCATTGCTAGAGTGCAAGGCCCGGATTAAGATGAAGGCCATAAATCAGGGGCGGAGGTCAGTGGCTGACTACACCCAAGAATTTAGACAGTTAACCGGTCATATCCGAGGCTGGTCCCAGGAAGCTCTGACAGAAGCATTTAAAGATGGTTTAAATGAAGATGTGTACCAGAGATGCATTGCTAGAAGAGACCCAAATGACTTGCAGATGTGGTACTTGCTGGCAGAAGAAGTGGAAATTGATTTAACCCGAAGCAGATGGCGGGGAGATTCTGGGTGGAGCAAGTCTTCCCCCCCACGTCCTCAAGAGGTCCCCAAACCTCAGAGGGGAGGAGTGGCGGCAAAACCCAACCCCTCAGCCTGCTTTCGATGCGGGAAGGAAAGTCACTGGGCTGTGAACTGCAAAGTCAAGCTGGAACCAAAGGGGGCGCCAAAAGAAGGAAAGAAACCTGAAAAATCCCCAGCGAAGCCTTGCGAAGCAGCACTAAAGTCGAAAGAGACGGCAGAGGTCACCCCTCCCACAGGAGAGGAATCAGAAGCCCCAGTTACCCCTGAGGAGGATGATTTTGACTTGGAAAATGACTTCCTGGTAAGTCCAAGCGTGGGCCCTATGACCATTCCGGTGAAGTTGAGGGTACCCAATTCAGGGGTCAAAGGGGAAATGCTAGCCCTGTTAGATTCTGGGTGCACAAGATGTATAATCAACACGGAAGTAGTGGAGAAAATGGACTTAAAACTTTGAAGATGCCCATTTCCCTTTTGCCAATTAGATGGATCAGTGACTGGAGGTTGCCCTGGACGTTTTATCACAGAACCTATAGAAATGATTATGGGAGAGCATGATGAGACCCTGCGTTTTATTGTGGTTCCTGGGATGGAGCAACCATTAATACTGGGACTGCCCTGGCTCCGGAAATGGAACCCCCAGGTTAACTGGAGAAAGGGGTTGTTGCACATACGCACCAAGCAGCGACCGGAAAAAAAGGGCAGATCTCAGTCGAAGCTTCAGATTCCGATTGAAATAGCTTCCACAGATACTGAACCCGTGAAAGGGGAGGAGAAAATTCCCAAAGAGTATTGGGATTTAAAAGAAGTGTTCAGTGAGAAGGCCTCACCGCCCAACAGCTTCCGCCTCACCGCCCAACAGATTGTGCTATTGAAATTTTGCCTGGGGTGAAGCTCCCGAAACCGAAGTTGTACTCAATGACACCACGGGAATTGGAGGAGCTAAGATTGTTTATAGATAAAAATCTGGAACGTGGTTTCATTCAACCTGCTAGGCCCCGGGTAGCAGCCCCAGTGTTGTTCCGTGAAAAGAAAGATGGTTCCAAACGCTTGGTGGTGGACTACAGAAATTTGAACGCCATTTCCATGGAAAACTTGTACCCCCTTCCTTTGATGAAGGACATGTTGGCCCACCTAGCCAAGGGAAAGATTTTCACAAAGTTGGATTTGAGAGAAGCATACTACTGAGTTCAAATTAAGGAAGGGGATGAGTGGAAGACCGCTGTTAACTGCCCAATGGGTTACTTCCAATTCAACGTTCTTCCTTTTGGTTTACAAGGGGCCCCAGCTGTATTCATGCAGATGATCAATCAGGTGTTACATGAACCCCCCATGAACACAGGGGGGGGGGTTCTGGTTTATCTTGATGAAATCCTTATCTACACGGAAACTCTGGATGAACATGTGAAACTGGTGCGGTCAGTTATACAGAAACTGGGTGCCGCTAAGTTGTATGCTAAACTATCCAAGTGTGAATTCCATCAAGAGAAAATTGACCATTTGGGATATTGCATTTCATCTGAGGGCATAGAAATGGATCCAGAGAAAGTGCGTGCTGTATTGGAATGGGCTCCACCACGTACCAGAAAACAACTTCAAAGCTTCTTGGGATTTGCAAATTTTTACCGGCAATTTATCCCGACGTTTGCTAAGATAGCAATACCCATCACAAATCTCTTAAAAACGAAAGGGGAGGTGAAGCCAAGGCCGAGCAAGCCGTTTGAGTGGTCCATAGAGTCCAAGCAGCTTTTGAAAAGCTAAAATGACTGTTTGCTGCAGAACCAGTGCTAAAGCACCCGGATATGGAGGCTCCTTTCGTGATTCAAGCCGATGCAAGTGATGTGGCTGTTGGAGTGGTGTTACTTCAAATCAATGAGAAAGGGACCTTACAGCCTTGTGCATATACCTCCCGTAACCTGTCTGAAACCGAGAGAAGGTGGGCTGTCTGGGAAAAAGAAGCTTTTGCAGTTCATTGGGCCTTACTGACCTGGAGACATTTCCTGGAAGGAGCAAAGTATCCATTTGAGGTATGGACTGATCATAAAAATTTGGAAGCCTTAAAAACGCCTGGGAAGCTGTCCCCTAAACAAGTTCGCTGGGCCCAGTATTTCAAGCGGTTCAATTTCTCATTGAAGTACATTCCAGGGGGGAAGAACTTCATGGCGGATACTCTCTCTAGACTACCCCAATATAACAGTATGCGTCAGGAGGTGATAAGTCCAATTGTTTCGACCAAACATCTTGCCGCCCCAGTGATCACCAGAGCCCAAAAGAAGAAACAAGAAGTGGATATATTGAATGACCTAACCGAACAACTAAAAGAAACTTTAAAACTGGATGATTGGTTCCTGGCTCATTCATGACTATACAGTTAGAGATGGTTTGGCTTGGGTGGGGACCAAGTTGTATGTGCCACAGGTGCTGAGGGGCCAAATACTACAACAAACTCATGATTCTAAAGCAGCTGGTCACTTTGGATTTGTGAAAACCTTACACCTGGTTAAGTGGCAATTCTGGTGGCCTACTTTAAAAAAGTACATTGAAGCTTATGTAGCTAGCTGTCCAATTTGTGCTTCGGCAAAGAGACCTCCTGGTAAGCCAGTAGGTTTGTTACAAAATGTAGCTAGACCAACAGCCCCCTGGAAAGAAATCTCTATGGACTTTATAATAGAATTACCCAAAAGCAGTGGAAACACAGTTATCTGGGTAGTAACCAATTTGTTTTTCAAACAAGTACATTGCATACCTTGTTCCAAGATTCCATCTGCTAAGATGCTGGCTAAACTGTTTATTTCACATATCTATAGGTTACATGGCATTCCGGAACGCATAATCTCTGACAGAGGGGTCCAATTTACCTTAAATTTTTGGAAAGAGTTCCTGAAGTTGATAGGCTCTGCCCAGGGCTTAAGCTCCACCCATCACCCTCAAACCAATGGGACCTGTGAGAGGACTAACGCAGTGTTAGAACAGTATCTTAGATGTTATATAAATTATCAACAAGATAACTGGTCCAACTTACTACCATTTGCTGAAGTGGCATATAACAACTCTGTACATAGTAGTACTGGATTTACCCCATTTAAAGTAGCTTCGGGACAAGTTTTTGTACCCATACCTGAACTTCCTCAGGAAAGACCTAACATCCATTCGTTGGCTGAATGGATAACTCAACTCCAACTTAACTGGCCAGTAACACGCAAAGCATTAGATGAGGCCCTTCAAGCTCATTAGAAGTTTGCAGACAAGAAAAGATCTCCACAGAAATTATACAAAGTAGGCAACAAAGTTTTCCTGTCCATCAGATACCTGCAAACCACTCAAAAGTCAAAGAAGCTTGGTCTTAAATATGTTGGTCCTTTCACGATTGAACGGATTATAAACCCTGTATCAGTCCAGCTGAACTTACCGAAAACTCTTTGACGAATTCATCTGGTGTTCCATGTTAGTTTGTTAAAACCTGAACATACTTCTGATTTAAGACCCATCCAGGCTGACTCTCCCATACCAATACTGATTGAAGGTGAACAATATTTTGAAGTTAAAGAAATTCTGGACTCTTGCAAATGGAGGGGTCAGCTCCAGTATCTTGTAGCCTGGAAACATTTCCCTTCTTCACAAGCCGAATGGGTTAACGAAACTGATGTTAAAGCCCCTAAGTTGATCGAAGCATTTCGTTCCAAGTATCCTGATAAGCCCTAGGAGTGTATTCTTTTGTAATTGTTTAATGATTAATAATTGTCTTTATATTTTCTCCTCTCTCTCTTCTAGGACTGATGGTTTTCCTTTTTCTAGGCAGGCCGAATGTCAGCCTTCAAGATCTTCTACTATCGCTTTGCATCTTTCGGCTGTCATAAGAAACGGGGGGAGGGGAGGAAGGGATAAGTCTGGGAAGTGAGCTGGAGGTATTACATTTTTCTGTTGTGTAAATGAGGGGGGGAGCATACAATAGAGTTCGGTTTCTATTTCTCACTTAGCTTTCTTTTCTCTGCACAACTGCAACCTGTTATCAAAGTATGCCAAGGTCAACGGACAGAGGCCTCATTATCACCTGAAGGTGCCCACATGATCATATTCATAACTTCTAATTGGAAGTGTCATCTGAACTATTGGGGGTGGGAACACTTCCATCACTTTGTATATGTGAATTATGCGCCTAATTTCTCAGATTCAGAATTCTTTGGTTGCTACCACTTCACTTTCCGTGTTATCCGCTCTGCTTATGCAAATTTTTGCCCCTTTTGAGAGCGGATAACAACGGATGGAACATTTTTCTCGTCCGCTGTGTCCTTTTTACAAACGTTTTGCATCTGTTGGGCAGTGTGACAGGGCCTTAATATAAGTACCAGAACTGTACATAAAATGGCAGGGAAAAAAATGAAGAAAACTCTCTTTGAAATGGTCTGCACTTTTTCAGTAAAAATCTAATAGTTCTCATTCATGGACTCTGTTCTTTGAAATACTGAAAATAAACTTAGATCTCAATTGTCTTTGTTCAGGAGTTCAAACAATCTACCTGTTTGAATTCAGGACTTTCTGCTTCTTAAACAAATGTTTTACTATTCTGCTTTGATCCATCATTATAACTTCTCATACTACTAAAACCCCACCTTAAAGTTGGAAAGGCATGTCTGTCTTTTTCTTCATTATGTGAAGTTGATCTGTTTGTTCAGAATGTAAATTGAGTTTGACCTAAGCCTTACGATGTATACATTAGGATATATCTAAGCATATCCTCAATAGGGACATGGTGCCTCAGTGGCTAAGACGCTGAGCTTGTTGATAAGAAAGGTCAGCAGTTTGGTGGTTTGAATCCCTAGCACCATGTAACAGAGTGAGCTCCTGTTACTTGTCCCAGCTTCTGCCAAGCTAGCATTTCAAAAGATATACAAATACAAGTAGAAAAATAGGGACCACTTTGGTGGGAAGGTAACAGCATTCCATGCGGCTTCAGCATTTAGTCATGCTAGCCACATTCTTCTTCTCGAGCCACATGACCATGGAGACATCTTCAAACAGCTCTGGCTCTTCAGCTTTGTAACGGAGATGAGCAACACCCCCTAGAACCAGAAATGACTAGCACATATGTGCAAGGGAAACTTTTACCTTCATTAATTCATTAGAACAAAATAAATGCTAAGTAGAATGGAATTACAAAACTGGGAGCAGCAGCAAAGATGTTATATGGTACAGATGTTTTAGATTACAATTCCTATAGTTTCTTGCCACTAGCAAATTGATGGGATTTAAAGCATAAAGCATTAACAAGACCCCAGGCTGCTTATTCCTGGCTAGTATATATTTACATGATTACCAGGAGTCCTTGACTCGTGACAATTTGTTCAGCAACCATTTGAAGTTACAATAACAAAATAACAGAGTTGGAAGGGAACTTGGAGATCTTCTATCCAGTGGTTCTCAACCTTTGCAGCTTGGCGGCCCCGTGGGGAGGAGGTTAACCAGACCATGTGAGTGGAGGATATATATAGCACAACTTGCATGAGCAATGGGCTGGTATGCATGCATGCACACACTCATATGTATGGGTAGCTTAACTTGTACAAGCCAGCCTGCCACTCTCACAGCCTGGTTTCCAATAGACCATGGCTTGGTAGTGGGGCAGGGACCAGGTGTTGGGGAACCCTGTTCTAGTACAACTTCCTACTTCAGCAGGGAATCCTATGCAAATGGTTGTCCAATCTCTTCTTAAAACCCTCCACAATCTCTGGAGACAAGTGATTTAAGATCATTGCTTCCTCTTACAACTATGCAGCATCATCACAGTCACTTCAAAGTTGGGTGTTTGCTGATTCAGGAATTCTGAGAGTTGAAGTGCACAGGTTGTAAAGGGACTACCTCTAATCTTATGGGTCTCCAGTGGCTGCCCAATTTCAAGCTCCAGTTTTGTGAAAGTTGACCCATGTAGAGATAGCAATATCTGGAACATCAAACTAGATATTTCGGGGCCTATAAAGAGATTTGTTTCTTAGCCCTCATAATTTTAATTCTTTTTCTCAACATTAAGATATATGTTTGCTTTGGCTGGCTGTTTTCTTAGTTGGAATTCTTAGTTTTCAAAGGATTTAGTTTTCTTCATTTTGTCTTTGGTCTGAAAAAAAGAAGAAGCCTCATGCTGTTTCCATCAAGCCAACCAAAAGAAACAGTGGAACATACACAGCATGTTAGAGCCCTAAAGAAACCATTCATTACAAGAGCGTCTCAGTGGGAGATGGAAATTAATGCCCACCCTTCTCCTTGAGGGATGCTAACAACTCTTAAAGTTTAGGAGGCAAACTCAACATCTTACAGTACTCTGCTGAAAGTAAAAGATTTGTGAAGGCAACTGTAGCACGAGTCTCAATAATTTTTAATTATTTAATTTATTATTTCAACTTATATGACTCAAATTCATGATTCTGGGTGGCTACCAACAACTAAAATTATATGAAAAACAAGAAACCATATGTCTTTTTCATACTTACTTAGGTCAGGAAGTAAATCAATTTTTAAGGAGGATTTCAGAGGAAATGTAGGTATGAAGTATGTATATAAACTAGATTCCTTCACTCATTTCCTTATCAAGGTATGAAATGTGGTCCAGTTTATCACTGATGTTGTAGAAATCAGTGTGATGATTGAAGCCCTTGTTGTTCAGTCACTAAGTTGTGTCCATGTCTTTGAGCTCCCATGGATCATAGCATGCCAGGTTCTCCTGTCCTCCACTGTCTCCTGAAGTTTGCCCAAACCCATGTTGATGTCACTAACCATCTCATCCTCTGCCATTGCCTTCTTCTCTTGCTTTCCATTTTCTCAACATCAAGGTCTTTTCCAATGAGTTCTTTCTTCTGATTTGGTGGCCAAAATATTTGAACTTCAGCTACAGTATCAGCTAAAGAACAGCAAGGGTCAATTTTCTTTAGGAGATCAAAGCCCTATCCCTCCCTTTTTTCCAAAAAATATTTTGCATATTCTAAAAGAGAGAGAGAGAGGGAGAGAGAGAGAGAGAGAGTTCAATCATGTGATTGTGATGGGCATGGCCATCATATTGACTTCTCTGAATGTCTCCGGAGATGTCCCTGCAGCCATTGCTGGGTGAGTACACACCATCATCCTCTGAATTCACAGACCCTTCTAGATGTTCTCTGTTCAATTTGTACTAAATCCCTGTTGTGCCTGTTAAGATTTTACATCAATGTTTCTCAACTTTGGAAACTTTAAGATGTATGGCTTCAACTCCCAGAATTCTTCAGCCAACCATGTCCATCTTAAAATTGCCAATGTTCGATTTCAGGAGAGAAATAACTCAGGGAAGTGAGTGGGTGATATGGAGGAAATCAGATGTCATTGTGTAAAAATAAATATACTTGGCTATTTGCTGTAGCCAGTGTAATGGTCATTTTTGTTCTTATCAAACATACGGCAACAAAAATTCCTAATATTCTCCTGATGAAGATCAGATTTTCTGTACTTTAAGATTTCATACCATAATATTAAATTTAGATTGTGAGTTTGGGGTATTTTTTAATTTTAAGCAGTTGAGCATTAGTTTATATGGATTGAAAATAGCTATTTTCTACTTCACAAAAACTTAACAATTTATATCCTTATTTTTATTTGAGGAAACCAAGTATTAAAATATATTATTTTTCTGCCATATTTCAATAGTAAAATTTGGCTTCTAATTTAATTTTGTTAAAGATTTTCAAAAGAAATATAAGAACTGACACAGGCTAATATAAAATAAGAAAGAGAAAATAAATAAATTAAAAAAGAAAGAAGCCTTTTAAAGTGCAAGATGAAAAAATGAATAGCAAAATAAAAAAAGGTATAAAGAAGTAGTTTCTGATTTTCTTTATAGCAGTTATAAGTACAATTATAGGTTTACCTCTTACTCTTGGATTACATCATAATTCTTTTCCTTCTATAATCTGTTCCAACCATCACAAGCATAAATCACAACTTCATTTTGTTTCTGTTTTACACAGAAAACCTTTAAGGGTTTCCAGTCAACAATAAATATAAACATTGTCTTTTCTTTGATCAAAGAAGAAGTTAATTTAGCTAGCTCTGCAAATTGTATCATCATTACCAATCATTCTTCCATTGTAGGTAATACCAAGGGTGGGCTGCTGGGGATTTGCAGAGGTTCGGGAGAGCCCCTAACCAAGGTTCTGTGCAGTTCGGAGAATCCCCAAATTCCACTCCTCGCTGGCCCCACCCTGCCCCCGCCCACCACCCTAGGAGTCCCCACATAGCCCATTTTGGATGCAGATAAGTACAGGGTAAATGTGGAGTCTTGGGGAGGGTGAAAATGGGCCTCCTGGAAGTTCAGGAAAGCCAGAAATGGGCCCATTTCTGGATTCCAGAGAGCCTCCGGAGGCTGCGGAGGCCATTTTAGTCCTCCCGCAGGCTCAAGGAAAGCCTCTGGAGCCTGGGGAGGGGAAAAATGTCCTCCGTGGTGCAGGAGGCCAACTAGGCCACACCTACTATAGTCACGCCCACCCAGCAACCGGGCAGAGGACCCTTTGCTAAATTTTTTGAAGCCCACCCCTGGGTAGCACCCATTTTTTCCCATCTTTATACATAAAATAGGCTGCAGTTATGTACAGAAACACAATTCCATGACCTTTTTCCCCCAGCAGTTTGCCCATTAAAAGAAAAAAGCTCTGGTTTCATTTCATAGTAGGTGATGAAGGGCTTGCGGTTCGATGATGGTATGTCGCTATGGACCAGCTGAGAGAGAAGATCTGTGCTGGTTTTGATTGTGTCCCTGATCTCCAAGAAGACAGTGTGGCTCTGGCCCTCCAGTCTGCCTCTCTACCTGCTTTCTGTGGAGGTGGAGCTGGAGGTGGGGGTGGGTTGGTCTGTGGCTGCTGCTTCCTCTTGCTCCATTTGAGACAAGGGATCCTCCACGTCCTCCGGCATGGGGAGTGCAGCTGTCAGGGGGGGTCTCTGTCGTGGGGCCCTCCAAAGACACCTGCCTGGACACGGTAGCTGTCTCCTAGCTGGAAGAGGACTGGCTGTCTGTGGGCTGTCTGAGGGATAGGGTTGACAGAGGGGCTGCTCCTCGGTGGTGGACCTCACCCTCCAGGAAGCTGCACTTGGCCATGACGAACATCTCCCGGTCTGTGAGCTTGACGGTGGCCTGGCCGGATTTCTTCAGGCGCAGCTTGCCATATCAGGTGTGCATGTGCTTCCACCATCCCAGGAGTACATCTGCAGTGTAGCCCAGGCTCTCTGCCTTGTCTCTCCAAGCTGCCTGTTTCTTCTTGGTGTCGCGATAGAGTCTGTGGCCCTTTCTCCACAAGTACTCGTTCTCCCTCAGCCATTCCAGCACCTCCTCCTCATGGTCCTCGGAAATGGAGTACTGTTTCCTCTCTCCCTTCTCCTTCCCTTGCCTCTTCCTCCCTCTGGCAGGGGCTTCAGGGCCTTCAGCAGCAGGGCTTTGAGGGTCTTGGGGCTGGTCCACCACAGCAGCAGCACCAGCAGCACCAGCAAAAGCACCAGCAGCTTCAGAGTCAGCGCCAGGGGGTGGGATGGTGATTCTGTCCTTCTTGCTAGGGCTGGCAGGAGTAGGCACAGGCTTCCTCTTCTTCTCTGACTGACAAACCATGGTGTTCTTTCAAGATGTCTCTGGCAGCAGGTCTTTCCTCTGAATGGTGACTGCTTGCGAGCTGCATCCTTTTATTTCCACGGAGCTGACGCAATTCATCCTCCCAGCATGCGCAGTGACTGCTTTGCATCCGTTATACATCTGCTATGCATCCGCTTTGCTCCCTATAGGCGTCTGTGATGCATCCGTGTAATCTGCAACGCATCTGCTTCTTCCGCTACGCGTCCGCTTCGCTATTCTCCCCCGGAAGCCCTGCAGATGTATTATCCACTTCCATCCATTTCCATCTGCTAGGCTTCCTACGAATATCTGCTTAAGCCCATGTCACACTGGCCAACGGATGCAAAATGGACACAATGGACGAGCAAAATGTTCCATCCGTTGTTATCCGCTCTCAAAAGGGGCAAAAATTTGCATAACCAGAGCGGATAACACGGACGCGGGGAGGACGCAGGGCAGATGCAAAGCAGATGCGGAATGGAAGCCCAGTGGATGGAAGCAGATGGGAGCAGATGGGAGTGGGTGGCACATCCGCAGGGCTTCCGGGGGGCCTCAGCAAAGCAGACGCGGAACGGAAAGAGCAGAAGCAGAGCAGACGCCGAACGGATGAAGCAGATGCAGAGCGGAAGCCTAGCGGGTGCACAGCGGAAGCCTAACGGATGCCTGGGGTTCACTGCACATGTGGGGAGAATGCATTGCATCAGTCCCGCGGATATAACGGAAGCAGCTCGGAAGCAGGTCGCCATTCAGAGGAAAGACCTGCTGCCAGACACATCGACTGCCTTGCCTGCCCTGCCTGCATGTCTGCCTGCCAGCCTTGCTGCCAGCCTTGCTGCCAGCCTTGCTGCCAGCCGGTCTGCCAGCCGGTCTGCCTGCCAGCCTTGCTGTCTGCCTTCCTGCCAGCCTTGGTTCATGTCTGCCTGCCTGCCTTCCTACCAGCCTTGGTTCATGTCTGCCTGCCAGCCTTCCTGCCAGCCTTGGTTCATGTCTGCCTGCCAGCCTGCCTGCCAGCCTTGGTGTCGGCCTCCCTGCCAGCCTTCCTGCCTGCCTCAGTGCCAGCCTCCCTGCCAGCCTTTCTGCCAGCCTTGGTTCCTGCCAGCCTCCCTGCCAGCCAGCAACCCCACAACCATGCGGAAGCACAGCAAGCCTCAGCCATCTGCTGCCAGCCCTGGCAAGAGGGACAGGGCTACCATCCCACCCCCTGGCCCTCACTCTGGTTCTGCTGGGACTTCTGCAGCATGGGCTCACTCTTCTGGGGCTGGGGCTTCTGCTGCTTCTGCTTCTGGAGGAGCTGATGACAAGCACTCCAGCACCAGCCACCTCCACAGCACCTGCACCCTTCACCCCTGAGACTGAGCGACCAAGAGGAGTGCCAGCGACTCATTTTTGTCTTATTGCTTGTTGTTAATAAAGTCTATTTATGATTCATACACTTTATTCATTTCTTTTTTTTAATAAAGTCTTGCTGGAAACTTTTAGAAATGGTTTAAACCTTTGCATGCTTGTGGGATGGGTAAGGATAGCTTTGGGATGGGTTAGGATAGCTGTGGGATAGATAAACCTCCAGTGCAAGCATAGTGGGGCTGTATGGTCCACCCTCCCAGGTGCCACACCTACGGCCCTTTATTATCAATAATAATGGAATAATTATCCACACATGTCAACATAAACACAACTCTTTATTAAACGCCCTGTTCATTGTAGGCCAACCAAACATACATGGCCCAATCTCATCTGTGTGATGAGACAGACTGAAGGAAGCATCCATTAAGCATCTACCATCCTGTCTTGCCACTCCACTGCTCCAGCTGGGGAGTTGCACCATTGTCTCAGGAGGTTGCGCTGCTTCTTCACTTCATTTGAGGCTCTGTTGGGGCCTTGCACATTCTCAGTGTCGATCAGGTTTCGCCCTTGCCTCCATTCCCCAGGCTCCATGACTCCATTGGCTTGTTGGAGGTCCACGAGCCTGTTCTGCAACACTGGGTAGCGGGTGTGCATGAGATTGTGCAGGATGCAGCAAGCTTCCATGATCCTCCTCATGGTCTCTGGGCAATGCTGCATGGTGGTGAGAAGTACCTGGAACCTGTTGGCCAGGATGCCAAAGGCATTCTCCACCACCTGTCTTGCCCTGGACAGCCTGTAGTTGAAGATCCTCTCTTCACGGGTGAGGAGTCTGGAGCTGTAGGGCTTCATGAGATAGGTTGTGAGGGAGAAGTCGTCATCCCCCACGATGAAGTAGGGCACATCTTGTGTGTCGTTGGGCAGTGGGTTCTGGATCTGGGAAGCCCACGATGAGGTTGCGTTCCAGCCCGTCCTTGAGGTGACTGGCATTGTATACCTGGCATCCGAAGATGAGCCGTTGCCTGAAGCATCGATGTACATGAACTTGTAGTCAGCATCGACCATGGCAAAGAGGATGATGCTGAAGAAGCCCTTGGAGTTGAAATAAGTGGACCCCGACTTGGCTGGAGATTTGCAGGCCACGTGCTTGCCATCTATGGCTCCCAACGGTGTGTGGTAAGTACCACTTCTGATACCACTGCTCTGCAACTTTCTTCTATCCTTCTTCATTGGAGGGGTACTGGAGGAGCTCCTCCTTGTATTCTTCGATGATGGCTTGCACCACTTCTCTGACCACAATGCTGATGGTGTTGGATGGCACCCTCCAGCCATTCTGCATGCTCCTGTAGGAGGTCCCTGAGGCCAGGTGGCGCAGAGTGAGTGCCACCTTGAGCCCAGGTCCCAGGCTGGGTGGGAAGTTGGTGTTTGCCTTGGTCAACCTGGGTGTCAGGCTCTGCACAACTTCGTCAAACATGGCTGGTGGCATCCTCATGAAGTTCTGGAACACCCGAGTGTCTTCGCTCCTGAGCTCCACCATCAGCTTGTTGTACAGTCCGTCCTCCACTCTACTGGCGAACCATCTTCGGCCCCAGACTCTTTTTGGGTGGCTCCTTTTCTTCTCGAAGTAGTGTTCACAGAGCCTGCAGATGGCTTCGCACTGTTGCAGAACGATGGTGGCTGCTGAAAGGACTTTGTTACAATCCACGGTGGACATGACTGGATGCTGTGGAAGAGGAAGAGCCAGATGAAGGCTGCAGAGGTCTGCACCGCTCGGCTGCTGTTCTGAAAGTGAGATGCAGGCGAGTTGCTCCCCCTTTTTATAGGCAGTATAGGTTTTCCGCTAGGCATCCTCTAGGCATTCTCTAGACATCCTTAATATCCGAGATAGGTCCCCTCTGCAAATGTTTTTTCCGTTTTAAATACTTTGTTTCCATGCTGCATCCGCTAGGCATCCGTTCTGCATCCGTTCCGCGTCCGTTCCGCTTCCTCCCTGCGTCCGTTTACCGCTGGAGCGGATGGAGTTGCGCGGATGCGTAGCGGACGCCTAGAGGATATAGCGGATGCATAAGGGATGCGTAGCGGATGCGAAGCGGATGCGTAGCAGATGCAGAACGGACGAACTAGATACATTTTCTGCGCAAAAGTTTTAGGCAGCCCAAAACTTTTGGAGTGGATGAAACGTCCATAAACGGATGCTGGATGGATAGAGAGGAAGCAAAACGGAGGCAGTGAGTATAGAATGGATACATCGCGTTAACCAACGGATGGCAAGCTTTTTTGTCCGTTTTACATCCTCTTTGCATCCGTTGGTTCAGTGTGACATGGGCTTTACCATCCTCGCTACGTACTACCCCCGTCCGTTCCTTTCCGTTCTTTTCCATTCTGTTTATGCAAATTTTCACCACTTTTGAGAGTGGATAACAATGGATGGAGCCACCCCCCAAATTTTGCTTGTCCGCTGTGTCCTTTTTGCATACGTTTTGCATCCGGACAGTGTGACCTAGCCTTTAGCAAAATGGGTTTTGTGCATCCATATTACCAGTGAGTGAACCTTCACGCCTTCTTCTACAAAAACAATTTTTTTAAGATTTTTGTTTTCAAGTGGACATATGAGATTGTTTTCTCCCCCAACAAGGTCAAGAATAGCTCTACTATTTTCCTTGTACTTTTAATGAAAAAAATAAAATAAAAAGCTTTCTGCAAGAGAGGATCACTAAAAGATAAAACTTCTTAGTCAAACATATCCCTGTTTTCTTCTCTTGCAGTACAAAGTTTAAATCAGTGCAAACCTTCTGTTAGAATAGATTCAGAAGTGGTATTCAGCAGGTTCTGACCAGTTCTGGAGAACCAGTAGCAGAAATTTGAGCAGTTCAGAGAACCGGTAAATACCACCTCTGACTGGCCCCAACCCCATCTATTCTCTGCCTCCCGAGTCCCAGCTGATCAGCTGGATCTTCTTTTGTTGCCCTGCACAGGAGAACGGAGCTGGAAAGCAGGTTAGTGGGGTGGGGAGGGAATGGGGATTTTGCAGTATCCTTATCCTGCCATGCCCACGAAGACATGCCACGCCCACCAAGACATGCCACACCCAAGCCATGCCACACCCACCAAGCCACAGCCACAGAACCAGTGGTAAAAAAATTTGAATCCCACCACTGAATAGATTACATATTGGCATACAAATAAATGACTTCCAGACTTTCTTTTTTCCTAAAATTATTTTATTTTTTTAATGAATGTAGATTATCTTTCCAAATCAGGTTTTCATTTTTATGGCTTGTATTTTCCTAACTTAATGTATAGCTTTTTTTGAGAGTCAGATGGGTTAATTAAACGGTTAAGGCATCAGGCTAGAAACCTGTGTTGTAGCCTCACCTTGGACATGAAGCCAGCTTGTTGATTTTGGGCCAGTCACCTTCTCTCAGCCTTAAGAAGGAAGCAATGGCAAACCATTTCTGAAAAAATCTTGCCAAGAAAACTTCAGGGACTTGTTCAGCCAATCTTCAGGAATCAAGCAACTGAACAGAAAGAAAAAAATGGTATTTTGGATATAGGTCTTTATATCAGAGGGGGAGGGTTGGAACTTCACATTCAATTTGGAAAGGCCATCTAGTTTCTGTGGTCTCTACCAGTTCAAAGCTTTCATAGCAAATTGCCAACTGAAGCAACCCTTTCTTCACCACAGTAATGATCTTCAGAGTCATAGCAGGTGGTAACAATTTGACCAATTTGGGAAAAAAAAAACCCAAGTAATATGGATAAGAGACCATTAAGAAATGCCAAGACTAGACTGGATAATTAAAAAAAATTACAGAAGAAAGCAATGTGAACTATTTTTATATTTGCATCACAAAAAACACATGGAAATGTTCCAAAGTTGCCCGCAGATTTTAAACACTCATATACACAACAGATTTATAGCATTCTCCCCCCACCCCCAATCTTCCTTCCATAATGCAAATTGGCTAATTTTAGATTCTGGATTTTTTAGAGGTGAATGGCATAAATAAAGCCCAAAACCTTTGATTCTTAAACCCCTTATGGATTTCTCCAGGGGTTGGCACCAAAGTTCCATTGTTCACATGACAGGTGGGGGGAAATTACCAAAGATGTTTCATTTTATAATTTTCTTCTGCCCACTGCAAAAATTTTCTTCTGCCATTGTTTTGAAAGATGTTGTTCCTTATAGCATCCTTAGCATCCCACTCAAAAACAGTAGTTGGTCTGGAAAATAATTGCCATTCTCCTTTTTTATTGGCAGCCACTTTTCTAAACTAAAATTTAGCTGGTCCTGAGCATTCTGCTTCTAGAAATGCATTTGAAGCCTTTTACACTCTTCTAAGAGACGGTCTGGATCTCTAGCCCAAGTCTTTCCCAGAATGCACCACAACCTTCCCTAAGGAAATTCAGATAACAGATAAGCAGAGTTGGAAGGGACCTTGTAGGTCATTTAGTCCAACCCCCTGCCCAAACAGGAGACCCTACACTAGGGGTCCCCAACCACCGGGCCCCAGACCGATACCGGTCCGAGGATCATTTTGTACCAGGCCGCAAAGAATGAATAATTGTGATTAATATATATATAAAAATATGTTTTTGCTTCCGGGTGTCTTATTTTGAAAGACAACCACTTCCGCCCTTGCCTAACTTCCGCGTTAACTTCCGCGCCTAACTTTGCGGACGCATTGCTAAAGCTAAGAAGCCCTTTACTATTGGGGAAGAATTTATTTTGTCGGTCCGCGAAAAAGTGTTTCTGCGTGAAACTGGTCCCTGATACAAAAAAGGTTGGGGACCACTGCCCTACACTATTTCTAACAAATGACAATCCAATCTCTTCTTGAAAGTCTCAAGTGATGGTGCTCCCACAACTTCCAAGGGCAAGTTGTTCCATTGGTTGATTGTTCTCACTGTCAGAAAGTTTCTCTTTATTTCCAGGTTAAATCTCTCCTTCTTCAGTTTTCATCCATTATTCCTTGTCTGGCCTACAGGCGCTTTCGAAAATAGCTTGACCCTTTCCTCCCTGTGGCAGCCCCTCAGATATTGGAAGACTGCTATCATGTCTCCCTGGTCCTTCTCTTTACTAGACTAGCCAAACCCAGTTCCTGCAATTGTTCTTCATATGTTTTAATCTCCAGTCCCCTAATCATCCTGGTTGCTCTTCTCTGTACTTTTTCTAGAGTCTCAACATCTTTTTTGTAATGTGGTGAACAAAACTGGATGCAGTACTCTAGGTGTGGTCTTACTAAGGCTTTATAGAGTAGTATTAATACCTCCCTTGATCTTGATTGTATCCCTCTGTTAATACAACTTCATTTATTCCAGCTTCTTGTAGCTTCACCATAGAGCAGACCTACTGTGACCGCTTGGTGCTCCTTGACCAGAGAAGCAAGGAGGTTTTAAGGGGAAGGGGATGATGACCTTCTCCTTTTAATGCAGCACTTTACTGCAGATGACCCTTCCCTCCAGCAATGGGAGCACGCAAATCCCATACAGATGTTCACCCTCAAGCCCCACCAAATTTAACTAAGCAGGACTGCCTGTGACTCAGCATTCACGTAGCCACATTCCAAGTCTCCTTCAAGATTAATTCAGCCTCACTGGAGAGGAAAGAGAGAGTGCCCACTGCAAATGGCTTGAGTTAGCTGAGTGTGACATTTTCCCTCAGGCCGCTGCATGGCTTTTACTGACCCTCACATGCCTGCCTAAACAAACAGACCCATGTGCCAAGTGAGCTATTAGTGCACAGCACACAGAAAAGGTTGTGGTGGGTTGCGGAGAGTTTCCAGAGATTTCCCCAGTGGACACTTTGCCAGCTGAGGCACTGCGGCGAGCAATGCCAGGTCAGGCAGAGAGAAAACAAATCCTTTCGCATCACTGGCTCATGACTTGTGTGGCGGGGAAGCTTCTTGGAAGTAAGGAACTTGAAATCCGGAACCACCTTCCCAACTGGGCTGATGAAAACAAGCCAAAAATGCTCACATTGGGGCTCCATTTCAACCGTGTTCCTAGCCATCTGTTTATTTTGTTCTTTTCCATAATCACATCGGGATAAGAAAAAAGGGACACAGTTCATTTGAAGGCCTGCACAATACACAAATAATTATTTATCTCTCTCTCCCTCTCCCTCTCTCTCCCTCCCTCTCCCCCTCTCCCTCTCTTCCAAACATTCAATTTTTCTTTTCAAATCCTAAAGGGACAGCTCTAAGCAAGCTAGCTATACACAGTCCTTAATGACCTCAATTGAGCCCAAGATTTCTGATATTTGTTCAGTGAATTTTACCCCATTTTACAATCTTCCTTGCCTATCATAGTTAAGTGAATCTCTCCAGCTGCAACACAGGTTATTAAGTGAATCTAGTTTCCCCCATTGACTTTGCTTGTCAGAAAGTCACAAAAAGTGATCCCATGACCGAGGGGCACTGTCGCCGTCAAAAATATGAATCAGTTGCCAAGCATCTGAATTTTGATTAGGATACAGGGATGCTGCAACAGTCATAATTGTGAAAAACAGTCATAAGTCACTTTTTGCAGTGCTGTTGTAACTTTGAACATCACTAAATGAATTGTTCTAAGCCAAGGACTACCTAGGAACTAGAATGAGACAATGTTTTCCAGTGAAGGGGCAGATTTTCTCCATGTCCAAACCAAGATCTAAAGATCTAAATAAGAGTGAGAGCTAACTCTGTTTATTAAAATAACTATTCACTACAAATGTTCAGCAAAAAACAAATCAAAACAACAGATAGATAGATTATAGATAGATGGATAGATGATAGAGAGATGATAGAGAGATAGAGAGAGAGATGATAAATAGATGATAGATAGAGATAGATAGATAGATAGAGATAGATAGATAGATAGATAGATAGATAGATGGATGGATGGATGGATGGATGGATGGATGGATGGATGGATGGATAGATGGATAGACGGATAGATAGGTGATAGATAGATAGATGATAGATAGATGATAGATAGAAGATAGATGACAGATGACAGAAGATAGATAGATAGATAGATAGATAGATAGACAGATAGATAGAAAAAAATCATTCTTTATTGGCCAAGTATGATTGGACACACAAGGAATTTGTCTTGATACAAATGCTGTCAGAGTACATAAAAGAAAAGATACATTCGTCAAGAATCATAAGGTACAACACTTAATAATAGTCATAGGGTACAAAAAAACCTCTTTGAAAAATTGCTCTGTGTTCACAGCTGTTTGTTGTTGTGTTCCATGAATTGGATTTGTGTATTGATTCATCAATGCTTGGGAGAATGTTAAAGGTTTTTTTTCCCTCCTGCCTTTATTCTTGCTTGACAGGTATCATGAATGACCATCTTAGAATATTGAAAAATTCCAGACACAGATTTTGCAAAACGATACAGTCCATGCTTATTTTCTGGATGGTTTTATATTTCCCCTATCCTCTGCAGAGAATAAAAACCAAATC
Source organism: Laticauda colubrina (assembly GCA_015471245.1). Classification (NCBI taxonomy): domain Eukaryota; kingdom Metazoa; phylum Chordata; class Lepidosauria; order Squamata; family Elapidae; genus Laticauda; species Laticauda colubrina. The sequence goes on from BLBF01000002.1 coordinate 18,062,215, forward strand.
TAGTTTCACAAGGCTTTTTACATGGATTTATTCTCAGGTATTGCATTTCAACAAAAAGACCTAGAGAAAAAACAAGAGACACATTTTTAAAAATAGAAACTCTGTTCCATTTCAAAAAAAAAAACACCTGATCTGGATCAATAAGCAGTTGGAGTATACAGTTTATCCAAAATCAGATTTAAACAATGCAGATCAATGAGTTGCATCATGAACTGGGCAACAGCTTTTTTCCATACTTATTGTGCAGTTGGCATTTAGGTTATGGTGTTTGAAAAAGGAGGCAGTGTGGCAATCTTGTGTAGCAGTTAACGTGTTGGACATAATTTTGAACCCCTATTCAATACACTGGATGGCTTTGGACCAGTTACTTCTGCTCGGCCTAAGGTTTTGATTAGGCCCAGTATTCTTCAATATCTTCACCAATGATTTAGATGAGGGATAGGACGGGAACTCATCAAATTTGCAGGCGACACTAAGCTGGCAGGAATAGCCAACACCCCAGAAGATAGGTTCACTATTCAGAAGGATTTTGACACACTTGAAGATTGACCCTATCTGACAAAAATAAATTCAATGGTGGGAAATGTAAAGTTCAACATTTAGCTAGGAAAAACCCAGTGGTGGGATTCAAGTTTTTTTTACGATTGGTTCTATGGGCATGGCTAGGTGAGCGTGGCTAGCTGGTCATGTGACTGGGTGGGTGTTGCTATGTGGTCATGTCATGGGGGGGTGGTTCAAAAGTCTTTTTTTTCTTTCACAAGACCCCCCCCCCAGCACCCCATTTTTGGCCTACTGAGTGCTGAAAAAAAGAAGCATTTAGAAGCCTTCCAAGGTAAGAACAACAGCAAGGAGGGAGGGGAATCAGCTGTGCCGTGTGATTTAGATTAGCAAGAAAGTAAGAAATCCAATGATGGCACAGCTGTTCATCACTCAGCTGATCATTAGAAATACCAGTTCAGCAGAGCCAGTAGGATTTTTTAACTACCAGTTCGTCCAAACCGGTTGCATTTTTCACTATTGGTTCGGGCGAACTGGGGAGAACCAGCAGCATTTCACCTCTGGAACATCTACATGCACAGGTATAGAATAGTTGGCACTTGGCTCAATAGTAGTAACTTGTGAGAGAAATCTTGGAGTCCTAGGAGAAAATAACTTATATATGAGCCAGCAGTGTGCTGTAGCTGCCGAAAAAGCCAATGTAATCCTAGACTGCATTAACAGAGGGATAGAATCAAGATCGCTGGAAGTGTTAATATCAATTTGTAAGACCACACTGGGAATACTGCAACCACTTTTGGTCAACGTAATATAAAAAAGATGTTGAGACTCTAGAAAGAGTGCAGAGAAGAGCAACAAAATAATTAGGGGACTGGAGGCTAAAACATAAGAAGAATAGTTGCAGAAATGGGATATGGCTAGTTTAATGAAAAGAAGAACTAGGGGTGACATGATAGCAATGTTCCAAAATTTAAGGGGCTACCACGAAGAAGAGGGAATCAAAAGCCCGGAAAGCAGGACAAAAAGCAATGGAGAGACCAAACCTTGATCTACAGAAGGTAATTTCCTGACAGTTAGAACAATTAACCCATGGAACAAATTGTCTCCGGAAGTTGTGGGTGTCCAAACGCTGGAGATTTTTAAGAAGACATTGGACAACAATTTGTCTGAAATGTTATAAGGTTTCCTGTCTGACCAGTGGGTTGAACTACAAGACCGCCAGGGCCCCTTCCAGTTCTGTTATTGTTATAATATTAACTCACTTTACCTGACATTAATTGTTGGAATTAAATTAGAGGAGATTCCATATGAATCTCCTTGAGATTTCAGAGAAAATGTGGATTATAAATTCAATATATACAAATAGTCCTTGACTTCGGAGCATTTCTTTAGTGAGAGTTTGTAACTACAATGGCATTGAAAAAAAATGCCTTATGACCATTTTTCATACTTATGACTGTTGCAGTATCCCTACAGTCGCATGATCAAAAATCAGTTGCTTGACAACTGGCATGTATTTATGACAGTTGTTGTGTCCTGGGGTCATGTGATCACCTTTTGCAACTTTCTGACAAACAGTCAATAAGGAAGCCAGATTCACTTAACCACTGTGTTGCTAACTTAAGCCCATGTCACACTGGCCAACGGATGCAAAAAGGACACAGCGGACAAGCAAAATGTTCCATCCTTTGTTATCAGATCTTAAAAGGGGCAAAAATTTGCATAACCGGAGCGGACAACACGGACGCATGGAGGACGCAGGGCGGATGAAAAGCGGATGCGGAATGGAAGCCCAGTGGATGGAAGCGGATGGGAGCGGATGGTGCAACTGCAGGGCTTCCGGGGGGCCTCAGCAAAGCGGACGCGGAACGGATACAGCGGATGCAGAATGGACGCCGAACGGATAAAGCGGATGCACAGCGGATGCACAGCGGATAAAGCGGATGCACAGCGGAAGCCTAGCGGAAGCACAGCGGAAGCGGAACGGATGTCGAGCGTTAATTGCGCATGTGGGGGGGAAGTATTATGTAAGCCCCCCAGATATAAAGAGAAGCAGCTCGCACGTGGCCAGCATTCCGAGGAAAGACCTGCTGCTGGACACTTCGAGTTCCTTGCCTGCCCTGCCAGCCTGCCTTCCAGCCAGCCTTGGTGCCTGCCTGCCTGCCTTCCTGCCAGCCTTGGTGCCAGCCTTCCTGCCAGCTTTGGTGCCTGCCAGCCTCCCTGCAAGCCTCCCTGCCAGTCAGCAACCCCACAACCATGGGGAGGAAGTGAAAGCCTCAGCAACCTGCTGCCATCCCTGGCAAGAGGGACAGGGCCAACCTCCCGCCCCCTGCCCCTGACTCTGCTTCTGCTGGGGCTTCTGCTGAAGCTGCTCCTGGCAGTGGTGCTTCTGCTAGTGCTGGGGCTTCTGCTGGTGCTTACTCTGTTGAAGCTGCTCCTGGTCCTGCTGGTCCTGCTCAACCTGCTCGTGCTCCTGGACTTGCTCGTCCTGCTCGTGCTCCTGGTCTTGCTCGTCTTGCTCGTCCTGCTCATGCTCCTGGTCCTGCTCATGCTCCTGGACTTACTCTACTGCTGCTGAACCTGGTCCTGCTGGTCCTGCTGCTGCTGCTGATCCTGCTGCCGCTGCTGCTGCTGCTGCTGCTGCCGCTGCTGCTGCTGCTGCTGCTGATCCTGCTGCTGCTGCTGATGATGATGATGATGATCCTGCTGGTGAGGATGATGATGATTATGATGATGATTCTCCTGGTGATGCTGCTGCTGCTGGTGGTGTGGAGGAGCAGCCCCTACTACCTGGGAGCCCCTCTGATGAGGGCCCATCTGGTCCAGCCAAAGGGAGTAAGAGGCGTATGCGGGGACAGGAGAGGAGGCAATACTATATTGAGGAGGCGCACGAGGATGAGGTGCTGGAGTGGCTGAGAGAGAACGACTATCTGTGGCGGAAGGGAAACCGGCTGTACAGGGACACCAAGCAGAAGCAGGCTGCTTGGAGAGAGAGGGCAGAGAGTATGGGTTACACTTCGGAGGTGCTCCTCGGCTGGTGGAAGCACGTGCACACCTGGTACGGGAAGCTGCACCTGAAGAAATCTGGCCAGACCACTGTGAAGCTGATAGACAGAGAGACCTACGTCATGGCTAGTTGCAGCTTCCTGGAGGGTGAGGTCCGCCACCAAGGAGCACCAGCAGCCCCTCTCACAACCCTCTCTCTCTGGCAGCCTGCTGAGAGCCAGTCCTCTTCTGGCCGAGAGTCAGTCCCTGTATCCAGGCAGGTTTCTGTGGAGCGTGCCACGGCGGAGAACTTGCGGACAGGTGTGGTAAGTGTGGTGGAATGTGTAGAGGACTCCCTGGTGTGGTGGGAGAAAGGAGACATCGAGTCCACCACAGTCCTAGCCGCATCCCCCCCCAGATTCGCCTCCGCAGAAAGGCAGAGAGCCGGACAGCTGGAGGGGTAGAGCCACACTGTTCTGCTGGAGATCAAGGACACCATCCGCACCAGCATAGATCTCCTCTCTCAGCTGGTCCACACCGACTCCTCATCCTCCAACCGCAAACCCTTCCTCACCTATGTCAACCAGACCCTCAAGGAAATGGCGGATCCACAGTACCAGCTGGTGAAGGACCGGATCACCGAGCTGCTTCACAACCCTCCAGACCCAGAGGAACCTGTTCCCACCAAGTCCAAGTCTGCTCCTCCACCCCAGGTGATGTCCCTCCCATTCCAAGGCTTCCCAAAGGCCTCACCTACCAGGGCTACGGCTACCAGGAGGTTCAGTAGCACAGGCAGCAGCCCTTCCCAGTCCAGGCACAGAGTCATTGGGTGACACCGTTGCCACCTGTTTCACTGATGCCACCAATGCCACCCACAACAATGATGCCACCGACAACAGCGATGCCACCCACGCCAATGATGCCACCCACGCCAGTCCTCACCCAGCTGCAGAGCAGACAGCCCCACTACGCTATTCCTTCCTCCACCCAACAGCCAAGCCCGGCCTCAGTACATCTGTCATCAGTACTGGGGCTGACACCCCATGGCATGGAGGAAGGACCTCTCAGCATCATGGGGCTGAGACAGCTGTCCGAGAGGTTTCTCAACACACCGTCACCTGTTGTCCTCTCGAGGCCAGGCACTCCAGCACCACCCATCACCACAGTACCTGGACCCTTCACCCCTGAGACTGGGCACACCTCCGAGTGACTGATAAGAGTGCCAGAGACCGGGTAGCTGGCTACCTGTGGACTTTATTTGGACACTTGACTTGGGTCATTTTTTTTTACAGCTTGTTGTTCAATAAAGTTTATCTTTGATTCACACACTTGATTCATTTGTTTATTTAAAATTTTAGAATTGGCTTCAGCCTTTGCATGCTTGTGGGATGGGTTAAGATAGCAGTGGGGTGGGTAGGGATACCTGTGGAATGGCTAATAGCTGTGGGATAGATAAAACTCCGGTGCAAGCGTAATGGGACTGTATGGTCTACCCTCCCAGGTGCCATACCTAGGGCCCTTTTTAATCAATAACAATGTAAGCATTGATCCACACATTTGAACACAAACACAACTCTTTATTAAATGCCCTGTTCATTGTCACCACCCAACATACATGGCCCAATCTCATCCGTGTGATGAGACAGGCTGAAGGAAGCATCCATTAAGCATCTACCAATCCTATCTTGCCACTCCACCACTCCAGCTGGGGAGTTGCACCAGTGTTTCAGGAGGTTGCACTGCTTCTTCCCTTCCCGTGAGGGTCTGTTGTGGCCTTGCACATCCTGAGTGTCGATCAGGTTTCACCCTTGCTTCCATTCCCCAGGCTCCATGTCCCCATTGCCTTGTTGATGGTCCACGAGCCTGTTCTGCAAGACTGAGTAGCAGGTGCGCATGAGATTGTGCAGGATACAGCAAGCTTCCACGATCCTCCTCACGGTCTCTGGGCGATGCTGCATGGTGGTGAGAAGTACCTGGAACCTGTTGGCCAGGATGCCAAAGGCATTCTCCACCACCCGCCTTGCCCTGGACAGCCTGTAGTTGAAGATCCTCTCTTCACGGGTGAGGAGTCTGGAACTGTAGGGCTTCATGAGGTAGGTTGTGAGGGAGAAGGCGTCACCCCCCACGATGAAGTAGGGCACATCTTGCATGTCGTTGGGCAGTGGGTCTGGATCTGGGAAGCCCACCATGAGGTTGCCTTCCAACCCCTCCTTGAGGTGACTGGCATTGTATACCTGGGCATCTGAAGATGAGCCATAGCCTGAAGCATCGATGTACATGAATTTGTAGTCAGCATCGACCATGGCGAAGAGGATGATGCTGAAGAAGCCCTTGTAGTTGAAATAAGTGGACCCCGAGTTGGCTGGAGCTTTGCAGGCCATGTGCTTGCCATCGATGGCTCCAATGGTGTGGGGCAAGTTCCACTTCTGATACCACTGCTCTGCAACTTTCTTCCATCCTTCTTCAGTGGAGGGGCACTGGAGGAGCTCCTCCTTGTATTCTTCGAAGATGGCCTGCACCACTTCTCTGACCACAATGCTGATGGTGTTGTGTGGCACCCTCCAGCCGTACTGCATGCTTTTGTAGGTGGTCCCTGAGGCCAGGTGGCGCAGAGTGAGTGCCACCTTGAGCCCAGGTTCCAGGCTGGGCCGGAAGTTGGTGTTTGCCTTGGTCAACCTGGGTGTCAGGCGCTGCACAACTTTGTCAAACATGGCTGGAGGCATCCTCATGAAGTTTTGGAATGCACGAGTGTCTTCGTTCCTGAGCTCCACCATCAGCTTGTTGTACAGTCTGTACTGTGCTCTTCTCCCAATCCATTTTCGGACCCAGACGCTTCTTGGTTGCCTCTTTTTCTTCCCGTAGTAGAGTTCACAGAGCCTGTAGATGGCTTCATACTGTTGCAGAAGGATGGTGGCTGCCAAAAGGACTGTGGTGTGATCCACGGTGGACATGACTGGATGCTGTGGAAGAGGAAGAGTCAGATGAAGGCTGCAGAGGTCTGCACAGGTGGGCTGCTGGTCTGAAAGTGAAATGCAGGTGAGTTGCTCCCCCTTTTTATAGACAGTATAGGTGTCCCTTTGCATCCTCTAGGCATCCTCTCTGCATTCTGTAGACATCCTTAATATCTGCGATAGGTCCCCTCTGCGAACATTTTTTCCGTTTTAAACGCTTTGTTTCCATGCTGCATCCGATAGGCATCTGTTCTGCATCTGTTCTGCATCTGTTCCATGTCTGTTCTGCTTCCTCCCTGCGTCCGGGCGGATGTGAGTTGCGCGGATGCGCAGCAGACGCCTAGCGGATATAGCGGATGCGTAACGGATGCATAAAGAATGCGTAGCGGATGCGTAGAGGATGCAGAATGGAAGAACTGGATACATTTTCCATGCAAAAGTTTTAGGCAGCCCAAAACTTTAGGAGTGGATGAAACGTCAATAAACGGATGCTGGACGGATAGAGAGGAAGCCAAACGGAGGCAGTGAGTACATCGCATTTTTGAACGGATGGCAAGGTTTTTTGTCCATTTTACATCCTCTTTGCATCTGTTGGTTCAGTGTGACATGGGCTTTAATAACTACAGTGATTGACTTAAGAACTGTGGCAAGAAAGGTTGTAAAATGGGCAAAACTCACTGAACAACTATCTTGCTTAAGAATGGAAATGTTGGGCTCAGTTGTGATTATAAGTCAAGGACTGCCTGTAATTGTAAAGTACATAGTCCTCAAAGCCAGTGGCCATTGAAGAGTGAGTCCTCCATGAATTGGTCCAGTTCTCTTTTAAAATATCTATATTGGTAGCTACCAACACATTTGATGGCAGTAAATTCCATAACTCAGTCAGGAATTGTAACAAACACAGAGACGCATGTCCCGGTGTAGCTAAAGTAGTAAGTAGTTTGGCCCATCCATGAAGACAAGGACTTAAATGTACGTTCTAGGCCAGGGATATCAAATTCAATTTCATTGAGGGCCATATCAGGGTTGTGTTTGCCCTCGGGGAGCTGGGTGGGCATGGCCAGGGTAAGTATGGCCGTCTCAATGTCCTGCAGTCCATGTGTGGCCCTACCAAGCTCCGTTTTCACTGGCAGATGTACTGTGGGCCAGTCCTTTGCTGTGACAGCCTCCTGCAGCCCTCTGCCAGTGAAAATCTAAAATCTCATGGACCAGAGACCTTGGGAAACTTCCAAAAAATTCCCCACCCCATTTTCCTACTGATCGATGATCATTCTTTATTTTGGATCAAAGGATACTGTCTCTAGCTCCATTTTCAGGGAGAGAGAGAGAGACTTTTCACTTCATGCAAGGAAAGCAGCAAAAGCAGCAGAAGTCTTTCTTTCTTTCCCCAAAATTCCACCAGAAATGAGTCTTTGTGAGATTTGTCATGCTGGCGCAGCCTCTTAGAGCAGGATGCCTTGTAGGGTCCCAAAGACTCATTTCTGTTTCTTGCATGCAGCCAAAAGCAGAAGAAAGAAAGCCCATGTCACACTGCACCAACGGATGGAAAGAGGATGTAAAATGGAAAGAAACACTTGCCATCCGTTGGTTAATGCGATTCATCTGTTCTGTACTCTCTGCCTCCATTTTTCATCCTCTCTATCCATCCAACATCCATCGACTGAGGTTCCATCTGCTCAAACAGTTTTGAGCTGCTCAAAACTTTTTGAGTGGAAAATGTATCCAACGCGTCCATTCTGCATCCGCAATGCATACGGGGAACATCCGTTCTACACCCGTCGTCATCCGTTACACGTCCACTATATCCGCTAGGCATCCGCTGAGCATCTGCACAACTTAAATCCGCTCCAGCGGAAAACGGACACAGGGAGGAAGTGAAACGGTCGTGGAACGGACGCGCAGTGTTAGTAGCATGGACGGAGAAAGGATGAAAGTGGATGCAGCTTGCATACAAAGCATTAAAACGGAAAAAACGTAAGCAGAGGGGACCTATCTCGGATATTTAGGATGTCTGCAGGATGCCAAAAGGATGCAAAAGGACACCTAGTGGAAAACCTATATTGCCTATAAAAAGGGGGAGGAACTCACCTGGATCTCACTTTCAGTCCAGCAGCCCTGCTGTGCAGACCTCTGCAGCCTTCATCTGGCTCTTGCTCTTCCACAGCATCCATTGATGTCCACCATGGATCGTAACACAGTCCTTTTGGTAGCCACCATCGTTCTGCAACAGTGCGAAGCCATCTACAGGCTCTTTCAACTGTTCTACGGGAAGAAAAGGAGGCAGCCAAGAAGTGTCTGGGTTCGAAGATGGATTGGGAGAAGAGCAGAGTACAGACTGTACAACAAGCTGATGGTGGATCTGAGGAATGAAGACCCTTGTGCATTCCAGAACTTCATGAGGATGCCTCCAGCCATGTTTGAAGAAGTTGTGGAGCGGCTGAGATCCAGGTTGACCAAGGCAAACACCAACTTCCGGCCCAGCCTGGAACCTGGGCTCAAGGTGGCACTGACTCTGAGCCACCTGGCCTCAGGGACCACCTACAGGAGCATGCAGTATGGCTGGAGGGTGCCACACAACACCATCAGTATTGTGGTCAGAGAAGTGGTGCAGGCCATCATCGAAGAATACCTGGAGGAGCTCCTCCAGTGCCCCTCCACTGAAGAAGGATGGAAGAAAGTTGCAGAGCAGTGGTATCAGAAATGGAACTTTCCCCACACCGTTGGAGCCATAGATGGCAAGCACGTGGCCTGCAAAGCTCCAGCCAAGTCGGGGTCCACTTATTTCAACTACAAGGGCTTCTTCAGCATCATCCTCTTCGCCATGGTCGATGTGGACTACAAGTTCATGTACATTGATGCTTCAAGCAACGGGTCAGCTTCATATGCCCAGGTATACAATGCCAGTGACCTCAAGGAGGGGCTGGAATGCAACCTCATCATGGGCTTCCCAGATCCAGACCCCCTGCCCAATGACACACAAGATGTGCCCTACTTCATCGTGGGGGATGACACCTTCTCCCTCAGAACCTACCTCATGAATCCCTACAGTTCCAGACTCCTCAACCGTGAAGAGAGGATCTTCAACTACAGTCTGTCCAGGGCAAGGCGGGTGGTGGAGAATGCCTTTGGCATCCTGGCCAACAGGTTCCAGGAACTTCTCACCACCATGCAGCATAGCCCAGAGACCATGAGGAGGATTGTGGAAGCTTGCTGCATCCTGCACAATCTCATGCGCACCCGCTACCCAGTCTTGCAAAACAGGCTCGTGGGCCTCGAATAAGGCAATGGGGACATGGAGCCTGGGGAATGGAGGCAAGGGCGAAACCTGATAGACACTCAGGATGTGCAAAGCCCCAACAGAGCTTCACGTGAAGGGAAGAAGCAGGTCAACCTCCTGAGATACTGGTGCAACTCCCCAGCTGGAGCAGTAGAGTGGCAAGACAGGATGATAGATGATTAATGGATGCTTCCTTCAGCCTGTCTCATCACACGGATGAGATTGGGCCATGTATGTTGGGTGGGCCTACAATGAACAGGGCATTTAATAAAGAATTGTGTTTATGTTGACATGTGAGGATGAATGATTACATTATTATTGATAATAAAGGACCATAGGTGTGGCACCTGGGAGGGTGGACCATACAGTCCCACTATGCTTGCACTGGAGGTTTATCTATCCCACAGCTATTACCCATCCAAAAGGTATCCCTGCCCATCCCACAGGTATCCCTGCCCATCCCACAGCTATTACCTATTCCAAAGATATCCCTGCCCATCCCACTGCTATCTTATCCCATCCCACAAGCATGCAAAGGCTTAAACCATTTCTAAAAGTTTCCACCAAGACTTTATTGACAAAAATAAATGAAGCAAGTGTGTGAAGCAAAGATAATCTTTCTTAATAACAAGCTGTAAAAGAAAAATGACCCAAGTCAAGTGTCCAAAGCAAAAATAAAGTCAACAGGTAGCCACCCAGTGTCTGGTACTCTTCTTGGTCACTCTGAGGCGTGCCCAGTCTCAGGGGTGAAGGGTCCAGGTGCTGTGGAGGTGGCTGCTGCTGGAGTGCTGGTCTGAGGTGTCCTTAGGGTGCCTGGCCCTGAGAGGACAGCAGGGGACGGTGTGTTGAGGAAGCTCTCAGAGAGATGGCTCAGCCCCGTGATGTTGAGAGCCCCTTCCTCCATGACATGGGGTGTCAGCCCCAATACCGATGACAGATGTACTGAGGCCTGGTTTGGCTGTGGGGTGGAGGAAGGAGCAGTGTAGTGGGGCTGTCTGGTCTGCAGCTGGGTGAGGACTGGCGTGGGTGGCATCTGAGGCATGGGTGGCATCTGTGGCGTGGGTGGCATTGGTGGCATCAGTGGCACCGGTGGCGTTTGATGTATCTGTACCTGAACTGGGAAGGGCTGCCTGTGCTGCTGGACCTCCTGGTAGCTGTAGCCTTGGTAGGTGAGGGCCTGTGGAAAGCCTTGGAAGGGCAGTGACATCACCTGGGGTGGAGGAGCAGGCCTGGAATGGGTGGGAGCAGGTTCATCTTGGTCTGGAGGGTTGTGAAGAAGATCGGTGATCCTGTCCTTCACCACCTAGTACTGGGGTTCCGACATGTTCATGAGGGTCTGGTTGACATAGGTGAGGAAGGGCTTTCGGTTGGAGGATTGGGCGTCAGTGTGTACCAGCTGAGAGAGGAGATCTACGCTGCTCCTGATGGTGTCTCTTATCTCCAGCAGGACAGTGTGGCTCTGTCCCTCAGGTCTGTCTCTCTGCCTTTCTGTGGAGGTGGAGCTGGGGGTGGATGCAGGTTGGGCTGTTGTGGAAGTGCCGTCTCCTTTTCCCACTGCTTCAGGGGGTCCTCCACGTGCTCTGCCAGGGGTAGTACAGCTGTCGGGGGTTCTCCGTCATGGCATGCTCCACAAATACCTGCCTGGACACTGGAGCTGACTCTTTGCCAGAAGAGGACTGGCTCTCAGCAGGCTGCCTGAGAGAGAGGGTTGTGAGAGGGGCTGCTCCTCGGTGGCAGATCTCACCCTCCAAGAAGCTGCACTTGGCCATCACATAGGTCTCCCGGTCCGTCAGCTTGACCGCGACCTGGCCAGATTTCTTGAGGTGCAGCTTCCCATACCAGGTGTGCATGTGCTTCCACCAGCCGAGGAGCACCTCTGAAGTATAGCCCAGGCTCTCCGCCTTCTCTCTCCAAGCAGCCTGCTTCCTCTTGGTGTCTCGATAAAGCCTGTGTCTCTTCTGCCAAAGATATTCATTCTCCCTCAGCCACTCCAGCACCTCCTCCTCATGTTCCTCTTCTATGGTGTATTGCCTCCTCTCCCGTTCATGTGTCTGCCTCTTCCTCCCTTTGGCAGGGCCATATGGGCCCTCATCAGAGGAGCTTTGAGGTTGTAGGGGCTGCTCCACCACACCACCATCACCACCAGCAGCAGCAACAACAGTAACAGCAAAAGCAGGACCAGCAGGTCCAGCAGGACCAGCAGGACCAGCAGGACCAGCACCAGCACCAGCAGGACCAGGAGCACCAGGAGCAGCACCAGGAGCACCAGCAGGACCAGGAGCACGAGAAGGACCAGGAGCACCAGCAGGACCAGGAGCACCAGCAGGACCAGGAGCACCAGGAGCAGCGCCAGCAGAATCACCAGCACCAGGAGCAGTGCCAGCAGAGTAAGCACCAGCAGAAGCACCAGCACCAGAAGCAGCATCAGCAGAAGGACCACCAGCAGAAGCAGCATCAGCAGAGTAAGCACCACCAGAAGCACCACCACCAGAAGCAGCATCAGCAGAAGCACCACCTCCAGAAGCAGCATCAGCAGAAGCCCCAGCACCAGAAGATCGAGCCCGGGCAGCAGAAGCCCCAGCAGAAACAGAGTCAGGGCTAGGGGGTGGGATGGTGGCCCTGTCCTTCTTGCCAGGGTTGGCAGCAGATGGCACAGGCTTCCTCTTCTTCCCCATGGTTGTTGGCTGGCTGGAGCTGTGTCTGGCAGCAGGTCTTTCCTCTGAATGGTGACCTGCTTGCGAGCTGCTTCCCTTTCTATCCATGGGGCTGACGCAATGCATCCTCCCCACATGCGCAGTGAATGCTAGGCATCTGCTAGGCTTCCGCTCTGCATCCGCTTCATCCGCTCAGCATCTGCTGTGCATCTGCTTCATCCGCTCGGCATCTGCTCTGCATCCGCTCTTTCCATTCCACGTCCGCTTTGCTGTGCTCCCCCGGAAGCCTTGCGGACGTGCCATCCGCTTCCATCTGCTAGGCTTCCGTGGAGCATCTGCTTTCCATCCACCCTACATCCTCCCCCCGTCCATTCCTTTCCGTGTTGTCCGCTCTGGTTATGCAAATTCGGGGCACTTTTGAGAGCGGATAACAATGGATGGAACCTTTTGCTCGTCTGCTGTGTCCTTTTTACAAACGTTTTGCATCTGTCGGCCAGTGTGACAGGGCCTTAAGTAAGAATAAGCAGCCGGGTGAGGCACATGGGGTGAGTGGGGCAAGTTCCTGCCTGTGCCCTTTCCCACCTTCCCTCATTACCTCATGTTATTCGCAATACAAGTGATGCAAGCTTTGTGTTCCCGTGGGCCATGTGAGCGGCTCAGCCTTGTGTTCCCATGCAACCTGGATTAATTTCTTCTGGGGGGTGTTTTGGGGGTGATATTTCTCTGCGGACCACTAAAATTTTCTTGTGGACCACCAGTGGTCCCTGGCCCACTGGTTAGCAACCACTGAATTAGATACTATGAGATTTCTTGAAAAATAAATGCATAGCTATGTTGATACCGGTATTGCACACTATAATTCTGAAAACATCTTATTTTCTTTAATATATAATCTGCAAATTTTCCAATCTGTTTACAACATGTTTGGGCTTTATTTTAGAAGAAGAAAAAAAGTTGAGTATCTCTCTCCTCTCTTTTTAATGTTTTTCTCAGTCACCAATGCCACACAATTCTTTCCTACCTTCTTCCATTTTGCCAAAAGGAAAGTCACTCCAATCTGTGGATTATGGTGCCAAACACTGGGAAGGTTTTCAAGGTGTTTGGCACCATATTCCATTGATTGCAGAGTGAGTCGGACTTTGTCATTTCTGAACATAGCCATTTGCCAAAGTTCAGAGAACAGTGTGGCAAGAAGGGTGAAATATAAACAAACAAGGAATATCAAACAAGCAAGGCAGAGAGTAGATAAGACCCAATCCTAATGACTAGGAAGAAAACCTTGTCCTCAGTTAGGAAGTGCACTGAAATAATTAAAGCCCCTTTTCACCTCATTCATGTTCAAAAGCTTGGTCCAAAAGCAGATCTGGTTTCCCAATATTTTGGGAATGTTAGGTTTCCAAGTGATAAAATCCATTTAAAAGGAAAAGAACCAAGTCCATCTTCAAAAAAGATTTCTTTTATTTGGGAAAACATCAAATTGGCAAAGTCCATGGTAATTCCGGATCTGACACAACCCAGAATTACCCCGCAATATTACAAGTTAGAAACAACCCCCAAAAGTCACATTCTCCAATAAAAGTTCAACATTGCTTGATGTCATAAATCTGCACCTCAAGGGGCCCAAGCACGGACAGCTCGTTTCCCACAGGAAGAAGAACCACCTTTCCTAAACACTCTTTTATCTCCACTCCTCCCCCCTTAGGAATGTGGCAAGCCTGAAACCCTTCCCCCCATGAGTGCCACAGAGAAAGTAAGAAAACAAATATATACTAAGACTAACTAAAATGGCTACACTTATGTCAATTTCAGGCTTGACAGGAGGCCATGATAAGAGTAGAGCTTCATGAGTTGAACTTAAAGTTCACATAACCAAAAGTCTTTACTAAGTTCTAGAGGGGTGGTAGTCATCCAATCAATGTGAAAACAGTTCTGGCCTACCTCACCCTCCAATATGTCATTGTGTCATCATAGCACATCTATACATTTTTTGCATTGTGAGACAGTTTTTTTTTTTCATTTGATGTTCTATATGCCAACACTACCGGGCCAGGAGTAATTCAGAACTGGGCTTTCGAAGCAGTGGGTGAGCACACTTGCACATTCCCACTTGTGCAAACAGGTGTCTGCAAGAAATATGTGTGCATGCCCGCTGCTCGTGCAAATGGAGCTGTGCACATGTGGTTGCCACTTGCTCATGCATAAATATTCCGTCTCTTCTCTCCCCCCCCCCCCGCCAAGCTGGCCTGCAAAGTTGGAAATTTTGGTTGAACTCTGGTCTACAGAATACTCAGAGAATGCCAAGAGGACCAACTGCAAATGATGCAAATTCTGCTCGTTATAAATTTGCATATGACACTGCTAAGCAAGTACAAAAGAGCAGATCTTGTACCATGGTAGCACAATGACCATTTCATCATTTTAAATTTAACAGGTTAAAAGAGTTGGAAGGCACCATGTAGGTCATCTAGTCCAACCCCCTGCCCAAGCGGGATACCCTACACTATTTCTGACAAATGGCAGTCCAATCTCTTCTTGAAAGCTTCCAGTGATGAAGTGCCAACAACATCCAAGGGCAAGCTGTTCCATTGGTTGATTGTTCTCACTGTCAGAAAATTTCTCCTCATTTCCAGGTTGAATTTCTCCTTGTTTAGTTTCCATCCATTATTCCTTGTCTGGCCTTTGGGTGCTTTTAGAAAATAGCTTGACCCCTTCCTCTCTGTGGCAGCCCCTCAAATATTGGAAAACTGCTATCATGTCCCTCCTGGTCCTTCTCTTCACTAGACCAGCCAAGCCCAGTTCTTGTAACCATTCATCATATGTTTTAGCCTTCAGTTCCTCAATCATCTTGGTTGGTCTTCTCTGCACTCTTTCTAGAATCTCAAAATCTTTTTTATAGTGTGGTGACCAAAATTGGATGCAATATTCAAGATATGGTCTTACTAAGGCTTCATGGAGTGGTATGAGTTTCTCACTTGATCTTGGTTGTATCCCTCTGTGAATGCAAGATAGGATTGCATTGGCTTTTTTGACTGCCGCTGCACATTGTTGGCTCATATTTAATTGGTTGTCCACTAAGACTCCAAGATCCCTCTCACAATTACTGCTATTGAGCCTGGTTTCACCCAGTCTACATGTGTACCTTTGTTTTTTCTTCTTGCCTAAGTGTAAGACTTTACTTTTCTATTGAATTTCATTTCATTAGATACGCCCCAGTGTCCAAGTCCATCTGGATCTTCAGCTTATCACCTGAGATGTTGGCTAAATCTTCATGACTAGCGGTGGATGACCTGAAATAGTTTATCATTGGATATTTTCTTTGCAATCACAACAGTTCTTAAAAAAAAAAATCAACACACAAACTGAAGATGGTTTTTTTGTCCCTGATGTGGAAAATATTTATCCTCCATGGAAATTTAATATTTTTTAAATTGGTTAAAAATAATGAAAGTTGAAGTAAATATTTTTTGTTTGCAATGAAAGTAAACAGAAGGGGAAATTTGTAGTCCAGGGTTGAAATGATTCTTGGTGCTCTCTGACCTTGATTGTTTTCTTGCTGATGTTTCATTACCCAAACTAAAGCCCATGTCGCACTGAACCAACGGATGCAAAGAGGATGTAAAACGGACAAAAAACCTTGCCATCCGTTGGAAAACGCGATGTACTCACTGCCTCCGTTTGGCTTCCTCTCTATCCGTCCAGCATCCGTTTATGGACGTTTCATCCACTCCAAAAGTTTTGGGCTGCCCAAAACTTTTGTGTGGAAAATGTATCCAATTCGTCCGTTATGCATCCGCTACACATCCGCTACGCATCCGTTACGCATCTGCTATGTCCGCTAGGCATCCGTTCTGCATCTGTGCAACTCGCATCCACTCGGACTCAGGGAGGAAGCGGAATGGACGCAGAACGGATGCAGAACAGATGCCTATCGGATGCAGCATGGAAACAAAGCATTTAAAACGGAGAAAAAGTTCGCAGAGGGGACCTATCTCGGATATTAAGGATGTCTGCAGGATGCCTAGAGGATGCCTAGAGGATGCAAAGGGACACCTACACTGCCAATAAAAAGGGGGAGCAACTCGCCTGCATCTCACTTTCAGAACAGCAGCCAAGCTGTGCAGACCTCTGCAGCCTTCACCTGACTCTTCCTCTTCCACGGCATCCAGTCATGTCCACCGTGGATTGTGACAAAGTCCTTTCGGCAGCCACCATCCTTCTGCAACAGTTCGAAACCATCTACAGGCTCTGTGAACTCCACTACGGGAAGAAAAGGAGGCACCCAAAAAAAGTCTGGGTCCAAAGATGGTTCACCAGAAGAGCAGAGGATGGACTGTACAACAACCTGATGCTGGAGCTCAGGAGCGAAGACACTCGGGCATTCCAGAACTTCATGAGGATGCCTCCAGCCATGTTTGACGAACTTGTGCACCGGCTGACACCCAGGTTGACCAAGACAAACACCAACTTCCCACCCAGCCTGGAACCTGGGCTCAAGGTGGCACTCACTCTGCGCCACCTGGCCTCAGGGACCACCTACAGGAGCATGCAGTACGGCTGGAGGGTGCCACCCAGCACCATCAGCTTTGTTGTCAGAGAAGTGGTGCAGGCCATCATCGAAGAATACAAGGAGGAGCTCCTCCAGTGCCCCTCCACTGAAGAAGGATGGAAGAAAGTTGCAGAGCAGTGGTATCAGAAGTGGAACTTCCCCAACACCATTGGAGCCATAGATGGCAAGCACATGTCCTGCAAAGCTCCAGCCAAGTCGGGGTCCACTTATCACAACTACAAGGGCTTCTTCAGCATCATCCTCTTTGCCATGGTCGATGCTGACTACAAGTTCATGTACATCGATGCTTCAGGCAATGGCTCATCTTCAGATGCCCAGGTATACAACGCCAGTCACCTCAAGGAGGGGCTGGAAAGCAACCTCATGGTGGGCTTCCCAGATCCAGACCCGCTGCCCAATGACATGCAAGATGTGCCCTACTTCATCGTGGGGGATGACGCCTTCTCCCTCACAACCTACCTCATGAAGCCCTACACCTCCAAATACCTCCCCCGTGAAAAGAGGATCTTCAACTACAGGCTGTACAGGGCAAGACGGGTGGTGGAGAACACCTTTGGCATCCTGGCCAACAGGTTCCAGGTACTTCTCACCACCATGCAGCATAGCTCAGAGACCATGAGGAGGATCGTGGAAGCTTGCTGCATCCTGCACAATCTCATGCGCACCCGCTACCCAGTCTTGCAGAACAGGCTTGTGGACCGTCAACAAGGCAATGGGGACATGGAGCCTGGGGAATGGAGGCAAGGGCAAAACCTGATTGACACTGAGGATGTGCAAGGCCCCAACAGAGCCTCACGTGAGGCGAAGAAGCAGCGCAACCTCCTGAGACACTGGTGCAACTCTCCAGCTGGAGCAGTGGAGTGGCAAGACAGGATGGTAAATGTTAATGGATGCTTCCTTCAGCCTGTCTCATCAAACGGATGAGATTGGGCAATGTAAGTTTGGTTGGGCTACAATGAAGGGCATTTAATAAAGAGTTGTGTTTATGTTGACATGTGTGGATGATTGATTATATCGTTATTGATAATAAAGGGCCATAGGTGTGGCACCTGGGAGGGTGGACCATATAGTCCCACTATGCTTGCACTGGAGGTTTATCTATCCCACTGCTATCCTAACCCATCCCACAGCTATTACCCATTCCACAGGTATCCTAACCCATTCCAAAGCTATCCTTACCCATCCCACAAGCATGCAAAGGCTTAAACCATTTCTAAAACTTTCCACCAAGACTTTATTAAAAAAAAGAAATGAATAAAGTGTGTGAATCATAAATAGACTTTATTAACAACAAGCTATAAAACAAAAATGAGTCTCTGGCACTCCTCTTGGTCACTCAGTCTCAGGGGTGAAGGGTGCAGGTGGTGTGGAGGTGGCTGGTGCTGGAGTGCTTGTCATCAGCTCCTCCAGAAGCAGAAGCAGCAGAAGCCCCAGCCCCAGAAGAGCGAGCCCGTGCTGCAGAAGCCCCAGCAGAACCAGAGTGAGGGCCAGGGGGCGGGATGGTAGCCCTGTCCCTCTTGCAAGGGCTGGCAGCAGATGGCTGAGGCTTGCTGTGCTTCAGCATGGTTGTGGGGTTACTCGCTGGCAGGGAGGCTGGCAGGGAGGGTGGCAGCAAGGCTGGCAGCAAGGCTTGCAGGCAGACATGCAGGCAGGGCAGGCAAGGCAGCCAATCCTTCCGGCAGCAGGTCTTTCCTCTGAATGGCGACCTGCTTCTGAGCTGCTTCCGTTATATCCACAGGGCTGACGCAATGCATCCTCCCCGTATTTGCAATTAACGCCAGGCATCTGCTGTGCATCCGCTTCATCCGCTCGCCGTCCGCTCTGCATCCGCTCTTTCCGTTCCGCGTCCGCTTTGCTGAGGCCCCCCGGAAGCCTAGCGGATACGCCATCAGCTCTCATCCGCTTCCATCCGCTGAACTTCCGTTCCACATCCGCTTTGTATCCGCCCTGCGTCCTCCCCGTGTCCGTGTTATCCGGTCCGGTTATGCAAATTTTTGCCCCTTTTGAGAGTGGATAACAACAGATGGAACATTTTGCTCGTCTGCTGTGTCCTTTTTGCATCCATTGGCCAGTGTGACATGGGCTTAAATAACATCATCGGTGCTCATAAACCATAGCACTGATGATGTTACCTAGTTGGGTTATGAAATGTCTTCAAGAAAACAACCAAGCTCAGAGACCACCAAGGATCCTTCAGTGAAAGCAGAGATAAGCAATTTCTTTTGGCTTGTTGGAATTTAAAACGCACCCCTCTTGTAGGAAAATGAAATATTTTAGAATAAACTACTGTGCTTCTCATATAATAAGGCGAGGTGTTGTTTTTTTTGAGCCCCCCAAAAATGGCTAGGCTGTCTTTTCAGGGGTGACTTAATTCCCCCCCCTTGCATCTTTGGGCGGGCGGGCGGCGACAGCTTGGATGTTGACCTCGGCGTTGGTGGGGCACTTCGTGTCGGGGTCAATGCAGGCAGCGCCATGTCCAGGTGTGCAACAAAAGTACTTCCTAATGGCAAGGCCCCTCACCATCCCCCCCATTTCACATGTTTTAATATAGGCCTTAATTTGGGGGGGGGGAGAGGCTTAATTTTATTTCATGCCTATAAAACATGCTGGGACTTCCTATTGGGGGAGGCCATATTGTTGGAGAAACAGGGTGAAAAGGTGGAATATTTCTCCTAAAAGAGAAGTAGAAACTCAGAGAGGAAGAAATTCAGCCCTCCCACCTTTGTTAATGGGCCATAAAGGCCTGGGTCAGTGTATTCTACACAACAAAGATCTACCTCCTTTAGGCAGTGCCGTAGTAGGATTTTGCCAAAAACCCTTTCATTACATCATCACCCAGCAAGAGTCAACCAAGCCTGGGACTCAAAAGACAACCTACACAGTTACCCCTGCATGGCCCCATGGGAGTCTGACAACGAATCAGAACACAAGTTCAAATTCAAAGCTCAACAGAGGGCAAAAAACCCAGGCGCTTTCCGCATCTCTTCTCTTTTTCTGCCCAGGAACCCATCCTGACCATCATTAAACCATCTTTCCAAACAGCCTCCATGTTTCCAGTGTCTTTCTTCCCACTTGGAACTGAACCCAGATGGACATTTCTTCCAACAGACTCAAAGTCACATTTCCTATTTGTGCTTTGCTTGAGGGAAACAGGGACACTGACTACAATCTGGGAAAGTCTCCAGAGGGGACTCTGCTGAATTCCACACACACACACCCTTGAGCTTTCTGGTTTGAAGATTTGGGATCATGCTAATCATTGTCCACTTAGAGATCATCTGGTAGGAGAACAAGTGAGACTGGGTTGAGAGCAATAGTTAATTTAGTTTAGTTTACTTTTATTGTCATTGCACCTCATACAATGAAATCAAACATCATCTTCAGTGCACATCATGACCATGACCAAGAAAATAAACAAAAACACACATCCTTCACCCTTCACACATTGAACCGAAAACCTCTGACACCGCACCAACACTGCACTATAGAGCAGAATTCAAAAGATCTACTGCCCTGGGATAGAAGCTGTTTTTCAGCTATTTGTCCTTGTTTTTATTATCCTGCACCATCTGTCAGATGGTAATAGTTCAAAAAAAAAAGGGGGGGGGTTCCCAGGATAAGATGGATCTTTGAGAATATTTTGAACTTTCTTAAGGCAGCAGGAGTTATAAAGCTCTTCCAAAGAGGGGAGAGGGCAACCAATGATCCACTGGGCAATGACATTAACCCTCTGGAGTGCTTTCCTATCTGCCACTGTGCAATTGGCAAACCATACAGAGATGCAGTATGTTAAAATGCACTCTATGGTGCAGCGGTAGAAGGTCACCAGCAGTTTTTTGTTCAGTTATTGTTTTCTGAGAAGTCTCAAGTAGTATAATCTCTGTTGGGCCCTCCTTAATCTCTTTATATGCTGTTAGAGGCATCATCCTCATCCCCTAGATTACTTCCTTCATGGTGCAAAATAGAGGACATTACTAGTTTTCGTCTCTATCCCCCTTCCATTATGTGCAAAAAAAAGGATTAAGCCCTTTGAAATCATCTATGCTGATTACTCATTATTGTTTCCTGTGCTCTGGAAACTTCTTTTCCTCTTGACAGATGGATAGCTAGATAGCTTAGCTATCTATAGCTAGATAGACAGATAGCTTAACTCATGCCAGTTTTTGCCTTTTGTCTCTGTCTCTTTTTGTCCCTGCTTTTATCATGTTTTTAACAATTTTAAAAAAATCTTTGCTGATATTTGATCAACATCAATCTACATTTTCAGTTGAATGTAATAGCCTGTGTACATGTTCAGATCTAACAATTGACATTGATTTGTGCTGGGTGAAAATTAAACTTCTATCCTTCCAAATATTTTGGTTCCACCCAGTCATGACATCACCAGCCAAACAGCCTCCACTGAGAGTTTTGGCCCTGGGAAGGTTGCCTAACAGGGGTGGGCTGCTGATGGTTCACAGGGGTTCGGGAGAGCCCCTAGCTAAGATTCTGTGCAGTTCAAAGAACCCCCAAATCCCACATCTGTCTGGCTCCACCCATCCTGCCCTGCTGCTCCCAGGAGTCCCCACGTGGTGCATTTTGGATGCAGGTAAGTGCAGATGGAAGCTCAGGGAGAGTGAAAAATGGGCCTCCCAAAAGTTCAGGAAAGCTGAAAATGAGCCTGTTTCTGGCTTTCAGAGAACCACTAGAGCCTGGAGAGGCTATTTTGCCCTCTCAGAGGCTCAAGAAAAGCCTCTGGAGCCCAGGGAGGGCAAATATTTACCCCCCCACCATGGTGCAGGAGGCCAACTAGGCCACACCCACCATGGCCACACCCACCCAGCAGCCGGGCAGAGAACACTTCACTAAAAATTTTGAAGCCCACCCTGTTGCCTACACTTGCTTTAAGACGATGTCTTTATCAAACTGATTGAAATACAAGTGTCAACTCATAAAATATTTCTATGGTCTTTTTAGAGTTGCCAACAGAAAGGGAAGCAGTGGAACAGCTTGCAAAACCGAACCTGCATTCCATAAATGTTTTCAAAGATAGTAACTAGGTGACTGAAGTTTCTGCCATGCAAAATTCTGACTGGAGAGCATGATTGATGACTCTTGGCTATGGATGTGTCCCATTGGAGAATATGAATTACGATACACCCAGGGGGTGGGGGGAAACCAGGGTCAAGAGTGATGATGAATTATGTGTCTCAGAATCACCTAGCTGTCAGAGATCTGGCAGTTACCCCCATTTAAATCATGAGTCTTGAGCCAAACTTCCAGAACTTAAAAAGGATTTATTGGGAGTTAACATGCCGACACTGCCTGGGTGTAGCCAACTCTGAGACACATAATTCATTGTCACCCTTGACCCTGGTTTCCCTCCTTCACCCTGCATCTTTGAAAACATTTATGGAATGCAGTTTCGGTTTTGCAAGCTGCCACACTGCTCCCCCCACCCTTTTTGTTGGCAACTCTAAAAAGACCATAGAATTATTTTATGAGTTGACAACAAGTAGTCCTCAACTTGTAACAGTTCATTCAGTGACCATTCAAAGTTACAACGGCACTGAAAAAAATGACTTTATGACCATTTTTCACAGTTACAACCTTTGCAACTGACTCATATTTAAGACAGTTGCATTGTCCCGGGGTCATGGAATCCCCTTTTGCAACTTTCTGACAAGCAAAGTCAATGGGGAAGCCAGATTCACTTAACAACCTGGTTACTAACTTACCGGTTGCAGTGATTCACCAAACAATTGTGGAAAGAAAGGTTGTAAAATGGGGGTAAAACTTACTTAACAACTGTCTCATTTAACAACAGAAATTTTGGGCTGAATCCTGATTATAAGTCGAGGACTATCTGTAAAGTGAGATTGTTAATGAGTAGTTACTTGTGGCATATAATGTAAGTCTGGAATCCTCTCTCTTCTTGATTATACATATCAAATTGCCCCCTGAAGTTGTGCCATTTGAATTCCTTTGAGAATAGCAGTGAGACTAATTAATTTTCATTCGTTGCCCCCAAACATGCAAATTCAGGTAGCTAAGCTTCTTCTTTAGCTCCCTGGAGAAAAATTAAGGACAGAATCTCGATGAGGTTATCTATAGCACATCCACAGATCAAAAACTTTACTCCATTCTTTGCCCTTATGGCTTTTGCTTAAATTTATTGCCATGTTTCCACAGCTTAGGCCTTTGCTCTATGATTTGAGAAGAGAAGAGGATTGAAAAGGTTGAAAGAATGCAAGCTAGGCTTTTAGTCTGAAGTTAAGAAGGCATCATAAATCTTTTCTGGGCTTTTCTACCTAAACAGGTTAATAAAAAAAAAGTTGCGATCCTAAAAAGAATGAAGAACAACAAAGATCATAAGGGGCCAAACCATATGATGAATGGTTAAGGCCAGTGGTGGGATTCAAAATTTTTTACTACTGGTTCTGTGGGTATGGCTTGGTGGTGTGGTGTGACTTGGTAAGCAGGGCTTGGTGGGCATGGCAGGAGAAGGGTACTGCAAAATCCCATTGCCATCCCACTAACCTACTTTCCAGCTCTGTTCTCCTGTGCAGAGCAACAAGAGAAGACCCAACTGATCAGCTGGAACTCAGGAGGCAGAGAATAGATGGGGGAAGGACCAGTCACAGGTGGTATTTGCCGGTTCTCCGAACTATTACAATTTTCCAGTACTGGTTCTCCAGAACTGGTCAGAACCTTCTGAATACTACCTCTGGTTATGGGAACTAGGTATGTCTAGTCTAACAAAGAGAAGGATGAGAGGTGTTATGATAGCAGTCTTCCAGTACCTGAGGTATTGTTACAGAGAAGAGGGGGTCAACCTACTCACCAAATGCCTATGGAGATTCTCAGACATCCAGGTCATGGCTGTCCCAAAAGTGCTTTTTCAAGAGGCAACTCGACTTTCTGGTTTTTCTTTGCTCAGAGCTGAAGAAGTGTCTTCGATGAGAAGAAAAGAAAAACCCGATAGCCAGTTGCCTCTTGAAATAGTATGTTTGGGCCTCCTCACCAAAGCACTGTTGGGCAGGGCAAGACATAATGAATGGAAGAGAGATCCAACCTAGAACTAAGGAGAAATTTCCTAATGGTGAGAACAATTAATCAGTGGAATACTTGCTTCCTGAAGCTGTGAGTGTGAGAGATTTTCAAGAAGAGACTGGACGGCCATTTGTCTGGAATCGTATAGGTCTCCTGCTATAGCTCCCTTCCAATCCTGTTATTCTTTGTTCTGTGTTCTATGTTTATGTCTCTCCAAGCAGGTTACCTGAAGATTAGAGCAGCTCTCATTGCCTCCTTCTTCTATTGCTGTTTTTGAAAATAACACTGGGCCATATTCTTGAGCTTCTTTGTTGAGATTAACTTTATTGGGGGACAGCTGGTTCTTGGACATCAAGTCATTGCTCAGAACTATATTCTGGCAATGGTTCTAATTTGGAGATTGCCAGGGAACATAGTATTAGGATATTTGATAGAAGTTCTACCCTAGGAGAATGGAGGTTAATGTGTTAACCAAAAAACAGTGACTTGTGATTTAATCTATATGCAAATATTGGGTCAGGATTTATATATGGCTTTCATATATATGACACTTAATTCAGTGTTGGGGCATATTTTTTTTCCTTCAAGAAGAGCCAGACAAACTAGAAGCTAGGTTAAAATGAAAGACACAATTAGTTTCCTTGCAAACATGTAACTCTGCATGTGGGTCGGGAATTCATATTCTTTATTTGTATTTTATACATTTGATTGTGCATGATTGCAGAATTATTTATGGATGTACATTAGGCTCTGTAAAAAGATTTTGTTCTAGGGTATGATTCTGTACAATTAACAAAAAGACATCATCTGTAAAGATGGGATCTGTTTTATTTGGAAACACACGAGGTAGACCGGGTTCCAACAACAAAT
>BLBF01000002.1:18098778-18122911 GCA_015471245.1 Laticauda colubrina
CATGTATCATGTAGTCAGTCCATTCAGGGATATTCAGTTAGCAAAGTCCATGTAGAATATCCTATGTCAGTTCACTTACAAATCAGTCCTTTGTTGTCTCTCCCGTTCGAGCAATGCAGTCTTGATTCCAAGCAGTAATCAGGGATCATCAAAGCCAGCGTAAGCAAGCTGTAGACTTGCTACTTTTATATTGTTTTCATAACCACTCCCTTAATTGCTATTACACAGTTAAAGCTGCAGACACTTTAACATACACTAACTATGATTCATAGTTATTATTTCACCTAAACCAGTTAGGGTAAACAATGTTATCCCTATGTTATGAAGTATTCATTGACAGGTAAGACATTACAATATATAATTTTATGTACTATACTTAGATTGGATCGAAGGTTGCATAGTTCTAGGCTTTCTAGGTGTAGAATTTCAAGTCTGGTGGCATAAAGTTTTCTGCAACGAGTATAGGAGCGAAGAACTCTTCTTGTGAAATATTTTTGGACTTTCTCAACTGTATTAATATCAGATATGTAATGCAGGTTCCAGACTGATAAGCTGTATTCAAGTATTGGTCTGGCAAATGTTTTGTATGCTCTAGTTAGTTTCGCCCTCCCTGGGCTCCAGAGACTCTCTGGAAGCTGGAAACAGGCCCATTTCTAGCCTCCCTGAACTTCCGGGAGGCCCATTTTTCATCTCCCCGAGTCTCTGCATGTGCCCTACATTTACCTGCATCCAAAATGGGCTGTGTGGAGACTCCTGGGAGGGTCAGGTCAGGGTGGGCAGGGTCAGCCAGGAGTGGGATTTGGGGCTTCTCCAAACTGCACAGAATTTTAGCTAGGGGCTCTCCCGATCCCCTGTGAACCCACACTCATAGCCTCTCCTTGGTTCTCAGCTTCAAATTATCCCTGATAAGAGAGAAGAAAGCAAATGCTTCTGTTGCCCAGACTATTTAGAGCAGGGGTGTCAAACTCAAGGCCCATGGGCTGGATGCATCATGCCCATGGCCAGGCCCACGCCAGCTCCACAAAAGGAAAAAAAGTAGGAAAACGACATGTGATGGCAATGTGACACTATGAGTTTGACACCTGTGATCTAGACCTTCAACAATGTCACCAATAATGTCACCAATAAACAAGATAGGAAACAACCCAAGGATTGGAATATGATTCAGCGAATCATATAAGTGTATCAGGTATCTGTCTGTGGAGATTCTCAATTATCTTAAGTCATGGTTGTCCCAAAGGTGCTTTTTTTTTCATGAGGCAACTGGATTTTCTACTCCCTCCCTCTTGGAGGAGGGAAGCACCTTTGGTTGTATCAAGTGTCAAAACATTTTAATTGATTTTATTTTTATTTATTTATTTTATTTTGTCAAGCGATTATAAGATAACAGGTATAAATATAAACATAATTATGAATACATGAAATGGATACATATAAGAAAAATAAAAAGAAACAACAGGACAGGGATGGTTGGCACATTGGTACGCTTATGTATGCCCCTTACAGACCTCAATTGATCCTTCAACTCTGCAGCGATTTGAAAGTGTTGCCAGTCTAAAGTTGACCAAAGAGTGATTTGTCAATGAAAATGGAGTGATCGAGGCTCCCCAACTTCGAATCATAGAATAGGATAGGATAGGATATAGGATAGAATAGAATAGAATAGAATAGAATAGAATAGAATTTTTTATTAGCCAAGTGTGATCGGACACACAAAGAATTTATCTTGGTGCAAATGTTCTCAGTATGCATAAAAGAAAAGATACATTCATCAAGAGTCAAGAATCATAAGGTACAACACTTAATAATAGACATAGGACTTCTGGTTTGAGCCTCTTCATGGACAGACTGAAACTATGATTGTGCGCACTTTCGGTCTGTGCTCGCCACTGGAACACCCCAAGCTGGCTGGTTTCGGGGCTAAGCCACTCCGTAGAGGTGGTGAAGAGGGGGGAGACTGCCAGCAGGGTTGAGGAGAGCCGCATCTCTCCCCCTCAGCTGGCCATTACTCCCTTTCCCGAAGGCAGTTGCAGTGGTGGTCAGAAATGGCCACTTCAAAGAAGAACTCGACCAGAAAAGAATGTGCAGGAGGAAGATAAGAAGAAAAAGTTTTGGTTGACTGGGTCAAAAAGCAAAAGCAACAAATAAGGTACCCTGGAATTTAAACTAAAAAAAAAGTAACATTGTTCCCAAAAAAGACTTTGAAGCAGCAAAGGAGAGAGAAAAGGGAAAGGATTTGGTTTTTTTTTCTTCTCTCCCTTTCCCTATACTGACAGCTAAGAGATTTAAATAAGAAATTGAAAAAAAAATCTACTTTGACACCAATAGGCATTTAAGCTGAAAATAAAATGTCAAAGGGATAATAAAGATTTCTGGATACTTAAAAGCTTTTAAAAGCAGGAAAGGAGAGAAAAAGAATAAAAGGGCAGGATCTGGAAAAAAGGGAGGAGACTGCCTGGAATTAAAAGGAATTTACAGTAAAACCTCAACAAGACTTCTAAAAGATACATTTTAACTTGGCAACAAAATAGTAGAACCCCAGGAAGAGAAAGTGAAAAAAGAAGCACGAAGAAACAGCTTGGGAGTATTTGGATAATTTGGTGATCTCTGGATTTTTGGTTATTGCATTTGAATGACTAAAATCAATCGGGTGGTTGTTTAAAAGTGTTTAAATTAGCACTACTTTTAGAAGAACTGAAAATGGAACTTAAAAAGTACAAAGAAGATGCATAAGAACATGAGAGGTTCTTTTGGCTTCATATTTCAATTCTTAGAAATGGAGATCTGGAATTATGAGAAACAATAAGAAATGCCTACAGAACAAGAAGATTGGGACAAAGAAGAAGCCATCTTTAATGAACCAGTAATTTTATGTGGGGGGAAAAAATAGATGTAGGATACAATAAGCAATACAAATCATACTAGGAAACAGTCAATGTAGACCGTAAGGATACAAGCAATAAAGTTACTTCTAATCACCAGCTCCAACAGAAGAATATACTGACCCTAATGCATGCCTGTGTTTGCATAGGGTCAGATATATTGTGATAACTCCATGGTTATCATGACAGACATAAAATCCCAAGACATTCCTAATTGGACAACCTCAGTGTGGACATTGGTCCCCAGGACAATAGATTTATTATTATTGTTTATTTATTTTCAGGAAGGCAAACTATTAATCAGTGGGTTATTGGTACGCTACACTACACAATGCATCCTTGCATTATCCTGGAGACCTGCATGCCACAATTGGAACTTCAATTGCTAAACTGTCAGATGGAGGCTTTTGGAAAGCAAAATAAATGTCTATCAATTAGTCACCCCATGTCCCCATTCCTTGACTACTTTATGATAGAACAGCTCAGGGAATAGAGCTTAGAAAGCTTAATTTCTCCCTCTTCATTCTTCTAGGCAGGTCCATGATGGGTCTATGACAATTCACCATGGTTAACTCATCATAGCTGACTCACCGAGCCAACTTGCCACAGCCAACTCACTGCATAACTTGCCACAGCCAACTCACCGTGGGGACAACTCTTGCCATGGGCCAAGAGTTACACTGATATTAAAGAAATGGTGGAATAGAATCAATCAAGAAAGAATGTAAAAGGTGGGATACAATGAAATGGGAATGGCAAAAATTAAAATATTTATTAATTATTTTAAATAATTCAGTAAATTGTTAAATTGTCCCAGCGTGAGTTGTCCTGCAATGAGTTGGCTGTGGTGAGTTGGCCATGATGAATTGGCCATAGCAAGTTGGCTGTGGCAAGTTGACCCATTGCCCTCTATGAAAAATGGACGAGTAGGATTCTACATGTTCGGATCAGCTGGCAGCGAACCAGTTCACTGCGGCAAGCATGTGGGCCCTACCACCCACCCCTGTTCTTTCCTATACTTTATTTCTTTTGTTTAAAGCACAGCTGATTTCAGGTTGCTACACCTCAGCTGTTTTATTCACAGAGACTGCTGTATTAGAGCTTTTCTAAATGCAGAGCATGCGTGCAAAGCACACGATCACCAAACCAGGTCATCCAGGTCAGGTCATTTAATTTGTCAGTCACTTACAAAATAATAGGTATAAGTATAAACATGAGTAAGAATACAGAAAACAGGTACGATTAAATGGGGACAATAGGACAGGGATGGTAGGCACAATGGTGCACTTATGCACACCTCATAACCAGTTGTTATACCAGTGGAATCCATCCCACCCCTGGATATATGCCAGAGTCACTCTTGCCTTCTTGCAGAACATGAACCATAGAATTTACTTTTGAAGTCACACGCAAGCATGCAATGATTTGTATTCTCTGCTGTGGACATAAAATTAAAATACAAGAAATTTTACAAGAGCACAGGATCATAATTGCAGAGTTCCATTGTGAAAATATTTGATATTTAGCTAATATCCTTCCCCAACCCTCCAGAATACTCTATCATCCAGCACTGCAGTAACAGCTGGTGAAATCTCTGAAAGCGAGAAGCAAGGACATCATCTTCAACCGCTTTCTTGAATTATTGGAGAACAGCTGGGATGAAGCTCTTTGTAGGCAGCTTTTAAATTAAGGAATGTATTCAGCTTTACAGTGTGAAGCTTAAAAGTCATTTAAGTTACCATTTAGATAAATTACTGTAATTGGTGTTTGGCTAACTCACTGAGCGTTTAGGGATTTTCAGAAGCTTTGGTTTTAATTATTATGAGCTTCTAATTCCTATTAATTTGAATTTAAATAATTACATTCACAAGACAAAAAAAAATGCCACTGAAAGGCCAGGGGGCAAAATCCAGAGCCTCCCAATATTCAAACAGATACCAAAGTGCCAAAATGAACAAAGAAAAAAAAGAAAACAGTGCAGAGTTTTGCCAGGGTTTGCAATATAAGTCTAGACATCTCTTTCTATTAGAAAACTTTTAAATGCCTTGTTTCTCCACAAGCAACAAAAGGCTGCAAAGAAATTCTAAGGTTTGTTCACAAGAATGGAATCTAGTATAATGCTATGTGGCATTCGATTTCCAGAGCTGAATTCTACTGAAATGATACTCCCAAGTAATCCCCATTGAGCAAAAATCCTTTCTAATGTTAAGTGTAATGTTTTGCTATTCTGTTTTGTTTTTCTTTTGCTTTCTTGTGAGGTTATTCAGGGAGAAAATTGATGTATTGTCATTTTATCAGCTTTTGGTTTTCACCGGAAGCAGGTAATGTTGGATTTATGGGTCTCCTTCTATTACAACTGAATAATTCTATTTTGGTATAATGAGAAGGGAGAAAAATAGTACTCATTACTGAGAAGCAAAATGTCAGTAGAAGGGAAATAATCTCCCAGTCACATTGAGTATGAAACCTGCTTAATGAACTCAAGTTAGAAATACTGTATGTAGTTTTAAATGAAAAAGAAATCAAATGTCTGAATAGTTCTAATTAGTCTTTGCCTGTCCATACAGTAACTGTAACAGACCAAACTACCTTATGATATTGGATCTAAAGCAATATCTTCTGTTCCAGGAGGGCCAACCTTATGTTCTCCAGAAGTTTTGGATACCACCCTTCAACATATTCAGTCATTGGCTATGTTGGCCAAATTGTCTAGGTAATGAAACATCTGCAAAAAACAAGCAAGCTCAGAGAGCACCAAAGACCCCTCATGTCATTCAAGGCGTCAAATAGAATTTTTGTGGATCTGACTTGAGTTCTTTAAATAAGTCAGCCACTTGAATACTCCTGTCCTTCAAAATGTAAACAGAAAAGAAGTTTAGGAAAGGAGCAGATATTTGCATCCAATGTGCATGTGTTGACTTACTGGTACTGTTTAAACATTGGAAACAATGATAATTTGCATTAAAAATAAAAATGGCTTTCCCATAGTGGTGAAGACCCAGAGTGACTTGTTCTTCTACTGCTCATGTACTTAGTGAGCAGCTGAAAGGCCCTGCCCTGATCTTAGGATACCCTGTTTTGGACGAAATTACCAAGCAATAGAGTCATGATGAACAATTTCAGATAGTGAAATTGTGGTCAGAAAGAATAGAAGATCCTCTCTAGATATTCTTAATACAACACTATTGAGGACTAAGAAGCACTGTGGTCCTACCAGATTGGAGGGCCATATGTTGACCCTGTATCTATGAAATCGAAGGATGCCTTTGGCTAGTTTTCATCTTTTATGAAGTAGGACATATGGCCACCATGAACTTTCAGTAGAAACATTTTCTGCATTGCAAAGCACAAGAATGTTGACGATATGGGTCACACTTCAAGAACCTGTGGGACACAGAAGAACTCTTTATGTCCCTTTCTATGGAAGCCTGTTGCCAGTAAACATCTTGGCAGAAAAGCAAAGTCTTCTTGGCACTGCTTTCACTAGGGGCCCAGCTGGACAGCTGCTATGGATGATATACCTCTGATTCTCCTACTTCTTTCCTTGTTCCAGGAACAAGGATAAGCAATAGGGGAAGCCTAGTTAGCACAATGGACATGTCATCAGATAAGAATTGAACTTAATATCCTGCCAATGGTGCAAAACCCCAAACAGGATAGATTGACTGCTTTGCTGGTTTGTATGTCATACCTTGCATGCAAATATCAGCAAGAGTTTTAACTCCAAAGTCAACACAAACTGAAGCCAAAGAAGTAGGTTTTGCTTCTACTTGGCAGACCTGAAATGCAAATGTTATTTACAAAACCTCATTCCCCCACTCCCAATCCTTCCCTCTGTCAACTTTTTTCTCCCTTACACTGAGTTGGTCTTGGAATCAAGAGGAACTCAGGGTTTCATTGGAAATTGAAGTTCCATGGAGGTTAGCTCTGCAGACTGATCTTGGGCTGAAGATACTTTTTCTTCTTTTCTTTTTAGGAGAGACTAAGGCAGAACTAAACTCCTAGGGTGACTCCCTAATCTGGTACTTTCCAAATTTTTGGAGTTATATCATGGCAGTTAGTCACCACGATATAAAAACAGATGTCCAGACTCTAGAAAAAGTGCAGAGAAGTGCAAGAAAGATGAATAGTGGATAGGAAGATAAAGCATACAAAAATGGTTGCAAAAATTGGGTATCTCTAGTTTGATGAAAAAAAGGACTAGGGGGGACATGATAGCAGTCTTCCAATATCTAAAGGGCTGCTACAAAGAAGAAGGGGAGCAACCTATTTTTCAAGGCACATGAAGGCAGGACAAGAAGCAACAGATGGGAACTAATCAAGGAGAGGACTAAGGAGAAATTTTCTGACAGTTCCACCTCCCCTCACCCCCATTGGGGCTGTTCCTACTGGTGGGGACATTCCTTTTTCCCACTTCCTGAATGCCCTGTGATGAGACCTTGTGTGGGCTACCCAAACCGATGGCATGGAGGATTCTGCTTTTTGCTCCAAGCTCCTGCTTCTTTGGGCCTCTCCCTTGAAAGCTTGTATTGCAGTCTTACCATTAAACATCAATGGAAGATGAAGAAGCTGCTGCTGCTCCTTACAGTGCCCTCCGCAATTCGGTGTGACTGGGCCTCCTTTTGAAACAAGACCCATCAGGTCTTAGGCTGGGGTAGGAGAGCTGCTGCCACCCAGTTGCCTGGCATCCCAGAATGCTTTTGCCACCTGTGACTTAAAAGAAGCCCTGTTGGCCTGTGAAGATGGCCATTAATTTGCCTGCACCAGCCATTTGGATCCCCTGGTGGCCTCCTTTCCCCAGGAACATTTTGACAAGTTTCAGGCTCTTCCTTTAAAGCTCTTTATGGGAAAATAAGTTGTAATCGCAACACTAACAGTTAAATTAGCACAATCACAGACTAATCCGTTGTTCAAAATGTATAGCTATAATTATATCCATAAAAATGTAAACATTTTTAAAAAAGAAAAATTAATCAGTGGAACCACTTACCTTCAGAGGTTGTGGGCACTCCAACACTGGAGGTTTTTAAGAAGAGATTGGAGAACTATTTGTCTGAAATGGTGTAGGGTTTCCTGCTTGAGCAAGGAGTTGGACTAGAAGATTTGCAAGGTCTCTTCCAACTCTGTTATTCTGTTAAACAAATCCCAGTCACCCTTGGTATTGGCCATGTTGGCTAGGACCTATGGCTCTTGTGCAGTGGTAGGATGCTGCCAGTGTAACAACTGGCTTGCTAATTGCACGCCTGACACATGCCATGCATGCATGCACAGCCTTAAAAATTACATACTTTTCATGTTACTTTGGGGAAGTAACACAGCTGAGGTGTGGCAATCCGCTCTGCCACGCAAATCAGCTGAGGAGATATAGTTGAGTACAGTGCAGGAGCGGACAAGCCTGCATGCTCATCAGAGCAAACTGGTTTGGAACCAGCTGATCATTGGAGATAGGGGTTCATCCAAACCGGGAGAATCCCACCCCTGCTCTTCTGTGCTTATGTTGTGTATCTATGCACATGCCTATTCATATCCTCAGCACAGGTAGGAAGCCCTGTTCTTGGGAAAATGAAGAAATGTGTGGAAATCTGAATAAGATTCTGCTCAATTTTTCCACCAGAAACGTTGAGAGATTTCAATGTTGTTGAGATACAATTCCTGTAAAGGTGAGTTCTCTGATTCTCGGAAGTCTCTTTCCAATGGGAAAAAAAAAGCTATTCCTAAACCACACATTAACTAGTATTTAGTATTTTAGTATTTATTTGATTTGTCAATTGCTTACAAGACACAGGTATAAGAATAAACATAGTTTTGAATACATGAAATAGATACTTATAAGAAAAATAAAAAGAAACAATAGGAGAGGGATGGTAGGCACATTGGTGTGCTTATGCACGACCCCTACAGGCCTCTAAGGAAGGGGGTGAGGTCAATAGTAGACAGTCTAAGGTTAAAGTTTTTGGGGTTTGGGGAAGCAACCACAGAGTCAGGTAGAGTATTTCAGACATTGACGACTCACCACTCTGTTGCTGAAGTCGTATTTCCTACAATCAAGTTCTGTGCGGTTTACCTTGAGTTTGTATCTATTGTGTGCTCTTGTATTGTTATGATTAAAGTTGAAGTATTCATTTACAGGTAGGACATTACAATGGATGATTTTATGTACTATATTTAGATCGGACCGGAGGTGGCATAGTTCTAGTTTTTCTAGGTCTAGAGTTTCAAGTCTGATAGCATAAGGTATTCTGCAATGAGTTGAGGAGCGGAGAACTCTTCTTGTGAAATATAATAATTCTTCCTTTTCAAAGCAGGGAAAGTACATGCAGATCAGGAGCACTGCTTTTTTTTGGTGCAATGCCCATTTATAAGCCAAGCAGATTCAGCTGGTTAAATTGTTACTTCTTCAAAAAAATTTGTGCTGCTTCACTGAAAGCAAGATTTTACAGATACTTGTCAACCAGAGTACTGTATGCAGTCTCCAAATTTTCTTTCATCTGTGTTGAAGAGATCTTTCAGCTCAGATCTTTCCACTTGGGAAACATGACAATTAAAGCAGATCACTGTAGACTAAAAACAAGCAATCTATAGTGTTATGTCAACTAGTTGATTTTCAGGACATCTTTCTAATGCACTGGGAAATACTTGGCATGTATTCATACATCCAAAATGAATCTTTGTGGAACCTTGCTTTCCCATAATGAGTAATATAATGGAATATGTGCTTCCATAAGCAAAGAGTTGTTAAGAGTTGTGCTAGAAGTGACTGGATCAATCAGCCAGTCCAAATGATGAATGGCAAAAGTCAGTGGTGGGATTCAAATTTTTTTATTACTGGTTCTGTGGGTGTGGCTAGGTGGGTGTGGACAGGTGGGTGGTTATGTGACTGGGTGGGCATGGCTATGTGTTTTTTCCCCCTTTTGCAGCACCCTCCCATCCCATTTTTTGCCTACTGGGCCTCTGGGAAGCTTCCTGGCAAGGTAAGTACAACAGTAAATGGGGGGGGGGAAATCAGCTGTGCTACATGGTGTAGATTAGCTAGAAAGCAAGAAATCCAATGATTTCCTGCATTCTAGCTAATACAAATTGCCTGGCACAGCTGACCATTGGAAATGCCAGTTTAGCTGAACAGGTAGCATTTTTTTTTTTACTGCTGGTTCACTCGAATCGGGCTGAACCAGTAGAATACCACCACTGGCCAAAGTGCATGTAAAACAGGGGTGTCAAACTCATGTAGTGACAGCGGCATCACATGATGTATTGGGATATTTTTCTCCATCACTGAACCAGGCGTGGGCGTGGCCAGTGTGTGACGCATACAGCCTGCGGGCTTGGAGTTTGACAGCCCTGATGTAAACGATTCTCGATGAAGTTTTTACCCTTAAACTTCCTAACATAAAGTTAGGAAGGAAAAGCTTCTATGTTTTCCTCCTTTAAAGTTATTCCCCAGACCAGCTGAAAATTGCTATTAAAATCCATCTTTTTTGTGTGTGTGTGATACCAGATTTTGACAATGCAATCCCAGGCTGTTTCTACCTCTGCCCTCAACCAAACAGCTAAAGACAATCTGGCATCTTTTTCTCTTCTTATAACCTATAATGTAGATGTGTTGATGAGCGTGGGTAGTGAGAGGAAGAGGTGGTTGGTTTACGTGGAGATATTACAGCACATGTTCATGACTCATTCTCTGTTATAGATAGTCGAGCAACCTAGAAATTTGAATGAATAAATACATAACAAAAAGAACATTGTATTTCTTCATCTCTAACCCTCCCAACTGGCACTGAAGAGGGATGTTTGACGCTACTGCTTAGTGTTCCTTGTCTTTCCTTCTCAGTGTGTGTGTGTGTGTGTGTGTGTGTGTGTGTGTGTGTGTGTGTGTTTTAAATAAACATTTGTTTTAATCTGAATATGGACCAAGGAAGAATGAATGAATTTTCATGAATGAACATGAAATGTGTTCCCTCCTTCCCTCCCTCCCTTCCTTTGGGATATAAATAAAAGAATGCCTCTGTTTGACTACTGAAATATCAGAAATACTATGCCCATTTGGATTCTATTGGAAGGAGATTACTGAAACCAATTTGTAATAAATTGAGGTATGTGGAGGCACAGGAGAGAGGGAGGGGGAGAGGGAGACAGGGAAGGGAGAGAGGGAGGGGGAGAGGGAATAATGTATTTCTGCTGCAATGTCCAATATCTAGGGTAGCATTTTCCAATTTGAGGAAGTCTAGATATGTTGGGCTATACAGCTCTCCTAACTCCCAACATAATCAGATTAATTTTGTAGATTGATAGGATTATTTGAAAAATAAACTGTTATTTGAAAAATAAACTGGGAATCATCACACCTGAATGAGATTTCCATTAGAACCTAGAAGAACTGTCAGATGTTTTCCAGTTAGGCTCTTGGCTGCCTGAGAAGGACAAGACATTTTCATTCTTCATTGAGAAGGCAACCCCACTCCCTATTTAAATTAAGTTTAGCTGTAACAGTGGAACAGTGTTCTCCAGTCTTCCTCACATTAACATTCAGTGGGCCAATTTAGGAAAATAGTAGACAGGCTGTAGTAAACACATAGCCCAGTTTTCAATTATAGTACATTAACCCCTTGGATTTTAGGGGTCTAATAGCATCTGCTTTGCAAGACTTCCAATTGCTTGCACTTCTGTTTGTTTTGTATCTTTATAAGGAAAACAAATATTACAAAGAGATTAGAAATCTCCAGGAATCATTCATACAAAGAAACTGAGGTAGATGTTTTACAATTTAGGATTGTTGTTCCCACCCACTATACTTTTAGCCTCAAAGCACAAACATTCACTTCATTTAATGACAGCTATACAGGTGGATAAGAAATGAATGGTAGATACCTTAGAAGGTATCAGTTAGAGAATGGACTTCAAAAAGAGGAGATGAAGAACATTGGGCATTAGTTCCTGGCTTGGTAAAAGAGAACAATATTTAACAGTAACAGTAACACCAACTATCTTGCTTTTTAAATAGGATGCTTTGTACGAATCCATTTTTAGAGAGAAACCAAAACCCTAAAAGGGGAAAACAGTAGGGCTGCAAAAGTCTGTAAAGCCATTTGATAGCAGCAAAAAAGATACAGAAGAATCTTCGTTATTAACCCAACGGTCGTACAGATTTTAACAGCCCAGATCTAGTAGACTTGGCACTTGAAATTCCTAGGAAAATCTTTTACTGAAATGGAACTTGTGTCCATCTAGCTCAACATTATCTATGATTATCAGCAGTAAACCTCCAGGCTTTCAAAAAGATATATTGAAATGAATTTGGGACCCTCTTCATGCAAAAGAGATACTCTTGCACTAAGGTATGAATAATACAGAATGCCTGGAAAGCAACCTGTTATCTAATCATACTCTTCTCTTTATACATGGCACATTTTGTAATTAGATTATTGTAATTATAGTGACTGTTTCTAAATTTTTAAATCTACCTACCCAGGTTGAGATATGCCTGTTGTATGGAGTGATGCACCCTTTTAAGTTGATATGTACATACATGGTCAGTCTAAGAAGAACTCAGTGGTCTCTTGTTAATACATTCCAGTTTATCAGATGAAAGAAAATGTGCTTCCTTCTGCTTCAAGTGTCATTACATCCAAAGTAATTTGAGGAGGGGCGAAGGGTAATAGCCACTGTGGGAAAGTACCAGAAATCTCAATTAAGAGGCAAGTATGTTTCTCCTTAATTACCATAGCTTGGAGAATAAAAACTTCAGCCAGAAACTGACTCACGCCTTGATCCTAAGCATCAATTCAGCCTCCTTGTTTCATTTTCAAATCATTGACATAATTGGAAAACAGCAGGATACAGCTTCGAACCTAAAAGAATGACCATTCTCCATTTTACTTTTAATAAATGTAGGTGATTGCAGAGCCTTCTCCAGATTCTATAGATGGCTAAAAGAAAACTGGCAATGTTTTATAGCACTGGTGACCTCTATGGAAATGAGTTGCTTGGGCCATCACAAGTACAAGCAACTCATCTGGCATGATGATGATGACGGTGATTCTAATCAATCATCTAATCAATCATTGCAGGAATAGGAGTCAAATGATCTGTTGATCAAACCTTGACCTGGCA
The DNA here is from genome assembly GCA_015471245.1 of Laticauda colubrina. Classification (NCBI taxonomy): domain Eukaryota; kingdom Metazoa; phylum Chordata; class Lepidosauria; order Squamata; family Elapidae; genus Laticauda; species Laticauda colubrina. The sequence continues at coordinate 18,111,768 of BLBF01000002.1, forward strand.
GTGAGCTTGGGCAACTGCTAGCTCATAGCAATTGGAAACCAAATGGACTAGTGATTTTGTTTACCGCAACATGCATTTTGGTATAACAGCAATAGAACTTAGATTTAGATGTATCATCTGCTCTGTTGCACTGTATGGTACTGAATGCTGGGCAGCAACAACAGGGACTGAAAGTGATCTCCATGCCATGGAAATGCGAATGTTCCATTGGATATTGGGCATCTCCCTTCTTGACCACATCATAACTGACACCATTTGACAATATTTTGATGTGGCACCAATTGTAGACAAGATGAGAGAAGGCTGGTTCCACTGGTATGGACTTGTCCAGAGAGCAGCACCTTCCACTGTGGCCAAGACTTCCTATCAAGTAGAAGTCAATGGCTGGCAACCTCACAGGCGTCCAAAACAGATGGCAAGACACCATCAACAAAGATATGCAAGTTATGGGCCTGCACCCTGAAGATGCAGTTGACCGTACAAAGTGGACCCTGCACCTGTGGGAATACACTAGGAAGAAGAAGATTTAGTCTTATATCCTGCTTCACAGTCTTTACAGCCCTCTCTAAGTGGTTTACATAGCCAGCCTATTGCTCCCAACAATCTGGCTCCTCATTTTACTGGCCTCAGAAGGGTGGGAGGCTGAGTCAACTTTGAGCCAATCTGGATTGAACTGCCAAACTGCTGGTAACCTGCAGTCAGCAGAAGTAGCCTGTAGTGCTGCATTCTCACCACTGCACCATCACAGATCATTATATGTAAGTCATCATGTTGGGTTAGAATTCATAGAGGTGTTAGAATGGATAGAGGTGTTAAAAGGGGGCCAAGTTTAGAATCCTTGCCCTGCAGAAAGTGACACGGCCGTTACCTCTTCCAGAATCTCTGAAGTCTTATCTGACTGTTCCCAGGGAAATGCAATCAGTCTGGTGGTAACATAGGTGATTAACAATGAAGTCTCTGCTTGAAACTATTCATGTGTGGCTCTGGTTGTTTGTGCCTGATAAGTGGGGAGATATTCTGTCCATTTGTACTGTGAATCCATAAGAAATTAGAATGACTATTGGGCCACCTAAGCATGCTGGCAACATTAGTTCCTGTCTCTGAAGAGCCCACACAATCTGAACTTTGACAGACTGGCAAAAGATAAATTGAGTCTAGATTACACTTCATACGAAGGTGGGTTACATCCATCCTTGAATTAAAAAAAAATATTTTTAAAAAAAGCGTACTGAAAAGGTTACATCATAAGAGAGCATCCAACTATATGGAAATGTTGGGATTATAATCCTGTTGTACTTGGAGGGCACTTGATTTGGGAAAGCCTGACTGCCTCATTTCAGGAACATTAAGTCATTTCCCAGGGAGAAAGGACCTGCTTTACAAAGATAAAAACATTAAAGATGCCGTCCCAGAATAGATTAAAAGATGACTAATAGCTTCACATGATTTTCCTGGCTGACTAAATGGCCCACATCAAGAATGGAGAAGCAGGCTGCCCCAGACGTTAATTAGCTTGGGGTCATTGAGTTAGGCTCCTGGCAATTGCATGGACAGATGCTCACCATCTCAACTGTCCCCAGCAACATCTCATCGCTGTGGTGATAAAATGTACCATAATCATATAGGAATTTGTGTTCCAGTAAAACACAAACGTTTCTATCCACTAACCATATCTTGGAGACGTGCTGACCCCGGAGGAAGAGATAAATCAGAAGATGGGTTTATCAAAAACATTCCAACAGTCATGTTGCAATTTCCATTTTGTGTCTGCCTTTTTCTTTGTCATGCCTTTGTGATGTAGTCAAGGGTATGTAAATTATGGTTCTGCCTTTGCTCAGGGCTACTCAGTGGTGGGATTCAAGTTTTTTTTACTACCAGTTCTGTGGGTGTGGCTTGGTGGACATGGTAGGGGAAGGATGCTGTAAAATCTCCAGTCAAGGTGGTATTCAAAAATTCCGCTACCGGTTCTCCAGAACTGGTCAGAACCTGCTGAATACCACCTTTGGGGCTTCCCAACAAGCTGTCAGCACTTTGGAATCCCAGTATGTATCCTGTTTTATTGTTTGCATGCTAATAAAATTAGCAATTGGTTGGATTTGGTTGCTTTAGGTGAGCCAAGTTTCGGCCTCCACGTTACTCTTCTAGGGACAATCCTGTAATGTATTTGATTCCATCCATCTTTTCATTCACTCTCCTTTGTTTCTTCTACTTCCTTAATCTTGCAAGCATGATTGCTTGGTAGTTATTTTCTAGTCATTCTTCTGCTAATATCAACTATCCAAAGTATAAAAGTTTCTGTTTCATCATCCTTCCCTTGTGGGAGCAGTCAGTCTTCATTTGGTCTAAATCTGATTGTCTGACTTTTCTTGCATGGTATTTTTAGAACCAACCTACAGAACTTTAATTTGAAAATGCCTCTCTTCTTTTTCTCACTCTGTCTAGTTTTTACATCTGTATGTCCCCATTGAAAAGACCATCGATGTAACCATTCTAATCTTCGTTGCCATAGAAATACCACTATCCTTCACTATCTTGCTTATATTTGTCATTGCCTCCCTTCTTAGGATCAACTTCCTCTGAACTTTTTTAGCATACTGTCCATTTTAATCTATCCTTGAGTTAAGAAAACAAAACAATCACTTTAATTTGCTCACCATCAAGTATATATTTACGAATATAATTCTCCAAAGCCCTATGGAATTGCTGTGCCAGTTTCCTCAGTTTCCAGTTTCCTCAGTTTCTAGTTTCCACTGTTGCTCATATGCGAGATAAGAATATCCTGGTCTGTTCTTTTTCTGGTTGAGAAACCACTGAAGAGAGGCTCAATAAAAGACTAGGGAGGAAAAGTGAGCATTGTGGTGCCTAAAGGACTAAACAATATATTGTCACATGAGCTTCTGTGAAATAGAGTAGAAAGTTCAGAACTAGGGAGAACAGTGCTCCACCTCTCCAAGTTGGAATTCTGACAAAGGGGCAGTGAATTGCTTGTTTATTTGTGGTATGCATTACACTTAACTGGAAGAGAAGGATTCCTTATGTCAATATAAGGATTCAATTCCTTATGTCAATATAAGGAACATAAGGATTCCTTATGTCAATACAGGCAGGTTGGGTTGAGAGAGAGAATGAACCACACAGATTAAGATTTTAGAAACTATAGAGAAACTAGAACTCAGAGATAGACAGGATGGGCATGAGGACTTCTTGCCCTATCCACCATCTCTAGAGATGAGCGCCCCCCTCCACATGTAGAAGTTTACTAAAATAAGATGGTTTCAAACCATGCCTTTATTTCTACACTCAGTAATTAATAGTCTGAGGCCATAGCAAGAGGCCAAGTCCATAATTCCTTAATTCCTCAACAAAGGAGTCCTTGGTGCTCTGTGAGCTTGCTTTTTTTCTTGCAGACATTTCATTACCCAAACTAGGTAGTATCATCAGTGCCAGTAAGGAGTGCTGTTTGCTGTTAGTTTATATTGTAGTCATGGAGCAATACAGTATATTGCCTGTCTCTGTGGATGTGGGCAGTCTTAGATATTCTTTGGTTAGGCAGTTTACTGATGGCTCTTTGGCTGTTTTTTGACTGGGATATTGATTACTTGTTGGTCTGAAGTTAACCTTGGAGTTAATCTATGCTGATCTGAGTGCTGATTACTGGTAGAGATGTTGGAATCTTTTTCTCTTTTGGACTGGCTGATTGTCTCTTTTGCAGATGTTATTAATGTCTATGTATCTATTGATGGCTGATTTGTCAGAATGCCAGGCTTCTAGAAATTCCCTAGCATTTTTGGATTTGGCCTGAGGTAGGATTGTCACATTTTCCCAAATGAAACTATGGTTAAATCTGTCTATACATTGTGAAATTAAAGAATTTTTGTTATGTCTTCTGACTGCCAGTCGGTGTTAATGGATAACCATGTGTATGTATATTTCCACAGGTACGTTTGACACATGATAATAGGAAGGATAATTGTAGTGGATAAATGAGGGTTCTAATTCTTGGCATTCATTGCCAAGACTGGGTCTCCAACCCGTATCTTGGATTGCATGGCATGTGTCATCAGAATGGATGACTTCAGTATGCTTCACCAGTTGCTCTATACTGTACTGGAATCTGAGAAGAGAGCTTGAGGTTGATTATACAAGTGCAACAAAGACAGTGTAAAAGAAATTGTATGCCATTGGGCCATCCAGCCAAGGGAACTAGAAGCTGCAGCTGTTGACAGAACCTGCTGGTGAGCCCTGTGCTATGAAGCCTACATCTGCACTGAAGATAAGCACCACTAAAAACTAGTAGAAAACCACGAGTAGCATCACAGAATACCACCCAGAGTTACTACAATGGGCTTTCAGTGCTCCTCATTGGACTTCCAGACTGGAACTGCAGACACCTCTGTGTCCACAAAGGAATGACCAGATGACTGCTAAGGAATAAAAATCCTTCAGTTCCTGACCATTCAGCCAGAACTGAAGAAGCTTCTTGGATGAGCAACAAAATGTCAAGAGAAAAAAACAAAAAAACTAAGGAACTGAGTTACCTTTTGAAAAGTTGCTTTTGGTAAATGAATTGTACAGCATGTTTTCTTTGAACCCAAAAACCTACCATATACTTACTCATTCTGTGATGAGGAAATGGATGGTTTCTAAATTTGATCCTTGGAGTATAGAAGAAGGAATGAATAGCTACAAAAGCAATGTCAGAATTTGTGTTTTCTATGTACAGCTGCAGGACAGCTTTAGTAGGAAAGAGGAATGATAAAGTTATTATTTTTTACTGGGTTCTGCTCAGCAAAAAACCTGCAATTATTACTATCTGCAATACTATTCACTTCAGTAGTTTTCATTTCTCAGTCCCAAGTATTTCATCTTTATTTCAAGGGATCAACACAGATAATACCTCAGTTTTTCAAATCATTCTGTGGGTTGCATTGCAGGACGCAATTATGTTTGACAAATCTTGTAGTGTGTACTTTATGGTTATGTCATTTAGGGATTGCTGAACATTCACTGCTTTTCCCAAGCTTTTTCCATGACAGATTGACCTGTGTCTAATCTAGGTTGTCTAGTCCTGGAGCAAAATTCAAGAATGTTGTCTGTATGCAGAATGAAGCACTCTGCTCATCAGGACTGAAAGGAGAAAGCAAAATTTGAGACTCATTTTCGTGATTCCCAATTAAATACTCCAAGGGCACCAAATGAAATTAAAGGTTCTCAAGAGCCTGAGACAGGCATCAGCAGACAAAGGGGAAGTTTGCTCAAAGCAGAAATATGTTCACTAAAAAAAAAAGAAAGAAAGAAAATAAAGTGGGGGTACTTCCAAGGCTATCCAATGTCAAGGTTCCAAGTAATAAATCCATGGTAAGCAAGACTCTGAGGCAATTGAAGTCCTCAAAGAATACTTTTATTGGAAATATCATATTGGCACGTATCTGGTGAAAATTGACTCTGAAAACTCCTGCAGTTTTCACCTTATTAAAAGTAAAAGATTTTCTACTTTCTCAAAACAATCAGTCACGTGGTCCAAACACCATGCAGTCTGACAACTGAGCTGCATTATTCCATCTTCTTCTAACCAGGTGTGAAAATGTCCTTGGGTCCCAAGAGAAAGTATTTTGTTTTGACCATAAAATAAATTCCCCCTCCCTCACCCTCAGCTCTAGTGTGGCAACATTGAAGTGGATAAAATGGCTTCAGTCAGGCTAACTTCAGATTTGACATCCAAACTAAGTGGGAAGGAAATGAAATTCGGCTGAGATGGAGGGATTAGAAAAAGTTCAGAGGTAAAACCATTCAGATAATAGGACTGCAAAAAAACTGTTTTTCAATGTCCTCCAGATGAAAGTAAGAAGGATGCTTAGAAATTATTGATGAGGTTCATTATTGTTTTGGGGACTGTCACTAGACTACTACCGATCTGGAATGCAGCAGGACAATTCAATATGTAACACTTCTAGATGGTCAATTGCTCTGGTTATCAGTAGGCTTCCAAATGCAATTCAAGAGGCTGGTTATCATAAACAAAGCCCTCCCTGGAATGGAGCCTGTCTGTGTGAAGAATAATCAAACTCTTCTGCCCATTCACCCATTCTGACTGTTAAAATGTCCTAGATCCCATTAATTCAACAATATCCCCTAGTGGCATCCATGAAGCAAGCTTCTCTGCCATAGCATCCTTCCTCTGATACCTGCCTTCTGAAATTTGTGTAGCTCGCACCCTGGCCCTATTCACATAATGCCTTAAAAACTGGTTCTTCTCACAGATCTTGGGATGGAGCAGATGATGGACCCCTTGTATTACATTTTGATTTTATCAAATAGTTGTTGGTTTCTCTGGACTTCCTTTTTGGTTATGCCTATCTTCAATTTCACTGTCTTTTTTTTTTAATAAGCCAGTTGATGTTGTGACAGATTGGGATGATTTATAAATGTAAGAAATAAAAAATAAATTAACCCCACACCCCCTGAAATCTAAAAAAGAAGAATTCTATAATAGAGAAAGATTCTCCAAAATATCAGTATCTGTTTTGGAATATTTCTATTTCATTGGGTAGAATAAAAATGGAGAGCTTTTGATAATGTTAACACTGTCCAATAGGAATAGACAATGCATGGCTATCTAGATGCTGTCCAATAGGAACAGACAATGCATGGCTATCTAGATGCTGAATTTCAACTCCTAAAATCTCACTCAGTGCAGCCAATGCTGAGGATCACTTAAATGGCATCCATCCTCAAACGTAGATGGCATCCATCCTCACATTTCAGGTTGCTAGAGAAGTACATTCAACTCTGTGCCATTTCTCTGCTTTTTGGTGCTAATGGTGACTAAACCACTTGTGTTCTGGCTATGAAGAAGATCCAGAGGTCTTAGGGTAAATAAATTGCATGGTAACCTATTCAGCAGAATTCCCAATTCAAGTCTGGATGTCCTTGATATAGATCCTCATTGCTCATGTTGCCTTGCCTAACTACATACTGTACATTTGTATAATGATACTACAGTTGGGTATCCTTCAAACATATTACAACTATTTTGTGCAAGCTGCCCTAAGTTTGGGTATCCTTCAATCACATCACAATTATTTTGCGCAAGCTGCCCTAAGTTTCAGTTCTGTGACCAGACCAAGCAATAAATGTCAGTGCTCTCTTTCAGAAATGAGAAAAAGCTCCTAGTGATTTAAAGTTGTTATTCATGCATTGCTTGGAACTCATATTTTAAAGTCATAAATTACTTAAACATAAAGTCATAAATACTTGACTTAAATGCCTATGGAAGAAAATTAATGAGTCCAGACGACCAATGTATGCAGCTGTGGAGACATACAGCTTTCTCATAAGAACACTTTCCATAGCAAATTAAAGTTCCGGTATTGTAGAGAAAGGGAAGGGTGAGAGAAGAAGAGGTGACCTATGTCTCTTGAGATTTAAGAGGGGAAAAGATTGAGATGTTCTTGAAAATAACCATTTAGAAAAATTATTTTAAGGATAGTTATTTCTTAATAATGGAAGGGCTACCATCTGAGGACCAAGAGCCATAGTCCACATGGCAGAGATGTGGGTGGAGATCACAAAATGGGTTAATTCATATTAACCGAAAAACAGAATTGGAAGGGATCTTGGAGATCCTCTAGTCCAACCCCCTGCTCAAGCAAGTAGTTGTCCAATCTCTTCTTAAAAATCTCCAGTGTTTGAGCAGCAACAACTTCGAGAGGCAACTTGTTCCACAGATTAATCGTTCTAAATGTTCGGAAATTTCTCCTTAGTTCTAGATTGGTTCTTTCCTTTATTAGTTTCCATCCATTGCTACTTGTCTGCCTTCAGATGCTTTGGAGAATAAGTTGCTCCCTTTCTTCTTTGTGGCCGCTCCTTAGATATTGGAGGACTGCTATCATATCGTTCCTAGTCCTTTTTTTCATTAAACAAGACATACCCAATTCCTGCAACCATTCTTCATATGTTTTATCCTCCATTCCCCTGGGGGAAGCAACGGGAGCTCACTCTGTTGTGCAAAGCTCATGTCTTGAACCCAAGAGGTCAGGTCTCCCAACTGACAAGCTCAATGTCTTTAACCATTGAGTCATCGTGTCCCCTGAAGTTGTGCTCATTTCCACAAAATATGAAAAAAAGACCTCACCTCCTGGTCATATAGAGTATTATCACCATCCCTAGTAGATATCTGAGTCATGCTCAGAAGCAGTCTAGACAAAAGAGATGTTCTTTCCTCCCATGTTTCTCAATTTCCATAAATGACCTTCTGTCTTCATGCAGAATCTTATTGTGCCTGAATTCCTAGAATAAGTTCAATACCATTGATCTAAAAGATAAATTAAAGCTCAGTGTCACAAACAGGATTTTCAAATTCATTAATTGGATAGAGGTGATCTTCCAGGTTTTAAATCCAGATTTAAACTTTGTGCCTGGCAAAGTGTCTCCTTCCTTCTTAGGGTGGGCAGGCTGTGATAGAAGCTTTTTACAAGTTGAAACTTGCCTGTCACAAGCAAGTTAATTTCCAGTAGCCAAATGTCATAGCACAAGTTATTGTGGGTAGGTAAAATGGGTCCTATGTCAACCCTGAAGTGAACCTGGCTGAGGCCATCTTGGATGTTTCAGGGTTGCCACACAACAGAGGGAGGGGGAAGATACTTAGATGGGATTTGTAGCCAAAACAATCAAGTTCTCCTGTGGGAACCAAGGATATTCTCACAGGGGGTTGGTCAGAGGAGGAATGAAGTAACCAAGCAACCAGCCAGCAACTGGACTGGACAGTGTTACCAGTGACTTGGAAAAAAGGGGAAACTTTTACTTTTAATTAGGTGGAAGCCACGGGAACTTTCAGAGTTGGCTTTCACTAGTTGTGCCAATACGATGTAATCAATAAATTGTTCCTTGAGAAATTTGCCTGCCTCAGAGTTCTGTTTTCCATGGGTGCATTACTTGGATTGCTGACACCCTATTGGAAATAGCAAGGTTAACCTAAGCAGTTGCTCAGGGATACTAACTAAGAACACCCATCCTGGGATATAACTACAAGTAGTCCTTGACTTATGGCAATTGAACCCAAAGTTTCTGTTGCTAAGTGAGACATTTGTCAAGTGAATTTTGCCCCAGTTTATGACCTTTCTTGACCCATTTGTTAAGTGAATCACTGCAATAGTTCAGTTAGTAACCCGGTTGTTAAATAATCTGACTTCTCCTTTGACTTTGCTTGTCAGAAGGTCGCAAAAGGGGATCATGTTACCCTGGAACACTGCGACCGTCATAAATATGAATCAGTTGCCAAGGATCTGTACTTTGATCACATGACCATGGGAATGCTGTAATGATCATAAGTGTGAAAAATGGTTATTAAGTCACTTCTTTTCAGAGCCGTTGTAACTTTGGACAGTCACTAAATAATTGCATAGCTTATTTAGGACTACCTGCATAGCTTCTCTTATTAAGAGGACAATTCTGGATACTCTGAAGTATCAGACTGTTGTGTAAAGTTGTGTAAGTTTAGGAACCATTTCACTCAAACAATCTAACAATTTAATTTAAACCTACAATAGTGGCCATTAAATGTTCTTTCTTTTCCCAAGTACTTCTGTACCTTGCAAAGTCTGAATCTAATCCTGACCTTCAGCTATTTTTGCCCTGTGCATCTTGAACAGTTTTCAAAACTGAGAGAGGAGAGAACAAGATTAAATATTTTATATTTATTGCAGTGCAGTGTTTGCTGCCATCTCAAAAGTGTCCTTAGGACAATGAAACACAGAGAATTTGATATTCCAAGGAAAGGAAATAATAGCAATATTAGGAATGAACAGGATGCTTCATTACATCTGCTACCCGTGAAGTAGCTGGCTGGGCTGAAGAACTGACAGGAGAGAAGAATTAAAAGGAAAATTCTTACACACAAGACAGTAGAAGATTTATGGAAGCTGCTGAAAAGAAAGCAGAGATTCTTCCAAATTTGTGCTTTGTTTCTCTATTCTTTCCCTGAGCCTACTTGTGAGAGATTGGGAATCAGTGTTTATAAAGGCAGAATTATGTGTGATTTATTTTTAAAAATGCCTATCCCACATCTTTACTGAAAGCAATTCCAAGTTTCATTCAATTCTTAACTGTCTCCCTCCCACCTTTCTTCTTTTATCTGGAAAATCAATTATGTAGGTAAATTTAAAATTCAGCAAAAATACATGAGGAGTGTGACAGCACCTTTTTTTTTTTGACTAACGTATCTTAAGCCCCTGTCACACTGCACCAATGGATGGAAAGAGGATGTAAAAGGGAGAAAAACACTTGCCATCCGTTGGTTAACGCGATGCTTCCGTTTTGTACTCACTGCATACGTTTTGCTTCCTCTTTATCCGTCCAGCATCCGTCTATTGACGTTTCATCCGCTCAGAGGGTTTTGAGCTGCTCAAAACTTTTGCGTAGAAAATGTATCCAATTCGTCCGTTCTGCATCCGCTAGGCATCCGCTAGGCATCCGTTCTGCATCCGTTCTGCATCTGCTATATCCGCTAGGCATCCACTACGCATCCGTGCAACTCGATCCGCTCCAGCGGTAAACGGACGCAGGGAGGAAGCGGAACGGACACAGAATGGATGCAGAACGGATGCAGAACAGATGAAAGCGGGTGCAGCTCGCAAAGAAAGCATTTAAAACGGAAAAAAGGGGACCTATCTCGGATATTAAGGATGTCTAGAGGATGCCTAGAGGATGCAAAGGGAAACATAGGGAAAAACCTATACTGCTTATAAAAAGGGGGAGCAACTCATCTGGATCTCACTTTCAGACCAGCAGCCCAGCTGTGCAGACCTCTGCAGCCTTCATCTGACTCTTCCTCTTCCACAGCATCCAGTCATGTCCACCATGGATCGTAACAAAGTCCTTTTGGCAACCACCATCGTTCTGCAACAGTGCAAAGCCATCTACAGGCTCTGTGAACTCTACTACGGGAAGAAAAAGAGGCGGCCAAGAAGCGTCTGGGTCCGAAGATGGATCAGGAGAAGAGCAGAGTACGGACTGTACAACAAGCTGATGGTGGAGCTCAGGAGCGAAGACACTCAGGCGTTCCAGAACTTCATGAGGATGCCTCCAGCCATGTTTGACGAAGTTGTGGAGCGGCTGACACCCAGGTTGACCAAGGCAAACACCAG
>BLBF01000002.1:18127911-18145515 GCA_015471245.1 Laticauda colubrina
CTGGTGTTTGCCTTGGTCAACCTGGGTGTCAGCCGCTCCACAACTTCATCAAACATGGCTGGAGGCATCCTCATGAAGTTCTGGAACGCCTGAGTGTCTTCGCTCCTGAGCTCCACCATCAGCTTGTTGTACAGTCCGTCCTCTGCTCTTCTGGTGAACCATCTTCGGACCCAGACTCTTTTTGGGTGGCTCCTTTTCTTCTCGCAGTAGTGTTCACAGAGCCTGCAGATGGCTTCGCACTGTTGCAGAATGATGGTGGCTGCCGAAAGGACTTTGTTACAATCCACGGTGGACATGACTGGATGCTGTGGAAGAGGAAGTGGCAGATGAAGGCTGCAGAGGTCTGCACTGCAGGGCTGCTGTTCTGAAAGTGATATGCAGGCGAGTTGCTCCCCCCTTTTATAGGCAGTATAGGTTTTCCGCTAGGCATCCTCTAGGCATCCTGTAGGCATCCTCTAGACATCCTTAATATCCGAGGTAGGTCCCCTCTGTGAACGTTTTTTCCATTTTAAATGCTTTGTTTCCGTTCTGCATCCGCTAGGCATCTGTTCTGCATCCGTTCTGCATCCGTTCCGCTTCCTCCCCACGTCCGGGTGGATGGAGTTGTGCGGTTGCATAGCGGACGCCTAGCGGATATAGCGGATGCGTAACGGATGCGTAGCGGATGCGTAGCGGATGGAGATCGGACAAACTGGATACATTTTCCGCGCAAAAGTTTTAGGTAGCCCAAAACTTTCGGAGCGGATGAAATGTCCATAAACGGATGCTGGACGGATAGAGAGGAAGCCAAATGGAGGCAGTGAGTACATCGCGTTTTTGAATGGATGGCAATGTTCTTTGTCCGTTTTACATCCTCTTTGCATCCGTTGGTTCAATGTGACATGGGCTTAAATTGTGAAGCAGCAAAAGTGAAAGCAGTCTGAATACACTTCAAAAGCTTGACAGTTCCATCTATTTAACCCAACTCTTCTAGATTTTTGCATATTTAAAACCTTACCATTTAATCCTAAATTATGACCATTTGTTGAGCATTCTCTGGAAGATGTATGTATCTTTATATGCATGTTCCACTGCAGTTTCATATTCCACTAGCTTGATATCCGTGCTTCGCTACGAAACTATGTGGTTGGGCTTAGTTTTTGGGGTAAGGAGAAAAAATATCTGCCCCTGCCTACCAGCATCCATCAGTATTAATCTGGCTAGCATCCTGTCAGTGTGTGAGACAACTGAGGCCTGTTTGAAAAGTGAAACAGTATTTGCTGTGTGAGCAAGAAGAAGACAGCAAGGAGCCTGGGCGTGGCTTAACTCAACTGTTCTGTACTAAAGCTGGTTGCTGCTGTGAAACTAAAACTGAAACTCCTCTCCTCTGGTTGTGTTTTGCATTTGGAACAGATGTCTTTTCAGGTGGGGAGGGGGAGTAGAGATCCTTTGCATCAGAGCATGTTAGTAATAATACATGAAATATTAATGGTCTGATGGTCCTTTCAAAAAAATCCTTTCTTAGTGAGCACCTAGAAGCCAAGAGGAACATCCGTGCCAAATTTCAAGTTTGTTGGCTTTACGGTTCTGGAGATTTTGTGATGAGCATTATTGATAGGAAAAAAATTGTATCTCAAGGTTGAAGGGTTTCTAAGCTTGGTGGTTGTCTTGCAGACGTTTCATTACCAAACTAGATAACACTAGCTACAGATTTTTTTTGAAGGGGTTTCACTTCCATAGAGGCAGCAGAGTTGGAGATCCTGATGAATTCATGGTTACTGCTGGATAGGTAAGTGGTAGAGGGCCAGGAGGGCCTTTGCCAGCTTTTTCTGGTTTGCTTAATATGGTTATCCTGGAACAGGACAATCTGGCTACAGTGATCTTCATGTCTTTATCACCAAATGGTTAGACTACTGCAATGTGTTCTATATGGGGTTCTCTTTGAAGACCACCCAGAAATTGCACTGATCTAAAACCCAGTGGGTTACAACTGGACTATTTCATTCGCTCTCATCATGTTACACCTATCTTATGCTGGCTACCAATAACTTTCCTGATGCAATTGAAAATACCAGCATTGGGAACATAGCTTAGAAAGTGCAGGGCTATCTTTAAGACCTTTTCTGTTTGGAGTTTACTTGTCTGAGAATATCCTCTGGGAAGATGGCAATGATGGCATGGACATCCATGGAGTAAGGAAGGTTTCAAATAACAAAGATGGGGCTTTTTAAACATGCATCATGTCATAGTAAAAGGGGGGGCAGGGCTTCAATTGTGTGGCTGAACCAGGGGTGGGATTCTACCAGTTCGCACCTATTCATTAGAACCGATTGTTAACATTCTAAGCAGTTCGGAGAATCGGTTGTTAGAAGAAATTACTGGCCTAATCCTGTAAGGAAGGCAGGAAGGAAACATTCTGGTGTTGCTTATAGAAACTGCCTCTTGGTTAATCCTTCTTACATTCTTGGCATTCTTGGTTCTCAGGAACTTCTCTGGAGTTTTTTCCCCCTCCTTTGCTGGTATTTTGCTTGTGTGGAGTGACCATTCAAATGGCACTGAAAAAAGTGACTTATGACCATTTTTCACACTTACAACTGTTGCAGCATCCCCACAGTCATGAAAGGCCAAGCGAGCAGATGTGTGTCTTGATGTGAGTGATATTGAGTTGGCCACACCCAGCCAATAACATGACCACCAAGCCACGCCCACCAACTAAGCCACACCCAAAGAACTGGTTGTTAAAAAATTTGAATCCCACCCCTGGGCTGAACTAACCATCCTACTAATGGTCTAGGACAGAGATGTCAAACTTGATTTCATTGAGGGTCGCATCAGGGTTGTGCTTGACCTTGGGGAGCCAGGGGTGGGCAAGGCTAGGATGGATGTGCCTGGGGTGGGCATGGCCAGCTCAAAATCACTCATCAACGCTCCGTTTTTGGCTGTGATGACCTGCTACAGCCCTCTGTGAGCAAAAATCGAGTCCCGGGGGGGGGGTTTACAGGGCCTACTTGGGCTTCATTTTCACTGGCAGAGGGCTGCAGGAGATTGTCGTAGCCAAAAACGGAACTCGGGAGGGCTGTGCAGAGGCATCACGGACTGATTTCTGACCCTGTGGGCCAGATCTAAGCACCCTGAGGGCTGGATCCAACCACAGACCTTGAATTTGACCATCTCACCTGGTCTATGAAATGAGGGGAGATCAGAATGAAATGCTTCTTTCTCCATCCTAGGTAATATATTTTAGAAAAAGATTCCCTATCCTCCTCTCTAAATAGAATTAGAAATAAAAAGGCTAAATTGGTTTCTTTCTTAGAATCAGCTTTCTGGAAGCTATTGAGCACTTTTTTCTTTTCCCAGAGGGCGTTTGGGGGAATAATTTCAGGCTATTGGCTGATTGTTGTGCTGTTTTAAAACTTGTTATTATGAGATCATTATTTATTGATATTCTTATCGATATCTTGTTTGTCATGGGACTTTTTCAGGCTGGATATTTTATTACATTGTATGATGTGTTGTAAACTGCAGTTAGGCAACACTGTATGGCCACGTACAAACATAAATAATAAAAACATTCTTTTTGTAAATAAAAAATTGTAATTTGTTAGCACGCATGTAAAATTCCTGATCAATCAAGATTTCTACCCCATGGAAAAACCTGGAATTTCCTGACTGAAACACTGGGATCATGAAATTAATCTGCTTTGTGGCATTTTTTTTTCAACCTAGTCCCAATGCTAATCCCAGTGTGACTGTTGCTGCATGTTTGGATAATATCTTGATAAGCACTAGCAAAGTTGCTTTGATCTTTTCTATCTTTTAGTACTGAAATCTCATTCAGAGCCCCCCCCCCCCCATTTCTTTTTACAAGCAGTTTAAGCTGTTCCATGCAATTTGACAGTCTACCTAGAAAATTATTTGGAGTGCTGATATCCATTCACTTACCTGACTGAGTCCTCCTGGAATTTCTATCCATTCCTCCTTCTCATTTGAATAACCTAAATAATTTTGTTTCTTTCAGCAATTTTTTGCCAGCACCGTCTTTTCATCCTGGCAGGTTAATAAAGACACAGTCACTGCTCTGAAAAGTATTATCGTACTGTTCCTCCTTTGGAATGCAGAAGGGATAGATATCGCAAGAGAAAACCACTGATAGCAACATTTTAAGTTCAGTAACATTTTAAGTAGATGCAACTTTGAGCAACGGGCACCAGATTATTGCTTTATTGACTTTAAAATCGGCAACATTTATGATAATAAAAATGTTCTAATGCTAAGAATTTCCTTCTTTAGGAGATTTTAAGTCATTTAGTACTTTAAAACACTCTGCCTAAGGATGCCATTTACAACTCTGTTTATAGCGCTGTTTTGTTACTTTACTTTGTTTCTTTCCATGTGTTCTTCCTTCCATCTTGCCAACTAGCCTTCCCAACATTTAGGTACCTGGTGCATCAGTTCCTTCAGCAACGGTCATAATGGATGGAGTGATGAAAATTACAAGTTCGTAGAAGTGGATGGCAGAGCGCAGGGTAGTTCAGTGGAGAAAGAGGAGAATTTTATAGCTTGTGCTTCTCTGAGCTTGGTTGTTTTCTTGCAGGTGTTTCATTACCAAATTAAGGCCTGGTCCCACTGGCCGACGGATGCAAAACGTATGCATAAAGGACACAGCGGACAAGCAAAATTTTGGGGGTGGCTCCATCCATTGTCATCCGCTCCAAAAAGTGGCAAAAAATTGCATAAACAGAACGGAAAAGAACAGAAAAGAACAGATGTGGTAGTATGTAGCGGGGATGTTAAACGGATGTTCATAGGAAGACTAGCAGATGAAAGCGGATGGAAGTGGATGACACCTCCGAAGGGGTTCCAGGGGAGAATTGCGAAGCAGATGCATAGTGGATGAAGTGGATGCATCACGTACGCCTAAAGGAAAGAAAGGGGATGCTGCGCGGATGTATATCGGATGCAAACCATTCACTGCGCATCCTTTCTATTTCCGTGCTACTAACGATGTATAGACATTCCATGTACCTTTTCTTTCCTCCCTCTTTCCATTTTCAGCTGCAGTGGATGTGAGTTGCGAGGATGCCCAGAGGATGCAGAGACGATACAGTGGACATTTAACGGATGATAAACAGACATAGAACGTTTGTTGCTCGTATGTCACGGATTTACATCGTACACAGCGGAAAGTTCATCCGTTCACAAAGCTTTGTGCAGCTCAAAATTTCTTGCATGGATGAAATTGCAGTGGACGGATGCTCAATGGATAGAGCGTATGAAACACGTATGCAGTGAGTTCACAATGGATGCATCGTGTTTTCCAACGGATGGCAAGCTTTTTTTAACGTTTTACATCCTCTTTGCATCTGTAAATGCATTGGGACCGGGCCTTTATAGATAACATCATCAGGACTGATAATGTTACCTAGGTCAGTAATGAAATGTCTGCAAGAAAAAAACAAGCTTAGAGAGCAATAGCACTTAGACTTCCACTTACTGTATATACTGTCTTTTAGTGCTTTGCAGCACTCTCAGGAGGTTTACAGTGTCAGCATTTTGTTGTTGTTAGTTGCGAAGTCGTGTCCAACCCATCGTGACCCCATGGACAACGTTCCTCCAGGCCTTCCTGTCCTCTACCATTTTCTGGAATCCATTTAAGCTCACACCAGCTGCTTCAGTGACTCCATCCAGCCGTCTCATTCTCTGCCGTACCTTTCTTCTTCTTTTGCTTTTAATCTTTCCCAGCATTAGGCTCTTCTCCAGTGGGTCCTTCCTTCTCATGAGGTGGCCAAAGTATTTGAGTTCATCTTCAGGATCTGGCTTTCTAAAGAGCAGTCAATGGTTGATCTCCTCGAGGACTGACCGGTTTGATTGTCTTGCAGTCCAAGGGACTCGCAGAAGTAAGTCTTCTCCAGCACCATAGTTCAAAGGCCTTAATTCTTTAGCACTCAGCTTTTCTTATGGTCCAACTTTCACAGCCATACATTGCTACTGGGAAAATCACAGCCTTGACTATACGCACTTTTGTTGGCAGGGTGATACCTCTGCTTTTTAGTATGCTGTCTAGATTTGCCATAGCTTTCCTCCCCAGGAGCGTCTTTTAATTTTATATTGCTTCCAAAAATCTGAGTCCTCATTTTATCGACCTTGGGAGGATGGAATACTGAATAAACCTTGAGCCCATCAGGATCAAACTCCAGATTGTGGGCAGATTAATCAGAATATTGTGGGCAATATTGCTCACCAAGGAGCCCTTATCATCAGTGGAGAAAATATCCATTTATAGTATGCACATCTCAGTGTCACCTACAAATGTTTCTTATGAAAACATCCTTCAAGTCATTAGATTGGTGACCGATAACATCTTTCAGTGGTTTTAATTGCTTAATGACCCTCTTTTTTTAATATGACCCTCAATGCTTTGGATACTTCATGTTTCTCCCTCTAACAAATCCATTTCTGCCCTCTATGGGAGCAAAATATTCATTTAGCTGATTCTCCTTCAATGTCTTTATTTCCCTTGGTTCCCTGGATAGAAGATACGTTCAACTTTCTCTGACCTAAATTCTTACTCCTTACATTTTCTGAAAAGTGCTTCATTATTTATCTTAGCCTGGTGCATGATCTTTATTCTCTCCCTTTATTTCCTTTTGTGCGTATTTCCCCTTTTCTTTTTAAAACTCATTCTGCCAAATGTCTTTATTTTCCTTTGGAGGATAAAGTTTGATGCTTTTTATGACTTCTGTATTTTTTACCTTGATTACTTTTTTTTTATAAAAGCCCAATTTTGCAGCTATTCATTTCATAGGATGGCCTTCCTCAATTATTTTAGAGCTTTAGCTTTCTTCTCCCTGCACTGTTTCCTCAAATATTATGATAAAAAGTTACCTTAATAGCCCAGCCTGGCCAAATAAGAATGATGTCTCACTTACAGATATGTCAGGGACTGGATGAATTGAAACCAAATATATTTGATTTGGTGCTAGGTCAAAAAACTCTCTTATAAAACATGCACCTTAATCCAAAGCTCTCCAGTTAAATAAATGGGACTTATCTGTATGGAAGTTTCAATATTACCCATTGCTAGAAATGATCTGATCAGAGTTAGTCCAATCTATAAAGGAGAATATTTGTAGCTCAGGGTTGAAATGAGGGATTCTTGGTGCTCTCTGATCTTGCTTGTTTTCTTGCAGATCTTTCATTACCCAAACTAGGTAACATCATCAATACTTTTGACCCAACCAATTAGGCAAGCAGAATTGAATGGATTCAGAGCCAAACATTTCCTCATGAGGAAATGCAGCCCATTATTCCAGAAAATTGGCTGAAATGAGATAATCTTAGCATGACTTCCAAAATCTTGATGTCCTTCAGATGCTTGGACTTTTATTTCCAGGATTTTTAGCAATGACCATGCTGCCTCAGTAATTGTGGGAGCTAAAGTTAAAAAATCTCAGGTTAAGGAGAGATCATTTTACAGGATCTATACTGGTCAGTCCCTTTAGTGAAATGAATAATGATCAGATTTAAAAGAAAAGAAAAAAAAACTGGATATGGGCTTACATATAAATATTGATTTATTTGTACTGAAACAACTGTGGAACATATTTCTGTAATTTGAACAGAATGTCATGAGCAAAAACTGTTCTGAGTTGAGCTCAATTTCTGGTAACTTCATGTACAATTACATGTACAGGCAGGGGTGGAATTCAAAAATCCCAACAACTGGTTCTCTGCTCAGTTGCTGTGTGGGTGTGGCCTACCAGAACATCTGGGAGAGTTGTTTTTTGGCTTCCCCAGAGTGCGGAGGATTCCCTCAGGCCTCCAGTAGGACAAAAACTGGACTCCAGAGGCCCTCCAGAAGCTGAAAACAGGCCCATTTCTGGACTTCCAGAACTTTTGGGAGGGCTGATTTTTGCCCTCCCAGAGCCTCTGCATGGACCCTGTGCTTACCTGCATCTAAAACAGGCTGCATGGAGACTCCTGGGAGAGGGGGAGTGGGCGATGCCATCTGGTTAGTTCAACTTCTGGTTCGGCACACCAGATGTAAAATTAACATCCAGTTTGCCCGAACCATCCCAAACTGGCTGAATCCTACCTCTGTGTACAGTAACTGCCTCTGATAGTGACCATTTTCAGTGACAGTGGTGATAAATCCTCACATAGGTGACCTTTGCAAGTCTATAAAATAAAGGAAAGCTGAAGTATAACCATAAATACAGTTGCAGTTTCACTTAGCAACTGCTTCTCTCAATGATAGAGTTGGCAGTCTCAATTAGTCACTGACTGAAGACTACCTGTAGTTTCCTTAGTAAAAATACTGTAGCAATTTGCCATTTTCTTCTAGACTGTGTTTTGCTTCACAATCAAGCCTAAAATCCCAGGGTGCACTAGAACAGTGGTCACCAACCAGTGAGCCGGGGACCACTGGTGGTCCGCAAGAAAATTTTGGTGGTCCACAGAGAAATGTCCCCCAAAGCACCCCCAGCCTGCATGGGAACACAAGGCTGCACCACCCACATGGCCTGCAGGAACACAAAGCTTGCATCATTTGCATTGCGAACAACACGAGATAGTGAGGGGAGGGGGGAAACTTGCCCCACTCACCCCATGTACCTTGCCTGGCCACCAGGCTGCTTCTTTCCACTTGCTTCTTCTTCTGCTTTTGGCTGCATGCAAGGAAAGCAGCAAAAGTCCTTCTTTCTCTCCCCCAAACTCCACTAGAAATATCCCTGACTTGTCATCAGAAAAAAAAAAAAGTATACAGTAATAGCACTGAGCACCTAGACTTACATACCTCTCCATAGTGCTTTTACAGCTCTTCTAAGCAGTTTACAGAGTCAGCATATTGCTGCCAACAATCTGGATCCTCACTTTACCAACCTTGGAAGGATGGAAGAATGGGTCAACCTTGAGCTGGTCAGGATCAAACTCTTGGCTGTGGGCAGAGTTAGTCTGCAATACTGCTTTCTAACTACTGTGCCACCACAGCACCTGTATATGACCATTTTATGCTTCTGGCAGCATGCAATTTTAATATCATCTGGTTCTGCATTAATTTCTGCATTTTTGAATTAGTACGATTTTTAGTGTTTTTGTCTCTTGTTCACATATTGTATTATCCAAAGCTTCTCTGCTTAGATTTTCCCTGGCTCTTTGAAGATGAAGTCAGAAGTAAGCCAGTGGTCCCTGAAGACATTTTCATTACTACTGACACAATTCTTACCACTCCCAATATTGAAGGAGGTTCATGATAACCAAAACCTCTGTAGAGAATCAGATTGGCTACCCAGGGTGGAGACCAAATTTTATGTGAACAATTGTTTTGTTTCTAGGACTGCTATACTTGAGCTGCAAATATTCTATTCAGCACTAGACGGCAGCAAAAATAGTATAGAATTCTTTCCTTTCGATGCCATCTAGTGATCATCCCAATTTTTGCAGTCTAGATGTGGAAGCCCTACTATGAACTGAGTGCACAATTCCTTTTGATATCATCTAGTACAGTGACCCTCAATCTTTTGATCACCAGGGACCGGTTCCATGGAGGGAAGTTTTTCTGCAGACCAGAGGGGGGGCATTGGTTATGCATTGTGTTTGCACCCCATAGATGTGGCTTTGCTTTTATGTACAATCTGGTGTTGTGACCTGTTGACTGCCAGCCCCTCCAGTAGCCAAATCAGAGGAGGAGGAGGAGGAGGAGGAGGAGGCGTGGGAGTCAGGATCAGCATCAGGGCAACCTGGGAGCTCCGAGGGGGGGAGAGGGAATGGAGGTGGCAGAGATAGAGAAGAGACAGAGATAGAGCCTTGGCCATCCATCAGCCCTCAGATGGAGAGTCAACAGCCCTCAGGTCTGGAGGTGGTTGATGAAGAAGAGGAGGAACAGCTGAATCCAGTGCCTGATGCGCAGAAGGCAGAGAAGAGGAGAGCAGTGGAAAGCCATGGGCCAATTCTTGGGGAGGAAGAACCACCGCTGCTAATAAGGCCCCACCCTAGCTCTGGGGATAAAAGGCAGAGAACAGAGATGAATAGGTGTGGCAGACAATTATTTATCTTGTGGCCAGCCAGACTTGTTAGCCTGCAAGAGAAACTTTTTGCCGGGGGTTCCAGCATTCCTAATAAAAGAATCTTTTGAGTTCACATCAGAGGGTTTGTCATATTTGGGGAGCTGGGTCAGAACATTCAGTTTCTGGCATGCCGGGGACCAGTGCGGGTCCACGGACTGGGGATTGGGGACCTCTGATCTAGGAGTTATCCAAACTCTTGCAGTTTGGATTCCAGTTGTAGAGCTCAGTGTTGAATTCTGGCTATGACGGTAGCATAACCTTCCCAGTAAGTTAATCCAGAAGTGATTCATCTTATTCCAAAGGCTTTTTTACTTCAGTGGATATTCTCATCAACTGTTTACAGCAACTCTCCTAAACAAGCAGGGTAAATGGGAAAAAGAGCTTGCATTAATCAACCTGAAAGATGAAGGTGTTAGCAATGTTATCTGTACAAATTTACAGACAGGAAATGTTTTCACTGTGATTCTTAATTAGAGCCATTATTAATCAACAGAAAGCATTTTGTGTGAGATGTGGCAAGACACACACACACACACACACACACAAAATGGGGAAAAGCATGGAAAGTCAAGCAACATATAACAACAAATAACTTGTGACAGTTACTAGTTTTAGAACTATTTTAAGTTTGGGGATTTGGGGATAAGGAGGCTGCCCAAATGAGTTCCAAATGTTATTGGCTTATAATTCACAGCAACACTAATCAGAATGACCAAAAGTGACCTCCATCATGGTGGACAAGGCCACATGGTTTCCATCCCAATCGTCAGTAGGCCAAAAAAGATGAGGCTGGGATTAGTAAAGTATAATCTATTGCCTGTCTGGAGCCCTAATACCTCTTTTGCATACCCTGAAGCCCTACTGTCTAGCGGAATGAATATCTTCAGGATGTTTGCGACTGTGTGTCTCAATCTTAGCAACTTTAAGCTGGGTGGGCTTCAACTTCCAGAATTCCCCCCCCCCCCAGGCAGCATTGATTGAGAAACTCTGGTTTAGGGATAGAAGAAAGGGAGAAATGGGGGCATAAGACACCAATTTCATCCTTTAAAT
This sequence comes from Laticauda colubrina, assembly GCA_015471245.1. Classification (NCBI taxonomy): domain Eukaryota; kingdom Metazoa; phylum Chordata; class Lepidosauria; order Squamata; family Elapidae; genus Laticauda; species Laticauda colubrina. Next base: position 18,139,005 of record BLBF01000002.1, read on the forward strand.
TAAGCTTCAACAAATCAAGTTGACTTTTCTTTCAGTAGAAGTTTTTACAAAGGTGACAAAGCTTTCAAATCATTTTCAGTCACGTGACTGACTCATTTTACAACCATTATGACTTACAACTATGATCGGCAGGCATTATAGTTGTTCACTGAGGGCTACTTGTATCTCGTAAACAGAATCACAGACCTTCATCTTTCAACAATCAACTATTTTACAAGAACTACTTTTTAAAGAATAAATATAAACAATGCAAAATGAGAATGAGAAAGAGGTAGAGAGACACAGTAAACCATTATCTAAGTCAAAATATAACATATGATATATTCTGCCAAGAATCTGCTCCCATGAACTCCACGCAGAACTAAAAAACCATCCAGACAATGGAGAAAAGGATCTATACATTGACTACCATACTGATTGCATCAAAAGAAAGTCACATAACCCACAACTCCGCATCCAACCCCACCCCATCCAATCCAACATCACTCAAAACTAGGCACACATGCCCCTAACTACCTCTATTCCAACCACAACTTAAATGCAAGCTACTCAATTTAAGAAGCCTTGTAAATAAAATACCTGAATTTCTCCTCTTACTAAATACGGCTAAATTCAACATTATATTTGTCTGTGAAACATGGCTCAACGCATCTCTCCCTGACTCCATTGCCACAATAATAGACTATCATGTTTACCGATCAGATTGTGAAATCCACAGAAGAGGTGGTGTTGCTATCTTCTATAAAAAGTCCCTACCTCTAAAAAACATCCAAGTTACGCAGGAGCTTGCTATTTCTGAGACCATCATCTGTGAACTGTCCTTAAATATCACATTTCGGTTCTTAAGCCCATGTCACACCGAACTAATGGATGCAAAGAGGATGTAAAACAGACAAAAAAGCTTGCCATCCGTTGGAAAACGCTATGTACTCACTGCCTCCGTTTGGCTTCCTCTCTATCCGTCCAGCATCCGTTTATGGATGTTTCATCCACTCTAAAGGTTTTGGGCTGCCCAAAACTTTTGCGCGGAAAATGTATCCAGTTCGTCCGTTCTGCATCCGCTACGCATCTGCTACGCATCTGCTACGCATCTGCTACGCATCCGTTACGCATCCGCTATATCCAACAGGCATCCGTTCTGCATCCGCGTAACTCGCATCCGCTCGGATGCAGGGAGGAAGCGGAACAGACGGGGAACAGATGCAGAACGGATGCAGAACGGATGCAGCACGGAAACAAAGCGTTTAAAATGGAAAAAAACGTCCGCAGAGGGGACCTATCTCGGATATTAAGGATGTCTAGAGGATGCCTAGAGGATGCCTAGAGGATGCAAAGGGACACCTATATTGCCTATAAAAAGGGGGAGCAACTCGCCTGCATCTCACTTTCAGAACAGCAGCCAAGCTGTGCAGACCTCTGCAGCCTTCATCTGACTCTTCCTCTTCCACAGCATCCAGTCATGTCCACCGAGGATTGTGACAAAGTCCTTTCGGCATCCACCATCATTCTGCAACAGTGCGAAACCATCTACAGGCTCTGTGAACTCTACTACGGGAAGAAAAGGAGGCACCCAAAAAAAGTCTGGGTCCAAAGATGGTTTGCCAGAAGAGCAGAGTACAGACTGTACAACAAGCTGATGGTGGAGCTCAGGAGAGAAGACACTCGGGCGTTCCAGAACTTCATGAGGATGCCTCCAGCCATGTTTGACGAACTAGTGCAGCGGCTGACACCCAGGTTGACCAAGACAAACAACAAATTCCCGCCCAGCCTGGAACCTGGGCTCAAGGTGGCACTCACTATGTGCCACCTGGCCTCAGGGACCACCTACAGGAGCATGCAGTACGGCTGGAGGGTGCCACCCAACACCATCAGCATTGTGGTCAGAGAAGTGGTGCAGGCCATCATTGAAGAATACAAGGAGGAGCTCCTCCAGTACCCCTCCACTGAAGAAGGATGGAAGAAAGTTGCAGAGCAGTGGTATCAGAAGTGGAACTTCCCACACACCGTTGGAGCCATAGATGGCAAGCATGTGGCCTGCAAAGCTCCAGCCAAGTGGGGGTCCACTTATCACAACTCCAAGGGCTTCTTCAGCATCATCCTCTTCGCCATGATCGATGCTGACTACAAGTTCATGTACATCGATGCTTCAGGCAACGGCTCATTTTCAGATGCCCAGGTATACAACGCCAGTCAGGAGGAGCTGGAAGGCAACCTCATGGTGGGCTTCCCAGATCCAGACCCGCTACCCAACGACAAGCAAGATGTGCTCTACTTCATTGTGGGGGATGACGCCTTCTCCCTCAGAAACTACTTCATGAAGCCCTACACTTCAAGACACCCCACCCATGAAGAGAGGATCTTCAACTACAGGATGTCCAGGGCAAGGCGGGTGGTGCAGAATGCCTTTGGCATCCTGGCCAATAGGTTCCAGGTACTTCTCACCACCATGCAGCATCACCCAGAGACCGTGAAGAACATCATGGAAGCTTGCTGCATCCTGCACAATCTCATGCGCACCCGCTACCCAGTCTTGCAGAACAGGCTCGTGGACCTCCAACAAGGCAATGGGGACATGGAGCCTGGGGAATGGAGGCAAGGGCGAAACCTGATAGACACTGAGGATGTGCAAGGCCCCAATAGAGCCTCACGTGAAGGGAAGATGCAGCGCAACCTCCTGAGACACTGGTGCAACTCCCCAGCTGGAGCAGTGGAGTGGCAAGACAGGATGGTAAATGCTTCATGGATGCTTTCTTTAGCCTGTATCATCACACGGATGAGATTGGGCCATGTATGTTTGGTTGGGCTACAATGAAGGGCATTTAATAAAGAGTTGTGTTTATGTTGACATGTGTGGATCATTGATTATATCGTTATTGATAATAAAGGGCCATAGGTGTGGCACCTGGGAGGGTGGACCATACAGTCCCACTATGCTTGCACTGGAGGCTTATCTATCCCACTGCTATCCTAACCCATCCCACAGCTATTACCCATCCCACAGGTATCCTAACCCATCCCAAAACTATCCTTCCCCATCCCACAAGCAAGCAAAAGCTTAAACCATTTCTAAAAGTTTCCACCAAGACTTTATTGAAAAAAAGAAATGAAACAAGTGTGTGAATCATAAATAGACTTTATTAACAACAAGCTATAAGACAAAAATGAGTCTCTGGCACTCCTCTTGGTCGCTCAGTCTCAGGGGTGAAGGGTGCAGGTGCTGTGGAGGTGGCTGGTGATGGAGTGGTTGTCATCAGCTCCTCCAGAAGCAGAAGCAGCAGAAGCGCCAGCCCCAGAAGAGCGAGCCCATGCTGTAGAAGCCCCAGGAGAACCAGAGTGAGGGCCAAGGGGTAGGATGGTAGCCCAGTTCCTCTTGCCAGGGCTGGCAGCAGATGGCTGAGGCTTGCTGTGCTTCCGCATGGTTGTGGGGTTGCTGGCTGGCAGGGAGGGTGGCAGCAAGGCTGGCAGCAAGGCTTGCAGGCAGACATGCAGGCAGAGCAGGCAAGGCAGCCAATCCGTCCGGCAGCAGGTCTTTCCTCTGAATGGCGACCTGCTTCCAAGCTGCTTCCGTTATATCCGTGGGGCTGATGCAATGCATCCTCCCCGCATGCGCAATTAATGCCAGGCATCCATTAGGCTTCCGCTGTGCATCCGCTGTGCTTCTGCTGTGCATCCGCTTCATCCGCTGTGCATCCGCTGTGCATCCATTGTATCCATTCCGCGTCCGCTTTGCTGAGGCCCCCCGGAAGCCTAGCGGATGTGCCATCCGCTCCCATCCACTTCCATCCGCTAGGCTTCCGTTCCACATCCGCTTTGCATCCACCCTGCGTCCTACATGCATCCGTGTTATCCGCTCCAGTTATGCAAAGTTTTGCCCCTTTTGAGAGCGGATAATAACGGATGGAACATTTTGCTCATCTGCTGGGTCCTTTTTGCATCCGTTGGGCAGTGTGACATGGGCTTTACTATGTTACAGAGCCCTTGATTGTGACATTGAACATGAAAACAAGCTAAATACACTGCTAACATGGGCAGCATCCTGTCCACATGCTTATATCTTTCTTGGTGACTTCAGTCTACATCATATTAACTGGACCCTTAACGAATGTACAACTGAACCCAAACATGCAACCTTCTACAATGCAGTAACAAATCTGGGACTAGAACAACTAGTAACCAACAACACAAGACTTAACAACTGCCTCAATCTCATCTTCTGCAATAGTTTGAATTCAATTTACGAAATACAAATTAAAGAACCCTTTTCCAACAGTGGCCATAACATGATTGACTTTTGTCTCAACATATGTCCACAGAAAAATCATCACAATGACGGAATCCTCAATTATAACATCAAAAAAGGCAACTATGATCTTATAAACAACAATCTCTCTTCCCTTGTTTGGCAATTCCTATTCACTGGATGCAATATTGCAGGAGACCATTACAACATATTTTTACTTGAAGTCAAAAGAGTCATCAAACTATATGTACCAATAACAACTCCCAAAAACCAGAAAAAACAAATTATCCATAACAATAAGGAAGCTTCAATCCAAAAAGAAATCACTTTGGCAGAAAAACAAATCTGGTCACGTTGCCAACTTCAAAAGCTGATACAAAAATTTATGCCACCAGATAAAGACTGAATGCACCAATTATCACATTAAACAAGAAGAAAACCTTCTATGCACCAGTTCCACCCCATTTTCTACAATTTTGTAAACAACAAATGAACAGATTCAAGGTCCATCCCACCCCTGAAAGGACCTAATGGTAAAGACTGCAACGACGACACTATTAAAGCCAACCACTTTAACACATTCTTTGGCTCAGTATTTGTAAACAGCAATGGATCATGCCCAATATTTCCTGGCCAAACCACAGACAACTACAATGATCTAACACATATCGATTTTACAGAAGACAATGTTGAAAAAGCATTACGCAATCTAAAACCATCTCTATTTATTGGACCGGATGGAATATGTGCCTACTTCTTTAAAAAGCTACCTACTGCCATAGCCAAACCTCTGAGCCTAATCTTTGAAAAATCTTTCAGGACCAGCTCCTTGCCAAAACTATGGTCACAAGCCACAGTCATCCCCATCTTCAAAAAGGTAGACCTCAGCCTTGTTGAAAATTACAGACCAATCTCTTTATGCTGCATCACCTGTGAAGTCCTGGAATCAATTATTAACCAATCCATCATTCTCCACTCTCTAATAAACAATTTGGTTTCAGGAAAAAAAACTATCATGTAATCTGCAACTCTTACACTGCAAAATCATATGGACTATACAACTCGATCAGGGCAAAGAAATAGATGCAATCTACATAGACTTCTGTAAAGCCTTTGATTCATTGGTACACAACAAACTACTCCTAAAACTAAAATCTTACGGTATCTCTGGACACCTGCATAACTGGATAAAAGCATTCCTGTCAAACAGACAGCAAGTGGTCAAAATTGGGAGCGTCCTATCAAATTCTGTACCTGTCAACAGTGGTGTCCCCCAAGGCAGTGTTCTAGGACCAACTCTTTTCATATTCTACATAAATGACCTCTGTGATCATATTAAGAGCAACTGCGTTCTCTTCGCTGATGATGTAAAACTATTCAACACCACAGAAAATACCTTGACTATGTATCAGAATGGTCAAGCAAATGGCAATTTCAAATCTCAACAAACAAATGCTCTGTCCTACATATTGGCAAAAAAAATCAGGAAATAAAATACAGGCTGAATAGTCAAGACCTTGTTGATGATCCAAACTCTGTCAAGGATCTTGGAGTACTCATCTCTAATGATCTAAGTGCTAGAGCCCACTGTAACAACATTGTCAAAAAGGCCTTAAGAATTGTTAACCTAATCTTACGTAGCTTTTTCTCTGGTTATATTACACTAATAACTGTGTACAAAACGTTTGCTAGACCAATACTTGAATACAGCTCATCAGTCTGGAACCCACATTACGTATCTAATATTAACACAGTTGAGAAAGTCCAGAAATATTTCACAAGAAGAGTTCTCCACTCCTCTACTCGTTGCAGAATACCTTATGCCACCAGACTTGAAATTCTAGACAATGTTGAATTAAGCCATCTTCGGTCTGATCTAAGTATGGTACATAAAATCATACATTGCAATGTTCTACCTGTCAATGAATACTTCAGCTTCAACTATAACAAGACAAGAGGACACAACAGATACAAACTCAAGGTTAAGCCCCTGTCACACAGCACCAACGGATGGAAAGAGGATGTAAAATGGAGAGAAACACTTGCCATCCGTTGGTTAACATGATGCATCCATTCTGTACTCACTGCGTCCGTTTTTCATCCTCTCTATCCGTCCAGCATCCGTTCACTGACATTTCATCCGCTCAAAAAGTTTTGAGCTGCACAAAACATTTTGAGCGGAAAATGTATCCAACGCATCTGTCAGCCTTCAAGATCTTCTACTATTGCTTAGCATCTTTCGGCTGTCATAAGAAACGGGGGGGGGGGGGG